>OY282450.1:46576675-47311675 GCA_958295655.1 Palloptera scutellata
GTTGGGGTTTGAATGTGAATGCGTTAAACGGAATCAATCAGTGGAAAGTCATTAATAGAAATTCATTCTCACATTCCCAACTAGACGCGTTCGATTCTCCAGCTTGTTACTCGTTAGCGAAATAAATTCCTAATTATGCTATAAAGATCAGTAAAGTATGTATATTTAATAGAAAATTTGATGGGCAAATATTAAGATAAAATATGCAAGTATTCAATGTTGACAATCTGTGGACATATACTCAAAATTTGGGGATTTTCAAATGCCTTTAGGAATTTATGAGAAACTTTTGGGGAATTATGATATTTATTAAATGCGCCGCTCTCTGCGACACAAATTTCAAACAATTGATAACTGCAACATTAAAAGTGGTATACAGTAAATCACGGTTAAGTATCTCAGCTGAAGATGTCAGGCTTTAGAGGTACTTAAGTGGGAACTTTTCTATGAATATTTGCTGATAAAAGTAGCAAATTACAGGCACTTAAGTGGGAATTGCACTTAAGAGAGATACGTACTAAAACCAGAGTTTACTGTATTGATTTAAGGCTAAGGTTGGCTTGGTTTAAACCAGATAGTTGTTTAAATCGACTTTAACTTAGTTTAAACCGGATGACTCTGAGCACTAAAAATTGTTTAAACTACATTAGGTTAATCAAATTTAGAAAAAAAAAAACTCCTTGAATCAAAGCAGAACTAGAGGGGCATACATTAAATGTATGAGAAAAAAAAAATTCTGTTGGATTTTATATTTTAATGGTATTACCATTTGCATGCTGAAATTTAGTTTAAGTAATACGGTTTAAACTTGAAAAACAACCGTTTTTTGCCAGCTTCCATGGACCAAAATAAAAAACGGCCCTTGTTACTAGCCATGTTTATGGTACAACCCGTTTTTCAGTTCAATCATTTAAAATGCAATTCTACATCTTCCCATTATGTAAATTTCCCATTACTATAATTTAAATTTGGGTTCGCATTTCAATCGAAGAAGAAAAAAGAAAACAATTTGAATAAAATTTTCAAGGGGGTATTCACAATATTATTTGATCACATTGTAACACGTTGGCTTTCAATCAAAGGGTGTGTTGAAATAATTTTTTGAAAAATATGCTGCGTACTTCCTTTGTGTTTTAAATGTGTTTTAAGATCGCTCGAATAGCCAGGAAGTAATGCAATGAACGATAGATGATCATTTAACTAAAGTTCACATTGAATTTCTGCCATACACTGTAACTTAAGCATATTCACTAACTTTATTAATAAAACAAAAACCATTTATTTAATAAAAATATTGCATATTAGAAAAAAGGGGAAACAAATTTTTAAGTTTCTGAAAAGAAAAATTTTATATAAATCGATTATGTAAACACTGCAAGCTTGGTCAGATGTACAACGCTCGGAAGCTCTTGTTATTAAATCTACAAAATCCGATTAAAAAGCAGAGAAAACTAATGCGTAACTTACACTCCTGGACAAAACAATCAAAGCTATTGGAAACTCATGTATGTATTTGCTTCTTTACACGGATTTAAAAATAAATAATTTTTGAGTTCCACTTTGAACCAACATTTTAATAACAAATCTGTTATTTCTAGAATCCTTTTATGAAACCATTTATTCTGAACGATTTTTGAACATAATTTATGAAAATAAAGAAAAAATATTAATCAAAATATTTAAATAATCTTTTGCTGAGGTAAAATACATACAAACAAACAACTTTAAATCAAACATAAATTCCCTTTCCATTAAAAAAAATTAATAATAATATTAGTAATGAAAACATTTTTCCTAATTCCTAGCATTTTCATGCGCAGCATGTTTTTAAAAGCATTTTGTTTTAGTGTTTTTTTTTTTAATAGATATGTATATAAAATGAATATTGAATTGTTGTATGTATAAAATATTTATAACATAAATTTCTCCAACGCACTGAAATCAGAAAGCAAAAATGCACATCTGTATGCCAGAAAATAAAAGAACAGTGGAAGAAATCTTGCGTTTTTGAATATTTTTGAAGAGTGAGAGCGTGCATATAGTTGGTCTGGTCTATGTGTGGCTACAAGACATGCAGCAGCAGTCATGGCAGCAGAAGTACATGCAGACACGCACGCTACCATAAAGTCGATCCGAGGCAGGGGCAGGCAGTCAGACAGGCAGTTAATAAACTATAGACTCCACCATTAGTCGGAGGAGTAGGAGTAGAGTATATTAAAATGTTGTTTAGATTGTGTGTTCCAGCGTCATAATGATGTTGAAAATGTTGTTGTGTTTTTATATAACACAGTAAGTATTCAACATGATCATTATGATTCGCATTTGCCCGCAATAATGATGATTCTTGCAGTAGCATAAACAAGCTATTTCCTGTTGAATATTGGAATGCTTTTCATTGCTCGGAATTCAAGTACATACAGCATAAATAGTGCGGCTAGAAGAATTTATGGAAGTTTTTCATGATGGTGATGATGATATATCATAGTGATAGTATAGCACTTAGTTAATTTTTATACAGTTATAACTTAGCGAACAAAATCTACGCATATTTCAATATTTCATAATTACACATATTCAGAAACCTTAGACTTTTCTTAAATATCTTAAATATCTCTTTCCTTTCATTAGAAATTCTATATCATCACATAGTATGTGCATATGTAGCTCTTTTCGACCATCATAAGAATATCAAATTATATTGTAACACAAACAAATTTCCGATCACCAAAGAGAATGGGAATTTTCTTTTTGAAGTGGAAAAACTTGCGGTTTTATTAAATGAAAATATTTTTAAATTGCATTTTTAACAACAGGGAGGTCTATAAAATTGAAGGGTTATGATGTTGCTGCCACTAGTTGCGTTGCTGCTGCCATTATATGTATGTAGAGTTGTTATTGTTGGTGTCGTTGTGTTTTCCTGACGTTTTTGACATTAATGTTTTGTTGTTGTCTCGTTGTAGTTGTTGAAAAATTATGTATTTAGTTTAGTTTATATTGCTTAGATAGAAAGAAAATAGTTAAGGAGTCGGAAGGGTAAAGAGAGAGAAGAGGGGCGTGAGAGCAGATTATGTGTCATTACCTAAATGAAGGAAAAATTTGTGTTTTAAAAATGTTCTATTTTAAATTTTTTTTTTAATTGTTATGGTGGTGTTCTTATTTTTATTTTGGTTAACGGGGCAACAAGGGAAGGTAAGTTTAAAATGTTTTTGAGTCGCGTGTTAATTTCAAAGTTTATTTTAAATATCATCAAAGACAAAAATGCTGTTATGTGAAAAATTATGCAGCAGGTGTTAAATATCTGTATCTAGTGTTGAGTAAATTCACTTTACTAAAAACTGAGTTGACACTTTAGAAGTGAAAAAGAGAAATTAATAGATATGAATATTTATTCTTTTTCATTAAAATGTCACTTGACAATTTTACATGTTTAAAAATAAATAAAATTCTATGTTCATTACAAAGAAGAACCATCGTGACGATTTTTTTATAACAACTAGGTAAAGTCATTGTGAAACATTTCTCTTAGCGATTTCATTTCTTCACAAATTCTGTAGTAGGAACTAAGCATAATGGTACAAGAGCTCGTTGTAGACCTAGGCAGTATTCATGTCGTGCCTGCTACATTTGAATACAAATGGAAACGACTGACAGTTATTTTAAAAACAATATATTAAATTTAAATGACCGTTTTTAATCTTGGAGGTTTGCCATTGCGGGGGACAAGAGGTATTCGAAATTAGCCCTGCCATTCTGCGCAACAGTCCAGCAAACACCACTTGCGCCACGTCGACCATAACTTTTAACTTAAATGTTAAAAATACTGATCATGGGTAAAAAGAAGGGGAACTTACGGATCCCTTGTTTTTGAAATGTGCACATTAAGCATAGTCTTCAAGTTTTATACAATGTACAATTTTGAAAATTTGTCAAATACGTAGATTTATAAATTTTTTCAAAAAATAATCGCTGTTTAATATTTCTGACCAGCTCTGTTCTGACTTTCAAATTACATTTACAGGGTTAGGCGATTGAAGTGTTACTAACTTCACGCCGGTATATCTGGCAACGCGATATTGTCAACTATGTCAAATTCATATCAATGATATTGCTTACAAGCTACCACAAGCATTTGCGTCTAAGTTTAATGGAACAAAAGTTATTCGAAATGGAATTCAAACGTAATAGTGTGATTACGTTATATTTGAGTGGAAAATCACAACCAGGTATTGTTCTTGAGCTCAGGTATCCCAAAGTGAGTAAAATGTTTGTGTATCGCACCATAAATCGTTGTAATGATACAGGCAGCATTGCCAAATGCTATGGTGGAGGACGATAAAAACAGCAACATCACCTGAAATGGTTCGGAAAGAAATCCACGTCGTAGTGGTAATTAAATAGACAAAGAAATGAAAATATCCCAGCGAAGCATCCGGCGCTTATTCCAAAATGATCTCAAGGTAAAGCCTTACAAGTTCCAAAAGGCACATGATCTTACACCAAAGCAAAAAAAAGTTAGACTCGAAAGAGCAAAGGAGTTGTTACGTTGTTACGAACGTGGCGCATTGAGCAGTTTATAAACTCTCGAAATGACCGTGTTTACTTAACTGAACGCACTTACGAAAATTTGAGCCTACGAACGGCCATCGGGAAAATGTTTTGGAAGCTGCTTTAAAGCAAACATTTCGATCGCACACCATGGACGTTGCAACAAGACTCGGCACTGACTCATAAAGCTCGTGTAAACCAAGAATAGTTAAAAATTATGTTCCACACTTTATTTCGTCCACACACTGGCTTTCGAATTCGCCAGATGCAAATCCGATCGACTATTCCATCTGGACCATTTTGGAGATCAAGATCATATTCAAGTCAAGGCAAAAGGTGGTCACATCGAGCTAAAGTGAATGGATTCTAAAATTTTTATTATTTCCACATACTTTTGTAATTTGAATCAATAAAAAAAAAAATTTAACACAAAAAATAGGTAATAGTTCAATCGGATAACCCTTTACATAATATAAAGTTATTAGGCCCGGTCAACAGTTATGATTGTTTGGAAGGTAGTTTTGAAAATCAACAAAATTTAGTAAATTTAGTTGCATTTGAAATGGGAAATTCATCCAGAAAATAGATGAAAATATAATATAATGAAATAATAACAGGTCTCCATATATTAGGTCATTTAAAAAGTATCAGCAGTTTTTCGTTACAGAATGATGTTTGTACCCACAAATCTGGCAACATTAGTCCGATTATGTCCAACGAACACATATTTCAAAGGTGGCATTTCAGGCTACATTGAAACAGTTATGTAATTCGTCGCTGGTTACATATCTGAAGAAATCTGCTATGTGACGATTTATTACTATAGGAAAAGTAAGACCGCTGCAAAAACATGCCGAAAAATTTCTATGACTTACGGTGAGGATGCTGTGAGTGAATGCCGGATCCAGGAGTGGTTTGGTTGATTCCGTTCCAGAAATTTCAATATCAAAGATGCGCCTCTCTCTGGTTGGCCAGTCACTTTGCAACTGGTGGGGCAAGATCGACACGCAAGGTGTTAGGAGCTACCGGAGGCACTAAACATCGACCACATGACAGATTTGTGGGTACCAACATCATTTTGAAACGAAAATCAGCGGATACTTTTGATATGACCCATTATGTATATTTGCTAGAGACTACGGCTGACCAAACAACAAACATATGGTAAATCAAAAGTTGAAAAATGTTGCCTAAACTCGAGGCGCACTCACAATTTGAGTACTCGCGAAAAACCTGAATTAGCAATGTCAGAATGAAAAAAGTTTTAACAGTATCCATATACTCATGTACATACTTACTTACTCAGTATAAAAAATATTCTTTCATATTGTTTGTTACATAAATAAATGTGCTAGTACGTTTCCAACAACGCATGTACAAGAACTTCCGGTGATGCTGGGGCAGCGGCGACGGCAGCTGCTGGTGCCATAAGTGAAAGAATTGCTAATATGTAATTGCAATGCCTCGACGAATGGCTGGTTATTGAAGGTGTTCAGTTTACGCAATGAAAACTAACAGCTGTACTAATAAATGCTTTCAACATTTCATAGAAACAAAAAGAAAATTAATAAAATTATGAAAAATAAGAAATTATTTTCCAAACGTATTTATTGGCTTATAAATTGCATATACTACTGTGGGCAAAAAGTAGTAAGACTTTGTTCATAATTTCAAATTTTTTTATTCATTCTTCCAAATCTATTTCGTCCCCTTCAAAGTAATCCCCCCCTGCCCCAATACACTTGTGCCAACGTTTTTTCCAATTCTCGAAACAGTTGTAAACGTCAATTTCCGGAATAGCCTTCAATGCGCTTTGCGATTCATGTTTGATGTCTTCAATTGACTCAAAACGGTGTCCACGAAGCGGTTTTTTGAGTTTAGAAAATAGCCAAAAGTCACACGGTGCTAAATCAGGCGAATAGGGTGGTTGCGGAACGATATCAGTCGAATTTTTAGCAAAATGGTCTCGTAAAACCAATGCAGTGATTTTGGAACCAATCGTGCATTCACTCTTCTTAGGCCCAAATGATATTTTAAAATGGTTTTCACTGATCCTTCCGATATTCCAACGATGCCAGTAAGGTCTCTGACTGTTAATCGTCGATTCCGGGCACCAATTCCTTGATTTTAGTGACGTGTTGATCATCAGTTGATGTTGATGGCCGTCCCGGACGTGGTTCGCCGTCAACGCGTTCTCGACCATATTTGAACAATTTGTACCAATCAAAAACACTTGCTCGCGACATACAATTATTACCGAAGGCCTTTTGCAACATTCTGAACGTTTCGGCACCAGAAATTTGATTCCGCACACAAAATTTAATGGAACTTCTTTGTTGAATAATTTCACTCATTGTGAAAATCGCCGAATGCACTTTTTGTACTTCAGAAAGACAAGCGTATACTAAACACTAATGATTATTTTGATGTGACATTTGGCACAGAAGTTTTCCCGACAGTCATACCAACCTTAAAAAAATAATATTTTGATGAATGGGTTTCCGCGCGAAATTTAAATTACAAAGTCTTACTACTTTTTGCCCACAGTAGTAAATGTAAAATTGTACGAGTATATGCGCTTGTCTGCGAATTTCGTCTACAGAAAATATACAATTTCCGCTAAACAATTGCTTTATTTTTCAAATATTTTCAAAGTAAATATTATATGTATGTGTATCAATAAAGTACATCTCACTTCCGCGCACATATTTTTAAATCATTTCATTAAATGGAGTTTTTTTTCATTTCATTCATGTTTCCCAGAAATGCGATGAACTTATTAACACTTTTAAAAATTTGTTTGTCTTTTGTTTAAATACATATTTAAGCAGAGAATTTACTTATATACCTCAAAGATGAATCATGTACAATTTTTCTTTTTAGTATCTAACCGTACAATGTGAGAAATTTATGAGGACGTTTTTATTGGCACTTTTATCATGTAGCCCTACTTTATCAGCAACATTTTCACTATGCGGTACAATTTTCATTTCCCCTCATGAATATCTGCGTGTGTAAGTGCTTAAAAAGTGTAACAAATTTGGTAACATATTCACTGTTTACCGTTGATGCATTTGTTGTTTCCTTGCAATACATGCACTGCATCGAAGTTGTGACAATGTATATGCTGCGCCAACAAAAACACACGGTTAAATGTCACACTCAAAATTTATGTCTATTTCAAAAAAGTTCCATATAATGAAATCTTAAATTTATTGTACCTATACCTACCGAAATGTACAAAAACTGATACGTAGTTTTGATTGAGTGTTCGACACAGTTGTCATTTCTTCCAGAGAATAAAGCAGCACTATTGCTTAGCATTTCCTCACATTAATCACTGGTATGTTAGAGTGATATAAAAAACACTACGCTGAAGAGGAATATTATAACCACAAAGTGACATATAAATGTCGCTGAAGGAAGTTTCTAAGAATTATTTTTAATATCTACATATATTCTGTTATAGAAGATTTTACAATTTTATTATGGATTTTTGAAGATTTATTTGTTGAAAATTTGAATTGGCTCGGGAACCGTTGGTGCATAAATGAGTAATTGTCGCTTCCTGTTTTAGTGTTGCAGATGATCTTATGATGTATTTTTTGGTTTGTGAAAAACTTTTATTTTGGGGTTAATTTGGTCATATTTATGTTATTTTCCCTTTGCGAGTGATATTTATGTGCTGTGTCATTGCTTTGTTATGTTTATAAGTTTTTAAGTTTATGATGTTATGCAGTAATTTTGAAAGTTTTTTTTGACAAAGTTTATTGAGTATATGCGCTTCATTATTAAGAAGCTGAGTTTTAATTCTATTGTATATGTTCGGCTAAAATGTAGCAACTTGTGGCAACTCTCAACACATACAATTTATTGCTATTTCAATATTATTTCAACGATCTTAAATTCGATGTTTTTATAAAAAGGACTGCGAGTGTTTGCTCAGCATGTGATACTATAACACTCTGTAATATAATATAGGTTTGCAGGAGATTAGCTGAGAGTGAGAAAAAGTATCACAAACACATGTTGGCTACTATTTCATACAGGCCAAATACTGGTAAGGCTGTGGTTATATTCAAATTTTACTCGGCGAACACTGTGCAATTGTTGTTGCCCGAACACGAAAAAAGAGCTTTTACTCACTTTCACATTGAACACGATATGCTGGGTGAAACGTACACCGAGCACGACGAGTATTCAGGGTGTCAATGAGTTATTCTACAAAAAAAGAACAAAAATGTATGTCAAATGTTGAATTGAAAACATGCAAACCTGTACATCACTATTTTCATATGCAGAAAAGTGAAGTTGCGAATGTTTTTAGTTTTTAAAAGTGAATATTAAATATATTATTCTTAAAACTATTGAAGAAAAATCATACTATTTTCATAATTTTTTAATTATATTATTAATTGCACTCTCCATATTGATAAAATCGTTTAAGGTCTTTTGGTATACTATTTAATGTTGCCGTTGCGCAAAAAAATTAGTAAAAAAAAAAAAAACCTGAATTTCGACAAAATGCAACTCTGTAAAGAATACCAATGTAACCACTACACCCAGCACGAGAGTAAAATATGATGTGTTCGTCGAACAGCGAACACCTGTATAACCAGCACCTAAAGTATAAGATTAAAAATGAAATAACTTTTGGGTTGAAAGTAATTCTTTATACAGAGAGAAAAAATGCAAGTCTTATTCAGTGCTCAGATGAAAAGAGAAAAACCCCTTAACAGTAAGGTCGTGGTTATGCTAATGTTCGCTATTCAGCGAACACACCACATTTTTATCTCGTGCTCGGTCCGGTGGTTATATTGAGTTCGTTACAGAGTTGATTTTGGTCGAAATTCAGGTTTTTTTTAATACTATTTTGTGCGCAACGGGAAAACTATAATGGTATATTAAAAAACTTTAAACGATTTTATTAATATGGTGAATGAAATTAATAATATAATTGAATGAGCCATAAATTATGCATATAATGTAATTTTTTAGACCGACAGCCACTGGTTGATTATAAAAAAATATTAGTGGAGTACATGTATGTGGCAACTTCAAGGCAAGAGTCGTATCAACTTCATTTGCATCACATCGTGAATACAGCTAACATGTTGTATAAATACTTTCCCTACTTACTTCTTCAATAGTTTTTAAATAATATATTTAATATTCAAATGAAAATAATTGTGTACAGCTTTGTATGTTTTCGTACTATTTTACATACATTTTTGTTTCTTTTTAGTAAAATTACTCATTGCCACTCTGAATGCTCGCCATGCTCGGTGTACATTCCACCCAGCTACCGAGTTCGTTATGAGAGTGAGTAAAAGCTCTTTCTTCGTGTTCGGTGCAACAACAATTTTATGGTGTTCGCCGAGCAAAATATGAACATAACCACGGCATAAGAAAAAACCGTCGTTCAACATAAAATAATAGGTCCCTTTAATTCGTGTACAAAACAACATGAATGAATGAGAAAAGTTTGGTCTGGGACCCCTTGGCTCTGGGCTATTGTACCATTAAAGAAGAAGAGCCCAGCGGTAAATTAAGACACTACGATACTGCGAAACAAGTGCTTAGCTTAAAGCACTTAAGTGCTAATTTTTTATCTGTAGCTAACATTTCATGTTCTAGAAGATTTAGAAACTTGTTTGGTAAACCCGAATTAAATCCGTGTACTCCAGAGTATTTTGTATGGAATAGTGAAATTTTTTATTTTGTGATATTTCCCTGGTTTTTTTTTTTTTTTTTTTTTTTTGGTTAGAACGTGTATTACAGAAATGTATGGAATACAAAGTAGAAGTATTTTTTATCATATTTCTTTTTTTTACAGTCAGCACCGTGTACAGTCACCCCAATGAATGCAGAGCATTGTGTTGATTGGAAGATTGATAGGTGGGAGGGAGAAGGAGGGAGAAGTTGTAATGCGCGTTTGCTTTAAATTTACAAGGGTCATAATAACCGTGAAAATATTTGTAGGGAACGTCAGATAAAAGAACTTTCTCTGTAATACGTGGAATACCGGGTCTTGCGGTTCGTGTAGTTCTGGTGAACACATGAACTGGCGGCATCTACCGTGAAAGTAACGGTAAAACAGAGAGATGCAAGCCAAGTTTCGACGATGTTCCAAGGAGTCAATTGGGCGGGAAACTCTACTGTTGGAGCTCCAGTTGCGTTCATGAAGCTGCAGGCCATAGCTGTGAATTAAATATTTCAATTCGATTCAATGCACAACATGAGTGTATGCGAAAAGCTCGGCTTAGGTCCTCCATGGTCTGTTGTAACATTAAAAGAAAGAAAGAAGATTCAATGCCGCTTGTTTAAAATTGTTGTTATTTCTTTGGGGAACTTAGCACCTCAAACACGATTCTAAAGTTAACAATAGCCACAACGATTGTGAGATACGCTCTTCCGCTTTCCTGTTCTCTGATTTGGCCTTCGTTCACTGCTTTACATAGTTAAGAGAGAGAATTCGATGGCTGAATGCCAGCTTACTCATTTTGTTTTCCTCGCAGAAAATTGGTTACATATCAGGTTGAACCGGTAAAATATTTAGCGCTTAAGAGCACTTGGTAAGCACTTAAATTTGTAGCACCTGCGGAAAAACCGCTGGGTAATAAATAATGGTGGTAACCGAACTTACACGCATGCAAACTCATTTACACAAAGAAGAGAAGAGGAATGGTGCGGTTTCCTACTTCTATTTACATACATACACTATCACACTTATTGGCCGTTATTGTTATTTTTCCATGTATGCATGCATGTCAGTATGTATGTATATGAACAATTTCCGGTGTGTACGCTTTTAGTTATTTTCTATTTGTTATTTACATGGATCATATTTATGCTGCACCACCATAAAAAAACATGAAAATATGAATAGTAGGAAAACAAGTGAGAGCAAAACTCAATATTAAATGTAAGTACACACACACACACACATACACACATACACATACACTCGCAAACATACTGACGCCGATTCAAGAATATTTTTTCTTCAATTACACATATGTACCATACATATGTAAATATATGGAAGTATGCCTGTATATCTATTATTATTATAATTTTTTTACTTTTTGTTTTTATTCTAATTCTATTTATATTTTTCCTGTTTTTTTATAGTAACACTGAGCGTTTTACTTTATGAGGCACGCGCTGTTTTCAAATCTGCTGTTTTAGTTAAATCTACGTTGCTCTTATTTTTCTTGTGTTTCTCTGAAAATGCGCATCTGTTGCAGGTTTCAAATAACCATATGAAAATTTCACAAGTGTAAAAATCGTGGGGGAGTTTTATTGCACCCTTTCAATTTTTTTACATACATATGTAGAATGATTGGTATTAAAAGGATTTTATTTTCAGTTATTTTTTTGTAATTACAAAAGAAGCGGGTCTTACGTCTAGACTTTTAAATGGCATAGCTTCATAGAATTTGTTGGTGTGTTTTTTTTGATTTGGGGTTATTTTTGAAAAGGAAATTTATATTTAAAATGAAAAACTGTGATAAAGTTCAAGCACGTGATATTTTTAACATGCACAATTAAAAAAAGAAAAGAAGGAGCTTAGAAGTAGTACAAAGAGAAAATTGATTTAAAATTTAACATGTGAATATTACCGATTCTCTGCAGGATTTCAAAATATCTTAAGGTTAGTTCAATTTGAACTTTTACTAATAAGAGTCACGTAACAGGAAATAAATTAGTAACAGCAATGATGAACACATCGAGTGAACGGAAATTAGGTAAAATTGGTTTTGAAAGAAAAAAGAAAATTAATTCTGGGAAATAACACTTTAATAATATGAGTTTAAGATACTCAAACTAAAAAAAGAGAAAAACATTCACTTGAAATATGTGCAATAACAGATAATTTTAACTGTTTGTCTTAACCCACTAGTTCCCAAATTTTTAATTGACCTATAAAAAAAAAAGAGTAGAATAATATCGGTGGAAAAAACATGAACACTTTCTCGAAAATTTGTAAAGCGGAACAGGTTGAATTTTTAAAATCACTGTGTTGATTGGGCTTTTTAGCAATTTTTATAAGTGATTAATCATTTCGTATTGAAATTTCGAATATATTCATATCGTTGTGATCACAAGAAGTATTTTATTTTATTTATTATTTTTGTTTAACTAAAATTCTTAATTTCAATCTTACTTAATAATTAATTTTCCTGAATTTTGTAAATGTTTGTGATTGATAGCTTCTAAAATATAACACACATCTCAACTCATACCCGAAGCAGTTGCATACTTGCATAACAGTTTGCGGAATTCACTGTACGACACAGGATAAAGTGTATCGACACAGACAACTGTTCTGGTGATGCGAGCCTAAGGACACGCACGGGAACTAGAGAATTAAGATTGAGAAACTAAAAAGGATTCCGAATATAGAACTAAGACTATCCTCATTTTTTATTACTAGGTTTTCATAACGGTATAATCCAAGAATAGGCCCATGTTTACGAAATGAAAAGAAATTAAAACAGTTCCCAATCCTTCCACAAGCGAGTAAGCGACCAGGAAAATAAAAAATCTTTAAAAAGAACACTAAAAATTAGTCCACGAGAACTTTACTTAGCGTTAAGTATGGATTTTGGTACTTTTATGATATGTTACCCATAAATTACTCTTCTTAATTAAATTTAAGTATACTTATAATATTTCTAGCTTGTGATTTCTATTTAGTTATTCTAACCAGAAATATCTAAAGAATATTAAATATATGTAGAAGCATTTTAACTACGAGTACTTTAAAATATTCAAATTAAAGTATTGTATTTGCAGAGTTTTGTATGGTATTTAAACTAAAAAATATGTGAGCAATTGAAGCTCATCATCATCGTGTTCAACACTTATGAAAGAAACACTCTTACTCACCGAGCTGCATCATAGTATTTATAACAACATACTACTACTATTTATAAGCACATATATACGAGTATGTTTGTATGTATGTATGTATGTATCACGCTCATAGCAAGTAATGTAAGTGTGCAACAATTTAAGTGGAATAGTTTTATATATTTTTTATTTTTCAAAGCCTGCTTTTATTCCTCTAACTAATAATGTAAAGAAAGGTAATTGAACGTTAACAAAAAGGCACTTGAGCGCAATTTCAATTGATTGCAGTTGAATTATTTTGATTTTTGGTGTTTATGTTATAACTTAAATATGTATATATACTACTCTTAGATGTTAACCGTCTAATGCATAGAACATGCTGAGAATACCTTATTTGGAAAGTGTATACTCCTGATATGCACGTGCATCTACACGTGATTTCATTAGCTATGTATGTAAAATAGAAAGATTTGGGTGATATACGTAAGTGAAAACACTTCAATGCTTTACGAGGAATTTCCCAAAAATTTACGTTACGCTGAGTTTATGATTAAATTTCTAAATGAGATACATTTAAATTTATATTAAAATTAAGTGTTATTGTTCTGAACTGTTTCACTTTGGTGATATTATGCACTTCGATTACTTAATTACTCCCTGCTTGTTCTGCTTGTTATGAATGGAAATCAGACAATAGCTAATACATTGTCATCGAAAGTAGCAAAGTGAGTAAGTAAGTTTTAAAGATCGCGAAGAACCCATAACTATGTATAAAATGAAATATGTACATATATGTTCATTAACTCCCTTGGACTCGATATTTTCTGTTAGAAAACTCACCACAGCAAAATGTTTTCAATTCAATATCTTCCATTTTCGTTTGTTGTCTTTCAAAATAAAACGTTCGAACAATTTCAATGAATTATTTTCCACACAAAATGCACTTTATTTCTTATGAAAATCAAATAGAAAAATGTATTTTCGTCACTGCAATGAATTGTATAAATTCTTCATCTTCATATGATTTTATAAAATAAATGATAACTTTTGCATATCACTAAAAAGAATCGCCAATCGCCAAGTTCAAACGCACTTAAAACGAACGCGGTGGCGCATGCTCGATCCGCGACAACTGGACACCTAAAATCCTTTACGACATTCGCTGGAAAAAAGTATCGACGAGACTGAAGAGGCGCATACTTCAAAAAAGTACGAGAAGCGAATAAAAAGCTATTAATGCTAATGAAAAATAAACAAAAGAAACATCGAAACGAAACAACGATAAGAATAACTATCGAAAGAATCAATCGAAAGAGAATGAATATCGAAAAGAAATTGAAATGAAAGAGAGAATAAAAGTACATACATAGATACAAAGATTGTATGTAGTGTAACGCCTGCCTGAAAACGTTTTGAGTATAATATTTTGTAGTGATCGTTGTTGTTTTAGATACGTGCCTGCGGCTTAACAATAAAGCTTCAAGTGACACTAACTCAAGTCAACTACTTACTTAACTTCAGCTAATTCATTTATGCTAAGCAAATAAGGTTCCAATAAGGTACAAGCCATACCAACAATTTAAAAAACTATGTGCAAACTAATGGCGTTTTAAATACACATACACGCCTCGCGATTAATTAATGGCAAAAGCGTTTTCGTGAAAGGTTTCGGACGTTAGAAATTGCACATTTCGCAAATACATAACAAAATGGCAGAAATGGCAGATATGGCATTTTGACAGTTAGAAAAATTCCTTACGACTTTTATGAAAAATGCTAATCTTTTACCACATTTAGCTTCTTTCTAAAAAGGAAATGCGCATACAGTTTCAGAGCTGTAGCCTGTGGTCTTCGGCAACTGTTGCTCAGTTACTTTAAGCATAGTTTATGAACGAAGTTGTCGATGGTTGATGCGACTGTCATAATGTGCAGAAAGCAAAAATACAAATTTAAAAAATAAAGAAAATATGAAAAATACAATATTCATTTACTTATATGTAGTATTTATGTGTGTACGTATTTTTTGATTTAAGTGGCAACTGAGTAAAAAAAACTAAAGACAAGGGCAACAAGACATTTATTGTTTATGAGCCGCAAGACGCCAAGAAGTTGAGGAGCACGAAAATAACTATCAGTTAAGAAATATAATAATAATGAAAATAATAAAAAAGGAAACTCATTTAAGCTGCATGCAAGACGTGATCAAAATAGCATACGCATAAATTGGTATACAATATTTTTTTTATAAATTCAATACACTGCCGAACCTGCTTCTGCAAACATTGAATTTTGTGGGTATTTTTTGAAAGAACCTTTTTGTAATCTTATCTTTTTTGGGGGGTTGCAATCTATAAACATCTTAAGAATTGTGAAAGAAATATTGTTATGTTAATTTGTGTTTGTGTGATTGTGATTTTCCCTCTTTCGGTGTTTGAGGCCATGCATTTTTAATTGAAAATATCTTTTTCAAAGCTACATTTAAGTACTTACTTTAGAAATTCCAAATGCATTTGCTGAGAAACATTGTCGACATGTCAAGGGAACAAGTCAAGAGAAGAAGTCTTTAAAGGACTTGTGTTCCAATGAGGTGTTAATGCTCTCCCAACTACTTGTGAGCTGAAGCCTGGTAATTTGTGTTAGGTATGTGCGTCACGCATTAACGATATAAAAACGAATATACTATAGTCATAAAAATAGTAGAAGTAAATGTTCTGGGAAATTTTAGATTACTTCATTTCTTGTATTTGGTACTGGAAGTTCGTTTCATATATAAACAAGGTGTCCCAAAAGTCAACGACATCCATTGGATGGCTGATATGATAGCTCATAACTACCTACAATGTCAAAATATGACCTTTAGACATTGGCACTTTTATGAATTTCGTGAAAATCGATACCTTATGTACAATACATTAGTATTTCGAGTGTCACAGCTACAAAATTCCTCTTCTTCTTCTTTTCTTTTAATGGCACTACAGCCCGTGGAGGCCTTAGGGCGAGCATTCATGTAGAGCGTGTTATAGTTTTACATGGCTGAAAGCGCCCTACAGTTTTATGCCGAATCTGAACGGTGAAGTGAAAATCTTTTCAAATTCAATTTTTTTGCTTGTAAGTTTGCCATTGCCTGGCAAGAGGTGATGCAGTGTAGAAAAATAGTTTTTTCTAATTTTTGATTTTGCCTGTGCCGAGATTTGGACCCCGGACGCTCTGCGTAGCAGGCCAACACGCTATCAATAAGCCACAGCGATTACTATTTCTATATACTTTTATTTCTCATATCATATTTTACTAACTATTCTGGTCAGTCATGAGCTGTACTATCAGCTGACAAGGGTTTTGCGTTGACTTTAGAGGCACCCTGTAGGTACATATATATTCGTTGTAATCCCTTGAAATAGTATAGTAAAAAGTTTGTTTTGAAAACAGTTAAACTTTTAAAATAAGAAGATTTATCATGAAACTTGCCAGCCAGGTGAAAAACTGGGAGAAGTGATGGTATCATAAAATGATAAGGATGAGAAATATTTTGCGTGGAACATAAAAGTGTAACAAAGTTTCATAGCAATTGAATAACTTAATTTAATATTGGGTAGAGTCAATAAAAAAAATTAAATGTTTTTTTTTTAAGTTTTTTAGAACAAAATATTTTATGAACTAAATTTTTTTTGTTCAAAAAGTTTGAGTAAAAAAGCATTTATTTTTTCTTAAGTATGTTCTATGTTTTTTTATGAACCTTCTCATTATTTTGAAATATGTAATAAAATGTCCAAACAAATTTTGCATAATTATTGAGAAAGAAATCGTTTGCTTCACTGAAACCGCGGATACAGCAGATGTTCTATGAAAAACGTATACAAAGTAAGTATACCATAAGGTACACACTGTACCCACACATATGCATTGTACGTTGAATGAAGCGTTTCATTAGCTGCCATCAAGATACATATGTATATTGTACATATAATGGCAAAAGCACCGCAAACTGCATGTATGACTTACCAGCTTGTGAAAAAGCTGTCAAAACTTGTTTGGAACAATTTGTAGACAAACCATATTATTTTACGCTACGATTTTATGCGAATTATTTTAAAGGGAACAACAAATCTGACGAACTAGCAAGGGGATAAGCTTTAGGTATTGAAAATAAACCGATATCATTACACTTACCCTAAGAATAGTGAAAGTAAGCCTTGATTAGAAAGCGAAGGAAACAATTCACTGATCCTGGTAAATAAGAAACGAGAGAGGGTAAAGGAAGCTCTGAGGCTTTTGTACCATTGGCACAATATCTTTGAGGATTGTGGTTGCAGCACCTAACTACTGTAAAAGCTGCGGAAATGAATAAGAGCCTGACCATTCACCGCGTCCAGTGTGAATGCCCTAACCTTCTGATCGGTCGACTACGTTTTTAGAAAACAAACTGTTTGGATAATTGGAAGAAATTGCGCAGATTCCGCCAACAGACCTTGTAAGGTTCATCAAGAGTACGGAATGGCTTCAGGATGAATAGATATTTCAAGAGATCTGTTTCGTAGAGGAGCATTTTCTGCCTAGGCCTTTCATGGGCTGTTGTGCCATTAAAAGAATAAACAAGTTTCGTAGAGGATGTAATACATATAGAGACACCACAACGGACCAATGTTTGGACTTGTGAATGTTCACTTTCTTTCAGAACACTTTCCTTTCAACCTAACCTAACAATTTTATACGGAATCTTATGTATTACGTAATGCATTCAAGAGCTGATGTATAAGCTATGCACAATATTTACACAAATATCTTAAAGAGATGTTCATGATATACGCCAGATAAAATATGTAACTATGCAAACCGTGAATTTATTTCATATTATGAATCAATCAGTTTGTCACGCCTTTGTGCATGTATTGTAAGTATGTAAGTAGTATGAATGGCTGGCTGCATGAAGAATCTACGAATCATGTGCAGTAATTGAATTAAATTTAACGTTTGACCTGAAATCACCTGCAATATTTCAAAGCAGAGTATCTAGAAATTCCTTTATAGCTGTGCTATCTTTGTGTGTGTGTATGTGTTGGTATGTGTTGGCATCGCTACGCCACTATTGCCAATGGAAATTGTGACTTCGTATTGAAAGCAAAGTCTTGTGTGGTGGTACCAGAAATTGATGAAACAAGTGAACATTTCTGTTGCTTTCACTTTGAGAAACTAAATAAACATTGAAAAAGAATGAGGGGAAAATGCTGGTGTGTTTGTTGTTGTTCGATTTATAAAGCATTTTTTAGAAAAATATACAAATTTTGAACGGTATTGCGCACACCCAACAGTTTGATGTGTGATGAGTATTGACACGAGATTCGGTGATGAAAAGTCGAAGAAAAATTGATTTTGAAATCATTGAAGTTAATTTCGGATGGTTTTTCGAAATGTTTTAATTGCGTTCACTAAGAATTTATAATGATTTTGCAATTTGTATGCTTGGCAGAGAAGCAAAAATAAAGAAACTTTAGCAAATATGGTTGAACTCACTTCCCATTTTGGTAGTTGCAAACACATACATATTTACATATATAGGTACAACCAGACGTACATACATACATACATACATAAATACACACATATGTATGCGTATGTATGTATGTATGTATGTAGAAAATGGCACGCGCCATATATATTTTATGTATGTGTGTATGTATGTATATGTCGTTTTTATTATTGCTGTTGTTGGTGTGGTGTTGACAGCAATGTACATACATATGTAAGTATGTATGTGTACTAGCGATGTTAGTGTGTGTTTGCAACCATTTAGTCGCTTCCGTACCATTAACACGTTCGACAATATTGACAGAAAAATATTAAATATTGAATAATGCAAAAAAGAAAAACAGAAACAAATTTACAAGAATAGAGTGCGAGTAGAAAGAATAATAATAATAAAAAAAAACATTTGTTGTTATTATTGTTACTATTGTTTATGCAGCAATCATAAGAATGGTTGACATCCCAGACTTTTTCCCTGTTGCTGTCGATGGTGGTGCATGCCCATCATTATCGTTTCTTTGACATTTGAATTTGTGCTTGTTGTCAATATGGTAATTGATTGCAGTCATATTGAAACAACAGATAAAACAACTGAAAAAGCAATGAGCAACAGTTATTAAAAGCGGAAATATTTATTGAGCATAGAACTCCATTTCATTCATTCATGTACTTATGTACAGTACACCGCCAAACCATTAGCAACACTGACGAGTTTCTATAATTTTGTTTGTAAACCAAGTGTTTTTTAACGGGTGTCAAAATATGTTTGTCAAATTTCTTTAAAGAACTGTTTTTGCAAAATGAAAAAAAAAAAAAAATAGTTTAACCTTTATGCAGTTGACTTCAGTAGTAGGGAGGAGTTAAGAGTCGTCATAGAGAGGAGGGTCCAAAAAAACTAACATGTTAAACTTCATTCTTACTATGGACCTTTTCTTTTCCAAAATGCAACTTTTTGAAAAGTTTCTTAGTTTGAATTCTATACCGATAGAGCAGGTGATTAAAATGACAATGTTTTTATGTATAGTATTGTATTGTTATATTGAGGAACAACGGACGAAATGATTGCATGACAGCTCGGTCGGAAAAGCCGGGCAAAGAGTCTTGTGACCCTTAGTAAACCATCAATTAGTGAGTGGAGTACACACAGCACAATTTGCCATTGGAACTATGCTCCAAATTTGGCAACTAGAGTTAAACAGTTACTGCCGAAGCTGCGGTGATGTAAAGGAAATCGAATCAATCCAACAGCTACATTGTTGATGCTCTGTATTCCAAGAATGACGTCTCCGCGCACAGGGTGCAAGTCCAAGATTTTTCGATAACTTGGCAGACACATCCGGGGTAAAGATACGGTATTTGCTCAAATTTATTTTAAGTCTGGTATAGTGAGATATTGTACCAAAAAAGCACAAAAATGAAGAGATTCACAATAGATAACAATTGGTTTCCGAGTGGAAATCAAACACTCTTCTTAAACCAAATCAAAGGGAGTAGGTACGGCCAAAACGTGATAAGCAACATTTTATTTTAATTTAGACTCTTCTCTTGTTTGATTCTCCAAAGTCATGACGATATTTTGCCACTGACAGAGTTTAAAAAGGTTAAGTACTTTTCTTGAACACATTTTTAGCTCCAAGTGTGTCGTGTTTTTTTCTTTGTTTTTTTTTGCTTGCGTATTCCACTTTCTAACATTCGCATAAACAAATCTTCTTCTCTTCTTTTCTTTTAATAGCTAGCACAACAGCCCATGGAGGGCCTAGGCCGAGCTTTTCTCATCAACTTATGTCGTACGTTTTATATTTGTACATGAATGGAAGGGACCTACAGTTTATGCAGAGTCCGAACGGTGGAGTGAAAATCTTTCCATGGGCAATTTTTACTCTTGTAGGTTTGCCATTGCGTGTCAAGAGGTGGTGCCGTGTAGATAAATTATTTTTTCTGCTTTTCCATTTTGGCTGTGCCGAGATTCGGACCCCGGTCACTCTGCGTAACAGTCCAATGCACTAACACTACGCTACAGCGACCATAAATCTTCATTGAACTCAAATGCTCACTGTAGCTACTAAAAACTTTACTATGTTCTCATGCTTGTACTTAGTGCTACCTCAACTGCTTCCTACTTGTCAAAGTATTAGTCAACAATAATGCCGCTCCTTAACCCATCACAACACAAAAGTAATCAATAATTCTACACCATCTTAAAGTGTCATTAATCATTTCCATTTATTTCCACTGCTGTCAATGTCAAATGCACAACAAATGTCGATTTACAACATTTTATTTGCAAACAAAAATAAACCACATACAAACAAGAGAGTTAAATTCGTTTTTCGTCTTACTCTCCTCGAATGTTCGCTACACTTTTAACACATTGCAGTTTTTCTTATATCAATTATCACTTGGTTTTTTTTTTAATATAAACTACAATGTTTTTAAACACTTGCATAAATAACAAAATGTTAACAAAATATTCACATTGGCGCCTTTTGTTGTTTGCTAAGTGAAGAGTTAATATGCAAACGTGCTTCATGCAATCATGAAAATGCAATTGCTCAAATTATGCTCGCATAAAATTTCTATAAAGCCGTCGGACGCGAATGCTCACAGAGTGACTGGAGTGGTTGAGGTTGGCGCTGAAGTGGAAAAGGGGCGGGGAGCGTTAAAGGGATTGCCGCCTGTCAAGTATCCAGACAGGCACGATTTGCCACATCGCCAGCAATGAGTTTTATTTTTATTGTTAATTAGCACATTACCTACAAATGTGACTACAAGTAAATTCTTACTTTCATTTAAATTTTCACTTTTTAAATTAGCGCATGTATTTATATATGTATATTCTAGTCAACGTTTTCGATTGACCACTCGAAATATTGATTGAGTTTCTTCCGTTTCTAGAGTCAGAGCAATTTTTTTTAGAAAGGATTCTAAAAATTGTAAGAGTTCCTATCAACCACAAGGTATACATTTCATGTTGAATTTAGAAGATTATTATTTGTATTCTACATTTTGTCGTATGCCGCCGAAATATGGTATTAATGCGTTTGTGTCTATCTAATCGCTCCTGCCTTTTGCCGTTGTTATGTATTTACTTGCGATTAGATAGAGTCTTTACCCTAATGAGGAAATGAAATGAAAATACGGAAAAACAACTTACCACCTCTTCGTCGATGCCCTCCGCGATATTTATTTGGTGACAGGATGGGAGGACGCGGTGCCATCATATTTGGTACTTCATCCGGTGATGTCAATCCAGCGTTCTTATGTGACGCATGGCGATCGCTTGTCTGTCGCCAATTTCCAAAGGAATGACGTCGTATTCCTGTACTTGGCAGAGTATGGTGATGTTTGCTACTCGTGCACAGAAATGAAACAAAACAAAAAATATTTCATGCACGATTAGCAAATTAATATAGAATGTCAACAGCTGCATTCATCATAATCATCATCGCCTTCAACGCGATGCACAACTATAATAACATGCTGCAACTTCAGCTGCAATTGCATTTGCAGCTTTTCCGTTTCCACTCACCTTACTGGCGATGCACTAAACACATCATCATGCTCCATGACAATGCCACCACCATTGCCACCGTTGCCGCATGTAGAGGATTCATTGAAGGAACCCAAACGTTCGCGAAATGTTTCCGAATGTGAGTTCGATGAACGCTGACGATACATCGGTTGCAGTTCAAAAGAATGCTGCTCAGCAGCGGCGTTGCAAAAACATAAAACATCAACAACAACAAAGAATTGAAACGAAATTAGAAAAACACACAACATTCATACATCTACAAAAAAAGTACCATAGCTTCTATGCAAAAAGGAAGTTGCTGATTTTAAGATTAATTGGAATTTAATGCTTCGTAAATGTTTGCGATATTGTATTATGATTAATTGTTCAAAGCGGAAAGAAACGGGAAGGAAACAATTCTTACATGTGAAAAACCGCCCAGCGATCCGAAGCTACCGCGCGGACTTCCTAATGCAATATTTGCTGCCGAATCCAGATTCGCTGAAGTGATTAGGCGCGTTTGTTCCGGTTGAATTATAACGCGTGGACTGCTTCCTTTAGAATTGCGTCGCTTGAATATGGAGAACCCTTTGCTGGAGTTTTGTGAGTCCGGGGTACGAGGTGATTTGTTGTCATTGTAGAAATAATAGGGGTTATCTGGAAGAGATAACATTAGTTAATATGTGTGGAAGGTTATTGTGAATTTTATGATCATAATAAGTTTTACAAAATTTATTGTAATTAAAAATAAAAAAATAAAAACGTGAAATACCACTTACTAACTAAGTATATGGTAATTAATTCAAATAATTTAAAACTAATTTCATCCAATCTAAATCATATTTGAAGTCCGATCTCATCGGTCGCTCTTATATTCGAGAAGTATCTCAAAACACTGTGATGTAAACGGTATGTGCTGTGCTGTTTTGCAAAATATTTAAGTGCGATACTCGCCGCGGTCGTAAAACAGAATTTTTTTTTTGTTTTTGATCGAGTAACGGTTGTTTGTAACCCTACAATAAGGCATGATATGTAGGTATGAGCATGTCCATACAAGTGCATATATATTTACCATATATAAATGATCAACGTGCATAACGGAGTCGATTTAGACATGTCCGTCCGTCTGTCTGTGTACGCAATAACTCGAGTAAAACTTAAACTTAAACCAAACTTGGTACAGACATTCCTCATAATCAGGAAGAAGTTCTGAAATGGGCAAAATCCAATCTAAAATCTAGTAAAATTCGATACACATTATTGAAATAGTTTCTTCAACAACTCTTGTCCTACTTCCCATACAAGTTAAATATTCAAAGGGCAATACCAAAGGAAATAGTAAAGCAAATGGAACCCAATTCGGTACACACACAGTTAACTTAGCTTGAGAAATAACTGATGCAAAATTGTCATCATTAGGCAATAAGCACGTCTACCTCCCATACAACAGAAATCTTCAAAGAACAATATAAAAGGAGCTACTAATACAAATGCAACCAAAATTTGGTATTATGAGTTAGGCTGATAAACAAAATATTTCATGGAAAAGCCATAAAAATTTAACCCACCGTTGAATGTAAACGTGTTATTTATTTCATAGGGTGTAAAGGGTTTTTCTTTCAAAAACGATGAGCCAATGAAATACAATAGACTGGTCGCAAGAGTTAAATTAATTACAATGAGGAATACCTTCAACAATGTTGAAAGACTTGCCAATGTCTGTATCACAGGAGCCATGAGAACATGTCCTACTACAGCCATGGGAGTACTTTTAGACCTTACTCTTACATCTAGTAAACACCTCTCATAAATATCACACATTAAAGTGGTAAACTGATGGCTCGTGAACAGATGAAGGAGCAGGTGCAGTCGTGTATGGTCCGAAAACCAGACACTCGGAGCCTATGGAAAGAACTCCAAGCATTTTCCAAGCGGAGATTCTTGCCATTGATTCCTTTTAGATATCCTCAAAATAAGTGTAGGAATGCATAGAACTCCTGAATGTATTATACCTATTTTGGATAGCTGGGCACACAGATATCTATGGAAACGAAATAACCGAACGCCTAGCAAGAAACGCAGATGTCAAGATTTGCATTGGCCCAGAACCTATGATAGGTATGATGAAACAAACCATAAAGAACACTCTAAATAAAGAGCAAGGAAACATTAAGTCATCCTTCCAAAGCTTAGACAATCAAAGCTACGAATTGGGAATTTCAGTATTGAGATTAATAAAAAATCAAGTCAGAATAGCCATGGGTTTCCTCTCAGGAGAATATTTTTGGGAATCAGCTTTAATTGTATTGCATTTTTAACATTTAAATTTAACGGTGATAAATGAATTTTGAAAATTTTCATTTTTCCTGGTAGAATATTGTGGAATGTTGAAATATAGTCCAAATTAATTATTATTATGTTATTATGCCCGTAAGGTTTTATCGTGGTGTTGGCAATGAAATGGTTATTTCTACTACATAGATTTACTCGTAGAATTGTGACTTATTTAATAAACTCTAGTTATTTATTTCCCTTTCAAACCGTAAAGCAAGGTAAAGCCTCTGAGCGTTAACTTCGTTTATCTGGTAACAATTTTTCAAGTCCAAACAAATATAGTAAGTTTGGCAAATAAACGGCGCGACACTCCAATTTAGGTATGACTGATAGTGGGCCGAGTTTTGTTAATTAATGAGTCCTTTTGCTTAAAATGGAGATTAGTTAAAGACCTTTTCGGACCAAATATTGAATTCATAACGCAGTGTGCTAGCCATTGATACTCTATGGTAAATTATCGATTATTTTATTGATTGCAATCCGCAAAGAACGATCCGTAGTTACGGATTCAATATATTACATATTTCCAATAATTACCTGAGAAAAATGCATTAGCATTATCCACAGCGACAAACATTTTGCAAAGCTCTTGAAAAACTATATCTTATTTTGAAGTAAATTTATGCCAACCACATTTAGCAAAGGGTTACAGTGTTAATAATATGTGATTGCATTTTGCTTTTATACTTCAGTATTGTTTTGGCATTTGTTTACATATGTACATATATGTTAACTTTCACCACTAACACCAATTCCAATAGTCACTAAATAAACAATTTCACTATTGTTGAAATTTCTTGTTTTTGTTTTTTGTTTTTAGCTTTGCACTTAAAATGCAAGCACGAAAATTTCTCCCGCGCTTTGGTTATTTTGAAATGTAACGTACGCAATTCGTAATCAAAAACACTTTACTACATTTCATCTATGGATGGAAATTTTCTTTATATGATTATGCGTTAATGCGTGCTACTGCATTGACATCCCGAAACGGAATAAATTCTAAAACTCCAACAAAAATGCAAACAACACTTGAGTTTTTTGTTTTGTATTTGAATAGCCCCCTCGCTTTTTGGCTTGGGCTCTGTGATAGTATTTGATTCTTCTTCGAATAGTAGTAGTAGTAGTAATTCTTTAATTCTTCCACATCAACATCGTGTTTACAAGTACCGAGTAGAGTATGTATATTTTGTTTTTGTCTGAATGCATTGCAAGCAACAGCAACAATAACAATGAAACAAACAGCAACACAAGCCAGAGTCGTACAGTTGCGTGCAACTAATTAACAATATGTACATACTGTAAACATTTAAAAATTTTTCCTTAAAAACTTCGAAACTCGTTACTGGTACGTCGTTGGACCTATTCATAAAACTGAGAGTCGTATGAATCAGTTCAATTATATTTTTATAGTGAACGACCTGGATTTTTCTATAGCATAAAGGACATGGTAAAGCTACTTAAAGATTATTATTTGATTTTCGTTTGTTTCCTTTACCTCGTTCGTACAAAATAACAAAAAATTATAGAGTTTTTCGTTGTCGTAGGCGAACGAAAACAAAATAGAGTAAGTGGGAGTTAATAAAATTTTAAAATATTAAATTTGCTAAATGTGAGGCGTTATTTCGAAAATTTCATACATATATTGTTGTTAATTAATTGCACGCGACTGTATCTACACGATGATCAGTGTACGTTTCCTCTGTGGCAGATACAATGCGGGATCACTGTGAGTGCGCATAAGAAAATATGGTTACCATATTGCACCCACTCACGGTGACTACGAAAACTCTATCACTGTCGTCGTCGTGCTGGTGTGTTGCAGAGGGAAAATTGAATGGTTATGCTTCGTAGATGCATGTGTGTGTGTGTGTCTGTGTGTGTATGAGTGTATATGTGTATATGAGTTTTAAAGGGAGAGTTTTTCATTTTTTATGTGCCTCTCTGATGTCTTTAGTTTTTATACCTGAGTGTTTGTTCTTTAAATTTATCGTACCGCAAGATCAATACTCAAATCTTCATTGATCGCATATAGTACATACTCGTACTCAGAGCTGTAGTCCCTAGACATGTAGAGGCACATATCTTACGATAGTATCATAAGTATACCGTACTATCATTGACTTTTTGTTTTCACCAGTGATCGTAGCTACTGATACAGCGATTTTATGTGTCTTTTTGTCCTATGCAAAGCATTTGAACAAATATAATATTTATGAAATATAGTACATTCAACATTTTGATAAGACATTTTTTTTGGCGTAGATAAATACTTGTACATATTATGCTAATATTTATGTTAAGTATTTGCAGCGATATTTCATTTGTGTCACTTATCAAATATTTGCAAACAGCAATCGAAAATCACCATAATGCTTTCAGATACACTTCTGATAGCAACACATAGTATACTTATAATTCATATATCAGGTTTTATCTTTTCTTTTCAATTTCACGCTTTTTCTTCTCCCATTTCTATACATAAGTATTTATATCTAGTCCTTTTAGCTCCAGAACTGTAGCTTAAACCAAAAAATAATAAAAATTTTGAGAAGACATCGCCAAAAGCTAGTGAAATAAAAAAAAAAAGCTGTAATCTCGTACCTCGGAGACAAGTTGTAGTGTCAAAAGTCCACTGATATGCAATATATATAAAACTGATTTGCTATCAAAACAGATATTGCTTTAAAATAAATGTTCTGAATTGAACGACATTGATATTAACTCCGAAACTTCGAAATGTAAACCTCTTCTACAGAGGGCATCCTGATTTACTTTAATTTGAAGACATATGCATAGGGGCGACAATGTTCTGCTATGATATTGTAATTTTCAGTGCTCTGATATTTTTCTGTTTTGGATCAATAATGAGTAGAAGATTTGTGCAAGGTTATACCGCGCAAGTTAGACACATCAATTTATAGATATTGTTATTGCATATAGCATCATTTTGTACGATTTGATCAGAAAAAGCTCTTCCGACACCCAACTCTCTCAGTCGATTAATTAGCAGTTCCATTTCCATTACAGCCGCAAAATGCTGATATACTTGGTTAATAGCTAAAAGATATTTTGGGCAAGAGTGTTTTGTTTTAATACTGGCAAAAATATCTGCAAAAACATTAAAGTGTAATTTAATTTGAATCACGGGGTAACTGATCAAGTTCAAAGTTCCTTCATGTGAATGTGAACAGAGATTAACCGAAAAGGAATAATAATGTTTCTTAGAGTACCAAAAATTCTGAACTCTTATATCTGAAGAACTTTAAATTGTTCCTATTAATGGCGTTTGCCCTACTGATGCTATCGTGTCTTTAACCGAGTGCACATGAAAGATGAATTTGCCATTAGAATAAAATAAAATGCATTATGTGTAAAATCACAGAAATTAGGTACGCTCTACCAAACAGTTTGGAAAAACAATTAACAAATTCGTTGCAAAGCCCACATGCCAAAAAAGAAGAAGAAGCTGCTGAAAATATTGAATGAAATTTCACAAATACACTTGGGCATTTCCAACGTTATGATTGCCTTCAATACCTTAAATATCAATTATCTGCCATGAGGCAGAGCAGGCAATTCGAGTTGTATTCGAGCTTATTGTAGTGGTCGCCGTGGGCGAGTTGGTAATGTGCTGGAATACCCAGGTTGAAATCTAACCACAAAAAATTCAAAAGTGCGCGGTACAACCTCTTGGCAGGCATACTTAATACTAATAATTAATTGTTCTATAACACATAAAATTCTCATAAAATATAAATCAATATCAAGTTTCATTTTAAATATCTTTATGAAAGTGTCTCAAATATATTTGCTTTCGGCTTCGGTTCTAATTTCGCTAATATATTCCATATTACTACATATATTTGCTCTTGGTATATGGGGCATTTAACACCAGTTCATACCGCCTGGATACAAACATTTCTTTGATTTTACCGAAAGAATTTAAGTAGATACTATATTATATTGTTCAGTAGGATTTAAAGAATAATTAAAAAAAATTATGGCCCTAAACTAATATGTTGCCCCGATATATGGGCCCAAATTATAAACTTTTTCCTCTGCGCGTGCTGTAGCTCTCATGCAAATCATAAGTTTCTTTGATTTTGCGACCTAAGAGCGTTGTGGAAATATCTTTTCTTAAGCTTTAAAAAATTGAGAATTTTGAGAAAAGGTTCATCTAAAAATACATTTTTTTAAATAAAACATTTAAATAAAGTTTTGACTAACTTCATCCTATCTGATGGACTTAAAAATAGCCCTAAAGGAAAGAGCAATTCATTGTCTTTAAAATATCCAAAAATTAGCGTGGCAAGATTTTTAGTTTAGAAGACATAAGCTTTTATGAGCAGAGATATGTAAATTCGTGGTGTTTGACGAGAGTCACTGCTTCATGCAAATACTTTCATTACATTTCTAATTAACATGAGACTTAAGTTAATAATTTTTTTAAATTTAAAACTATTGTAAAACATGTTATTCTAAATTTTTCTCCGTTGTTCTCGTTGCTGGAATTACCCATAGTAATCGAGTAACTTGGTGCAACGGCAACATTTGCAATTGTGTGAGGAAACACTGACAAATTTAACATATGAGGAATTTTTACCAAAATGCATTTCAGAGAAAAAGAAATAAAGAATAAATATTCTATGAAAAAAAAAATATATATATTAGATACCTACATACAAATAAAAACGAACAACAATGCGGCATTTTCATTCTGAAGTGGGCACAACAGGGAACTGAGGCCGAGCATTGGCGAAAACAACCATGCGATGCACATGCGATGAATGGAAACTTTTTAAGTGGTGGACTCTCGTTGCAACAATGAAACATGAAGAACACATATGGACAGAAACGAACGAACCACTCATGGTATTTCTCCTTTTCGCCATGAACGAAAGGAAAAGTCGTAAAGTTGAAACCAAAAAGAGAAGAAAAATTAAGAAGAAAATTGCACATTTGGAAGTTCATTAAAGAAACGCAAGAACAAAAACAAAACAAGGCAAATTATTATGAGGAACAGGCCAGGCAGCATCATTTCAAGATACTTATCTCGTTAGGCAGTGTGTAAAATGCAAGTGCACTTCAAGTTAACAAAAAAGTGAGTATGTGCTCGTATATTGTTTTTTTGTTTGTTTATTAATGATGATCTTGAAACTATTGTGTCTGTGTTGCTGCAAAAACAAAAAGAGCCCCTAAGTGCCTCGGCAGACAGTAGAAAATGTGAAATAAATATTTTCTACGGAATATTATTGCGATCTTTACACTTCAGTTGCACTTTTCCTTGAGCGTTCGAGTGTATTTAATGCATGTTTTCCACTCTCCAGCAGTTGTACGTGTAGTCGTAAATCTGTAAACGCACATACGCACTTGAGTGCATGTGTAGGTGAGTGTAGTTGTATTGTATTATGTAGCGAGTATTTGGGGTCGCTTAACCCTTTCGATTATTATTATTATTTTCTTTGGGGTGGATCCATATATCATCAGACTAGTATTTCGAATTAATACCATGCAGCGTTGACAGGTTAATTTTAAGAGTGTACTTCACTTAAGCACTTTCTTGAGCTTTGTGGTGTTACCACACGCTGAACAAAAATTTGTACAAAATGTTAACCAGAATCCTGACTTTTATTTCTACTACTGGAAGAAGCAGCCTGAATTTACTTGATTTGAATATAGGACTCTCGAACCTACAGGAGTCAAAAGATGTAGTTTTCTTAATATATTTTTATATTTTCTAATCTGAAGCTTAAAGTGTTGAAAGCAGAAAGGTAGACGTCGTACACTGCGGGCGACGAAAAAATAAGATTACAAGGAAGAGAAAAAAAGGCTGAGAAAAAGATAAAGAGTTTAGAAAGTCACGGAACGAATTAAGATGTATTCGAGCGAAAAAGTTCACTGAGGCCCTATCCTACCCTCCTACAAGAATCTGATGCATTTAATTAAGCATCATTTAAGAGTTTGAATTGAGGGATTAGAGAATTCTGGTGCCCAAGTCTATGTTTCTTGGTATCGATACGTCCCTGAGTCATTTCCACATTGCCCAGGAAATTAAATCTTCTTCCACAATATTTTTCTGCAGTTTTTTTAAAATTTCTTCATTAGAAACATGACAACTTATACCAGGTGGCACCTATGGCTTGCAACATACTTACATCAATAGCGCATGCGTATCAACTCAGCATAAGGGCACAACACTGCGTATGTACCTCACGCACACACTTCGCTCCCCACCACGATACACAAAACAAAAGGCAGAAAGAAACTCACGTGCAATCAAAGGAAAGCAATCATTAAATGCACGTGCATGTGTGATAGTGTATGTTGAATGTGTAACCAACAATCTCACAACAGGAAGAGGACGCTTTGAATTTGTGATTATGAGTGAAGTATCGAACGATCGATGTGGCAAGCGGCATGGAGAAGGAGGCTTTCTTTGCTACGTCCGCCACACACTGAAGCTCAACTTGACGTTGATGTTGAAGTAAAATCAAATAAAAATCGACTTGCAACATTTGTTGCACACAGCAATAATAATAACACAAAAATAATACTTAATAGTAACATTCTCCTACAATATCTAAGGGGCAACATGAATGCTGCTCATGACTTCCATAGGGTATTTTATTTAATTATCAAAATACTTCTTCTGTCCTGTAGTCAGTTCGCCCTTTGTTTTTCTTCTTTGCTTGAAATACTCAAAATATTTCACAATTCATATATTTTTCAATTTCATTGGAATTGTACAAAATATTTCTCTTTCATAATCATAAATTCATGTTGTTTTGTTTTACTTAATAACCTCGAGATTCATTGCTCGCCCCCAACACCACATTTACGTAAGTGCGCATTCCCGGAAGTTTATGTTTATTATTGCTGCCGTTGGTGCGCATTTCAATTGCAGGTGATTTTATGCATAAAATTATAAATTGAAAATTCATAAACGATTAATTTTTTAAGTTGATTTTTGTTTTTATTGAGATGATTTTCTTAAAAATTTTATGTTAAGTTTTTTATTAATTTCCATTTTAGTTTTTTTTTTTTTGCTTTGATGTGTTACACTTCCGTTTTATTGAGAAATTTATGAAAATTCCTTCTTGGTGTTGGGTGGTCTTTCAGAGCCCAGGCACCACAAATACCATAAAATATATTGTTCCAATATCTTTATGATTTAACAGCAAATTTCTGTTGGTAAACTCATTGACTGTCAGATACGAGTACATCCGATATTTTACAAGTTCATGTTCTGTCAATCATAGAAACCGGTGGAGAACGAAAGAATATATCTATCAGCAAACTAGGACTCTGAGAAACACCACTGTACAACAGAAAAATAGTATTCAAGTTGTGGCCCGGTTTTTCTGGAGTATTTTTGGCCGCTGATATGGAATCAGTAAAATTTTTGTTTGGGTCACTTCAGGTTTCGTAAATCTGTTTTATTTTTGATTTTTTTTAGTATGCAGCTAAAACTCTATAAAAAAAATGGGCCATAAATCAAACACTGTTTTAAAATCTTATTTTGTTGTACAGCGTAATTAATGGGTTTTTGAAACTAGTTACAGTTCACGCATGATTTTTGACATGTGTCAAAGTTCATCCTTCCCGTCCTAATGTATGGCGCAGTGTCGTGGACATTGACCATCAATGATGAGAGGATGTTAGGAGCGTTCGAGAGGAAGATACTCCGTAAGATCTACGGTCCAGTATGAGTGGATGACGTGTATGGAATAAGATGGAACGATGAGACGTTGACATTGACCATCAATGATGAGAGGCTGTTATTAGCGTTCGAGAGGAAGATACTCCGTAAAATCTACGGTCCAGTATGCGTGGACGACGTGTATGGAATAAGATGGAACGATGAGACGTTGACATTGACCATCAATGATGAGAGGCTGTTAGGAGCGTTCGAGAGGAAGATACTCCGTAAAATCTACGGTCCAGTATGCTTGGACGACGTGTATCGAATCTGTATGAGCTGTATGAGCTGTACGCCGACACTGACATAGTCAAGCGTATAAAAATCCAGCGGCTTCGCTGGCTGGGTCATGTTGAGCGAACGGAAGAAAGCGTTCCGGCTAGAAGGGTGTTTTATTTGAACCACGCTGAAGGAACACGCAGAAGGGGACGTCATAATCTCCGTTGGAAAGACCAGGTGCAGGGCAACCTGACTACACTTGGCCTTATCAACTGGCGCCAGCGCACGCATAGCAGAGGCGACTGGCGAAGCTTTGTGGGGGCGGCCAAGGCCGATCATCGCTTGTAGTGCCAGTTAAGTAAGTCAAAGTAAAAAATGCTCAGTTTGATTTGCCATTTCATCATGAATAGACTTACGCCTGAACAACGTTTGCAAATTATTGAAATTTATTATCAAAATTCAATCCGATTTTTATCGCGAAATTGTCTTCAGCGACGACGCTTCTTTTTCGATCAATGGATACGTGAATATGCAGAATTATTTGGAGTGAAGACCAGCCAGAGGCAATTCAGCAGCTACCAATGCATCCCGAAAAATGCACTATTTGGTACGGTTTATGGGCAGGCGGCATCATTGGACTGTACTTCTTCAAAGACTATGAACGCCGCAACGTTACGGCCAATGTAGAAAGATACCGTTCGATGATTAAACGCTTTTTTTTTGCCGAAAATGCAAGAATTAGACTTGGCCGACATGTGGTTCCAACAGGACGGTGCCACATGCCACAAGCCACACTGCACGCGAAACCATGCATCAATTGAGAGGCGAATTTGGTGAGCAGTTAATCTCACGTTTTGGTGCAGTCAATTGGCAACCAAGATTGTGTGATTTGACCCCGTTAGACTATTTTTTTGTGGGGGTATGTTAAGTCTCTTGTCTATAGGAACAAGCCAAACACGATTTCTGCTTTGGAAGCCAACATTTAATGCGTCATTTGTGAAAAAGTGTGCCAAAATTAGACCATCAGAATGTACCACTTGAAGCATAGTCGCGGGCAACAATTAAGTGAAATTATCTTTGAAAAATAAATGGCAGGAATTGATTTATCGACCCAAATAAAAATTTCATTCACTTTTTTAAAATTTCTGAGTTTTTAAATTTAAAAAAATCACTCTTTATTTTGTTGAATAGATTCGCGGTGGTCTAGTGAATGAGTGCTATACTGGAGCAACCAGTAGTCTCCAGTTCCATTTCCATACATAGAATAATTGCTTAGATGAGATTTTAGCTGCTGATAGAACAAATTTTAGGTCGCTTTTACATCACGCGTTACCATTCTATTTTCTAGAAATTTATTTTCTATTTCTGTCTGGAATATTTGATATGTGGTAAGTAGATATCTATAGCCGTTGTAACTCTGCCAAATAATTCATTTCATATTTTATTTTTATTAAATTTTGTTTAAAATTTTTTAAACAAAAATGTATGCACTCGTATGTATGCACATATGTAAGTAATAATGTACATATGTGCATACTTCAAGTTACCATATTATAATTTAAAAAAAATTCTTATCCATCCATATGTAAGTATTACATTTCATGAGCAAAGATTCACCCAAGTACTTCAAGTACTTTACTACTATTCTTCCAGCTCATACCGAGCTGGAGAGTTTCAGCAATTTACAGAAATGGCGAACCACTAAAATAACTTCCAAAAATGACCTATAACACTTTAGTTAAACGGAAGTGTGTCTGCATTTAAGAAAACATAGTCTACTTGAGAGATGAGATGCAATTTTTAGGCGGGACAAATGATTTCTTATAATTAAAAATAGCTAAAGTGTGCAAGCTTGTTTAAGAATAATACAGGAAGGAATATAATTTTATTTTTACATAATTAAACCCTTTTGTTCGGTTATGAAATTTATGAGCTTCCTTTCTTTTCAATACCATACAAAAAAAAAAAAAAAAACAAAATCAAAATCAAAACACTACTAAAAATACGGAAGTGCTTAAATACTATATGTTAGTATAAATATTGGGACATTTTATTATGCCAAACATGAAAAGGAGTCAAAAATAAAGAAAGAAAACGATAATGAGAATTAATCTTTAATTTCAATAACATATCGAAACGAAAGTGTGAAATTTAGAATTTTACTACCTGCCAGAAAGGTGACAATTGTATCATGTTTGGTGAAGAAATAATAAATGAATTAAAGTTATTGCTATGACAATAAATGGAAGAATAAAATGAAATGTGAAAAATCGTGTTAGTGTTGCGTTATCAACAGGAAATCCTCCTCATACTCATTGAACTAAATCAATCCCTAAATATGGGATGGATATTGTATATAAATAAAGAAATCTGCTGTGTTTTTCTTAAGGGGCTCATTTAAAAATGTATGGTCTTATGCCTTATATCAGAAATAGAGATATACCTAGAAGGATCATACTCACATAAAGATGGAGAATACAAATAGGTTCATCCAGTACATTTTTTTTTTTAATTAATGAAATAGTTTTAGTGATTAATTATACATACGATAGCTATAAAATATCATTCAAATAAAGTTTAAGACAAGTCAAACATAATACTTATTTGCACATTTGTGTTAGCTTTTTGCTCCGATATAATGACAATATCAGTTTGCAGACCAGCGTAATACAGATTTCAGCAGCTGAAGTAACGTTTGGAGAAACTTCCTCGTTCTTTTAAAACTACCTGTCACTTTTACTTAATATGATCACTTGAACATGATCACCATCACAAAAGCGAGTGCAATTGATCAGGCTGAGTGATGTTGCATTCGTAGCTCAAATTACAAATGAAGTCAAATGTGCACAAAAATAAAATCGATATTGTCAGTATTTTATTCTTTTTCAAATTGAATCTATTTTCGATAATGCTTTGCTGATCCTCCAGGGTATGCTCTAATTGACATTTAACATCAACCTGTGGTTTTTGTCACAAGTAATTTTTGTCAAACATATACTACATACATATTTACATACATATAGTATATGTACATACATAAAATTCTTTCTTATAAAATTCTTTCGTCTTAAAAATTTTGTTCTTAGTATACCTTCGGTATTTTCTTTTATTTATTCGTATGCAACATTTGCTCCATAAATATTCAAATTGTCAACAAATACACGCGTGCGCTCATTTTTGGGGGATGCCGAATGCTACTGCCACATTCGTACATTTCCTAATGATGTTTTTTAATGCCTGAAGATTTTCTTCTTTTGCCATTACACGAATGCATTATTATTATGAAAATAATTAACATTTGTTGTTGTTGTTGTTGTTGCTGCTGCTGCTACAGTTGCTGGTTTTGTTCCTTCTATGCTAGTATCTCCAGTGAAATCTGTTCGGCAGATGTGTTGCACGCTGCTATGCTAACGGACCAAACACGAAACTAGTAGTTCTTGCTTCATACTGTTCCTTTTTAGGGAAGATTTACCTCATAAAATGGATGATTTTTTTGGATGCACGGCTGCAATTGCTTTTGGTTTCTGTATTTTTTTTGTTTTGTTTCAAATTCATGTGCGTCTTTTTATAATTTTATGTACCAAAATATACCTTTTTTTAGAAATTCAACATTCTATGAAAAAAGTTCCAATTGTTCAGAGTAAATGGCCAGTTAAGTTTGGCGTCCCTCATTGTGCATATAGCTCCATCAGTATGTAATTGAATTCATTGAAAGATGTCGATTAAGGAAGGCGAATCTTACAATAATATTTATATTTTGTGGTGAAGATTTTCGACTTGCGTCCGACATAGGGTAAAAGCTTTTCAGCAATCTACCTGTAAATTTTGTATTCATTTATGTTGTTCAAATGGTGTATTCAGTGATTATGTGATATTAGAGTCTGAATTATTATTACTATTTTTTGCCCGTAGCCGATGCCGAAGAACGACTTTACGACTATCGCAAAAGGATCAACTGAAGTTCATGCCTATACTCGTCGAAACCGATGTAGATGTGGTATAATCGGTCGGACTCTAGATCAGTGATGTTAACTATATTCATGAAACGACTGAATGAGCAGCTGAAAGTTACTGTACAGTCTTATAAAATTAACAACATTTAGAACTAAATATATTAAAATAAAATTTATTTTAAAAATTTATTAAAAATGTATTTTTAGTTTCATTTAAGTGATGGAGAGTACTAGTTCAAAAAGCAACTTAATTTAAAATAAATAGATTGTATTGTTGTAGGGAAAATATATCTTCAGTTTACAAGCGAAAGTGGCTAACTGCAATTTTCGAAAACTATCTTTAATAAATTTAAAAAAGTTAAAAAAAAAAAAATAGTTCTACAAGGTGAGCCAAAAATAATGTCATAATGTGAATTGGCTGCCATTTTGTTAGAAATGAAAAAAATTGGGCTCTGTTTTCACGTAAAATTTATTGAAGCTGTAATTAATTTGAAAAAATGACATCGTTCAAATTACCACCTTCTGAATTGATGTAAATTTATGCTCTTCTTCAATGTTGGCTTTCATGGTTTGCGAGGTTTGTGGTTTGTTGTGGTAAACGTGAGATTTCAAAAAGCTCTGGTGCCATCAGATCTTGCGATCTGGCCGGCCATATCAACTATGTCACAGTATGACATTTGACCCCATGTCCAAAAATTATGGCACATTCATACTATGCTATTAGTTTTGCACCACCTTGTGCAAGATCACAATATGTTACCTTGCGGAACACCCGAGGTAGCTGCATAGTTCAGTCTATTACTGAGGTATGATTTAATCCACAAATGAATAATAGACAGCAAGTTGTTGTAGCAAGTTAAACGCTTTTGAAATATCTATATTAATGGTATCCACATACTTGAAAGTCATCAGAGAATTCTAAAATACATATACAATAATTCGTGTCAGTAGCGAGAACCCGTAACAATATGTTCAAAAAGATTAGAGATAGCAGGCAGTTTTGGGAGAGATCTTTAGTTAGGTAATAACATCACATTTATTGTTATGATTATAAAACTTATATTCCATTTATCAATGAAGACACCCATAGACTAAGATTTACTAAACAATGGAAGAAGAGGCTCAGGAGAGAATGAAATACATATTTTCAAGATTTCAAGAAAAAAGAACAAACACTATGAATATCAGTCTGCTAATTCAATATTTAATAGATTCACAATAATTTTTAGAAATTATTGACGATGAAAAGATTATTTCCGAAAATTTCGTCCAAATCTGATAATGGTTACGCGCACGCCACGATCAAACTGCCTCTGACCTTACTTTCTATGTTTAGAAACATATTATTTTGATAGCTAAAATTATTGATTTTATCCATTAACATGTTCTTCGAGGATAAGTCCATGTTCGATCCTTGCGCTTCTCACACTCAAGTCGGCATAGAACCTCCGCCTGACACCCGTCAGTGAGCTAACTAATGTGCACGGCGGTTATCTACGCGGCTTTGATTGAACGGTTATGTGACGGGCTTAGAACTGACCACTTGGCTGTCACCCGATCAAAACACACAAAACCAAGATTGATCACGTTGTGCCAAGGTCCGCACATGTCTATGTGTAGCAACGGGTAGGTACACAGAGAAACCTGGACAGCCGAAGACTTCGCCAATCGACTTTTACTCCTTCTATTGATTATATAAGTCCCCTCAGCTTGATTATATAAGTTTAGTTAAACTACATTTATTTATGGATTTTTTTAAAAGGGCTTGGAGCCGAAGCTCTTTTATTCAATGTCTGGTTACAACTGAACTGAAATTTTATTTCGTACGTAACCTAACGTGAACAATAATTCTCTTTTTACTTTTCTTACATTTTCGCTGACCTAATGTCTGCGACAAAAGTTGCAAAAATATATTGTGACATTATTCTTCACGAGAAATATTAAATGCAAAATTAATAGGAATTGAAACATAAAGAAAAATGATATGTAACGTCAACTAAAGCAACGTTCACTTATATGCGCACAGTGGACACACATTTCCCGCTCAATGCGTATGGTGGAGGAACACGCAGTCTCTTTCCGTTGGATAGAGAAGGTACCTGACAGCACTTGGTTTTACCAGCTGGCGCCAGCATGCGCGCCTAGCAGAGGCAAAGTTTTATCGAGGCAGCCAGATCGATCATCGGTTGTAGGGCCAACTAAGCAAGTAAGTAAAGAACTTAGTAAAACATGTGATATTACTTCTCAGAGTTTACCTTACTTGCACTTATTTATTCCTAAATGCAATCACAATCGTATTTACTTTTGCCTCATTGAAAACAAGTCATTGTTTCATTTGAGTTCTTTTCAATTACCTATTTGCTTTCGTTAAATTCTCAGTCTATTGTTTGAACTTAAAGTTGTTTGAAGTTTATTCGATAACAGGGCATTTAATAGTTATTTGAATACCCTGCTTCCATATGACTGGTGAAATTTTTAAATTTATTTTCAATCTTAGATGATAAAAAGACAAGAGAGAAAAATCTTTAATCCTAACTACGTCTTAATTTACATATATATACATACATATATATATGTACTTATAAATATACCTATATATATCTCGCAAAGGGGTGCAAATAAACCGTCCCCACCCCTAAAATTGTTTAGTTATCTCGACTTCTTATATACCTAACCTTCTGATCATACTTACTTTACTTTACTTTTAATGGCACAACAGCCCATGGAGGGCCTAGGCCGAGCTTTTCGCATCCACTCATGTTGTGCGTCTTATATTTGTCATGAATGGAAGGGACCTACAGTTTAATGCCGAATCCGAACGGCGAAGTGATAAGCTTTTCATAGCAATTTTTACTCTTGTAAGTTTGCCATTGCCTGCCAAGAGGCGGTGCCGTGTAGAAAAATTATTTTTTCTACTTTTTGATTTTGCCTGTGCCGAGATTCGAACCCCGGACACTCTGCGCAGCAGTCCAATGCACTACCACTACGCCACAGCGACCACCTTCTGAACACCCTGTATTAATTCTTGAGTATGCAACACTTCCTTATGACTGTGTAAACAAATTGATAGAAAGTTGGCTCCCTTCAGAATTCTACCACTACGCCGCAGCGACCACCTTGTGATCACCCTGTATTAATTCTTGAGTATGCAACACTTCCTTATGACTGTGTAAACAAATTGATAGAAAGTTGGCTCCCTTCAGAATTCTTCCCCTCGTGGGCATGAGCACGCGTCGTTAAATTTCATTTACAAATTTGATCAAAATTAAAAATTGTTTTGTTATCGTTTTTTATTTTTGAGAAACTTCGCATAGAAAGAAAATTTTCTTTGGAGGAAAATAAGTTGCCTATGAATATGATATACTCACATACTCGTACATACTCGTAAATAGCAAGTGAATATGAGGTGTGTAATTAAAATTTTTACGCTCTTATTTTGTGTGTAATTTAATTATGAAGAATCGGTTGTTGCGGATGGAAATGTTCTGTAGCGTGCGTGTGTTGTGCAGAATGAAATATTTGTGGAATAAATAACATATTCGTCGGAAATTCGTGGGCAGATGGGGAAAATTTTAAGAATTTGTATAATTGTATGCACATACATAGATATACATACATACATACATTGATACTATAAATAATTATTCTGGAAATTCATCAGATTCTCGCTGGACCGTTAGCCACTTTCACAAATTGTTGAAACAAGGAATAATTACTACTACTACTCAAGTACTATGGCAATATTCCAGAAGAGACTATATCGATGGTTAAGCTCACATATGTGTTAAGTGAAATTTTGTGTTAAAGTGTATGGTATTACTGGTTTTCCAGGGTTTAATGCGAAATTCAGCTAAATCTATAAGACACCCTTTACAATGATGTAGGAAAAGTTTGTAGATCTTAACGTTTTCTACCAAAAAAAAAAAACTTATCAGGCATAAATGTAATGTGACCTGAGTTTAGTGAAATTTAGGAATGAATTCCGATTTTGGTTTTGTGAATTTAACCATTCAGGCCATGGTTACATTAAAAATTAGCTTGGCGAACGTCATCAAATGTTGCACCGAACACGAAGAGAGAGCTTTTACTCACTTTCACAATGAACACGATATGTTAGGTGAAATAAACACCGAGCACGTCGAGTATTGTGGGTGGCAATGAGATATTTCACACAGAAGGAACCAAACTGTAACTGCAGCAATCCTAGTCTTTTCCGTATTTTAAAGCTTTAAAAGTGGACAATAAAATTATTTATACGTCACTTTAGCGATATTCACGATGTGCTGCTTCACTTTATATCTTATGTAATAAAATGTAAAAAAATTGTTTGTTTGTATATCATTTAGTGTTACCATTGCGAACAAAATGGTATTAAAAAAAACTACACTTAGAGCAAAAACAATTATGCAACGAGCTCAATGTAACCACAAAATCGAGCACGAGAGAAAAATGTGATGTGTTTGCCGAACAGGGAGCACCAAAATAAAAACGGTCTTATGCATACATATTCCATGGAAAGAAGGCTTTAATAAGTCCATTAAATCAATTAAGCAATATGAAAGGGTAAAGGGTATTTTCAAAAATTAAAATAAATATTTTTTGACATCCCTTTTCCCTGAATGTCAATAGTACAATGTAAGTAACACTGCTGTATTTTATTTCGCCAGAGCTGAGCATCGTTAATCGTTAAGAAATTCACGTCGTTAATCCGCAAAGCGTTAATCAAAAAGTTAAAGTCGTTAACGTTAACTTTTTGCAGGCCAACGAAAAATTGGTTTTCTCAAAAAACACGAAATCAAAAGTATTGCGACTATGTAATTATATCGAACAGACGTTCAACTGCACTGTAGGAATTGGTTGTGTTATATTTGATATAAAAAAATTCAACAAACTTTCATGCTCGAAAAGGCAGCTTCTGTCACCAATTCAGAGGATTTTCTCCTAATCCAGTCATCAACTAAATCAAGGATTACGTTTTTAAGCGACCTGTTGTTCTTCTCTATTTTTTTTTCTAGTTGACAGAATTAAGCAAATTATCAGCATATTTTTTATACTTGTGTTGCAAGAAATATCAGTCTCGTTCTTCATCGAGATAATGACTTCCTTGACCGCACGCATCATAATTTTCTTTACCTTACCCACCTTGGCAATAATGTACTTCTCTAACCACATGAACCGAAACTTGGAATGGAAGGCAGCAGCTAGCATAACGTAAAAGTTAATTGTTAACCAAAAATTTAACGTCGTTAATTAACGATTAACGGAATAACTATTTCCAGCCCAGCTCTGGTTATAGCAAAGCTAAACCAAAAATAAAAGAAATTATTTTTAAGAATTTAAAAGTATTCGTGTAGAGGTATGTCGAGAAGCTCCAGAACCGATATTTCACATCCTTAGATTTTACAAACAAAATGGTTACACAAAAACGCCGTCTGCTATTTTTCTTTGTCCTGATTTTTTCGGCATGGTTGGTCACATGACATAGATGGGATTACACTAATAAATAAAATGTTGTAAAGATATTAAAATCAAACTTTCGCTAATGTCATCTTTGACGCACCTTCACTCACTGAGTACACCTGAGCTTAAGAAAAGTGACCAGGAAGGTTCTTTACAGTTCTTTATGAATTTTGAATGTTTCAGATAAACAAAAAATTTAGCTCAATATCATCAATGTGAAAATCATTCCGGAGCACCTTTATACATGTATGCGTGTGTTTGCGTACAACTCAACATCTTGCGACATCATCCTTTTTTTTAATACCTAACCCTGTATGGTGATCCGCTTTAAAGTGTACACCTTTTATATGTGCTGCAGACAATGCTATAAACATCATCGTCGTCACTACTTAGTTCTCACGTTGCTGTTAACGTGTAGTGTCTCTGAATGCCAAACGCCAGAGTTTAGCACAACATGCGTGCAAAGAGCGAGCTACTGTCGGTCGATCGGCATCTGCCATATTCTCATTTCATGTCGTGCGTGCAATTACTATATGTGTATGAAAATTGTATGGAATGCGCTGGAGGTGGTATGCCAAAGCGGGGTGGAGGCGGTGTGGTGTGTAAGTATATTGTGGTGGAGTGGAGTGGAGTGGAGTGTGGTTAGGACGTTGTTCATTTTATCATAAGCGATTTAAACAGATTTATTTCTACATGCTGTATGTGCTTGTCACTTCTGGCAATGTGAATTGTGTTTGCGTTACGATATACATACACTCAAAGAAAAATATTCACAAAAAGAAAATATGCAATGTGATTAATTCGTAATGTGATAAGATCGTATTTAAGAAAACATTCAAATCTCTTAACGACGAAGTGGTTGCAAAGTTTGCTAGCATTTTTCTTTGAGTGTCCAGCGCACAAGTTGTGAATGGGATTTTAATTAATTACATAACAATTAGCGTGTTCTGCATTTGTTGATTAATCGTTGATTTATTTTTTATTTTCATTCATTGTACACACATTCATAGTTGGATTTAGGTATTTTCATTTGCATCTGTGGGGACAGCACAGGAAATGCGTATTGAATATGTATTCCATTGAAATATTTCTGATTTTTCTTCTTTAGTACCTTGTTCCTGTTCCAATTAAAGTTCTTTGGGGACAGACTAAATTTTTAGAAAGTTAGTATATGTAAAGTGATCGCAATAAATCGTGATTGGAAAATGCCAAACGCCTCCCAAAAGCGCACAGCACCAACCTCAACACAGTTCGCCACTAAAATATCAGCTATTCGAAAAGCGCAGTAAAAGGCCTCTTCAGACAAAGATAAGGATTTTTGCTTCAATTGTTTAGAAGCAGTAACATTTTGCTAAATTCAATTAACAAACAGATAAATTAACCATTCGGCATTTTATTTTATTCAATTCCTTTTGTTTTTGTCAGATCAATAACCTAGGCAGTAAGGGCTGACCTTGACAGCATTTGGTTTTTTTTTAATGCTTATAATTTTTTAATTTTTCACCCAATCAACTTGCGATAGTCAGTTTGAAAGGGTTCCCTTTTTCCAGTCCTTTCCAACGATTTACTTTGGGTTATTACTTTAATGGAAGTTATGGGCAAAAGTCAAAATTGTTGCCAACCGTCACGACATTCCCCTAATCACTACAAAATTATCGAGAAAAAACGTATCGGGTAAAAAGTATAGAGTACTCAATATATCGAGTACTGATACCAATCTCCTATATAAAGGCGCTGGACTTCTTTCAAAAATGTCAAATGCAAGATCAATGCTGAGATCAGCCAACATTCAAAAAAATTTAAATCGAAATCATTCGAGAATAATTTCATTAAATCCATCTGAAAGGCAATTAACACTTCTTGGAGGCACTAGCGTAAATGATCAAAGGGATGTGTTGTCTATTTACTATGATTATTAGTTGAGTGAAAGGCTTATAAATTTTCCATTTTAATCCCGGATTTCATAACTATTGTAATCACAATGGAAACTCTATCTATTTAAAAAAAACTTCATCCGAATTCAGTAATTATTTTTAACTCGCCTCAGAATTAGAACCAGTAGCCAATTATTTTCTGATTCTTCACTGTGGCAGTTTATATATAAAAAAAATAGTGGATGGTACATGTAAACCTTATCGCCAATTAAATGCTCTTTAATTGCTACTTACAATTCTCATATCAGTATTTGGGTGGAAGTTTGCATTGAAGTTTACATAATGTAATATTATTACGCTGAACTAATGATCAATACCAAAAATAAATCGTTATTATTAGAGCACCCTATGATTATGTGGTCCACGATGTATGGTATCTGTAAGACAATATTAAGTAATAATAATTTGAAAGCATAAATGCGGGAAAGTATCTAAAGAAATGCATCTGAAAGCGTAAACAACATGACAAATTGATGGATGACCTCAGTGTCAGCAAGAGCACAGATATCGGGTAGATTCGAATAGTATATGTGAATTAAGAACCACTTATCATTATAAAAAATAAAAAAATATCCAAATCTGTATAAGCAACTCTATAATATACAATATTATATGTAATACTTAGTACATATCTCATACACTTCTTCTTACTTCACTGCTGGCATTTCTTCTCTTACAAATCTATTAGATAAGTGCATAATCGTTATTATCTTTGTATGTAGAATATATTTTCCCATAACATATTCAGAATATTCACATGCACACACATACATACTTTTCATGTATATGGAGGCTCAAACATTGCTGAATGTTTCCCCATTTACATACACACACTTCATTGCATATGCTGGGAATCTCCGTCGTCAATTTAGGCTTAGGTGTGTTGAAATTATTTTTAAAGTTTTTCTCTTGGTTTGTAGTGAGAAAAAAGAAAATAATACTAAAATACCTTCTCATAATTTTTGTAAATATTTTCTCCCCTTTTTGACATAAGCGAGTATTTTCTCATGTGCGATGTATGTAATGGTAAATGTTTTGGCACGCCTACTTTGCTACCGCATAACATCACAACTTCGATTTACTTCATCTTGAAGTGGGTGTAGCACCAAGTCGAATTCTTCTACTAATCGCTGCAGTCTCGTATTATTTATCAAATCTGTATCTGCTTGGGTTCACATTGCATTGTCACATTACATACGAGTGACTATAAGATAAATTGCTTAGCGTTCTGGGAAATTGCTAATGTTTTGTGTCAATCGCAGTTTTGCTTGTAGAAGTGTTGTGTCCACTTATAACTGAGTATTTATTTTTTGGGTCATATTATTATTGTGCTAGGTTTTATTATTTTACATTGTGCCACAATGCTGTTAAAGTCTGACCTTTTAGCACTGATATTAATAATGTACTGTGGCACTTGTTCTATGGTTTACTTTATTTTGGGGTTTGTGGGCGTTTATAATTTTTATGTTAAAGACATGCATGAATAGGTGGGGAATGAATATTGATGAGTATTTTGATCGGCAAGAAAACTAGTTTAAAACAATATAAAAACAATCAATTTCAAATCTGCTGAAGCATCAGGAATCTCTGTAGCTAAACAAACGAGTGCTACTTGAGGGATTTTGTGTCGAAAGAAAACAGCTCAAAATCAATTATGAGGGTACATTGAAATTTTTAAATGTATAAAAAAGGAGGAATAAAATGTGGAATGTGAAAAAAGATGTCTGCGCATATTTGCAATGTTACCTTCATTGTATCACGCGTGAGAGTGGATTTTCCGAAAAAAAAGTAACTTTGTAAATACAAAGGCTCTAGCTGTAGGTTTTAAAAGGAATTACAATTACAAATAAACAACGCTTAAATTGGAGAAAAGTAAAGACGGTAGGCCGACCGTCGCTATCGGCCTGTTTTCTAGGTTTGGTGTACATACACGTGTGCACAGTGCAAAGTGGGCAAGGGCAAAGCTTCAAGGGCAAAGTGCCCTTGCAGCTGAAACTTTGGATTCCTTTTCTTACTTGCAACATCTAAAGGATTCTTGTGATACCCATGGAGAAGTATGAGGATTGTATTTCATATTATCTCTAGTCTGAGTTTCAACGATTCTTCGGGATGTGATATTCTCTAAATATTTGAAGTAGACAGTATCTGAAAATCCTAGAATTCAATTACAGTAACTAGCAAAATAAATTGCATTTGAAAATATCGGAAAACCGTTGACACAGATAAAAATCTCTTCTAAAATACTGTCAATATCAGCGTTGCCATTATTAGTACTATTAAATTAAGTTTAAAAAAATCAGTACAACTTACCAACAGACATTTTGTTAAATTTTATACATGTATAGCCTCTAACGCATTAAATAGTCACTGACGATTTTTTGGCAATGCACTTGTTTGTTAATACCGTGGATTGGGGCAATAACAGCTACAACGTAACCAAAAGTGAACTTCCGCCGGAAACGTTGTTGTAGAACGCATCGAACGGCGCAAATGCGTGCTACGAGTTTTTAATTAAATCAAGAAAAATATAGAAAACTGCAAAAATAAAAACAAAATATAAAAATCATTAAATATTTTAATAATTAAATATGCATAACAATGATTAAAATGACAATAAACGGTGATAGAAAAAGGAAAAAGAAAAAGTAGTAAGGAAAAACTAAAATTTAAATTGAAGCAAAGAGTTAATGTGGATGGATCGATCGAACCGTAGCAGCACTTGTTGCTATAACATATATTCCCTCTGGCAATTGTCACAGTACATACAATAACAAGTTTTGCATAATCAATGAGTTTTCCCCAACCGATTTTCAGTCGAACAATAGCGGAAGCGAGCATTTTTCCATCATAGTTAACAAAATATGTATGTAAGTAGTTGGTCAATAAAAAAAAAACTTAATATATTTAGACGAAGAAAAATATGTATGTAAATACAAATGTTTTGTTCGATAAAGTAAAAATTTAGTAGTAGAGGTCACTAGGTGGGTGTCTGGGTGAAGTTTCATTGTATTGAATACTGAAGTACTGTGCATACACTAAGAATGTTGCAAGCGGATACTGCGGGCGGACAAGCGTACAAGCATTAAACGGACGTGCTAATACCATATTCATTGTAATTTACAACAATAACAATACATAACAAATTGATTGTTTTTCCGTTACAACAAATTTAATATCGTTGGGAAATCCCCGAAACTTTTTTATAGAAATTTTAATTGCCCAAGTACAAAATGACAATTGCAATTATAAAATGCTTCCAAATATGTAAAGTACTTAAGAAAAATTACATACAGTTGCATTCATAATAATATTTGTGGTATAACGCATTTTGCAGTAAGTATAATTCGATTCACGGTCTCTCTGAACCACTGGTTTGGTTCAAGAACCGGTCGGTTCTTCCGCACCTTCGAATCGCTTGTTCAGTTCAAAAATGGATTGGTTCAAAGACCATCAAAATAATTTCTTCTATAAATTTGTTTTGGGTAGATTTGTAAATAAGCGTTCCGACACTTGTTTTCGTTAGTGTATAAAATGAAGACAATGAAAGAAAAACCTAGCCTAGCAACACAACCCAGTATCCTAGGGACGAAAGTCTTGAAAGTATCGTACGCACTTATGTAAGGCATAGGTACTATTTATGTAATTTTTTTCTTTCTATTTGATGGTAAATAAAATTATTTCATGAATTTATAAAGTCACATAGTTTTTGTTGAAACTGACACATTTTCCTCAATTTATTTTAACAGCGCTTCATTATCATCCTTCCTATCACTTTTGGAGTTTGAAGATTCACTTATTGAAAAAGAGTTTTCATTAATTTTTTACATTTTGCGCCATAAAAAAAGAAAAGAAATAGGACTTCAAGGAATAATTATGGGAATATATCTTTGGAGTACACTAACAACACATTTTGTGGTTTATATTGGGTTTAAGTAAAACACAAACAAACAAAAATGGTTCATGGTTCGGTTCAAGTAACTCAAACTGCGGATGGTTCGGTTCAAAATGGCTTGGTACTCTCTTGGTTTGATATATTGAAATAATATTGAAATTGGTTGAAAACTATACCTAGAAACCTTAAGACTTTAGTAGGCCAGCTTTATTAATCGTACTGTAATCTAATTATTGTGTAACTACTACATATAACACTATTATCGAATCACCCCATATTGTAATAACTTGTTCGATTTGACATTTCATTACAAAATTCCTGTTGTTTTATTTTACACACTAAAACAACTTTTAAAGTTATACCTAACCACTTCTTCTTCATTTTTTAAAGGCACAACAGGCTGAACTTTTCGCATCCATTCATGTTGTGAGTGTTGTAATTTTGTACATGAATGAATACAGTTATATACAGTTTTATGCCGAATCCGAACCTCGAAGTAAAAAGCTTTTCTTAGGCATTGTTTACTATAGTACCACGTAGAAAAAAATTTATTTTTAATGAGCCGAGATTCAAACCCCGGACACTCTGCGTGGCAGGCCAACATACTACCACTACCACGCCGCTGCGACCACAACATTCAACCCTATCAATTACATTCAACCCTATGAACTACATTCACTCCTATTCCAAAACCTGTCGTCAAAATTACGAATTTAAAATTCTATTGTGGAAACAAATCGGAATCTTATTTTGTTTTTTTCAGGTCCTTATTTTGTATGTAGTTATCAGTTTTTTTTCTATTCAATGGACTTTGAGATTTAGCATTTCATATGCACTTTACTTTACTTTTACTTTTATTGGCACAACAGCCCATGGAGGGCCTAGGCCGAGCTTTTCGCATCCACTCATGTTGTGCGTGTTATATTCATACATGAATGGAAGGGACCTACAGTTTAATGCCGAATTCGAACGGCGAAGTGAAAAGCTTTTCATAGCAATTTTTACTCTTGTAGGTTTGCCATTGCCTGCCAAGAGGTGGTGCCGTGTAGAAAAATTATTTTTTCTACTTTTTGATTTTGCCTGTGCCGAGATTCGAACCCCGACCACTCTGCGTAGCAGTCCAACGCACTACCACTACGCCACAGCGACCACATATGCACACAATTTATTAAAAATGTAATTGTCTGGAATGCGATTGCATTTGCAACGAACTGTATATTAATTTATTATTCCCATGCCTGATGAGATACGGGAGAATTTATGATAATTGAGGGGATGCTCGCACGTCACTGAATCCTACACCTTGTGAATACCCCAATTATTTTCGTAATTATTCGCTTCTATTATATTGCACTTAGCTGTACATGTAAATACATACCATACATACATATGTGCGTATTAACTTCGAACAGCATTTAAGCTATATAGGTAAATGTCAAAAATGTTAGTAGTTACTACTTACTACCTTTTACATTGAAAATTTGTCTCCGCTTGCTTAAGGTGCATTCATGCAAATACATGAACTCATACATAAAAAGTGCTCATTTAAATTTCAATCAAATTAATATTCACGAAACGTGCCTCACATCTAAGCCACAACACAATTTAGCTTGCTACTGTTTCAATAATAATAATAATACAACCTTTAAAATTTATATGAAAATCAATAAAGTAAAACCGCACACATCTTGACAAATCATTTAATTTTAATGGCGCATCAATTTGAAACTTATTTTTATAGTTTTTTTTTTTTATTTCTTTTTCAATTTGGAAAAGTATTTCCGAATCAGGCTTAATCTAATGTTCATTAAATATAAGTACAGCGCGTTCTATATATAGTACATACATACATTGTTGTTACTTATTCTCTCTGGCAAACTTAGATATACATACGTACCAGACACACATATTTTTATTGTTGTATTGTTTATTGTTGTTGTGTATATATAATATATTACATGCAATTTGTGGCGACATTGAAAGTTGAAAGATTTTTATCAATTTAATATAAGCTTTTTCTTTTGAAGAGGTAATTCCTGACCAACGTTGGAACGTTGGAGTAATTCGACAGTTTTCCTCTCTGTTTTCTTTTAACTTTGACCTCAATCCAATCTTTTGGCTTACGCTTTTTTTTCATCGTATCTCACAAAACTAAAGGTATCCAAATTCGATTTTTAAGAATCTCTATACAACACTCGTTTCCATTCCATAGATGTTCTTTCTGCACTTTCTTAGACCGCAAAGTAAAAGAATAGAATACGATGAATATATACTTATATAGTATGTATGTAAGTATATTCGAAATACATATGTTCATATACTTACATATGTACGTCTGCATAGTAAAAATAAAAGAAAAACTATAATAATTATGTACTTGAAGTAGTTCTTTATAGTTACACTATGAAAATTGTTTATAAGTTTTCTCAAGTTAGCTTTTATAAACAAAAACGCACTATTTATATGTAATTTGATAAAGCATTTGGGGTGATTTTGTTGCGCTTACATATTCATAGTAGCCTAATTTTCAATGAGCTGTTTACACTTTATAAAGTGTTTCTAACAAAAAGTGTACATACTGGCAAACTTTGATTTTTAGAGATTTTTTCTTATAATTGTTTAATATTTGTAAAATACTTGTTTCAAGTGATTTGATTTCACCGATTTTGTGAGTACTAATATTTTTGTGAATTTCAATTTAAAGTCGTATCTACTGGAAGATGTGGAAGAAAATTTCCAAGAAAATATAGGCGAGGACAAGGCTACCAGTTACAAGTATATTTACAAATTGATACTTATATAGTATGTAAGCTGTTGTTGTTGTTTTTGGTGACTGTCCAGAGACACACTTAGGCCAGAACGGTCCATTGTGATTCCACATGGTTGGACCGACAGTTTAAAGCCGGTTCCAAACAAGTTGGGAAGTTGTCAATTTATTATCACTTGCTGGTATTGCCATTGCCTGGTAAGAGTTGTCACTTTCTCAGAATTCTTATTCACTTCATATGGGTTGAAATACAAGAAGTTTATGAGAATTAACCACCCGACCAAAAGGGAAATCGAACTCTCAACCTCTCGGGCGCTCTACCCAGTAGACTACCCAGTAGTCTACCCAGTAGTCTACCCAGTAGTCTACCCAGTAGTCTACCCAGTAGTCTACCCAGTAGACTATGTATATACTATTAAAGTTTATTACTCTCCGAAAACTATATGTTGTTTTAAGAATTTCACTTCAATGTTCTTACAATAAAAAAATGTTCTTCAACAATTTGTGATGGAATGGAATCGTTCAATGCTGTTCTTGTTTATTATACTAACATGCAATTTACATACATTTAAACTGCAATTAAGTTCTTTTATTTTTCTTTTATTTAAGATTATTATTTCATTTAAGACGGTGACATTCATTTCTATAACAAATACATGTGCAATGTAAACTTTTTTAACACAGTGTATGTATGTATGTGTTTTTGTGTAAATTTACTGTACACATAAATAAATGATCATTATTTCATTTTCGTATGCTTGTTTGTTACGTTTGCCTTCTTTTTTGATTCTAGCTTTTTACCGGAAATTCCAATTTAGGTAAATGCGCCGTTGCGAGTTTGTTTGGGATTTACGAGTACGAGTATATACAAGCACGGGTATGTGGTTATGTGGTAGTGCCGCGCTGGCGATATGGTGTACTGATGCTGGGATGGGATTAAGTTTAACGTACCACATTCGCATATAACAACATACTATACATTATGCATGTATGTTATTTATGTATGTAATACATCAGCAACATAAGCTACGAACGCGACGACAACTGCGACAATACCGCAACTACTTAAAACAACCGCATCGATCGCGCCAAGCAACACGATCAAGTAGTGCATGCAAAGTTGGAGACAATTTTTCATGGGGGAATGATTTTGATTTTGAGTTTGACTTAAATTCAACAGAAAACCCATATACATAAATATGTATACATACGTATGAAGGTTGTTTTTGAGAAGTCCAAAAAATTGAAGTGAGATAATTTTGGAGGACCGAGCTTTGCACCTAAATATGTCAAATACAAAATTTTGAAGTATTCGTACTCCTCAAATGGTCCCTTGCTACACCTAAACAAGTGGAAATATCTTTGTAGGACAAAATTCAATATCGTTTATAAGTTCAATCATCGAATATTCAAAAAAATTTTAATTTTTTTTTATATAATTATGGGTAACTTACTAAAGCATGTAGGCACCAAAGACAAAATTCAAAAATCAGCAAAACTTTTGATCAATGTAAATACATACATATGTATGTATATGATTTTAAATAAGAAATGATCGCAAGTAGTATAAAATGATCATAGCCAATTGAAATTTGGCACTTTCATAATTTTTCATCGAATGGCTCCCATTTGCCATACGATATAAAGATGAAAGGTGAAGCAAGTATTTTCATCTTTTATATTTTCATTAATCATAGGTCAGTTTTCATTCATTCTACTTCTGTTCTCCCACAAAACTATTTACTTTGTTAATGTTTATTTATTATTTGCATCATTTTCATTTCCAGTACTAGGTACTCACTTGACGAATCACACCTTGCATAATATAAAAATAAAAGAAACACATAATAAATTTGTTTTATAAATTTTATAAACAAACTGAACAATCATTATTCATTTTTCAAAAAAGATTGAGTAAATTTTGATTCCGTAGAAATTGATAAATATTTCTTGAGTCACGAGAACAAAGCAAATTTTCATTTTATTTATTTTTACATTATGGGGTCAAGAAATTTATATCGAAATAATAAAATGTTTACCATCTACATACTGTAAGTACGTGATATACATATGAAACTGATTCTTTATGCAACGATTTTTTGGTAAAAAATTTGCATGCATAAGTCTCTCCACCTCGATTTAATAAAATAAAGTTGAAACTGGTAATTTTCTTTTTATATTTTTCAAAACTAAACAAATATTCCATATTCCATCTTCGGGCATATTGACTTCGGCTGTGGCGCAACCGGATGGAAGGACTGACTCCTGGTGGGCACGTGTCTCTGACGGTGTTTGAACGGCTGGTGTGTTCTTCTTCCTGGTGGTAGCTCCCCTCGTTGTGGGCCCCTCGCGCTTACTGAAGATAAGCTCCTCAGAAAAGGAGAGAGCAGATTTCGTAACGAGTAATAATAAAATTCACATCCAAAATTCAGATCTAACTCAAATAAAAGTCATATAAAAATTCAGTCAAAAAATAAAACCAACAAATCAAAATTCGGACCAATTTCAGATGAAATTGCTGAGTATAAATTTGGATCAAAATCCACACCAAAATGTTATGTACTTCTTTCTTTTTTGGATGACTGATCTAACATAATTCGGTCGCAAGGAATTCAATCTATGAATCTAAGTTCATTGAGAATTGATTTTATATCATAATTTTCAAATGGGAAAGGGTTTAAATCGTTAGGTATACATCAGTGGCGTAGAGGAGAAACAAATGGAATTTCTACCAGTTGGGAAAATTTATCATATTTCTACATGAATTTCTTAGGTTCCTTAAATAAACTAAGAAATTTGTGATGCCGGAAAATTAAAAGCAAACAAAAAGTCCAATAAGGGATATTATAAATTTACTAATTTATATTCATATTCCAAAATCTGTCGTAACACTTACGAATTTGAAGCTGCGTACAAATTACATGTTATCTGGAATCCAATTGGAATCCTTTTAAATGTCGCCTCATTAAAAACGGATCGCTCTTTTATTTTGAGTCATTTTGGATTCCAGGCTATGATTTTTTTGGGATTTATAAATGGAGTTACGAAATCGTAACTGTTAGGGCGGAGTCTGGAATAGAGGTGAAGATTGAAGGCACCTTTAATTTAAAAATTGATATGTTTTTCGTATGAGCATGGCTTCTACACTAAAATGTTTCTTAAGTAAAAGATTCTTCACTAAGATACATTTTTTTTATCCGAAGTACTGGTCTTAAATCTGATATCACAACATCTGATGAAATTAATAAATCTTTTTCTAATGATTTGTTGATAGATAAATATGTACTATATGTATATATGTATACTACTGTGGGCAAAAAGTAGTAAGACTTTTTAATTTAAATTTCGCGCGGAAACCCATTCATCAAAATATTATTTTTTTAAGTTTGGTATGACTGTCGGTGACATCTGTGCCAAATGTCACATCAAAATAATCATTAGTGTTTAGTATACGCTTGTCTTTCTGAAGTACAAAAGTACAAAAAGTGCATTCGGCGATTTTCACAATGAGCGAAATTATTCAACAAAGAAGTTCCGTTAAATTTTGTGTGCGGAATCAAATTTCTGGTGCCGAAACGTTCAGAATGTTGCAAAAGGCCTTCGGTGATAATTGTATGTCGCGAGCAAGTGTTTTTGATTGGTACAAATTGTTCAAAGAACGCGTTGACGACGAACCACGTCCAGGACGGCCATCAACATCAACTGATGATCAACACGTCAATAAAATCAAGGAATTGGTGCTCGAGAATCGACGATTAACAGTCAGAGACCTTACTGGCATCGTTGGAATATCGGAAGTATCAGTGAAAACCATTTTAAAACATCATTTGGGCCTAAGAAGAGTGAATGTACGATTGGTTCCAAAATCACTGCATTGGTTTTACGACACCATTTTGCCAAAAATTCGACTGATATCGTTCCGCAACCACCCTATTCGCCTGACTTAGCACCGTGTGACTTTTGGCTATTTTCTAAATTCAAAAAACCGCTTCGGGGACACCGTTTTGAGTCAATTGAAGACATTAAACATGAACCGCTAAGCGCATTGAAGGCTATTCCGGAAATTGACTTTAACAACTGTTTCGAGAATTGGAAAAAACGTTGGCACAAGTGTATTGGGGCCGGGGGGGATTACTTTGAAGAGGACGAAATAGATTTGGAAGAATGAATAAAAAAATTTTTAATTATGAACCAAGTCTTACTAACTTTTGCCCACAGTAGTATGTATATATGTATATAGTCTTTAAACTTTTATTGTGAACAGAACAGTATGCATATTGATTTTTCTTTCTGTATCAATGCCAACGATTTTATAATAAAGAAAATCAATTCGGTGGTCAAAAAAACATAACAAATTAAACAAAACCAAAATAAATCAATTGAATCGTTTTCAAATTTGTCGCAGAGCCAATAAATATTACATACACATGTACTACATACATGAAAATGAAATCCCATATAAAAAATCATAAAAACCGCCCATAGCAATTACGATGGCAATAAATTTAATAATCACAAAAAATGCTTTTATTTTTAAATTAAAAGTAAAAGCTAAAACAACAACAAAGAAATAGTAACAAATTTTTACGCACAACAACATCGAAAACATTAGTAAATATTTAAGAGTTTCACTATGAACTACTATATACGATATTATAGCAGAAAGGATGGATGAATGGGTAAATGGATGTGATGGGCAGCGTACAACGTGGCACCGTGCTCAAAACGATTGAATGATATGAAAGACGAGCGCAGACGAGTGAGTGCAAACGAATGAGCACAATTGAATGAGCGCCAACGAAGAGAAAGAACAATGTGAGCGAACACCGAAAACAAACGCAACTAAATTAGAACGCTAATTTATTTATAAATTAAAAGGCGAAAAACAAACTTTGTTTAAATATACACGCACACAAACACAATGACACGCAAAAATATTTAAGAAAATTGGAACAAATTAGTTAGTAAGTAGTGCGAATTGTCTGCTTGCGACTGGGAGTGAGCGAGAGAAACAAACAAATATTTAGAATTAGCAATCAGCTGCTTTGATTGCGCGGTAGCTAACTCCAGCATACGTATACGACATGTTGTACTCCAATTAATGCAAAAAAAACAAAAACAAATTAATGCAGAAAATTTTCAACTTGTTGGCATTGTTATTTATTAAGTTGATGTATGGATTTATTTATTTTTATACTTTGACAGATGAACCTTATTTTATTCAGTTTTTCTACAAATAATTACATTTATTTTATGCTAGATGAAAAACGTCCGTAAACACTTTGATTGCCATATCAAATCAATTATACTGGGTAGGTTTTTTTTTTGCTATTTTGCTGAATTTATTTTATGAATAATTAATTAAAAAATTGCACATTTACAAATGCGTCACATATACTGTAAAGCTTTTTTACCACAAAAAAGCGATTACTGCCAACCCTAAAAAAAATTTTTCAAAGTCTATATAACCGAAATCACCGATTTCGTACAAGAAAAAATGCTGTAAATGAAAACAGATGCTTATCCTTAAGCAATGGACTCGCAAAAGATGTAGTATTGGCAGAAAAGCAATACATAATACTTTTTGAAAGTTTTATCTGAGAAACAATAAAAATAGGCTGCAAATTGAGGAAGAAGAAATTAGCTGCAAAATCGTCTTCTTCGTAAAGTGTAAAGACGTCAACTAACTAGCCGGATATATGTATAGAAATTTCCACCACCTACTTATAATTTTAGATATACCTATGTATCAATATTTTATGCCAACTCAAGTTGCAGATGGGTGAGCTGCTTAACTTCATTGCTTCTTTTGATTCAGCACCAAGAAACATAATGGATGGAATATTTATTGGGAAATGAGATTATCATCAAACCTTTATCCGCCTATTATCTTTGATTCGATAATTTCTTCAAGGTACAAGAATACCCAAGTATAATAAAAAAACATCACTCATATTTCTGGGTAAATTAAAATTCACGAGTGAACTACAAAAAACAAATTAGAGCAAAAAAAATTACTGTTTGTATATTTACCTTAAAGCTTATTTATATTTGCGTTTCCACCGATAATATCTGCTGCATATTGTCACTGTATCTTTATCATAGCTTTTTCTTATTTAAATATAATTTATAAATGTTAAATTTTATTGGCAAATGCTGATTACATCTCAGTTTCTTTTTTGTTATTGGTTGGGAATGCAAAAACAAAATTACTGAAATGAAATTTCAAACAAAAATAAAGAATAACAACAACAGCAACGACAACAACGTCAACAATGTATGTATGTATGTATGTATGTATGTATGTATGCATGTGAAGTATGCAAAACACAAATGCCATGCTAATGTTGTTTCTGTTTGGTTGATGTTATTGCTGTTGTTGCTGTTGCTGCTTGTGTGCTACATAAAAAAAAAGAAGCGCACGCATGCGCAACTCAAATAAAAACAATAAAAATAAATAGCAAAATCACCGCTTCTGAGTGCTTGGAATATTAATTGAAATTGTTATTTAAAAATAATCAGGCAACATTTAATACGGCATCTCATATTGCTTCAGTTGTTTTTGGTGAAGAATAACATGTGGAATAACAACACATTAACAGAAAATGTTTTTACATAGTAAAAAAAAAAGTAAAATTTGCATTCCATCGCGGTTGAAAAATGAAAAAGAAACATTTTCGTAATGTTTGCCGTGATTTGAAGATCATATCACATGATTACATATGTGCATACCATACATATGTACATAAATATGTATGCGCGAGTATAGGTAAGTTCTCGAAATTGCTGTGGGTAGCACATGCTAAGATTTAATTTTATTTCATTTATTTTTTTCACTGATTTCTTTTATCGTTCTCTCGAATTGGCGACATGTTTCATTTGATTTTGATCGACAGCTGACATTTTATGTCGCGTCTGTCAAAAGAATTCCTTTCTTCCATCTTTTTATTTTCTATTCGCATACATACACACATTCACACATCCATAGGTACACACATGCACATGTTTGCATGTATATGAATGCCGAGTATGTTAAAATCAACAACAAGTTGTTTTTGTGTTTATTTTTGATGATTGCTTTTGTTGTTTACTATTGCCACTTTTGCATAAATTCACTTGCAAAAGTACATATTTTAAATGTACAAATATTGCAATAAGTTTTTGTTTTCGCTGAAACAAGTCGGATGCGCTTTTCTCTATTTACCAGCCCAAACAAAATACACACGTTTGAGATAAAATGTAAAGAAATAAGTCCAATTTTTTTTTCTACGTAGCTCCGTAATTTTTTTAAATTTTAAGAAAATCACGCTCGTATCCACAAAACCGTTCCACGCCAAACTGTTTACTCGCCTCCAAAACGAATATTAAAATAGCTGAAGCTACAATGCAGTACGAAAAAAATAACGTTCACATCCACATACGATCTCAATATGGCATTAGCAATGGCGCAGCACGCTCTCCGCTGTGTTGTGTGCGAGTGTGTGTGTGCTTCTTATGGCTCGCGTTTGGATGAAAAAATGAGAACGAGCATACGCCAAAGTTTTTTGTTTTGAAGAAAATAAGAAGAAAGAAAAATTCGAGAGTGTATGGAATTTACCATATATTGGGAAATTGAGAAAGTTGAGCGTTTTATAGTTTGGGGCACTTTGTAGGTACAGAGCTACAATGTGCATACATATTAAGGTGATCCAAAAAAAATAACTTGTTTCGCGATAGCGACCGTGGTTCCACCTAACTTTCTTCTCTTCCCCAAAGAAGTGCTGAAGTGCAAAATTTTATATTTCTAGGTATACTCGAAAAATTAGTCGATGCTCATCAAAGTTTAATCTTTTACTATAGAAACTATGGTAAATGCTTTATATCATTATATTTACAAAATAATATTATAGCTTCAGTAAGCTTCGATAATTTAAAACGAAAAGAGCTGCAAAAACATTATATGCAATAGTTTTTAATAAAACAGAATTGCCACTATTTTTGACAGTTGTATGCGATTCGAGAACCCTGCAATGAAAGCAGTGGAGTGTCACATTTTGGCAGGAATATTACAACCCAACGTTACTTGTAGTATCTACATATGTATGTAAATGTCAAAAATTGTGAAGCGTGTCATCTATAGTTTCCTTTGTAAAATTTACTTCGTTTTGTAAAATTGCGGTGTCCTGTGTGATTGCATTCTCTCTCTCATTCCCCTTTCTCCTTCTTTCCTCCCAGCTATCAATCTTCCTTCCATTCAACACAATGTTCTGCATTCTGCGTTCTGCAAAAAGGTCATCAAGCATCCTGGGATAAAAAATATGTAACACTGTATACAAAATTTTATTCATTTTGTACATTTTCAAAGTCATTGAGCACCCTGTATTAGTTGCAATATAAAACCTAAACTTAATATTATTATTTACTTTACTTTACTTTACTTACTTACTTTTATTGGCACAACAGCCCATGGAGGGCCTAGGCCGAGCTTTTCGCATCCACTCATGTTGTGCGTGTTATATTTATACATGAATGGAAGAGACCTACAGTTTAATGCCGAATCCGAACGGCGAAGTGAAAAGCTTTTCATAGCAATTTTTACTCTTGTAGGTTTGCCATTGCCTGCCAAGAGGTGGTGTCGTGTAGGAAAATTATTTTTTCTACTTTTTGATTTTGCCTGTGCCGAGATTCGAACCCCGGCCACTCTGCGTAGCAGTCCAACGCACTACCACTACGCCACAGCGACCAGGTGGTGCCGTGCAGAAAAATTATTTTTTTTGTTTGTTTTTTTTTTATTTTGCCTGTGCCGAGATTCGAACCCCGGACACTCTGCGTAGCAGTCCAACGCATTACCAAAACGCCACAGCGACCACATATGTTTATTATTAAGGGTAAGTGAAAAAAATTAGGTGGAGCTCCGTTTTCTACGATGTTTATTGCCCCTCCTCACTCCTCACTCCCTACTCCTTCCTCCTTCCCCCCCTTTGGGTTAATTAATTCAAAATCAAAAAAATATTTGTTTTGAATGTTTATACACACAATTTTAATTGGATTCCAACTTTTAAGTGATTCGAATTTGTAAATGAATTTGCGTAATTATTGATAGTCTCTTGAATACCTTTCTTGAAAATGATCAATAACTTTTAAATATGATTTCGGGCATGTGACCGCCGCGGCTGTCGCGTACATGCCATAATCTGGAGGCCCAATTTTCATACACTTTTCGGGACAAGTTTCCGCTGTGACTACCGTGAAAAATCAAATGACAAATATTTATATGATATGCATTCGATTTATTTAGTATGTTTTTGGCAAATTCAATGAAAGTTGGGACAAGGTTTAGACTGTTCCATGTTATATAGAAACCGCCTTAGATGGTTAGGATCACTTGGGACAAGGAGGACCGAGCCATGTGATGGGAAAGCCTTCCTCATATCTGGTGTAACTTGTCACAGTAAAGTTTAATATGGGATTTTCAGTAGGTAACGAGTATACAATAAAAAGAGTTTTAATGATAAATTTTATCTAACTTGTATACACAAGCGGACGTAGTGTTTCAACCCGAAAAATCTTCCCATGCCTCTTTTTATTTTTCTTCTTAACGTGTATTACATGTGAAAAATAATTTAATTTATTTAAATTTTGTGTAAACAAGTTCACATCTCACCCATGTATATCAAAGTGTATGTACATAGATGAAATTTTATGAATTAAATTCAGCAAATAAACTTTATATTATTTAATGCAATAAACTTTAAAAAACGTAGTTAATCTTTTGTGCAAAGTTAGTTATTTTATTTAAAAAACATAATTATTATAAATTATATACAAAAAGTTTTAGTTTAACCCTGAGTGCCCTAACACCTTCTAGCTGCCGTGGTTCTCATCTACATTTGAGTTGTTGAGTGCAAAAGTGCTGCAAGTCATAAAATAAGCTTGGAGTAATACGAGTGCATTGGTTTTGTAGAAGTGCTTTAGAAAATAAATTATTAACAAAATTTGTTCAATAATACTTATTTTTATTTGATTATTTACTGAAATGGACCATTTATATACTCTCAAACGGACTTACGCCACTCTTGCATTACCAATGGAAGGTGCATACATATGTACATATATAGAAGGCTTAAATAAGTTTTTTCGTTGGTATTACCTACACAAAGCTCTTCCAAGAAGGTTTATATGAAAGTATTATTGCATTACTTCCACTTTGAATTCTTGATAAGGTAAGTGGAAATTGTTTCTTCTATTTTTCCTATGAAGTCAAATATTCAAAGGGCAATATAAAAGCAACTTTTGGTATTGATATTGGGTCATATAAAAACTATCCGCGGCTGATACCCACAAACCTGTCATGTGGTTGAAGGTTAGTGCCTCCGCTATTTCCGGACAGCTTTCGTGTCGATATTCCTCCACCAGTTGCAAAATTTCATCGATTTTCAGTGCATCTTTGATATCGAAATTTGCCCACCGTAATCCGCACAAAATTTTCGGCATGTTTTACAGCAGTTTTACCTTTCCTATAGCAATAAAGCATCACATAGCGTACTTCTTCAGATATTTCGCTGATGTACAAATCAATGAAACTTTTTACACTAGCGAAACAAAATATAGCCTGAAATGCAACGTTTAAAACATGTGTTCGTTTGACATAATCGGACTAGTGTTGATAGATTTGTGTATTGGTGTGAGATCGACTGATAATAACAAAAATATTTCATGAAAAACTGTCAGGATTGGACTTACCATTGTTTTATTCCAAAGTTCGGCCGTGCCTGAAGTTAGCTACTAGTTTTTCTTTGGTTTTCCGTTATTTTAGTTCCCGTTATCATTTTTAGTACACGTTTCGCTCTAAAATCATAACCTTCTTCTTGACCAAACCATTCGTTTGCCATCATTCCCTGCAATTTTTTTTTGCATTACAAATATTGATCTAATATAATGAACGATAAAATTGTTATGGTTTAAATTTAATAAACCAATCTTGTGACTGGCTTGAGACTGAATTAATATGATCCATTTGTTTTGTCCAAAATTTACCCATTTTCCCCAATCTACCACAATTTTTGGTTCAAATCTTCCACCATTGAAAATCATACCCATTGCTGGTTGCTGCTGTGCTACAACGTTGCCATATCTAAAGTTTTCCCCGGTCTTATCACTTTTTTCACTCTATTTTTGTTTAAGTTTAAAATTAATCACTGTTGGAAACTCAATAAAGTTTGAAGTTTGTACTTTAAAGAGAAAACATCGTTTACATGTGCATAATAGTTCAGGAACAGGAATGACGAGAGGGGAGATGGGGGCCCCGGGTTTTAGAGGGGCTCTTGGCTAAAGTAATTTTTTTTAAATAACTTCTTTTAAATTTGTCTATTTTTCCATATGATTTTTAAAAGTTTGGTCAGCTGTAGTTTTTGAAATGAGCAGTTGTGCCATTAAAAGAAAGAAAAAGGCATTTAAAATGTGAAATTAACCTAAACGAAATATAAAACTTCATGAAGAAATTATAACCCCGCAGTTCCCCATATAAGTATATTTCAGAGACTGCAGCTAACTTACACGATAAATCCAGTAAAACTTAAGCAATCTAAACCACAGTGGGCAAAAATATTTTTAAAGTCAGCAAAAGGTTAACTAATCTGAAATAGACGAAATCGGTAAAGTGGTCGTGCACCTCCCATACAAGTGAAATTTTCTAAGAGTGTTATCGAAGAACTCGCGCAAACGCCCAAAGGACAACGATTTACGGATATGCACCTGGAATGTCCGAACCTCTACAGGGAAGGTGCCTCTATCCAGCTGGTGGATGTCCTCCAACAATATAGAGCTGATATCACCGCTATACAGGAAATGCGATGGACGGAATAGGGTAGCTCCAAAAGAGCATCCTGTGATATCTACTACAGCTGTCATGCGTCGAGACACGAATTTGGTGTTGGATTTGTGGTTGGGAAGAGACTGCGTCATCTAGTCCCGAGGTTCACGGCCGTAAACGAGCGCCTAGCCACTATCCGCATCAAGGCAAAATTCTTCAACATCAGCCTAATTTGTGTCTATGCCCCGACGGATGAAACGACCAAAGATGACTTCTACGAGCTCCTCGACAAAACTTATAAACATTGCCCCCGCCACGATGTTAAAATCGTGTTAGACGACTTTAATTGCAGCCAAGGTCTGCACACGTATATGTGTAGCAAATTGCGTACGGATAGGTACAAAGAGAAAGCTGGGCGTCGAAAAGCTGCAATCACAACAGACAGCGAAAGTCTTTTCCAACCAACTTGCACTTCTCCTTTCGCAAAACACCCCTCAACTTGATGATATATGCGCGCAGTGGACGCACATTTCCCGCTCTATGCGTACGGCTGCCGAAGAGGTGCTAGGCTACCACCGTCGATGGAGAAATATGCTGTTTACAGAGCCACCCTGCAGTCAGTTGCAACGCGAGCTTCTAAGGAGCGATACAGAAAGTTGAGGAAGGAAGAGAAACGTCTTTTCAGGTTCAAGAAAAGAGATGAAGAAAGACGCGAGTTCAATGATATCGAAATGTTGCGGGACAGGAACGAGGTCCGAAAATTCTTTGAAAGAATAAGACGCCTGACTCTTGGTTTGAAGACCGGGGCCTCTTCCTGCAAGGATGAAGACGGAAATCTGGTGACAGATGTCCAGGGCATAATGAGATTATGGAGGGAGCACTTTTCGCAGCTGCTTAATGGCGATGACGGCAATAATCCCGCCACTGCGGAATCCACTCCGGAAACCCAAATCACTGACGGCGTTGAAGTACCGCCGCCTGGCTATGAGGAGGTCTTAACAGCCATTGCTCGGTTGAAAAACAATAAGGCTGCAGGTGCAGATGGCCTGCCTGCTGAGTTGTTTAAGACCGGAGGCGAAGAGCTAAAAAAAACGCATGCATGAGCTTCTATGCAGAATATAGTCAGATGAAAGCATGCCAAGTGATTGGAACATCAGCGCACTCTGGCCAATCCATAAAAAAGATGATGCCACGATCTGCGCCAACTACCGTGTGATAAGCATTCTTAATATTGCATATAAGGTTCTATCGAGCGTACTGTGCGAAAGACTGAAGCCCATCGTCAACAAACTGATTGGACCTTATCAGTGAGGCTTCAGGCCTGGTAAATCCACCATCGACCAGATATTCACACTACGCCAAATCCTGAAAAGGACCCGAGAAAAACAGATCGACACCCACTATCTATTCGTTGATTATATAAGTAAAGCCTCCTTCAATAGCACGATTAGGTATCACTTGTACGCCTCAATGTCTGATTTTGGTATCCTACAAAGTTCATTCGACTTTGCAAAATGACAGTAACCGACATCACCAGCGCAGTGAAAATTGGGACAGACCTCTCCGCGCCATTTTATACTAATAGAGGTTTCAGACATGGAAACATCAAAATCTCTTGCACTATTTTCTACAAGAGTATCATGCTGATGATATTGACATCATTGGTACCAACCCGTGAGCAGTCAGTACAACATTCTTCAATCTGGAAAGGGAGTCTCGTCGAGTGGTTATAGTGGTGAACAAGGACAAAATGAAATACCTTGTGTCAACAAACAAAGAGTCACGGCGTCTTGGACAAAATGTTGCTGTTGACAATTATACTTTAGAAGCCGCCAATGATTTCGTTGACCTAGAACCCAGCATTAATACCAACAATAATGTCAAAAAGCGGAGATTAGCTCTTGTCGACAGGTGTTACTGCGGGCTCAGTGGGCAAATGAGAAGCAGAGCCCTTTCTCGACCGGCGAAAATAACGCTCTATAAGTCCCTCATCCTTCCCGTCCTAATATATGGCGCCGAGACGTGGACATTGACCATCAATGATGAGAGGCTATTGGAACGTTCGAGAGGAAGATACTCCGTAAGATCTACGTTCTACGGTCAAGCGTATAGAAATAAAAGAAAAGGTCCAGGACGACCTGATTGCATTTGGACTTACCTCTTGGCAGGCAATGGCAACCATACAAAAGTAAAAATTGCCTGTGAAAAGCTCTTCACTTCGCCGTTCGGAGTCGGCATAAACACGAAAGTATCAAAAATATTTACATAAAAAAAATTACGTTATTATTAATTATTCTTGCTGTAACTGATGTAGAATCACATTTATTGGTAAACATGCTTCAGAATTTTTAAAATACCATGGAGACGTTAGCTATTCCTTACTCGATCAATATACTCGTATTTTAAAACCTTTCAGTATCTGCCCGTGCAATTTATTTGTAAAATTTTCAGTTTCTCATTAATATAGAGTTGGCAATACTGTACACACAATAAAGGTAACTTTACATATTTCTGTTACGACAGTAAGCGCCACTGCCTTTGTGTTGTGAATTTTGTAAATCTGTTGTTTAGAAAAGTAATAATTAAAGCATTTGGAAATTCTAGTTAAAATATGATAATTTAGTGTTTCGAAAAAGTAGTAATTAAGAATAAAATGAAAATACTTTTAACGTTGTGCTTTTTGAGCGCACTTAGTTCAGGTAAGCAGCTCACATTAATTTCAAGCCACACCCCAGTCTCAGCCAGTGACTAGTTTGACGGTTGTTGGTGGTTAATTCATCTTTGCAAATTAAACTTCTAATCACTTTTTATTTTATGCAGCATTAGGACAATTTCAATTTAATCAAGTGGACCAGCCGAAATGTGTTATTCCGAAAATTCTGCAAGGCTCCTGGTTCTCATGGGAAGTGGGCTTGCCTACACAGACTGTCATAGATGCGAATTCTATGACACGGCGTGGTTATTGCATTAATATGATGAGACATCAGGGTGACGAATACTCATTTGTGTTCAAGGAGCGTTCAGTGAATTGTTATCACTGCGTCCGAACAGTCATACGAACATTGAATATATTTGAGAAATTCGAAGGTATTTTATCATAATACATTGATTAGCAATTGCTTCTTGATTTCTAATAATTATGTGCATGTGCTCTGATTTTCAGGACCATGTGTCTCCTTACCAACGGGTACTGAACCAACTGTGGACAATGTTTGCAAAGGAATAAAGGATGACCAGCAGCTCATTACGCTGTTCAATGAAAACTTTGTACCAATCAATTGTCGTTCATCGCTGGAAGGTGTCTGGCATTTTACATATCAAGTAAAAAATTTTTATGAAATTTGCGAAGTGAATTTCTTTCAAATGGTTAAATTTTCTATTTCCATTTAGAATCGCTTCCGTTTCACGGGCGTTTGCAACAAACCAGATGCTCGCATTCAATCCTGTCAAACGGCTGGTACACAGTTTTTAATTCAAAATCAGAAATTCAACATCACGTACAGACAATGTGAGGGCATGGTGGGTACTTTCAGTGGTATTGTGGAATTCAGCTGTCTGGGTGATTGGTTTGTAGGGAAAAATCACTACTTCGCTGTAGCTAATACAAAGGAATCGCGTAAAGATGAGAAATACCGTTGCTTTCTTAAGAATCGTGACGATGATTTGTACATTGGTGTTTCCATCACTGCCGAATGCAACACATTGAAAACACCTGAAAATTCGCCGGATCGTTTGAAGTTAACTCCAGTTAAAGCAGAGTATGTAGAGCCTGGCTGTACATTACCACAAAATTTCTCTGGTGAATGGGTGAATACGGCGAATATCGATGCTGATGTTCAAATTAGTGAAACGCACATCAATGAAACCTACTATCCGGATAAGTCGCGCTATCGTAAAACTATTTACGTGTGTCGTGAGCGACGCGGTAATCGTATTATGATGGCGCGTCTCACCGTGGATGGCTGTCAAAAAGATTATGTGTGCTTTGATTTCCAGCCTCGCCATCACAATATTATACGATATCGCAAAGGTTTAGCTGTTATTAAGGATGACTTTAGTACAGTGTGCTCTTGGGTTCAATTTAACAATGCTGAGGCATGGAAATACGATTTATTTTTGGCCAAAAATCCAGTGCCAGTTCGTTGCCCTGTGGCAGGAAAATTCAATTTTACACAACGTGGCGAACATCCTTTTACAACAAGGTAAATTTTATTACATTTTGTTTGTTGAATGGTCGATTAAAAATAACATGGTGTTTGCTCGATAGAATCCTCGGTGGTGTTACTTTGAGCCCTCGTCCAGATATTCATTGCAAACAAAATATTTCTGATTTATCTGTATGCGATACTGATCAGAAAGAACTAGCTGTCGATGAAAATTATTGCTTGTCCGTTGATCATTTAGGACGTCCAGTTGATATTTACAGTATGTAGCAATTCATATTTTTCAGCCTGTGAAACACATATTACCATTCTCCTTTTTGGAATCGCTTTCAAACAGGTGATCCCGATTATCGTATGAAGTGCATCGGTTTCTGGAAGGAAAACCTGAAATCATATCTCATTACTTATGATGACTTGGATCCGCTTTCGAAATATCGTTGCTGGGTATATCAACGTGCCGATTTAAATCGAGTGCTCATGTCACAAGGTATGATTTCTTAAATTAAAGTCTATCGGGAGGAATTAAATCATGAATGTCTTTTCAGCTGTTGGTGCCTTCTGCAAACTCAATCAGGATGTTACTTCCTGGAATCACACCGAAGGTGCTGCAGTTGCCATTGACGCCATCGAATATGAACGTGAACGCGATGATTGTCCCATGTACTTTGACGATGGCGCATATCCTTGGAAAAATACTGACAGTTATAATATCATATTTGATTGGGATTTTTATAAAGCTGGTGCCAGTCGTTTAGTATCTTCTACCACATGTGTAGCTAGTATGTACAGTATAATATTTATATTTGTCATTGTTAAAGTTGTTCGAATTCTATTTTAAAGAGTTGCAAGTGTTGACAAATGTACAAATTTTAATTTTTCATGCATGCTAAGAAAATTGTTCGTTTTTCTCAAAACGAAATTATATCAGGAATCTTGGACTAGTTTAACCATTCCGTTTTTAAATACGAATCTAAACAAATCGAATTGTGTCTTATTAGTATTTAAGTTACAAATATAATTTTACTTACAAAAAAGTGTGCGCCTATCGTACACTACATTCCGTCCATTGTGAAATCTCATAATTTTTATTTTTGTGAATAAACATTTTATAACAATAAATTTAAACCATTCGGAAATTGATTAGTCACTATGTGTGAAATCAGTGGTTCTCAGAATTGGGTTTGGGAAAGGGAGTTGTTGTTTAATTCGGAGGGAATAATATATTTTTGTAGTGGTTATTTTATTTCTTTTATCCTAAAGTTTCATATCCCCCTATATCTTAAAATTTGAATCCTACTTACCTTTATCAGTGATATTTCAATGATTTCGTCTGTTGTGGTTTGAAAACCTGTTCTTAAATACTGCTGCACTCTTCTTTAATGGTTGGTCTAAAACTTATATTTGAGTTATCGTCCATATGGGAAATAAAGCGAATTTTGGAAGCAATATAATCGGTCTAGAATTATGACAGCGATAATAAGAATTGAAAATGACTGAACATACATAAATGGAGTCCGGCCGATTAATCGGCATCGGTATAAGCCACTATCGGCCAATGTTCGCTCGCTTAGCCGATACTTTTAAAGAATATTTAAAAATAAAAAAAGACGTAATGCATGGATTAAAAATTTTAGACAAAGATGCAAATGGAGGCGCTTAATCATAATGTACCAAAAACACGATTTTGAAAAATTTTATGTTAAGGCCTTTGCTAATTAAGGCAGCGACATGTGATTCGCGTTTGTTTTGTTAATTTTTTTTTTGTTTTTCAATATTTAAAATTCAATCATTAAAATATTTAATGAATAATGAACTAGCATTTACTAGAATAATGAACCGAAAGTATTGCCAAAGTTGTTCCATTCTGAGCATAATAATATTGTAATTATTTTGGCATCCACATAATCTTTATACCAACTAAATAAATCTTTATTTTTCCCTCATTGCAACATATATTTTCTATTCTACTATTTCAAACAAATCACCGAGAGTTGGCATCTCTTAGATTTCCATTGATTTACGAAAGTACTCTTTTGTGGCAGATATAATAGTACTAAATAAATGCAACAATGCGTTCTGAATGCAGTACGTTAGCAGGTAGAAAAGCTGAAACATTTAACATATTTTCTTATTCCAGCATATTGTGGTTAAGCGTAATTAAGTAAAAGTAATGGCTCTCGCATTAATGCTGCGCAACGCAGGTGGTAGATGCAATGGTAAGATATTTGAATCACGCTATTTTTATTGTGCGTTTGGACCACATACCCATTAAGGTTTATGTACATTATATAATCAACGTTAAATCTTAAATTTTTGCTTATTGCCATTGTTATGCATATCCATGTTACCGATTGTGAGCAGCTACTGCTGGATTCCTTAAGACTGCCCGTTTAGCTCCTCTTAAGACATACACAACTGCTGTTGCGGCACAACGTGGACCTGCTGCTATCAAATCTCTGGCTTTTATCAATAAAGTAGCTGTAAGTGTCCCACCCACTTCTGATCTTGGGTTTCCAAAATTTTGTTACGCTGGCATTAATCTTGTTTATTTGCAGCCACTGTCTCGTAATATCACGCTAAGCGCACCCAAAATGGCTGCAGCAGGCAATCATACTCCCCTGTGGACTGCTGAACGACTCATTTCTCTCGGACTTCTTGGCGTTATACCAGCTGCCTTTATTTTCCCTAGCCAAGCGCTTGATGCTATAATGGCTGTTTCTATTGTGCTACATACACATTGGTAAAAACAAAAACAATTACCGAAACCTTAAAGTTGATGAATTACTTTCTTTATAGGGGTGTTGAAGCTATGGTCACAGATTATGTACGTCCGATTGTTGTTGGACCCGTATTGCCAAAAGTAGCGCATGGTGCTCTCCTTCTGGTTTCTATTGCCTCCTTGGGAGGTTTATTCTACATCATTTACAATGACATTGGTATTGCGAAAACTATAAAACAAATATGGAATATCCAAGGTGCTGGTGATAATGCTCCTGTTGCCAAAAAGTAAAAGCAACTGTCTAGAATATAAATGGATGTTAAAATGGTTTATAATGGATACATTATCAATGGTTTTAATTAATTATTACAAGAAATAAAAGTGTGTAAAATGTATGGAAATGTTAATTACTTTTCATCGATAATTCAAGTGTGATCATTCCTTGACTACTCTCCTCAACTATTTTCGATTGTTTTGTCAAAATGAGATGAGTCCAACAATTTATACGTCCCTATAGACTGGTCTGCCATTGTATAAGTAGTTTTATGGTATAAAGAAATGAATGGAAATGAAATTGGTTTTATACAATTATATGTTGAACCTTGAACTTACAAAAATATAATTTTTATTAACAATAGAAAATATTAATTTTATAAGTTTTGATTTTTATCTTAACACAACAAACATTTTAAATAACAAAGCTTTCACATGAACATTGCTCCTTAGGGTCATAAATTTTCAACATTTTTTTTGTAGAATAATTTCAGGGCTTCCCATTGTTTTGTGTGCAATAAAATATGCGAACGACAGCTACGCATATGATCCACTGCTTGATCTGGAGTCCAACCATTTTTCTACAAACAAGTTAAGTAATTATTTGAATACTCAATTCAAATGTAAATCACCCCGTTTTTGCGTGAATTCCGTGACTATACTTCCTTGGAAGATTAGTTGTTTTAGTTCTTTAGTAAAGATTATGCGATTAACGCAAAAGCGGGGCGAAATGTTGATAATTTTAAAGATGCTCTTCAATATGAGATTTACAACATTTCAGTTCCATTATTAGACTCATATCTACATATTATGTAGGTATACATATATAAAAACTCAAGGCTCGAATTAAATTAGCATCTTCTCTTTGTGTGTGTGAAATGTGAGAAATTACTCACCATCATCAAATAGCAGCCAACCAAAGTGGCACTTCGCGTTCTACCAGCTTTGCAGTGCACATATACCGTACCCACATTCTCCGGGCTCGAAGTGGTGCTTAAACCTTTAATGCGTTTGTTTTGAGGTATAAACTTATTTATGAACTCTACACCTTGGAAAAGTTTATCCTGACAGGGCGACTCAAATATATCTGTAGTTGCCAATTGCAAGAATTCCACACCCATCAACTGCCATTTTGATGCATTATTAGAGAACATTGTGAGCTCATAATCCTCATTCATCGATACGACAGCTTTCATGTTTTCCTTTGTGATTATCTTCGACATTAAAGCAAATAAACGTTTATTAAAAAATGGTAAACAGGAAATGTATTGCCGCTTACATCATTTGCTTGGGACCGAAATGGCAAAGCTCCCAGAATAACATTTTCATCAATGCGATCGTACCAATTTCTAGCAGTAGCCTTTTCCATAAGGACATTGTAGAGGAGCGTGGGATAGAAGGAGACACGCGCGAGCATTGCTGCCTATGTATGTGTTTGGTGGTTGTGCGTAGCGCGTAGCAACGGAGAAAAGAAAATTAATTTATTTAGTACTTTACACAGCGAAAATTTTTCAATTAACAGCCAAAACAAAAAAAAATTTACTTTCACCACTGAGTATTCTCTTATTTGATTCGTATGCGCAACACGCGAAACGTGCGAACTCAAACTGGTTTCTCAATATAAACTGTTGCTGCTGATGCATCTTCCCAAACCAACAACAATAAAAGCCACTTACACTCATTTCCATGCCTTTTGTTAGTTATTCGGAGAGAAACAATGAGCGGCTTAGGAGTGAACAATATTTCGTAATTCTGAATTTTTGATGAATAATTTGTATAAATTCTGCTTAATTTACATAATCATCGTTTTCTTTAACAAACCAACACGATTTAAACCAGTCAAATCTATATAGAACTAGAACTGAGAAACCAATGTAATTTCCCTTTTCAAACATTTCGTTGGCGTCAGCTGTTTTAATAATAATCGATTTTGAACACAGTGTTGTATTCAGGATAACTTAAAATTCTAGTCTACTTCAGCATTCTCACACACTTCAACCAAAATGTGAAAGGTAGCAAATAATTATCAATAATAATAATATATTACAGCAATTTGAAGGGTTTGAACAGTAGTGTAATAAATTATTTAAATTACACTGTACTCTCGCAAAAGCGTACACTATTTTGCAATTAAATACATTATAATTATGAGATTAAGTAATTTGTTACTATTTCTGGCCCCTCTCCCATTCGGAAAGTTTTCTCGAAACTAATTATCCAATTCTCTTTTGGTTTCCCCACTTGCATTTCCACGCAGCAAGATTTCTTAGGTAATTTTGGTTTTATTTCGGACCCTTTCATTTGCCTGTCTCGCCTACATACTCCACTAACTTTCAAGAATATCATCGTAGTGAAAAAGGGGACTGTTGAGTTACTTAGCTTTTTTAATAATAATAAAAATGCGAAAATTTAGTCTATTAAACTGACAAAGAAAGCGAATGAGTAATGTAGGTTTACAACTTTATTTTAGGAGTTCAATCTCCTTGAAAGTTCAATGAATAAATTCAAATACATTCAAAGTAAAGCTTAGCTTACTAAAAACTAGAACAACAACTGGATAATAGGAGTATTTCTTTTGATGCTTATTTACAATTAGCTATAAATCTGTCTGAAGAGCTAAGTGGCCATAATCATTCCTATTTATGTAACTGCTGGTTGTGGATAAAAAGCAGTGTAGTTGCTGTTTGTTATCGAAATTTACAAAAAAAAAACACAATCCATCTCTAAACGTCAAATAGGTAAATAGATTAAATAAGTAAATATCGTATGTAAGGTTCTACCGAGCGTACTGTGTGAAAGACTTAAGTCCATCGTCAACAACTTGATTGGACCTTATCAGTGTGCTTTTCAGTCTAGGTAAATCCACCAGATATTTTTTTTACTTTTTAATGGCACAACAGCCCATGGAGGGCCTAGGCCGAGCTTTTCGCATCCACTCATGTTGTGCGTGTGCATATTTGTACATGAATGGAAGGGACCTACAGTTTAATGCCGAATCCGAACGGCGAAGTGAAAAACTTTTCATAAACAATTTTTACTCTTGTAGGTTTGCCATTGCCTGCCAAGAGGTGGTACCGTGTAGAAAAACTATTTTTGTTTGTTTGTGATTTTTTTTTATTTTGCCTGTGCCGAGATTCGAACCCCGGACACTCTGCGTAGCAGTCCAACGCACTACCACTACGCCACAGCGACTACACCAGATATTCACACTGCACCAAATCCTGGAAACAGCTTAAGAAAAACAAATCGACACCCACCATCTCTATTCGTCTATTATAAAGCTCATACGTCTTTGTAAAATATCACTGACTGTCACCATCAACGCAGTGAAAATTGGGACTCCTCTCCGCTCCATTTGTTACCAAAAGAGGTTTCAGACAAGTTGATTTCCTATCGTGCGACTTCCTTAATTCCTGGATTTCTTATGTTGGAGACATAACTTCCACTAGCTTCTGCATCATTGAGATTCATCGGCTTAAAAAAAAAGTTGCAACTCAAAAATTTGGCAAATAGTTTTTAAATTTTGAAATGAAGTGAATATTTAAATATGGTTCAAGAGCTAATTTCTGTTAAATATCAAGTTTATTTATTCGATTTTGAAGTTGATGTCTTTTGAAAAACCTCTTAAAAATTCGATAAAGGTTTTTTATTTGAATTAAATTTTTACCAAATTATCTCAGTCCCGACTTATTAAATTATATCACAAAAACTAATATATGCTTCTCCGTCAGGTTAATAATGCGTACAGTTGAGGGTGAAGTAGAAATACATAATGTGTAAAATATCTGCCGAAGTAGTGAGCTACATAAGAGTAATAACAAAATAAATGGTTATGCTTGTGTGTGCTATATGCTGGAAGATCACTTCATACATAACATACATTCACTAGAGAATTTCCACCAAATGTCAGAAAAACATCGACTTAGGTTTTCAATCGAACTTAAATCGATTATTTTAAAGTTTAAAAAATTTTTTTTATATTATTTTATTACTTATTATAGCTTCTCTGCAAAACTATAACCTTTTTCGTAATTTCTTTTCATCCTTTTCGGTGTTGAATTTGTCATTTTTCATATCGCTATTAACCAGCCACAAACGTCAAAAAAGCTCAAAACAAAAATTTACAAGTCATCGGAATCGGGGAAATTGCATTTAATAAAACTTTTTTCGATTTGTTGTATAAATTAATTAGGAAGTTCGAATAAGATTTTATAGAATCAGTGCAATCAGTTATGGCAGCAACACTTGAAGATAAATCAATCTGGGAAGATGGTGAGGAGTCGTTGGGTGAAGAGGTGCTGCGTATGCCAACCGATGAGATTGTGAGCAGGACGCGGCTGATGGACAATGAAATAAAAATTATGAAGAGTGAGGTTATGCGTATAACCCACGAAATTCAAGCACAGAACGAGAAGATCAAGGATAATACAGAAAAAATAAAGGTAAGCTGCTGCAGCAGCCTGACATAAGCATTGATAAATGCAATATATATATGTATATATTTCGTATACAATCTAGGTCAACAAAACATTGCCTTATCTAGTGTCGAATGTCATTGAATTGCTGGATGTGGACCCACAGGAAGAGGAAGATGACGGTGCTGTTCTGGTTTTGGACAATCAGCGCAAAGGTAAATGCGCAGTCATAAAGACTTCCACACGGCAGGCCTACTTTTTGCCTGTCATTGGACTCGTCGACCCGGAGAAACTGAAGCCCGGTGATTTAGTGGGCGTGAATAAGGATTCTTATTTGATATTGGAACCACTGCCCGCTGAGTATGATGCACGCGTAAAGGCGATGGAAGTAGATGAACGTCCAACTGAACAGTATTCTGATATCGGTGGTTTGGATAAGCAAATTCAAGAGCTAATTGAGGCAGTTGTGTTGCCGATGACACATAAGGAAAAATTCAAGAATTTGGGCATTCAACCACCAAAGGGTAACACAGTTTCCTAATGAATAACTCTCTTGTTTTACGAAACTCTTCTTTACTAATTAGGCGTTCTATTGTATGGCCCACCTGGCACTGGCAAAACTCTACTCGCTCGTGCGTGTGCCGCGCAAACAAAATCCACTTTCCTGAAGCTGGCAGGCCCACAACTAGTGCAGATGTTTATTGGTGACGGTGCCAAATTGGTGCGTGATGCTTTCGCTTTGGCCAAGGAAAAAGCTCCGGCAATTATTTTCATTGACGAATTGGACGCCATTGGTACAAAGCGTTTCGATTCGGAGAAAGCTGGCGATCGTGAAGTCCAGCGTACTATGTTAGAGTTGCTGAATCAGTTGGATGGTTTTAGTTCAACTGCTGATATTAAAGTTATTGCCGCTACGAATCGTGTTGATATTCTCGATCCTGCATTATTGCGTTCCGGACGTCTTGATCGGAAAATTGAATTCCCACATCCAAACGAAGAGGCACGCGCACGCATTATGCAAATTCATTCACGTAAAATGAACGTTAGCAACGATGTCAACTTTGAGGAACTATCGCGTTCCACCGATGATTTCAATGGCGCTCAATGTAAAGCTGTCTGCGTTGAGGCTGGTATGATAGCGTTGCGTCGCTCAGCTACGTCGGTCACCCATGAAGATTTTATGGATGCCATTATGGAAGTGCAAGCAAAGAAGAAGGCCAACTTGAATTATTATGCTTAAGACGTGTGTGCGTACATTAGTTTTGGTTTGTTTTCCTACATAATTCTTGTGTTCGAACTTTAAAAAACTAATCTTTAAAAATCCATTTAAACTCACAAAAACTATTATATAATCTTAAAATTATAATTTTATAATAAATAACACATATAATTATAATTATATCTTATTGCAATTGATTCAAAGAAAATTGTTAGGTCGATTATTAGCACTTACACGCTGGTTACTAAAAAAAAGCCAAAGAGAGAAAAGTGCGATCTAGTGGCAGGGTTATACATCAAGTTATACTTGTATCTAAAAAATGTTTTCTTAAATGTTTACTAGTATCAGCTCAACTCTATGAGAGAAATAGCAAAAATCGTCAAGTGGTCTACGAAGAAGGTTTTCACAGCGCTTCAAAAGTGCACAAAAACGGCAGAAACCCGAGGACATACCCGCAAATTGAGCCCTTCTGATAAAAATATGTTACTGATTAATGCCAAAAATAACTCCGTTTTATCGTCACGCGAGCTCAAAGACACCACAAGACTTAAAGTCAGTGCCAGAACAATTCGCCGCGTTCTAGTAGAGAACAATCTCCACGCTAGGGTTCCCATAAATGTTAGAATTACATGGGCCAAGCAGCATCAAATAACAAATAATACGTTAAGAGCAAAAGCTCAGTGGCGAAATATACTTTGGACCAATGAGACGAAATGGATGGCAAAACCTTTGTTCGTCGTCCCCTAGGCCAGGCTTACCATCCGAGGTATACTAAACCTACTGTAAAGCATGAAGGTGACAGCCTGATGCCATGGGGGGTTGCTTTTCCTGGTATGGAGTAGGACCAAGTTTTCGTATTGAATGAATTATGCGAAAGGAGAGCTACGTAGATATTTTACAAAATACTATGCTACCATCGGCTGAGGAAAATATGCCGTTAAAATGGCGTTTTCAACAGGATAACGATCCTAAACACACAGGCAAGTATACGAAAAATTGGTTTCGACATTTTAGAGTGGCCGTCTAAATCACCGGACTTAAATCCGATTGAGAATTTGTGGCATGACCTAAAGGTAGAAGTTGGAAAGCATAACCCATCAAATGTAGAAGAATTGTGGCGAATCGTTCAGGAAGCATGGTACTCTATTCCGATTGCAAAATGTCAAAAACTTGGGAACTCTGTGCTAAAGAACCGAGGTTAAGAAGTGAGATCGAAAAAATCGGATAACTTTGAAAGACCACTGCTTTGAAACTCTTCATCTGAATGAATAAATTCAAACAGTAGGCTTTGCGTTGGAGAAATTCTGATGAAATACAATCACATGTTTTTGACTTGTGAACATTCAGTTGAGTCATGGCATCGGAAGTGGAAAGACGCGATTTAGTTGTTGAATTATTTCGAGAAAATCCGCAGTGGAGCCAGAAAACCATTGCAAATAAGGCGAAAGTTGCACAAAACACTGTCTCGATGATTCTTAAAAAATTTAATACAGACTTAACAGTTGCTAGAAAATATGGTTCTGGAAGGACATGCGGTTTCGTGTCTCCACAAAAGGCGAAGAAAGTCGTTGCTCTCTTAGAAAAGAATCCAGCGTTGTCTAATCGAAAATTGGCGGAAAAAGCGAGTTGCAGTGAGTTTTTACTTCGTAAAATTAAAAAAGATGCGGGCCTTAAAACATACAAAGTGCAGTCAGTACCCGACAGGAACGCTACTAAGAACTTGGTAGCCCAGAGCCGAGCTAAAAAGTTGAAGACAGATTTTTTCCAAAAATACGATTGCTGATTGCGATTATAGACGATGAAACATACGTGTTGTCTAAATTTTCTCAATTGCCTGGTCAAGAGTTTTGCACCGCAAAGAAACGAGGAGGAGTTGAGGAAAGATTTAGGACAAAACAAAAGTCCAAGTTCCCGAAGAAGTTTCTGGTATGGCAAGGGATTTCTAGTTGTGGGCTAAGGAGTAAAAGTTTCGTAACAAGTGGCACTGTTAACGCCGAAATTTATGTGAAGGAGTGCCTCCAGAAGAGATTGCTGCCTTTCATTAGAAAGCACAATGTATCTACTTTCTTTTGGCCTGATCTAGCCTCCTGCCACTACAGTAATGTAACCCTTAAATGGTTCGAAGACGAAAACATCAAATTGGTAGCAAAAATCGTCAACCCACCAAATTGCCCAAAACTTCGGCCTATCGAGAGATATTGGGCTCTAGTGAAAAGAACATTAAAGGCAACAAACAAAGAAGCTAGATCCATGGAAGATTTTAGAAATAAGTGGAATGCTGCCGCCAAGAGAGTCTCAAAAATGACAGTAAAGGCGCTAATGGCGGGCATACCGGAAAAGCTGTCCGAATTCTGTAAAAAACAACAAAGAAATTAGTTTCATTGATCATTTTATCAGAAATTTAATTTTCTTTTCAAAACTGTTTACATTTTTTTATTTGCACAAGGGATTTCAATGCTAGGACAATTTAAAGTTATCCGATTTTTTCGATCTCACTCCTTATAAGAAATAAAGGCTTTGCAATAAATTATTAATGACATTGACGAATTTTAATAAAAAAAACAATGCTTGTTGTAAATGTTGTTATATATGTACACTATACCTTTTATGTCATTATGTTGTACTAAAGGCGGTGTTTCTATTGTATTGACCATGGCTGTAGGTGGACATTCCTTTTTGGTACTTTAAGAGGTAACTATTGTTGAATTCCCCATGAATTATTAATTATTTCAGTAAAATATTAAAAAAGCATGTTTATTCAGATAAGAAATGCAAGTCTTTGTTTGGGATAAATAAATAAAGGATAAATTCTTTGAAACGCCATTATTACTACACACAAAAAAAAAGTTTATCGTAAAAAAGGTAATATAAGTATTTATATATCGCTTTCGTAATGTTTAATGTGAAAAAATGTACGCTGAGTTAAAAAAAATCAAAAGAAGAGTTAAATACGAGTTAATGTAAAACTAAATAATAGGCAGTGTGTAGTAATAAATTTTGATTACTTGTTTTACCTCTACTAGTGACACTTGATGCTTGATGTTGCAGTAATGTTTCAATAAAGAAATGGTTTCTCTTTTTATAATTATATACACATACACACTCTAGTTCAGCTTATTTTTTATAAATTTTACAACAATTACAATAATTAACTACATTTGCCATAAGGCACTAAATAAATTGTCCTCACGGCTGTTGCTGCTCCTGTGGTTGTGGTTGCGGTTGTGCCTGCTGTGGTTGTGGTTGCGATTGTGCCTGCTGTTGTTCCTGCTGTAGTGGCTGTTGTTCCTGCTGTGGTGGCTGCTGTTCCTGCTGTGGTGGCTGCTGTTCCTGTTGTGGTGGCGACTGTGCCTGCTGCGGTTGCTGTTGAGGCTGTGCCTGCTGTGGTGGCGACTGTGCCTGCTGCGGTTGCTGTTGAGGCTGTGCCTGCTGTGGTTGCGGCTGTGCCTGTTGTGGTTGCTGTTGAGGCTGCTCCGGTTGGTGCGGTTGCTGCTGCTCTGGGTTTTGTTGTGGATTGCGTCGATTATACATAATCAGTCCAAGTAATAAAGTTAATATTGTTATCACATAAAGATCCCAATTGGCAGCAATATTCTCATCCAAATAGAAAACAAATTTGTATGGTGACTAAAAAAAGGCAAATTCAAATATTTTGAAATTAACAATTACGATGTACATTTCTTACAGAACGTTGCAAATATTTAATGTAATGAATCTGAAAGATTTTAACCCAGATATATGAAGAACAAAATATAAGTGTTGTAAAACTCTTTCGAAAGCAATAATCAGGCCTTGTCTAAAAATTCTCCACGAGGTTCTTCTTTTTTCTCCCATACACTTTTTCTAAACAAAAAAAAACCATGAATAACAATTAAGCATGGGAGGAAAACTACCATGGGAATAATTTACGTGCACAACTAATCAAATGAACTCTTTTTCTAAGGAAATGAGGCTAGTACATGTGAAGTCTAAATTTTTCTCGCACACGCGTGCTGTGGAGTATATAATATTACACGATTAACACTAACTTGAACTTGTCGATCTATGTAAAGCAGTAATATAATTTACATTGATATTTTAGTTGTATGCTCACATAATTGAGATGAAGAAAAAAAGAGAGGATTTCAAAATAGTCCTTCAAGTAGTTAAGTATTATTTTAAATTCTTCTGAAACAAGTGTAGTGACAGTTACAGAATATGACTACTTCCTTGTTCATCTTTTTGGCATTTCTTTGTTGAGTTTAATCTGATGTTAGATCTAATGTACGATAACATCCAAACAAAGAATTAAGCCCCAGATACAGTGACGTACTAAATACCTTAGCATACTGCATATAACAATACCGTACCATGTTTGAAGATATCCGTCTTATAAAATGATAGATAGGAAAAATTCTATATGTTGATGTGTGTCGAATGTCTGATTTGACTTCAATTTCGTGTCATCTCAGCTCAGAGAGATAGGGTGTACAACTAGTGCTTCCCCTTGCCATATTTAACTTACCTCTTTAATCGCTTCAATTTTAGCTAATAATTGTAATTTGAGTAAAGCTATTGCTACAGGAACTCTAGCATCGGCGTTGGTCTCCGCTGCCAAATCATACAGTCGTTTAGCCAAATGCCAGTCTTTCTTCATGCCCAAACCCTGTTCGTGCATATAACCGAGATTGAACATGGCTTGTGCGTTGTATTGCTGTTCCGAAGCTTTCCTATCGGTTTTCCAGTAAATGAATATCAATTTGTTTAGCACATATGTTCAAATATTGTTTAACTTACTTAATTATTGTAACGTACCTATACAAAGCAGCTGCCGTCTCAAAATCTATATTAGTGCCCCAACCATAGTAATAATAGTCTCCTAATTTCACTTGCGCTGCCGAGTAACCTTGCGATGCCGAACGCTTCCAATAGTAGAATGCACGAATGAGATCCTCGTGACGATCGTCGAAAACTTTTACATCGCCACGGTCGAGCAGAAACGCTGAATTACTTTGGGCCACTTCATAGCCCAATTCGGCGAGCAGAGCGTATTGCATGTAAGCTTCATCAATGCGATTATTTTTGTAATCACTGTATGCATGCATAAGGTTTGTACTCCAGCGCCCACGCTCGGCAACATTTTTGAAAAACTTTAAATACATATTAAGGTGAAGATTAAATACAAAGTACGCATACTTTTTTTTAAGGTAGAAATCAAAACATTTTGTATTAAAATTTATTGACTTTGTTGTCCTGATTAACTGCTTCGAATTCATACATATCTGTGGCAGAGAAGTAGCTTAAGTCGACATACTCGGGCATTCAGTTATGTAGAAGACTTATTAAGAAGACCCGTAGTTCGTTGATTAGAACAAGTTTTTATTTATTTTTTTATTGATACATTCAACACACAGAGTGTACCCCCATAACAGAGCATTGTGTTGAATGGAAGGAAGATTAATAGGTTGAACTCGTAGAATTTTGAGGTCGAAGGCAAAGTTTCTCGTTGTAGAAAGTTAAATATTTCTTATTTCTACACCAACCCCTAACACTTTCCCTTCTTTTTGAAAGATTTTGGTCCAAAATTCTAAAAAGTTTTCATAGAATGCAAATGACTTGGTACAATTATATAAACACAAAATTCTGACGTGGCAGCAATGGCGTAGATAAAAGTTTAAGATGGAGGGATAATTTTTCTGATTAAATACAACGGATGGATAAAAGTGGAAGAGGTAATTACCTACGCCACCGCGCAATAGTTTATGTATGGGTTTTACAAGAAATTAATCATCGCCGCGAAATTGTGTTCTACTGCGAAATTTTGGTGATAATGGCTACTTTTTTATACAACTCAATTCATTACGTAATAACTTAAGAAATTACCGAGTCGTATTGGTTAAATAATACTTGCCTCAACGGCAGCTGGACATGAGCGTAGCATGCCAATTCCAAAGGCATGCATAAGACCTAAATTGTAATATGCCAAAACATGTCCAGATTGTGAAGCCAAATTGAAGTATTTTAATGCTAATTTATAATCTGCTTTAACACCGTTGCCAGCTAAAATATAGATAATTATTAGATGTTACTTTTAAATTAGCCAACCCTATAATGGAGCACTTACTAAAGTACATATGCCCCAAATGCAGTTGACCATCAACCCAGCCTTGATCTGCTGCCTGCGTGAAATAACTTAAGGCCTTTATCGCGTCACGTGGCACACCCAGTCCATTCAAATACATTAGGCCCAAGCCACTTTGACCAACAGGATCTCCCATTTCAGCTGCTTTTTTAAAGTACTAAACATTTTAAAATTAAATAAAAATTTAAATATACAATGTATATATTTTTACCCACCTGAAAAGCAGTTTCATTATTTGCCTCTATATGATCAGTACCCTCAAGATATAACTTGCCTAGAAAAGCATAACCAATGGCGTTACCAGCTGCTGCTGCTTGCTTGAAGTATTCTAATGCCTTTTGGTGATCCTGTTGTATTGCTTTACCACCCTGATAGTATAGTTGCCCGAGGCCCACCTGTGATTGCACATCACCCTTATCGGCCAACAGTTGATAGTAATCTACAATTTCCGTTTCGTGGCTGCCTGGATTTTCAGCTTCATCTAGCAAATGTACACGATGTACAATTGGACCACTGGAAAAAGTTATCTTCGATGCAACCTTCTTTGCTACTTTCTTGTAATATGTAAGTGCTTTTTCACAACTAATTGGTACGTTGATACCAAAAGAATATCGATAGCCTAAAGCCATTTGAGCAAAAGTATGATCACCTAATGCAGCGAGTGTCAGATGTAGGAGCGAGAGCGGTTGACTTACATTTTTCCCACCTACACCCACAGAGTATAGAAACGCGAGACCCTACAAAATTTAAGGGAACTATAGTATTTGACGGGAAAGAAAAACAAAACATTCAATCTCACCATATTGGCTTCAGGTATACCCTCCTTTGCTAACTCAACAAACTCTTCAGCGGCGTATGTGAAATTCATTTCCATATAATGGCCCAGTAACTGAGCCCAAGCCATTTCGGCTCGTGCTTTTCCATGCTCCATTTCTGCCGCCTTGCGTATAAGCGCGTAAGCTATTCGCTTATCCGAACGTGGCTTTAGTAACATTTCCATACCTTTTTCGTACATACTGTGTGCTGCAAAATAGCAAGATTTGTATATATTTTAAAGCAACGATCTCATCATGGCAAATAGTATTATTCGCCACTGTGTCACTTACATTCAACTTCCGCAGGTGTAGGATCGATGAGTGGTGCTTCCTCTTTTCCAGTTCGTCGTGACTCTATCTCTTCGATTTGTTCTATAAGTTTTTCTTTTACTAATTTTTCATTCCATAAACGCTCAAATATTGCAGCTCGTAGCATATCAGAACGTTGACCCAATTCCGTTTCCAATCCAATTACCGGTGTTTTTTCCGTCACGTATTTCGCTGATTTTCGCTCATTGCTAGTCTTCGCATCTGCAGGCACCGATGAACCACCAGCATTCTTTCCCCCGTTTGATCCATCAGTTTTCTCTGAACTCGTTGCAGCAGCCGTTGTTCTTTGAGCAGTTTCTGTCGCTGTAGCGACGTCTTTGGAGCTATGCTCTGCCGTTGGCAATGGACCTTGCAATTCCGCAAACAGCATATGCCACTGCAGCAGCACCAATAGTAATGGAAATGTAATGCAGCAATATTTCATTATCTTCGTTTCTATATAGAGAACAATCAAAATAAATTGCAATCGACTCTACTTTGGGACTTATTAAATGATTCTACTTCTCACCGTGCGACAGTTTACGTTGCTAACTGTTTAAATTTTATAAATTCAGCATTATTACTTCTTGAAAATTGCAACAAATTTTGTTTCTACCCACACGTAAGAGAAAATAAAATTGAAGTTTAGGTGAAATGTCAAAAATTACAAACCACAAAGTCAGATGTTGATTTTCCGGTGTGGCCAACCTGATCAAATCGTCTTATTACAAAACATATGAAAAATAATATATTGAACAGTAAACAAAGTTTTTCATGGTTTTAATCAATTTATATACTTAAATAATTTGATTGCAGTTCTCTTTGATAAATTAACAAGCATTAGGTCTGATCCCATACTTTTTGGGCAAAGTCTGGTAAAATTTAAGTAATCATATAACATTCTCCGTGAGAGATTAGAATGCATAAATGTATGTGAACGCAAAAATCCATATTTCTTGACCAAAAAACGTGAAATTGTCAAAGCAGGTACTTGTTAAGAATGTTCAAATTGTAGTCAAAATATTTCAAAAATTTCACTCATGTTGTGTGTGTGACATTTGCACACGAATGGAAGGGACCTACAGTTTTATGCCGAATACGAACAGCGAAGTGAATAGCTATTTCACCATTATTATGAAATAAACCGTTTCACCATTACTATGACTCATGCTATTGCTATGGTTATAACGGACGTGAAGTGAACAAACAAATTTCACTTTACCGTAGACAAAAGTAGAGCCGGTTATAATTTAACATCCCGCCACAAACAACTAAAAATACTAATGGGATTCATATAAACTCAAAAATGCCTGGCAAACTGTATAAACTTATAAAGTGGTAAGCAAACTTCGAAGTTTCATATAAATTTTGACAGGTTTATACACTTATAAACTTATAAGTAAATAATATTTTATAGAAGCAATAAAACTTTTTTATTCATTAAAATACTTTTTTTTTCCTGCTTTCAACTTTTTTCTATGAATTTTCTGCTGTCAATCTTCCTTAGCATAAGGTAGAAATGTATTGTCTGCAGTTATTTACTTCACCGCACGTTTCGATGCATTTAGACCGTCCCAACAAGTAAAGATTTTATCGCATAGAAATTCTAGCTAATAAATTTCCTTTCGCGCAACCATTTACACCAGCCGAACAAATGCTCCGAACAAACATCAGAGGACATCTTGTGCGCTCGCCCGGTGTAGATGGCAAATTATAATGTTCGCAAACATAACTTTACATTTTTTAGTAAAATGCATTTGTTTTTGAATTGCATTATACGTCAACTACGTTTTCATTTCTTTTCCTTGTTATTTCATTTTCATAACAACACTGGATTCGCCAAAAAAGATCGAACTCAGTCCGATCATCCCGAACGAAGATTTTGTAACCTTTTACACCGCCTGAACATTGTTCTTTCCTGGTCGCTGTAGCGTAGTGGTAGTCCGATGGACTGTTACGCAGAGTGTCCGGGGTTCGAATTTCGGCAGAGGCAAAATCAAAAAGTAGAAAAAGCTATTTTTCTACACGGCACCACCTCTTGCCAAGCAATGGCAAACCTACAAAAGTAAAAATTGCCTATGAGAATCTTTTCACTTCGCCATTCGGATTCGGCATAAAGCTGTAGGTCGCTTCCACTCATATACAAATATACACTTGTCGTGCGAGCTCGGCCTAGGCCCTCCTTGGGATGTTGTGCCATTAAAAGAAAGAAAGAAGAACATTGTTTGCTGAATATTTTGTAGCGCACACCATGTTCGTTAAGGCGATCTAAATCCAGCGTTACTTCACATCTATTGTAACTGCTTCTATTACTTTTACGTACAACTGTACAAATTAAGTAACATTTCATTACTTCACGTTACTTCACCTATTGTTAACGTGTAGTTTCAAGTTTTGATCCGAAACCAAAATTAATTTACTATGTAATTATTAAATTATGAATAGAAAAAAACACATCATCAAAATTGTTCGTTGCAAATAAAATCATATCTATTCACAGATCTTTCCATCTTCCAATGATTAGTACGATCAGATATGGTTAAACTGTTGTTGTTGGCACAGTAGAAAGATATTAGTTTAAAGGGCCTTGATATAGAAAGGGCGATGAACCATGAGAACTTATTGTGAATACTTATTGGGACAGTGTTTATTCTCCAAAGGAAGCCGTAAAAACCCCTTAAATTAATTAGTAAGTCGAGTATTATATTAAGGATTATATAAATTAGCAAAGTATTAAACTGGAATAGTGAAAATTTGAAAGTATTTTACCGTTTAAATGATGTTATCACCATTCTTTGTTAACATTTTCTTATATCTCTTCCTAAAAGAGATCAATAAGAATGGAACTGGCGGTTACTACAGTTCTGCAGTTCTTCAGTCAACCTCTTATGCACTAAGCTATCAAAGTGACCTACTTTAGTGGAATGAATAATAAGCGAACAAAGTGAGCTTGAATTTTCGTTTCTTTGTTGAAATAGAAAAACAAACATGTTTATATGTTGTTCTGCGTGCATACTTGTGATTTTATCAAACTACAAAGAAAAAAATATAGAATTGCAACCCTGCTTATTTAATTAGCTTTTTTTGACTACGTTTTCTGCTGACATTTTTGCATACGCTATCGGCAATTTAGCTATTTGACAATTTAGCTGTAGGGAAATTCGGAAAAGTTTTTGCTTCGGAAAATCTATAGTATAACAGAAAAATCGTACAGAAAATGTCGGAAAATAATGGTAAGTTGATCTAACATTGTAAATTACAATGAAATATAGTGAATAACGCCCGCAAACTGCCGTAAGGCAAAGCACTCAAACGCTGTAAAGGAAGCGCCATGCCAAAGGAAAAATTGTGAAAAGGTGAAAGATGCCGATACCAACGAAATTTACATTTAAATTTTGTTTTTCAGATACCTCCAACGAATCAAACAGTTTGGGAAGTGATTCCCAATTGATTAGTGGCGGTGGTGGCGTTGGCGCCAATCCGCTGATACGATCGGGTGTGCTGCGACCTTCTGTGTTGGGTCCATCAGTACTAGGTTCATCTCTGAATAATGCTTCAGTAGCAACTGCTGCGGCTACTGGCACTGCTGGCAGTAATAGTATCGAAGATTTCAAATCAAAGGTAGAAGTATTGAGCAACCCTTTTATGAAAGAGCCAAAGGACGATGATGAGGACGAAGACGATGAGAATACGACGGGTGACGGTGCAGTTGGCGGCGCTGAGGAAACATCCACAAAAAACAAAGATGATAATAGTACTACGGATGAAAAGAAAATCGCAGAGGATGAAAATGAAACAGATGAGGTTAGTGTATATTGATATGTGTGTAATAATTATCGGTATAAAAAATATCATATACACACTTTTAGCGCCCTGACCCATTGACAATGTTACGCAAAAATGGTTTGGAACGTTCCAATCTCTTTGCCGCTGCCAAAAATTCCATGCCACGTGTAGAAAAATCTGGATTTGTATTCGGTCAAAATGTACATGAGCGTGTTGTTGGCGTGAGTATTTATTTTGCACCGTAGTATGTTGTATGCGTAGCAAATGCGGTTTACGTAAATATCATTACACACTTTCAGGATAATTTAAAATCTGAAACTGCAACGAAACCAGAAAATTCAGACACGGGCTCTACTGCAGGTGAATTGCTCTTTTCCAGCGTCATACAAAATGCAGCGAAAGCAAATGAAAACGATGGCGCTACGGTTAAGGAAACTGAGACCAAGACTTTGACAGATGTGGCGCGAGAGTATGAGGAGAGTCGTGCACAGAAACGTAAATATGAAGAAGTAGAAACATTTACTGGCGAGGAAAATGAAGTTAACATCGTCGATGTAAGAATTTTGAAAAACATTCATGTAGTACCTAAAATGAATTGCCTATCGGTTTTTATTTTTTTCAGGTTAATTGCAAATTATTCGCTTTCGTCAGCAGCAATTGGGAGGAACGTGGACGCGGCAGTTTACGTTTAAATGATTCTAAAAGAGAGCAAGAATGCTCACGTGTAGTATTCAGATCATCGGGAAACTTACGTTTATTATTGAACACAAAAGTAATCGAAAAAACAAATTATTGTGCGATTTTTCGTCATTATATTAATTGCTTGTTTTAGGTTTGGGCTGGCATGGTGGCTGAACGACCAAGTCAAAAATCTTTGCGCCTTACCGCCATGGATAATTCGGGCAAAATAAAAATTTTTCTCGTCATGGCACGTCCACTCGATATCAATCAATTGCATAAAGCACTCGTCGAAAGAATTGACTTGAGAAAAGCATCGCATCCGGAAGAATGCCGCGGTCCCAATGGTGGAGATTCAGTTGATGATGAAGATGAAGCTGCTGCGGAGAACAATGGAGATGTATCGAAAAACGGAGCTACGGCATCAATAGTAGCAACCGAAGATATGGATGACGATGCTGAAAAAGCGGCGGAAGTTTCAGAGCTGCGGGAAATCGATGATACCATAGAACCAACCGCCAAGAAATCGCTGCTTGTCGAAACAAACAATTAATATACACCAACTATAACTATAGACCCGATATTTACTTTCTTTCTGTTTTTTGATTGAAGATTATTTGGAGAGAAATCTAAAAATTTATATATGAAGTGTATAAGTCTAACATTATATTAATTATAATATCAATTTACTTTTAACAATTAAAAATCATAAAAACAATAATAATAAAAACAGATTTTTCGCGTAATCTAAATTTTATCTATTTTGTAAGCAACGAAACACAGAAACTGACACACCTAAAAACAAGTAAGCAAGTAACAAACATCTGAAACCGAAATCGTTTACATTGAATATTATGTATAATTGCAATCATTTTGTAGCAACCAACCAGAATAATATGTAGTTAACGTAATATTTGCAGGTTCTATAAAGTAAATTAAAATTTATAAAAAAAAAACTAATTCTAAGCATAGAAGAGAAAATGCAAATGTTTATTTGTAATACTTACATACCTATTTCTTTTGTTTTGTATTTTGTAAAGAAGAATCGAATGCAATGCAATCAATCGCGTAGTTTTTCTCCCCCTCCCTAATGTATGTTGCAATATCTCTTCATTTATTATGTCTGTAGGAAAATATGATTTTTCATGAATTTCCTCATTTCCAGCATCATACATATGAAAACTTAATTGTAGTAGTAATATTTTTATTAATGATCATTAATATGTAAACAAAACAATTTTGCGTAAATAAATTCAAATTGTGTTCCTTACAATTGTTTAATTTTGTATTCATTATATGCAGTAAGTCCATTGCTCGGCTGAAAAACAATAAGGCTGCAGGTGCAGATGGCCTGCCTGCAAACGCATGCATGAGCTTCTATGCAGAATATGGTCAGATGAAAGCATGCCAAGTGATTGGAATCCCAGCGTACTCTGCCCAATCCATAAGAAAGGTGATTCCACGATCCGCGCCAACTACCGTGGGATAAGCCTTCTTAATATTGCATATAAGGTTCTATCGAGCGTACTGTGCGAAAAACTGAAGCCCATCGTCAACAAACTGATTGGACCTTATCAGTGTGGCTTCAGGCCTGGTAAATCCACCATCGACCAGATATTCACACTACGCCAAATCCTAAAAAAGACCCGAGAAAACCAGATCGACACCCATCATCTATTTGTCGATTATAAAGCCGCCTTCGACAGCACGATTAAGGATCACTTGTACGCCGCAATGTCTGATTTTGGTATCCCTGCAAAGCTCATTCGTCTTTGCAAAATGACACTGACCAACACCACCAGCGCAGTGAAAATTGGGACAGACCTCTCCGCACCATTTGATACTAAAAGAGGTTTCAGCCAAGGTGACTCCCTATCATGCGACTTCTTTAACCTTATGCTGGAGAAAATAATTCGAGCTGCGAACATCGACATCTCTGGCACTATCTTCTACAAGAGTGTCATGCTGCTAGCATACGCTGATGATATTGACATCATTGGCAAAAATGCTCGAGCAGTCAGTGCAGCATTCTCCAACCTGGAAAGGGAGTCTCGTCGTGTGGGTCTAGTGGTGAACGAGGACAAAACGAAATACCTTGTGTCAACAAACAAAGAGTCACGGCGTCTTGGACAAAATGTCAATGTTGACATCTACACTTTTGAAGTCGTCCAGTATTTCGTTTATCTAGGATCCAGCATAAATACCAACAATAATGTCAGCCTTGAGATCAAGCGGAGACTAACTCTTGCCAACAGGTGTTACTACGGGTTCAGTAGGCAATTGAGAAGTAGAGCCCTCTCTCGACCGACGAAAATAATGCTCTATAAGTCCCTCATCCTTTCTGTCCTAATGTATGGCGCAGAGACGTGGACATTGACCATCAATGATGAGAGGCGAGATGAGTTTTAGGAGCGTTCGAGAGGAAGATACTCCGTAAGAGCTACGGTCCAGTATGCGTGGACGACGTGTATCGAATAAAATGGAACGACGAGCTGTATGAGCTGTAAAACTCCAGCGGCTTCGCTGGCTGGGTCATGTTGAGCGAATGGAAGAAAGCGCTCCGGCTAGAAGGGTGTTTTATTCGAACCACGGTGGTGGAACACGCAGAAGGGGACGTCCTAATCTCCGTTGGAAAGACCAGGTGCAGGGCAACCTGACTGCACTTGGCCTTATCAACTGGCGCCAGCGCGCGCATAGCAGAAGTGACTGGCGGAGCTTTGTGGAGGCGGCCAAGACCGATCATCGGTTGTAGCGCCAGCTAAGTAAGTAAGTATATGTAGTAAGTCTATAGAAATGCATTTGATATTGAGCAATAATGCAAGAAAACTCCTCCCATCATTCTTGATCTTGACTTCTCAACTCTCGCTGTCGAAGGTTGAGTTTCGTAGCAGCTCGAAGATGACGAACCAAATAAGTACATTATTTTAGAGTTTTACGTAATTTAAATGATTTTTCTCTCCTCGCACAGTTTCATTAATGAGCAAGCAAACGCGAAGTTGAGAAGCCTTCCTTAATAAATATTTTGTATTATAGGACTTCTTTTTAAAGAGTTTATCGGTGGAGTCGAACTAGAACCCGCCTCATTTTTACTTGCCATGATATTAAAAAGAGCTCCCAACTTGTGTTATCGTTACGGAACTTGGTGCATACACACATTCTTGTTTATTTAAGCTGTGAAGTGATAACTCGCAAGAAGGCGTGTTTCGGGAATAAATATAAATAATTCGGCTGCACCCGAAACTAGTTTTCCATTTGTTGTTTTATTTCGTCACTTTTTACCAGAGTTTTCGGAGTTCCACAATATCTTAAAATTCAATTTTTAAGCAAATTTTTGAATATTTCTTCTAAATACTCGTACTATTTTTAAATTCAAGTAGAGTTAAATTCGATGCGCCATGCCCGATACTTTGATTTCGAACCCAGTGGTTAGATTTGCTTGCCAAATCATCAGATTATTCAGTGCAATTTATTCGAGATATACTAAACTACTTCATATAATGTACATATGAGAATTGTGCCTTTTTGAGGTTTACCGATTATTTGAGATAAGCCATGCCTACTTCAAATTATTACTTTCGTAATATGTATATTTACTAGTCTTGTCAAATCGGCTGACTACATAGAAAATATAGTCTGTCCATTAAACAAGTGGGCGTTTACATACATCGTCATCATTTAGAAACGCTCTAACTGACATTTAAGTTTTTGTTTTTACAGAAAAAGTTACAAACTTGAAAAAACACCAAAAACAAACATAGTTTTTTTTTTACAGAAAAAGCTACACACTTGAAAAAAAACACCAAAAACATACTTTTTCGATGCAGGCATCAATAAATTTAATTCTGAATTATAAAATCACTATGCATAACATGCTTTTTATTATTTTTAACAAAACTATGTCACATTTTTGTTGCTCAGTGTCAAAAGTAAAAAATGTTTTTCATTTATGGCCATTGCAAAAAGTTCTACTAATTTTATAAAATTACAACTATTTTTGCCATACAAACTGTCAGAAGAATCTCCAAACGCTGAGAATTGCTACCAAGAAAGTTAGCCAACTCTCATCACAATGTAATCTGTTAGAGAGTTCGATCCATAAAGAACAGGCACGTAAATAGCATGAACTTAATTCAGGTAATTTACCAATTACACCGTATAACAAAAAAGGACTTTATTAATATTTTCTAAAATACAAAAATTGATAAATTTTGTTTTCAGAGTACTTCTTCCCTATTCAAAAGCATTTTCCGAGTCAGAATTGAATATGGTGTTGCCTTTGTAACTAAACTGCATAAAAAAAGTATTTAAAACAGATGTGTTTGGTATTTTTTAAATTTTAATATGGCAAATTGTGGCTCGACTGATTAATTTAGAATTGACAAATAAAATAAATAAATAAAGTTTTTTCATTTTCTACTTACGTTTTATTGCAAACAAAAATTATTTCAAATGCAAATGATCCATATGAGTCTCCTAAAAAGCCCAAATTTCAAAAACATTTTTCAAATTCCTAGCTGTCTTGGGAGAGCTGGATGTAAATAGCAAATGGAATCAAATGCTATAGGCATAATATGTCACATTATGATTTTTACAACAATAAGTTCATCCCTTTTGCGAGAAAATAAAACACAATTCGTCACAAATTTTAGTAGTAAAAATAATTATATATTAAATTTTTAGAATTTTTCTTTTCGCTTTTTGTTTTGTTTGGTTTTAAGGTACTAGTACAACAACACAACATACATTTAAAATAGGTTTTATAAGCATGTGGAATGCTAACATCTTTCCAAAAAAGTGTTCGTATTTTTCAATGTTTAATATTTCAAGTTGCATCATTTAAAATATTTATTTATTTAGTTAGCATTGTATTGTGATGATTTTCAATTTGTTACTTGTATTATTTAAGTATAATTAAATGTACTTTATACATTGCATTTTTCAATTTCTTAATAAATTACAAGGAATAGTTAAAACGAATAATAAAATAAGAATCTATATATTTGTATAGTAAAAAATAGTAAAACAAAATACGATTGTATCGAAAGATTTCTTTTAATATATTGCAGTTGTTATGCATACATAGTGTGTGTATGTATACATTTGTATTATTAATCTGTGACAAAATCAAATAAAATTTCACAACTGTTTTTCTGCATATTGCCAGCCAGCATAAACATGAACCTTAAAGGTTAAGTTAAACATTATTTCTAGATTTAAGCTTAATATATATAACAATTTTAAATATACATATATTTATGTACAAAAATCCAAAAAATTTTTTAGCTAAAAGCAAAAAAAAATTCTATCATAGCAGATTTTTAACATTTTCTACTCTTTTATTTTACTTTTCTTTTTTATTTACAAATCAGTTTTTATATTAGTTTTTCTGTTTTTCTTTAATAAATGCTACGCGAAACATTAAACATCTAAAAATTAAGTAAAGAATCTGAGTTAAACCTCAAAAAAGATTGACCATATTGAATAAATTGTAGTTGAAGGCAATAGAATTTTGAAAGAAAGATGAGTAAAATTTATAAAAAGTAATGAATTTTTAATTAATTTGTCAGTGTATTCAATTTAAATACTTTGGCATCTTTATTTTGTATAATTGCTTCTCTACACGATTATTTTTGATTAATTTCGTGTTTGTATTCGTGTAAAAATAATTCAAATGTTTTGAAATACATCTACAAAATATGAGCAACACCGAAAGCAGCTGCAACTTGCAGCTCGGCATGACAACAATTGTCTTTACACGTAGAGCCAGAAGAAAATTATGTTCTTTTCCACAATGAATGCACCAAATGTCAAAATGAATGATGACGGTGACCTGGAGTGAAGAGGAGGTTTTAGCTTATACTACTGCAATTGGAGGCTGTTACATTGAGAGGATTTACTTTACTGCTAACTGCTATCGATGACCTGCAATTGGGAACAAAGAGAAAGAAAGGTAATTTTTCAGCAAATATGTATGTAGAGATTGAATTGTCTTCGTACATATTATTTACTATATCGTTGCATTACTGCAAAATTTAACCACTCACCTATTATGTCTCATATGACTCTTGACTAGATCGTTATTCACCAAAGCTGCCATCAGACTAATTTCGCCGGCCATAACTGTAGCGCAAACGATTTGTGCCAGTTTCCTTGCATTATCACCGGGATTCTTCTGATTAGCACCACGTACACCCAACATATCAAGGCAAGCACCTTGTCCAGGTAGACCAGTACCACCACCAACAGTACCCACCTCTAGCGATGGCATGGTACAGGTCATATAAAGGTCTTCGCAATTCTCACCCCAACATTCCATGCCGGTGGAACAATTGCTCGATGTGACATTCTGGGCAGGATCTTGTCCTGTGGCAAGGAATACTGCCGTCACCATGTTGGCAGCGTGTGCATTGTTGCCTGAAAGAAGAACCACATCATTTAGTTCCGATTGGAAAAGTTTACCATATAATTAATTAAGTATTTCAACTTACCTCCTATACTGCCAGCCATTGCACTGCCTGTCATATTCTTCAGTTTATTACATTCGACAAGCGTTTTGGCATCGGTTTTCAGTACACTACGCAACGTTTGCGCTGAAACAATACATTCGGTTACAACACGTTTGCCACGCCCCTTAATCCAATTAATCGCTGCTGGCTTCTTATCACAACAGAAATTGCCACTCAGCGAAATGATTTGCATATCGGGAAATTCCCGTTTTATACATTTCAGCGCCATTTCTGCACCCTTTGAGACCATGTTCATGCCCATAGCGTCACCGGTGAGCGCCACGAAACGTATATACAATTGTGGACCATCCATAACAATCAGTAGTTCCTTGAGCCGTCCAAAACGTGAAGTGGAATCGAATTCAGTTTTGATTTTCTTATAATTTTGATCATCGTTAATCCAACGTTTCGCTTCGGCAGCGCGTGTAACACTGGCAAAACGTACGCAAGGAGCCCGTGTCATACCCACATCCTCTACATAGGAGGTGACTCCACGTACTGAAAGCGCCTTACAGCCACGGTTCGTAGAAGCCACCAAAGCGCCTTCCGTCGTTGCCATTGGCACAAAATATTTATTACCGTCTAGTAGCAATGGACCAGCATAACCAACGGGTATGGGCACGTAACCCAATACATTCTCACAGCAGGCATTCATAACTTTGCGATAATCGAAATGTTGATAAGGCAGGCAATCGAGTCTTTCCGGGGGCATGTTGGCGCGCGTTGCAATAATCTTCCGGCGAATGCGCACCCCTCGTTCCGGGTCATCAACGATAGATTCGATTTTGTGTAGCGGACAAAGCTGGCCACCAGCGCTCACGACTGCTATAATCTCTTCGTCCGTAAGATTGGTAGCGCCACCGTCATGCTCATCCGTTGACTGGAGTATTTCAAGGCATTCTTGCAGTGGACGCGACGGAAGTTTCTCATCTACTCTCAGTGGCACTAGCTGACATTCGTTGCTAGCTATTGATGCCATATTGGTTTGGGTAGCTGCATTCACAAAATTATGTTCTTCAATTGTAAAAAGCGGAATCCGAGGACGTGTGGGAGTTACCAGCACTACTCTTTTCTCAACATCACCACACTTCATATTGTCGAGAGCATTCGGTATGCAGGCATAAGATCCTTCATATTTTGTTGAAGACGACTCATTTTGCAACGGTGGCGTTTGTGATGATTTCGCAGCGATTGTCACTGCGGATTGACGTAATTGATCGTGCAAATCTTCACGATTCTCGAAGAAAATAAATTTAAAAACCAAAGCGATGAGCAGAATGAGAATCACAATTTGATCAGCACTCATGGTTAGCCATCTGAAAAAGGATTATAAGCTATAGTGTGAGTTTTCAAATTTAAGGCTTATACTCGTACTGTGCCAAAAGCCTTGCATCCAGCATAATATTGAAAAGTATTTAATACTTACTTAATAATCATATCCGTTAATTCTCCCGATTCGGTACGATTGCTGTTTACATTCAAATTCAGTTGTGGCGAAAGTGTGTTGTCCACTGTATCATAATCATTATTCGAGAAGACCATACGACTGTAGATGTGCACAATCATAAGGCCAGTAGTCATGATGATCTTAACGCGTTGCACGACTGGATTAGTTTTTTGCTCTTCGTCGTTAAGAGCCTTTATGAGAATGGAATCTTTGGCTTTGGCCCGCACCAGCGACATATCCACGCCATTGCGCGACAGATCCAATATCAGTGATAAGCACGCCGGATAGAATGTCATAAAGACCACATAATTGACAATAACCGACATGACAGCAAATGTGCATAGTACCTCGAGACGTTGCACACCCGATAATGTACCCACACCAATAACCAATGTCTCGACAATGGTATCTAAAGAGATGGCAGGTCCGAGTAGCTCCAAGCCACGCGCTATATTGTGCGTTACTTCAGCTTGATTTGTGCCCGAGAGCGCAAGCTGGGCAAGCGTCCCCGAATTCGATAGATCAATGAGCAACAGCAGGAAGAAGAGAGCATCTCTGTACGGAAAATTGAGTTTGATTTAACGTTAGAAAGGGTGTATAGAAAATTGTTATGTACGCATCAATACTTACTTTAAATCTGAGATGTCACTGCCAAGGAACTTAATTATAGTGGTTGTAAAAATAAAGCTGGAGAAGACGGTGAAAAGACCAGCTATTCCTGTTAATGAAAATTAATGCATTACAATCAGCGACAAAAGTTAAATGATGTGTAGCAGAAACTCGTTTTCGTCTCTTCGGGGATTTACATAACACTCACACGGTCATGCACAGGCCATCATTGCAACTACACACAACTTGCATGACAACTTATTTTATAGTGCAATAGTTTACGATGATGATAATGGTGCATATGCCGTTCGATGGGATGAGTCAAGGATTAACTTATATTAATTATCGCTGTATGTTTCTTGAAATTGACAACAAACTGTGAAATATTTTCGAAATATTAAATGCTATACTCGCGACTCGTGTACGTTGCTGGTAATTGGCCTTCAACAACTGCTGTTCAATCGCTTTTAGTGTTTCTGTTATTTTTATTCATTTACTCATTTTCATTTTCTGCACAAAAATGCGGTTTAGCAAAATAACTACAGTTTAGGTTGTTAAATTGTAATTACACGGCACATTTGACATATTTCACGTATGACTTGAATTTCCTTTAAAGTCCGCGCAATAGCTTCAGTGGGGAAGGGTAAATCGTGCAAATCAACATCAAACAAATCGCTTCGAAGCAGACCTTCACTTAATATGAGACTTTGATCTCAATATAGTGAGGTGAATTGTTCAAAGTAACTATGATGTATTAAATATTCATTTACAAGAAATATTAAGCAATTTTCAAACACTCTTTCCTCAGATCGAAGACTATTCAGGTGATTACATAGGCATGCACATGGTTTCAATAGTTATTTGAAAACAATCTGGCGTAATCGAATATAGAGAGACCACAGTGAAGACAAAATTGTTCTTGTAAATTTCATCTAATCACCGACTCATTGTCAATGACTAGAAATTTGCCTTCAAAAATCGAACCACTACAACTAACAAAATAAATATAATGGTAAAGCAGAGTCAATAAATTCATAGATATGTACTCATGGGTGCATACATAGTTAGCATAGAAGTTATAATAATGAAGGTTAATACTATGTAAACCATTGCACAAAACAATTGGATTCCTATAAATAGCGCAAAAACTTTACACTTTTCCACTAAGAAGGTCAATGCTCAATCACTCAACGGTGATGGTCATTGAAATACAATTTTTAATAGCCCTTGTGCTCGTAACCGTTTATTTGCACAAAATTATACTCAAAACTTTATAATAGTTTTGTACACGCTAAATTGATTTTGATTATTATTTTTGACAATATCAAAAAAAAGTGATTTCTCTTCTAAGATCATGATTGTGATCACGTAAAAACGGTTTTAAAATACAGATTTACTACAGAATGTAGGTACAATATGTAAGTAGAGATAAGAAATCTGGGAAAAATTAGGTAAAGAAGAAGTAGAACCCAGAAGTCGAAACTTTATTTATCAATAAAAATAGAGGAGCAGAGGAGGTGATCGGCTACCATTCCTCTTCTAATTCGGCCTTAGCTGAAGGGCTAAAGAAAAAGTCTAAAGAAAGTAATTGTATTGAGAATTTAAATATTTAGTTGCCAAGCAGGAAATATTTATGCAGAGAGAGAGAGAGAGATAGAGAGAGAGAGAGACAGAGAGAGAGAGAGAGACATCTAATCTATTCTAATTGTACTAATATGATAGATAAACAAAATCTCAAAGCATTTGTGTGTTGTATTGGTTATATAATTCAGAAAAAATGTATTTATAAAATAGAAAAACCGCATTAAATTGAAAGTGAAAACAGCTCACGACACATGAACGACCAAATCAAATCGATCAACTCACCCAAAATATATTTGGAGCCAAGTTTATGAAGGCTACAAAACTGATAGTAACAGTAGAGTACGGCAGTGCAACGTACGATTGTCATGAGAATAACGTCGGCAGCATTGTATTCAGCTTCTAGACCATCGCATGATTGACTCCAACCGTGACACGGTCGATGCCGACTCGAGGTATATGGAGCCGATGATGACGCCGACGCCGAGGCAGTTGAAGATGCTGATGCTGTTGTTGCCGCTGTTGCGCCCGCTGCCATACCAACACCCTCACTGCTACCGATAGCCTGCTGTTTGTCAACTGTAAGCACGCACGCTGTTACCGTTAGCAGCGCCACAATGACCTCCCACGGATGTGAGGCACAAAATTCACCATGTGCACGAAATAAACGTCCGATCATTTTGATAATGAATCTTTGATTCCAGTATAATTTCGGAGGCGTATTAAATTTGTAGTACTTGAGATGAGTAATTTTGGAAATTTCTCACTCTTTACACTCGCGCCAACTATGTAATTGGAGTTAGCGACGCCGACGAACAAACGGACGACAGGGATTAATAATAATAATAATAATAATAACAATAATAATAAAAAATAAATATTTATTTATTTGTTTTTGTTTTTTTTTGTTGTTAATTTTAATGTTCAGTCAATCAGATGCGTTGCATTGGCATCCCCGTTTTTGCAATACGTATGTGTGGGTGTGTGCACGAGTATTAGTGTAAATAAAATCGAGTGCCAATTTTGTTGTTTGACGTTGTTGTCGGAGTGGCACTTTTCAAGTGCAGATGGCGTTCGTTCGTGCGCGGCGCTTGTTTTATTTTTTATTTTGTTTGTTGATTTGTTTGCTTTATTGAATGTTTGTTTATGTTGCAATTGTAATTCAACGATCTGCAAATAAAAGATTTAAATTGTTGCATTTGAATAAAATTACTTGTAAATTACTTTGTCTGCCATTTGCAAAACGGTGTTTTTTACTTTTCAACAAAACAAAAAATTAGATTAATAAATAATATAGACGCGGATATAGTGTACAGATATCTGACGTTCAATCAACCCGAAATCATCTTTGGAAGTTCGGTTTTAAACTCAGTTAGATCAAGCTTATAAAGTTGGAGAGTTACGGGCAAAATGTTTGCCCGTTTTTTTTGAAGAGTTGTTGTCGTTTTTCAATTTCAAAAAAGTCGAAAAGCGGCCTTTTGCATATGATATGCTCGTATTTAAATTAAGATATGTAGATGCTATCAAGAGCATTTCAAGTGTTGGCAATATCAACATATATCTTCATGTGTACATAATTGAGATTTATGCGTTTGCATTATTGAAATTAAGATTTGTTTATATATTAAAACTGATTTTGACATTCATATACAGTGTCGGACAATCAAATAAAAACACCTTGGACTATAAAACTTCCATTGATTTCTTTTTTATCGGACTGCTTATGGCAAACAATTTTTATAGAGAAGAAAACGGTATGGTATATACTTTATAAATTTCTAGGTGGCAACACTACATTTAAATATTTTTTAGGGATTCCCACACAAAAAAGTGGGAATCCAATAAGAACAGCAGACGAAAAAATTTATATTTTAAAAAGCAAACTTAAATTTGTTTATAATTTGTACTGGTAAGCATTTAAATGGTAGCATTGAGGGTAATTCAACAAATTAAATGTAAACTAAGGACGGCGTCGAATAAAATTGTCCGTTACATTTCTTCCCATACTGTGCTATTGAAAGATTCAAAATCAAAAATTGTTATCTTAGTAGCTTTGAATTAAATGTCGGAAAATATTATGTGTCAGTTAAAGACAATAAAAATTTATTTAACGCGAAAATGGCAAACGAAGTGGAAGTGCGAGAAAATATTATTAAAATTTTTCAAAGGCAACCTCACTGGTCATTCAAAAAAATTGCCAAAGAGGTAGGGGCTAACCCTAAACCCATTTCTTGCGTTATTAAACGTTTTAAGGAAGAACTGCGTATTGATCGGAAGAAAGGTTCTGGTAAAAAGAAGGGGCCACATGACTGTGAGAAGGCGAAGAACGTTGAGAGATCCAAACATTTCGGGAAGGAAATTGTCGGGGAAGGCTGATTGCTCAGAATCTTTCGTGCGCAGGACTAAGAAGGAAGCTGGGATGAGGACGTACAAAGTTCAAAAAGTTCCGGATAGAAACGCCGTGAAGAATGAAACCGCAAAACAACGAGCGAAAATGCTGAGCCAAGATTTTGTCAAGAAATTTGAATGCTGCATAATGGACGATGAAACTTATGTTTTAGCGGACTTTTCCCAGCTACATGGCCAGGAATTTTATACAGCTGATTCTCGAGGAAATGTCGCTGAAAAATTCAAGGCCAAAAAAATTAAAAAATTTCCAAAGAAATTCCTTGTTTGGCAGGCAATTTGTAGTTGTGGCAAAAGTAGCAGCACATTCGTGACATCGGGTACAACAACGGCGAAATATATTTAAAGGAATGCTTGCAAAAGAGATTGCTTCCATTTTTAAGCCAACATGCAGTGTCCACGTTTTTTTGGCCTGACCTCGCTTCATGTCACTACAGCAAAAATTAACGGAAGGGGTTCCTGAAAAATTAAAACTTTTTATTAAAAACTAATAATTTGTAGTTTCTTGTTTTCATTTTTTTAATCTAAAAATAATTTGCAAAATAAAATACTTTAGTTTAAAAAAATCGGACTACTGGTTAGAAAGATTTCATCATTTTTGTACCAGACAATTTTATTCGTCGCACTCCTTATTCCGTAATGTCACAGCAAAATGGGTCGAACAAAGCACTGTAGCAAGGAGGAGCATGATTTGGTGAAAAAACTGCGAAATGAGGGACAAAGCATCCGCCAAATAGCTGAAACTATTAGCAGATCCTCGACATTTGTCTACCAATCTTTATTACCGCAAAAATTTCATTGCAAGAGAGGTAGGCCCCGCAAAACTACAAGGGCAGATGACAATCGCATACAAATTTTGGCGGCACGCCATTTAAGGCAGCTGCCGCAATTAGAGAGGAGACAGGGGTTCAAATTTATGCTCGATTAGTAAGGAGACGTTTGGTGGAAAAAAAACTGTATGGGAGAACAGTACGAAAAGTACCAATGTTGACACAAAGACATCGAAAGTGTCGCATAGAGTTCGCTAAAGCGCACATTGAGTGGGATGGTTCAATTAATGCAAAAAATGGCCTAACTTAGGATGGACAGGCGAAAGCAAGGTGAATCTTGTTGGAAGTGATGGCAAATGTTGGGTTAGACGCCCGAAAAATGCAGAATTGAGCCCAAAATATACTAGGAATACGTTTAAGCATAGAGGTGGAAGCATCATGGTATGGGAATGCTTCTCTTGGTATGGTGTGGGCCCTCTCTATTGGATAAAAGAAACGATGGACAGATTTCTTCACGTAAACATTATTCAGGAGGTGATGCTTCCTTATGCTGAATGGGAAATACCCCTGAAATGGCAAATGCAACAGGATAACGACTCAAAGCACACCTCAATCCTTACGCGAGATTGGTTTTCCCATAATCGAATTCCCGTTGTGACCTGGCCTTCACAATCTCCTGACCTTAATCCAATTGAGAACTTGTGGTGGAATATTGTCAAAGAGAAGATTGGCAGTACCAGAGTTAAAAACAAAGACGAATTGTTGCAAAGCATTCAAAGAGCGTGGCTACTTGAGCGTCTCTGGTGGAATCAATGCCTAGAAGTTGTAAGGCGGTTTTAATTAACAAAGGCTATTCCACAAAATATTAGCATTAGTGAACAATTTGAGTCAATATTTGATAAATTTTGTTTTTAATTGACGTGTTCTTATTTCTTTTAAATTTTGTCCTTTTGAAATGTGATTTTATGTAAAACTTTTAAAATTTATTTTTTTACACTGTATTAATTTTGTTTTTGTTTTGAGAAAAAGTTAAACTTATGGAATAAATGAATAAAAGTAAATACCTTTCAAATTTATCATAAGCCGAGAGAAATATTTTTTTAATGTTTTTGGTTCCAGAACAAGTTGTTCTTATTTGATTGTCCGACACTGTATTTTGCAATCAATCTTAGCTTTAATCAAAATCATGTGTTACTTTTGTTACTACTACATAATAAAGTAGTTATTTGTCTAGATCTTTACTATTCACAACTAAATATTTAAATAAATTAATAGAGATATAATTTCGTTGCCATTCGTTGTGCTTAAGAAAAATCACTATAAAATTGTTATGAAATATCTGAATGCGGAAATTGAAAGCTTTCTAGCTAGCGATGGAGTCCTTTATAGAAACCATGTGGTATCACAATACGACGTTCTGGGACACAAACTATATTTTATATTTCCGCTGTCCGCCCCTGGCAAAGTTTGGTTAATACATAAATTCTCAAATATAAACTTTTTCTTTTCAACTTTCGCAAGTATATTTAATTTATTCACTTACTTTCAAAAACTAGCATTGATTCCTGCAACAATTTTACATATTAACGTTCCTTAGATATGCCGATTAAAGTACTTCATTCGCCTTGTGATCTTCTCTGAATAACCATGGATGTGCGTACGAAATTTGGTTAAGATCGGATGAGCATTCAGGAAGCTTATAACGAACAAACAAGCAAACTTGTACATCAGTCTCCAATGATAAAAGTTTAAATATTTATTTAAAGTAAACCATTAACGAAGTGTAGTGTCCTTTACAATTGTAATCAAATGAAATACGCAATTAAATGCTTAAACTTTAAGCCAGTTCTAGGTATGCAACTAATGAAAATATGTTGCCTTAAATTTAAGTATTTCCCATCTACTAATCTTGATAGAGTACACAATTGTAAGCTTTAGTAATCCTTTCGCATAAGACGATATTGTCATATCTAACAAAGTGAGGAAGGTCAATTACTATATTACTAATAGGTTCACCAAGCCAAAATGGATTCGAGGCAAGAACAAATATCGCAGTGTTAGTGAAAAATAAATCCATAAAGAGTGTTCATTAAGTGTATTGATTAAGTTGTTGACATTTTCCCTTTTGTTTTTTCGAAAGAATTCAGATCAGTGGCGCATCGACCAAGCAAACTATTGTTGCCGCTGACAATACAAAGGACTTTGACTGACAAGTTAATTCATACATATTGGCAGTTACTGGTAGGCACAGAATAATGATAAGACAATAAAAATAAGTAGCTCTGCGTCTCTACATTATACATAGTATTTAGTAGTTGTGTTATAAGAGGCTTACTCGTAATAAGAATTTACATACTTAAATTTTTTTTTACAATTTTAATAGCGCTCATTGTAAAGCTGCTCGCCGCCATTCACATATCAATAAAGTTTACATATTTAAAGCGGAAAAAAATGTTCCTAATGTTGGCACGCCCATTATTAACATTAAAGAGATATGTCAAGTCTTCTGTTTGTTTATGTTCTGTGTGAGTATAATAACAATGACTTCAATCCAATCAAAACTAAATCTTTTTTCTTGCGACTTTATTCTTTATTGGCATAAAGAATACGTGATACGTGACTGGTTTGTCTAAATTCCAATAATGACGTTGTTAAATTTTACTAAATGCAATAAATAAAAGACGCTTAAAATCGTACATTCAAATGCCGCATAATGCAGTTTAAAGAATTCAGTGGTGAAAGCATTAAATGAGCTTTAATGAATAAGTTTACATTTATATGAATTAGTATTACCTCCAACAACATTGACAGATGTAAATTATTTTATTAAGCAATATTGTTTGCTTTTATACATTTCTGAGATGTTAAATTACGTCACCGAGTCCAGGAATAAGACCAGCAGTACTGTGAAATATGGGAAACATCATACAGACACCCTAAGGTCAATGTAATAAGAAAGGCAGGAAAATTTTATAAAACCCAAATTTTCTGTAGTCTTTAAGCTTTCCTATTTATTTTTTTGATAAATAAAGAGCAACGAAAATAATTCGGAATGAAGAGAGGCATTGACTACAGCTGAATTGGTAATACTGGCAAAATATAATCGGTATGTATACATATCATTTATAAACATTACCAACGAAAAGGCTTGCCCTTCTTAACGGCCTAAGAAATATGCCGATTTGTTACCCTCTGTTTCTTAGTAGCTCCTAGTTTAATTCAAAAATTTCTTATTGTCTATATTGTACTAAACATAAGTATGTACATACAGTGATGGAAAAAATAATAGAAATGACATACATTTTAACAATTCTAACCATACCGATAATTTTCTTGGCGAATTCTATGCTTGAAGCCTACTGTGCACGATTTCCTGATAACGGTACTCTATTTTGTTTTCAATTTTGTGCATATTTCGGCATGAATACTTGTTGCATTTGAGCGTTTTTCAATCAACCACGTTTTTGCCTCGAAAAAAAAAATAGAAACGCGATTAAATTTCGTCAAAATATTTTCCTAGAACGTGTGAAATATTTTAATTGAGGTAGTTTTTGGACATTCAAAAAAGGAAAGTGTCAGAATAGCAATTCTTGCGAAATTTGTCCTTCTGCATTGTTTTTAGATTCAGAATGGGTCGTGGAGTGCATTGCACAGATGTGGAAAGATAAGTCATGGGAAATCTCAAAAACGAAGGCAAATCAATGGCTGAAATTGCGCAAATAATGAAGTGCTCCAAAAAAAAGTGTTTTCCGCAATTCATTTTGAAGAAAAACAAGAGAAACGAGGCAAGAAGCGAAAAACCTCCCATAAATTCGATTAACTTCTTATTCGGCAGTCGAAAAAAAATACATTTCATTCATCGGAAAAACTAAGGAAGGAGTTAAATGCACCTTTTACGAGCCGTACAATAAGGAATAGGCTGATAGAACGTGGTTGAAAGGCACATTCAGCAAGGAAAGTATCATTCCTCAGCAAGAAGAACATCCAGAACCGAATCAATTTCACAAAAAGACATTCAACGCGAACAAATTGGAAAAACTTCTTGTGGTCTGACGAAACAAAGGTGAATTGGATCTGGCGGAAAACCCCAAGTAAGGCGCCCCAAAAATACTGCACACGATCCAAAACACACAATAAAAACGATTAACCATAGTGGTGGCAACATTATGCTATGGGGATGTTTTTCAGCATTCGGTGTTGATCCAATATATTGGGTGAAAGGTAAAATGTGTGCGACCGACTACGTTAACATACTAAATAGTATAATGCTGCCATATACAGAGGAAGAAATGCCAAAAAAGTGGGAGTTCATGCAAGATAATGATAAAATTTCTTTGATGAAATGGCCTTCACAATCACCAGACCTGAATCCAATAGAACATCTTTGGGGAGTCTTAAAAAAAAAAATTGCTGGGTTTAAGTCCAAAAATAAGGAGGATTTATGGAGAAAAGTACAGGCTGAATGGTACGCCATAGATCTATTAATTTGTGCCAAACTGGTGGATTCAATGGATCGTCGGTGTGTCAAAGTTATATAAAATCGTGGTAGAACAACTAAATATTAAAAAAAAAGAATTCTACTAATTTTTATCAAAGACTTTTACTGTTACTTAGTTTCAAGTTTTTTGTTTCTATTTTTTTTTTCCAAGCGTAATAAATGAAGTTAATTTCTTTTATATATGGACTTTCAGAAATACCTTCTTATTTTTTTATTTTGAAATATAATGGAATAAGTAATAAATAAAAATTACAACATTGAAAAGAAAATTCATTTTACAAAAGAATATTTGAACATTAAAAGAAAAATAGGTTTCTATTATTTTTTCCATCACTGTATGTACGAGGTGTGATAAAAAAAAATAACCGTTATTTTCGTGAGTTACGTATGTTTGATTTTCGCATTTTTTTTTTTTTCTGTTATGTTGGTACACATGTCTGTTATATATGTTGGCAATACCAACCATTTTGGATTGTCAGTTTGTTTTTGACAGATAAAAAGGTTAGTCGTGTTTTGGTGTGCTCTTCGATTTTTTACTATTCGAAAAAATGGATCAAAGAAACTGTATTCAGTTTTGTGTAAAAAATGAAATTAAATGCGCAAGGACATTTGAAATGTTGACTGTGGCCTTTGGCGAGTCTACTATGAGCAGAAGAAAAGTTCAATTGTGTTATATTCGGTTTAAGGAAGGCCGAGAAGATGTCAATGACGATGCTCGTCCTGGTCGCCCGAGCACGTCAACAACCGATGAAAACATTGACGCAGTGAAGAAAATGATTTTGGATAATCGTCGAATCACTATCAGAGAGGTTGCTGATGATGTTGGCATATCGTTCGGCTCATGCCAAGCAATTTTTACGGATGTTTTAGGCATGAAACGTGCGGCAGCGAAGATTGTTCCAAAATTGCTAAATTTTGAGCAAAAACAACGTCGCTTGTGCGTAAGTTTTTGGCCAAAAACAAAACCGTTATCATGCCTCAACCACCGTATTCACCGGACTTGGCCCCCGCTGACTGTTTCCTCTTCCCAAAACTGAAGACACCGATGAAAGGAAAGCGTTTTGCTAAGATTGAGGAGATAAAAGAAAACTCGAAACAGGAGCTGTTGGCGATACCAGAAGTGTTTCGAGGATTGGAAAAAACGCTGGCATAAGTGTATTATGTCTGAGGGGGATTACTTTGAAGGGGATAAGATAGTTGTTGATGAATAAATAAATACTTTTTGAAAATAACGATTATTTTTTGATCATACCTCGTATGCATGTAGTAGGTATTTACCATATGTAGTACATTAAAGTGGGCGGAAAAAAATATCATGTTTTTGCCACCGCGATTGATACATTGGCTCATTTGGGAGTCTAGCATCATAAATCATTTTTCGGTTCAAGGTGTGAAAAATTTTACTTTTCGAAAAAATAACAACTTTTAGTGAGGACAAATTTGTTGTTGTTTGTTTTACCACATTGCAAGTGGGTTTCAAATGAAAGAGTATCAATAAATATTAGGAGCTGCATAATAGATTTTCAAAAATGCAGCCGCAAGAAAATTAAATATTTAATTTTTGTGACAAAATTAACTCTAGAGTTCACTACAATCGTTTATGTATCGGACATTTTTTCATCTGATTTTGTTAAGATCTCACAGACTTTTGCTGGTTAGAAAAGTCTGTGAGATCTATTGGCATCACAGACGTTACGATATTTAAGAAAATTAAGCTTCTAGGCATGTAAGTAAATACTAAAAATCTAACACGGAGAAATAAGTATGAGGTAACTGTGGCGTTTGAAAAGAGTTTTTAATTCTTTTTATTTTATATTTTCTGTTTTGTTGTTCTCTCAATTCATATTCATAGTTTGATATAATCTAATTGAGATCTAATTGTTAACCACAAATTCCTCAAATTAACGTTGAAACCCATAAATAATTACAATATTTACATACAGTGCACTCGCGATAACGTGAACACCGTCTAACGTGAACACGCTTTTTTTTACATTGACTACTCTGTAACGTGAACAAACTTAGAAAGCTCAGTAATGTGAACAACTTTTTTATTAACATATGGACAACACTGAATACATTAAATTTTACTTTTTAAGTTCGGGGAATCCCCTAATATTGAAAAATGTGCGCAAATTTTTACATGGCAACGACTTACTTCAGTTGAAGGTTTTTTCAATCGGAATGAGTTCTAAAAAATCGAAGTGTTTGCAATTTAAAGAAAAAGCAGACATTATATACAGTCTGCAAAAAGGAACAAGTGTGACTAACTTAGCAAAAAAAATATAATGTCGCTAAGTCAACAATATGTTGTATTAAAAAGAAAAGAGAAGGCATTTTAAAATGTGTAAATAATACATACCAAGGACCGGGAAAAAGAAATTGGGCTGTAAGTGGATTAATGCTAAAAGAAAAGGCTAAGGAATTGCATTCTCTACTTAAAGAAAACGAGACCGGATTCAATGCTAGTGACGGATGGCTCCTGCGATTTAAGAAAAGATACGGAGTTAGATTGCTTAAAATATGTGGAGAAAAACTCTCATCGCAGCCTCAATTGGTTGATCCATTTAAACTGAAACTAAAACAAAAAATTGAGGAAATGGCGTTATGTACTGACCAATTGTATAATGCAGACGAATCTGGTTTATTCTGGAAGCTTTTGTCAGATAAAACGTATGTATAATCGCATGAAAAAACTGCTCCAGGAACAAAGACGGAGAAGCAGTGTATAACATTTCTCTGTTGCGCAAATGCATCGGGAGCACATAAACTTAAACTTTTAGTAATTGGTAAGGCAAAAAATCCACGCAGTTTTAAACACTTTAGTTGCCCTACGGATTATAAGAACTCGAAATCAGCCTAGATGACGTCTGCCATTTTTAAAAATTGGTTCCATCAATCTTTTGTGCCACAGGTAAACAAATTTTTCGTTGATTTAAGAATTATTATAAATTCTTGCTTTTGGCTAGGTAAAATTGTTTCTAAAGCGGAAGAACTTACCAATAAAGACACTATTACTTATTGACAACTCTCCCTCTCATCCAAGTGAAGCAGAATTAAAAACTGAAGATAGAAATATAATTGCCATGTTTATGCCGCCAAATGTCACCCCTCTTATCCAACCGATGGATCAAAATGCGATTAAAATAACGAAGTTATATTACAGTTATATAAAAAACTTAGATTTGCTTCAATGAAAAATGTGACGTTGAAAGATGCTGTTACCCTTTTATATGTCGCGTGGGATCGGTTCAGCACAGAAACTCTTGCCAATTGTCGGAAAAACATTTTAAGTTTAATGGGAAACGATTAGGACCCTGAATATAGCATTCCATTAAGTATCCTGAAAGACAAATGGAGTGGAAAAATAAACTCTTTAATGCGAATGTCAGTTAATCTCCTTCAGGACTTGAGTCCTCAGGTAGAAATTTTGCAACACACTTTGAAATCATTATTAATTTTTTCTATTTTAGGTTGAGTTTACATTGCCAATGGTTCGAGAGTGGAACGATGACCCTTGTGTTGAGTATACCACCGAAATCCATGAAATTGAAGAAAGTGACGATGATGATTGTATTGCCGAAGACCCCATAACGAAAATTGCCGCAAGTGAGGCAGTTGAAATCTTTAACAAGGCATTGCAATGGGCTGGAGATGCAATGGTAGATCAAAGCGACATGAGTGTACTAAGACGGTTAAGGGAGAAAGCAGTATTTCAGCTATTAGAAAAGAAAAAGCAGCAGAAAAAGATAACATATTTTTGTAATGAATAAATCTAATGTGAAATTTTATTCGCAATTTAATAGGTATGTTCATACACATGAATATTTATTTTGATCTCGTATTGTTTTTTTATGAATTTTAATTAAAAAAGAAATTATATCTTACTAATGGCAATAATGCCATTAATACATAATGTGGTCGCTGTGGCGTAGTGGTAGTGCGTTGGACTGCTACGCAGAGTGTCCGGGATTCGAATCTCGGCACAGGTAAAATCAAAATAAAAGTACAAAAAATAATTTTTCTACACGGCACCACCACTTGGCAGGCAATGGCAAACCTACAAGATTAAAAATTGCTATGAAAAGTTTTTCACTTCGCCGTTCGGATTCGGCATTAAACTGTAGGTCCCTTCCATTCATGTACAAATATAACACGCACAACATGAGTGGATGCGAAAAGTTCGGCCTAGGCCCTCCATGGGCTGTTGTGCCCAGATACTTTTACGTTTAAATGTGTAAAAATCCTGAATTTAGCAATTTGAAGTTATTTTGCGTCTTCAAATTCGACAATCGCTAACTCGAACATTTTCACTAACGTGAACTCCCTTGGTTTTAATTAGTTCACGTAACCGCGAGTGCACTGTAATTCATAGATAGTAAACAAATGCATTGTTTTTGGTACAGCCGACGCTACTGTAACTTCATAACCGAAAAGAACTTAATAAATAGTTGTACAAAATACATACATACATACATACAGTGTCGGACAATCAAATGAGAACACCTTGTTCTGAAACCAAAAACATTAAAAAAGTATTTCTCTAGGCTTATGATAAATTTAAAAGATATTTACTTTTATTCATTTATTCCATAAGTTTTATTTTTTCTTAAAACCAAAAAAAAAAAAAATCAATTCAGTGTAAAAAAAAGAAATTTAAAAGTTATACATAAAACCACATTTCAAAAGGCCAAACAATTAAGAACACTTCAATTAAAAAAAAAAAAATTTATAAAATATTGACTCAAATTGTTCAGTAATGCTAATATTTTGTGGAATAGTATGTACGTCGACATCATTTTACTTCAACAAATTAGCAACAATTGTTGCTGCTGCTGCTGCTGCTAAAATTTCTTGGACACCATTCAAAACAAGCAATTATCAATGGAAATGCGAGTAGAGTAACGACTTGAACAAAATGTAGCTGGCTGTTTGAGACCTTTTTCGTTGGCTTTGTTTTTGACTTTTGTAGTTGTTGTTGTTGCTATCACTAAAATTGTTATTGTTATTATAAAATCATTAGGAAGGGGTGCAAAATGAACGACATGTTGCTGAAGTTGTTGCTTGGTTGCGTCTTTCAAACGTAATTTCACTGTTTATTTTCATATTAGCAAATAAAAATGTATTATTGTTGTTTCTATTTTGAATATATAGGTATGTAATTGTTGATTTGTATGGTGTTGCTGCTGCTTGTCGGTAGTGTTGAATGTGATACATACAGTTCGTACTGTTCGTAATTCGTGGCGAAATCTTTAAAAAATAGCATACGTTATGTACATAAATATAAATACACTCGTCGATATGTATTTACATTACACACATACTTATTATATATGTATGTATATGTAATTATATATTTACTGTATTTATATTGCATGTTAAAAATTCTAGGAAACATGTAAATGAACAAGTAAACATTTAATTTATTTACATTTCGGAAAAAGAGTTTTTTGTTCAATTTTGCATCTTAACATTTGAAAGAAACATAAAAAATGAGAAGCGGATGTTGCGGTTGACCTCAACCTTACCTGAGTTGTTCCATTCAATAAAAAAACGAAAAGTTGACTGCACACTACGAAGCTGTTACAAGCCAAACATAACAAAGTGTGAAATTGAAATTGAGATTTGTTCTCCAGATAAGTGCGTTTCGGATGCGAATATAAAAGGAAATGAGAAAGGGGGGAGAACATAAAAATACGAATGTCTAAATGTAAGTAGCGTAATGTATAACTACCCAGAGGGAAATGTTACTAGTGTTTCACTAACAAAACATATTGACGAATATGTTGAAAAGATTCACGAGTAGAGACGAAAAGAACACATCAGTGCAGCAATTATTGTGATGCCGCCAGCCGGAGTATGCTCGACGTAATGCTATCCTAATTTTTGCTCCTCCTCCAATTGCTATAATTATTATAAATGATCTGTATTGCCAGACGCGTCTGAATGAAGCTGGCGAGATGATCGCATTAGTGTATTAATTGTAAAATGGGGTTTATCCAAGGATTAATTCAGAGAATTGAAAGTGCGATTGTCGGTTGGTTGGTCAACCTTCAACGAGACGATTCATAATCTATTATTGTAAATGGTACATATAATATATTCACTTAAGCGCCAGCAGCAGGCAACACCCAATCTTTACGTGGATGTCGTGATGTTCATTGCTCTAGTCGCACGTACTCGTATCTTCTATATTTCACCCGAATTTTTATTTTCACAGCAGATGAAAAACATTTCACTTTAAAATCTTGATTACTCATCACCACATACCTATTGATTTTGTAAATACATATGTATGTAGCACAAAGTGTATGTCCAAATAGCGCGATTACTATTGTGTGTGTGTACTGTTCAATAAAATTCTCAAGTAAAATTCAATTTGATTGTGAGTGAAATTCTTTTGCGTACTCTTTACTTCACAATCTTTATGAGATTTCCTTGAATTATATATGTACGTACATCCAAACATGGTAGTCGCTGGGGTTCTCTGGAAATGTTAGCCATAATTTTTAATTGAAAAGAATCGTTGAGCATTGCTGTCACGAGTTCGATGTTTGTTTTTGGAATTATTTCGGTGCTTGGAATATTTTTTTGTGACATGAAGACTTTCTCGCAAGAAGAATTAAGTAATTGAGAGGAATTTTGAAATTTTGTTAAGTTTTACTTTTAAATTAAATTACATTTTGTTTTTATAATGTAATAATGGTAATAATGTAAGCTTAACCCTTTAACCGCAAAGTCGTCTAAAGCGTTATCCACTCCCAAATTTTTCACTATCGAACAACTTTTGTGCCAATAGTCTAGTGGGCAATGCACTAGGCTCTCACCCCACAGGTTGCGTGTTGAATCCGATCTTGGTCTGGTGGGCTATTCGTTCCTACCGATATGAAGTGAATGAGATTTTAAGAAAGTGGGGAACCGGGGTTACGTAAACTGTAGGTCAATCACAACTGGCCATTCTGGCCTAGGTGAGTTCTTATTAAGGAAGTATTCTACCTTGGTCCCCAATTTTGCTCTTAGCTTTCTTCTTATAGTATACAATTCAAGAAATATACCTAAGTAAATAAGTATGTGATACAATTCGAGAAAAATTTAACCAGTAGTTTTCTCTAAATCACGTAGAGAAGATTGTTGGAAACAAAATTATTTAAAATTTTGTTTGTAACTAGAGAATCTAAACTACTAAAAACACAGAAATGGGGCCTGCGTGATTCCATGCTACCGTTATTTTGATGACAGATGTTCGGCATGATATGATGCCACCAGTTTATGGGCTCCCCAGTACTATTTTAAATGCATACCCAGTACGCATTCTAGAGATACATAATGCATATACATAACGTCGCACCACTCATCCATGGAATAAACTCATTCTAAATATACACATTTGCTGATCAAATTCGAAATGAATGTTCCTTCTCTTACCTATTTTCCTTTCCTCAATCAACACATTGCTTCCAGCCATAGTCATATTTGATGGATCTCCAAGGCATTTAACATATGTATGTTTCAATGTTTAAATTAGGTTAAAACACATGAAAGAAAATGTACGTGTTCTTTTGATTAACGTCAAGAAAATTATGAAAAATATATTTATGTATGTATAGTATGTATTACGTAGTAACTTTCCGTGCCTCTAATAATTTGTTATTGTTATTTATTTTTAATAGCGGGATTCTTCCGTCACAAACAAAACAATTAGACCTTCCCTTTCTTATTGTTCAGATTTCATAAATATTTATTTGCTGCTATATTTCGTTTGCAGAAAATAAATAAATACAAATTTTAGGTAATTATTTACAAATTTAATAAGTATTAATATAGGACAATTTATTAGAATCATATTCCTTAATTTGTTCTTTTGTCGATTATATTCGAGCAAACCAAAATCATTGAAATGTAAAATTTTTACAAAACTTTGAGGATTGTTTAAAGGACATACAAATTATACTTTTATAGGAGAACATTTGAGAACATAGTTTCATAAATCTACTATATAAGATTATCGACGACGACCTCGATAGTTAGTTGAGTGGGTAGCGCATTAGACTTCCATCCGTGCGGTTTCGGGTTCGATTCCCGATTTGGTGTGGTTGGTTAATTCTCATTTACATCCTTCTTTCATTCCTACCGATATAAAGTGTATGATAATTATAAGAAAATCTACAAGTACACCTCTTGGCAGGCAATGGCAAAACAACCAAGTGATATAAAATTGCCACCCCGCCGTTCGGAACCGGCGATATGACTAATTGTGTCTCACTAAAGGACAGCCACTCTAACCTAACCTAACATAAGAAGAGTGCAAAATTTTGAGTTCAATATCTTGAAAGGTTTCTCATGTTTTTTTTTTTAAAGAAAATTCCGGAGTCGTGTAAATAAAATTTACACGACTCCTCCAATCTATTGGATAAAAAAAACCAAAAATTATTAGGTGCTGCAGTTATTTACAAAATATCCCCGATTATCTTTACGTAGTGCCCAAGAAAAATTACAGAAAAAAGGAGATGAACAAAAAGTGGCCCATCAAATTTTCAAAATCGAATTTAACGGTTTGATGATTTACTACTACTTGATAAAATATCAGGATATTATGAGGTAGTTCGGTCTCACGGCCACCAGATGAAAGTCAAACTTACTTCTGCATAAACATTCACGTCGTCATTTCGGTCAAAACATCTTTTGAATAAACAAACTGTTTGGTCCACATAGCACTCATTTTGGAATTAAGTTTGCAATATTTTACAACGGTGTTGAAGCAAAAAGCGACTTATTTCGTTCCGCGGACAGTAACGATTTCGAGCGGGAAAGAACTGTCAGTGTCAAAATAACATATGATTCAAAAGGAAATCACTAGATGGATCTATATACAATTAGGAAATCCAATATAGTGCGACAACATTTTACTTAGTTCATTTCGAAAACAAGAAATTATATCTTTCTTTGGACAACGAATTTTATTGTAAATAAAGTTGTTGTAAATTTAGTTACAAGGAAAAGTGCTTATTCGGATGTTACTAAAATAGAAAAATCTCGAGTGCTTTTAATAGGAATGCAAATATTGAACAGGAAATTACATTTTATTCATCAATAATTCTAATTTTTTTGAACTAAATTCTTGGTTTGATTGAACATGAAAAATCTGAAATCATCAACAAATCACGTATGGAAATCGAAACTAAATTGATCGTATCCGAAGTTCACAATATTACCTCAAAAATTTAATTGCTTGTTTACACAAAAATTAATGTATACTTTAGTTTATTCTCATACTTTTATTCTTATCCAAAAATAAAATCAATTTCTTTGTATTGAGAAATTTTGCACAGAGATTGATCGTGAAAATTGAGATCAGGTGAAAATTGTTTATGTGGTTCTATAAAAATTTGTTTGGAAGTATTTTCTGGATTTTTGTTTCTCTATAATATAATACAAAAGCAAAAGTTTGCGTTGTCCATCGGCGAATGTTGCGGTGAAGTGGTGAGTGAATGTTAGCGCGTGTTTGGCTTATTTCGATATGATTCTTAAAATGAATTGAACAATTTGCAATTTGTTTTCATTTGTTTTTTATTTGGAAATTTGTAATTTTCCAAGAAATGTGAAAACAATTCAAATATAAATATGTGGCGGAAAATTCAAATTTAATTTCTTCAAGATGAGAAATGTTTTCTTTTTGGAGAACAAGAAAAAGTTCATATGAGTATTATATTATTCGGTAGTTTTAACAAAATACTTAGCTGCAATGTAATTTGGAATTTTTGGCGTCTTTTATATGCCATTATTTACACAATTGAATGCTAAATGTGTTTGGTGTTTTATTTTTCTTAAATGCTAAGCTGTTTTGGGTGTTCCCATTTCAATTTTTAGAGCATTGACTATGTGTTACGTCAAATGCCTAAAGGGTTAAGGTCATTCGATTTGAAAATTTAATGCTTTTTTTGAAAATGCTTTTCAAACTTTAGTAATTAAGTATCTAATAAAAGTTGTGTTTTTTAAATGAAACTTTCAAATATAGCTTAGAGTGCGAAAAAATGTTTCAGACGAATCCTAAATATTTTTAGCCGGAAAGTCCGAATCAGCAATAAAAATTAGATTTCAAAGTTAGCCCCACCTTAAAGGAATTTCGGTGAGTATAGCATCATCTATCATGAATCGAAATGAAAATATTACAGGCAAATCGTTCGGATTTTTAGTTGTAAAATCCGAATCTGCAATAAATGATAGGGGTTCATATTTAAGATTTTGGATCCAACTGAAAAGTCAGACTGTGTGAATAAGTAATGAAAAAGCAAATACGAATACATAAAAAAACCTAAATTTGCAATTGCAAATTTTTTTTTCTTAAAAAAAGTGAAAAATTAAAAAAAAAACTACTTTAATTACAGTGATGCCAATTATTACTATATTTTTTTTCGAACGTGTAACGTGGATATTAAAAATTATGCGAATATTAAATATTATACGTATTTTGAAAACTAAGTAATGCAATTATTAGTACAACCCTACTAAGAAGTATTTCAGTTAAATATAAAAATCCTAGTATTTAAGATTATGCCGAAAGTCTTGGTTAGTAATTCAGTAGAGCCCGTTGAAGTTGGACGATTTTTGGAGCGCGTTATCGCAAAAACTGATGGTTTTATGACGTTGTCATGTCTTGAGACCCCAGATTATTTTAAAAATGAAACATTTTTTCCGTATATATCCACATCCTGAAACCTACTCATATTCAACGGGCGCTACTTAATACCCGATTTCGGCATAATCTTGAATAGGGTTTTTGAATAGTTCTTTATTATGCTGGATCCGAATATGACCCCATATTTTGTTGCCTAATTTTGTTTTGCTTTTGGCCCTTAACCGGATTTTGCACGAACAAGGTTGCAGGCAAGGAAGAAGAAACTATCAACAACATCAGAAATATTAGATTATAAGGCGGATATTGAGAAATAAAAGTCCCTTTTATTCAGTTTAAAGAATTCAGTTTTAATTCGCTTTTAATATTTTCTTTTCTGCTTAACACAATTGCCGAACACGTGAATAATACCGGAAGCAAAAAAAAGAACATAAAAATTCAAGATGGCTTTTCTTTTTTTTTTACATACTAGCGTCGTCTCTTTCCTTCTTATTTGATCATTGTATTTTTGCATGTCCCGGGCTCGTACACCTCACACGGTTGCCTTTTGGTGTATGCCTCGTGAACCCAACAAGAAATTTCAAATAAGAGAATTCGAGAGCTTAACATGAATAACTAGAAACATTTTCTTAATATTTCACTTACACTTATTTACGGGCTCTTATACTTAAAGCTTTAATGCTGAATTCAAATAAGTTCATTGCTTATATGAAATAATGTTATCAAATTTCAAAGTTTGCTTAAAACTTTTTAAACATTTTGGTCATCATAATTTCAAATTTTTTTGCAACAATTTCATTTGGAATTTAAACTTCGATAACAAAATTAAGTTTCATTTTCAACCAGCATTAACATTATTGTTTTCTGTTAAAATAAAAATAAATTTGTGTTTATTTGCAAATTCAAATCATCCAAATTTAATAAAAAAAGGAAAAGTTGATGAAAAGAAAAAATATGCGTCAAACTTTCTTCAAAAAAGAAAATGTTACTGCTCACTAATTTGTATTCAAAACTGTGAGTATTTGTGCTGCTAATTTTACAGCAATTGAAGCGATTTAGTTTTATTTATTTTTGGCAATAGCAGGAAGATACCACTAAGGAACTGCGTACGACTAAGAGCACGTAGCAATGTTTTTCCATGCTTATTGTTATTGTTAAGCGTAAAATGCACAAATCACGTGCCATTTATTTTTATTTCTTTCTGTTATTGACAAGCTAAAGAAACGATTTAATAAATTTGGATAAAAAAAAAAAGGAAAAAACAACTAAAAAGAAATGTCAATGATGTAAGAGCTCAATGACGAGTTGAACTACGTTGATGCCTCCACAGCGGCAACAACCAAACACAAGCGCAATCTTTAGCTACGGACATATTTTTAAATATGCTATAAAACTGTGTTGGTGTCGCAGGCAGACAACGATGGGTTTTGGCCGAAGTATAAACCAGCCGGTTTATTGTAGTATACTATATGTAAATATGTATTACGTTTGTAAACAAAACTACTGTGTAAACATTTTTTAATGTGTGCACTCACCTACTACACATGCAAAGCAGATGCAAAAATAAGACCAAGACTGGAGCATTCATAATTTCAATACCACCATCCAGCACCAATCATTATCACAATAAAAAGATTACAACAAGAAGCATATGCGAATGAATATTTGGAAAATTAAACTGAAAAAAGGAACAAAACAGATGGTTGGAATTAATGGAGACCGTCGAATTCGTAAACTAATAAAAAAAATTAAACTCTTTCAATAAATACTTGACCTTAACCCAAATCACTTGATGGATTTTCAACAAAATATGTACAAAACAACTAAGGTGATTTATGTAATAGATGCGCAGCACACATAACAGGTGCACAAATGCATGCAGTGGCAGAAGCAATAGCAGCAGTGGCAACATATTAATTAAAAATAAAAAAATAAAAAAAAGGGCAACAGCTTTTAATTAATTTTGTTAATGAAATCGAAAATGAAAGTTTTGTTTTATTTTCATTGATATCGCTGAATGTTTGTGTGTTTTGTTGTTGTTTAATTTGTCAACTGTTTAGCAAGTTTTAAGGTTCAGTACAGAAATTTGGTGTATATTTCATTGCCATCGGCCTGCCTGGCACTGATGCCAGCCATTAAGACGCAGGCCAGGCCACCAACCATGGATGGATTATGTACCCTTCAAAATAAATGAAAACACTGCAATATTTATTACATACATACATATCTTCTTAGTTTTATTTATATTATCAATTAGCTGAAAATTGCATTGAATAATAATAAATTTGTTTAATATTTGTTAAGGTCAACAATATTAAAGTTTATTAGCCAGTTGTATCATGCAATGCAAAATAGGTAAAGACTCGAACGGAAATTTATATCATCGAGGTTTATTATTGCACACTAATTAATTGAGAATTAAGTATCAGTATTTATATACAAATAATCTTCTGGCAATTAATGAGAACTTACTATACTAACTCAGTACTAGGCTAACACCAAAGAAGTTCATAATTTTTTCCGCTGTTTTCGCCTTTTACAATCGTTTATTATATGACCATGCAGCTTTAGATCGAACTTAATTTGAGAACAGATATGAAAATATAGGTGAGGTTCGGGATGGTCGCAAATGTCTCACATAGAACGTCAAGACCCTTAGTGTTACCCAGAACTGGGTAGGAATTAATTTACGCTTAGTTACAAATTACAACGAAGCAATTGAAACTGTAATTTTTATTTTCAAAATTCCATTACAAGGAATTATAATTTATAATTGAAATTATGTAAATTTTTACCAACTCCATTACAAGGAATTGGAATTATAATGCTTTTAAGATTCCTCAAAAGAAATTGAAAAAAAAATCGACAAATAAAAAGTCGGGTTTTACAAATATCAGTAATTTTTGAGTCGGTCGCTGTGCTGTAGTGGTAGTGCGTTGGACTGCTACGCAGAGTGTCCGGGGTTCAAATCTCGGTAGAGGCAAAATCAAAAAAAAAAAAGTAGAAAAAATAATTTTTCTACACGGCACCACCTCTTGGCAGGCAATGGCAAACCTACAAGAGTAAAAATTGCTATGTAAAGCTTTTCACTTCGCCGTTCGGATTCGGCATTAAACTGTAGGTCCCTTCCATTCATGTACAAATAACACACGCAAATATAACATGAGTGGATGCGAAAAGCTCGGCCTAGGCCCTCCATGGGCTGTTGTGCCATTAAAAGTAAGTAATTTTTGAGAAATTTTAAATTATAATCTTTTTAATAAGACCAACGTAATAATGTTAGGAGCGTTCGAGAGGAAGATACTCCGTAAGATCTACGGTCCAGTATGCGTGGACGACGTGTATCGAATAAGATGGAACGATGAGCTGTATGAGCTGTACGCCGACACTGACATAGTCAAGCGTATAAAAATCCAGCGGCTTCGCTGGCTGGGTGATGTTGAGCGAATGGAAGAAAGCGCTTCGACTAGAAAGGTGTTTTCTTCGAGCCACGGTGGAGGAACACGCAGAAGGGGACGTCCTAATCTCCGTTGGAAACACCAGGTGCAGGGCAACCTGACTGCACTTGTTCTTATCAACTGGCCCCAGCGCGCGCATATCAGAGGCGGCCAAGACCGATCATCGGTTGTAGTGCCAGTTAAGTAAGTAACGTAATAATTTTTCCATGAAATATCGAATAAAAATCAACATATTTTAATAAAAAACAAAATCCTACTTTAATTTTTTATAAAAAGAAAACAGTATTTAGCCTTTTCATTTTAGAATCTTAACTTTATATAAATAGGGGTTGTTAAAATTTATAATTCCTATCAAGCTGAATTTTTGCATAGTTAGTCTTTTTACTATATGATCCATTAAAGTACAGAAAAGTAAGTAGTATAATTTTATTTCAGGGCAAAAGCGGAACTAGTTTCATTAATATCAAAAGTGATGCAATATATTCTCGTGAGCAAAGATTGTGTCACTGTTGTTCTGAGCTACTCTTGTGCCTCATAAAATTATTCCACTCTTTTGATAATAAATAAATTTAACTCGATTTATTCTCAGCTTCTCAAATGTGCATTGGCTTTCAATAAAGTCAGCATTTCAAATTGCTTAAGGGGGCCTGGTGGTTATTCACTAAGACAATCTCTCATCTGGTGCAAATGATGTTAGAGCAGTGATCAGCAAAGAGAGTAGTGATATTCTTTCTTTCAATGCTTTCGATATGAAATGCTGAAAACCGTAAAATAGCTATGAATGAGTGGAAGTGACTGCTTTTGAGTCATATTTGCTTTCTTAAAGAATTTTTTTTAGCAACTGATACTTCTTCTGTCTCTTTTAATTGCTAAAAAAAAATGGGTAGGCTATACCCGGCCTTGTAAAGGGTGTTTTTTCTAGAAGTGTGGTTTTCAATCTGGCAATACTTTTTACGGAGTTGGTCTTTTTATCAGCTGTCACTTGATTTATGCTCAGTTTGGTTTGCCATTTCTTAATAAATAGACGTACGCCTGAACAATGTTTGCAAATTATTGAAATTTATTATCAAAATTCGTGCTCTGTGAAAAATGTGTGTTATCGCAAAATTGTCTTCAGCGACGATGTTAATTTTTGGTTAAATGGATTCGTGAATAATCAGAATTGCCGTATTTGGAGTGAAGACCAGCCAGAGGCAATTCAGCAGCTATCAATGCATACCGAAAAATGCGCTGTTTGGTGCGGTTTATGGGCAGGCGGCATCATTGGGTCGTACTTCTTCAAAGACGATGAAGGCAGCAACGTTACGGTCAATGGAGAAAGGTACTGTTCGATGAAATCTGACTTTTCTTTGTCGAAAATGCAAGAACTGGACTTGGCCGACATGTGGTTCCAACAGGACGGTGCCATATGCCATACTGCACGCGAAACCATGCATCAATTGAGACGCGAATTTGGTGGGCAGTTAATCTCACGTTTTGGTGTAGTCCATTGGCTTCCAAGATCGTGTGATTTGACATGTTAGACTATTTTTTGTGGAGCTATGTTAAGTCTCTTGTCTATAGAGACAAGCCAAACACGATTGCTGCTTTGGAAGCCAATATTGAACGCGTCATTTGTGAGATTCCGGTCGAAATATGTGAAAAATGTGCCAAAACTGGATCTTTAGAATGGACCATTTGAAGCGTAGCAGCGGGCAATATTTAAGCGAAATTATCTTTAAAAAGTAAATGGCAGGAATTGATTTATCGATCCATATAAAAATTTCATTCACTTTTGTAAAATTTCTATGTTTTTTTTTTTTATTTTCAAAAACTAAACTCTTATAAAAATCACCCTTTACATAATACTTTCTAACATTGTATAGTATCAAATGTTAGTGTATTTATGGGTAGTGAAGTCTAACTTTTTGAAGTTTCAATTCCTTTGAAGAATCACCAAAGGAATTTAAGGAATTGGAAAAGTAATCAATTCCTTCAATAACATGGTTCTGAAGTAATCGATTACTTAGTAATGTAATTGAATTTACCCAGCATTGGTTTTACCACACCTCTGTAGAGCAACATTTAACTAGAAGACCCCCAGAACTGTTTCCGGTATGAAAGAACCCATAGCTGGTGTAATTTTTTTCTTTACACGTGCAACGTTTAAACTAGTTACATAATTTAGGGAAAGAAAAAATGCACTCCCTGATACTTCAAAAATCAAAAAAAAAAAAAGTGGGAACAGAAACTCAGTTTTTTTTACAAGAATTTTGATGCTAGAAATGTTTTGCTATCCGAGAAGAATTTTGGAATCTCCATCTTTTATTATTTAAATTAAAAATTTATTTTAAAAAATTGTTATTTAAATTTATAATAATTTCCAATCATGGCTAAACATTTTTTTACAGAAATATTATGCAAAAACTTAACTTGTCCTATTTTATCGAAATTGAAATTAAGATTGTAGGTAGTCACTGTGCTACCTTCATGCTTGGTTGAACATTTTTGCAAATGAGTGCAACAATCTCTACGTACATACTTAGTAAATTTTCAACGAATTGTGAAAAGCTTAAATTTATGACTACCATTCTTAATTTAGCATTGTGTATTGAAAATTATTGAGATGAAATGGTTACATTAAGCATGAAATTCTAAATATTTCATTTACAATATGTACATACTGAGTTTAACTTCAACATTTATATACATAAGTATGTACATATTTCAATGAATAAATCATATAATTCATACATACATATGTACATACATAGTGTTAAAGTGTGACTTTTAGGACCTATGTAAAAATAATTAAAAAACGCCAATTTCCTTTACTCTATGTAGATAAGAATTCATGTCATAAAGTATTTTTTAAGAAACATGAAGAGACTACAAAAGTAGTTAACAATGAAACTGTTTGTTTATTTTATCATATCAGTTTTATTATTTTGCCGATTGTTGGTTCTAATTTAAGAATATTTCTTTGCAGACGATAATTTGAAGAAAGAAATTTATGTTTTAGAAATATGCAAATACCATATGGAATATTAATGCCAGAGGCCATCAGCACCTAACACTATTTACACTTAAGTCAAAAGTAAACAATTGAGGTAGATCTGACGTACTATAAGAAAGCCACATGCAAGATGCTTACCCTACGCTTATTCAATAATCTAACTTCATTTCTATAACGATTTGTATCCACTAGGTTTATTTAAAAATCTTAATAATCCAAAAGCAAATATTATAGAATTGAATACTACAATTTTTTAGCGGATCTTCTGATGTTTACCTAAATTATTTTATATGAATTTTATTATTTTCTTGTATTATATTACATAATAACACTCCTACAGAATATAGTTGATATGGAACAAAACACATTAACATATTTTTGATTATTTACAAACTCAAAACGTTAATAGAATCCATTAAAAGTTTGTTTTAAATAATAAAAAAAAACATCATTTCATTGGTGTCCCACTGAACTTGACTTTTCAGCCTTTTCCATAAAACGACGAAATGCATAAAATACAATATTTAACAAAAAATTAACATTTTATATATTGTATAATATAATTTAAAACAACACAAAGTATTTACAATGCACAATACATTGTATAATTTTTATCTCTATAACATTGTAATAATAGGTATCAGTGTCCAAAAAATGGTCGAACTGATTTGCTTAGTCGGCGATTTGTATACTCGTAAATACGTAATTTATTTAAAATTAAATATGTTGAAAAATTAATTAATTAATTAGTTATTAATTATTTGATTAAGACCAAATAAAGAGTTCTTAAAGCGGGTTAATTTTTTTTAAGTTTAAAAAAATCATATTTTCATTATCCATCTATTTTTGGCAGAAAAAGAACGAGTGATTTTTTGCCACACCATACTACTGTGGGCAAAAAGTAGTAAGACTTTTTAATTTAAATTTCGCGCGGAAACCCATTCTTCAAAATATTATTTTTTAAGGTTGGTGACATCTGTCACATCAAAATAATCATTAATGTTTAGTATACGCTTGTCTTTCTGAAGTACAAAAAGTGCATTCGGCGATTTTCACAATGAGTGAAATTATTCAACAAAGAAGTAGAAGTTCCATTAAATTTTGTGTGCGGAATCAAATTTCTGGTGCCGAAACGTTCAGAATGTTGCAAAAGGCCTTCGGTGATAATTGCATGTCGCGAGCAAGTGTTTTTGATTGGTACAAATTGTTCAAAGATGGTCGAGAACGCGTTGACGACGAACCACGTCCAGGACGGCCATCAACATCAACTGATGATCAACACGTCAATAAAATCAAGGAATTGGTGCTAGAGAATCGACGATTAACAGTCAGAGACCTTACTGGCATCGTTGGAATATCGGAAGGATCAGTGAAAACCATTTTAAAACATCATTTTGGCCTAAGAAGAGTGAATGCACGATTGGTTCCAAAATCACTGCATTGGTTTTACGAGACCATTTTTCCAAAAATTCGACTTTAACAACTGTTTCGAGAATTGGAAAAAACGTTCTCAGAAGTGTATTGGGGCCGGGGGGGATTACTTTGAAGGGGACGAAATAGATTTGGAAGAATGAATAAAAAAATTTGAAATTATGAACAAAGTCTTACTAACTTTTGCCCACAGTAGTACATATTCTAGCCGGAACCTGAATGTTCGACTGTATACTAATATACATATGTAGGCAAAAGTTCTAACATTTTTCAATAATCAAGTTTTTCATGGATTATGATTAACCGTCTCCATCTGAATCTTTGCCTAAAAATGTCCAAATGTTTCTTGTTTCTCCTGAATAGCTTGGAAAATGCGTGCTAGAGCTTTTGCAAATTAAGGCAGACGGTGATATCCCTTCCATTCATGTACAAATCTAACACGCCCAACATGAGTGGATGCGAAAAGCTCGGCCTAGGCCCTCCATGGGCTGTTGTGCCATTAAAAGTAAAGTTACTTTACTTTTTGATATATAAAATATAAAATTTAAATAAAGTTATTATGTAATACTTTCCGTATTTTTAAGAGCGTCTTATTCATCCGCCTTATTAGTAATATGCATGCATACATAAATATGTATGTAGATACATTAAACATTAGAGTGATCGGAACAAAAATTTCAACATTTTTACAATATGTATATTATATGGTACAATTGCGTATTGATTTTTCCGTCAACTTTTGAGTTGAAAAGAAACGTCACAAAATCTGGATGTAATTGATAAGCATTTCTGAGATTTCACGTATTTTCGCATTTTTTGCATTGTGAAAACTAAAAATTAGAAGCATCGGTTCCTAGACCGTTTATAAAGTCTAGTTTTTTAACAGTTGGTGACAAGTACTGTGAAGTATGTACTTACATGAAGATACTTTGATCACCAAAGCAAGCATTGGTTAGGACATAGATCACAGCAGCGTTTTCAAACATGTAAGAAAAACAGGGTTATTAGCCAAACCTACCTCCCATAGAAATTAAATATTTAAAGGGCAATATTAATGGAAATAGTTAAGCCAATTAATACCCATATCGGCCTAGGCCGTCCATGAGCTGTTGTGCCATTAAAAGTAAAGTAAGTAAAATTAATACCCATATTCCCAATTATCCTAAATTGCATAGTTTCTGAAAATACTTAGCTTCCACCGAAATTGTAATCGTTCACATTAACAACTTCGTATCGATTATGGTTTTGTTTAAAAGCTCATTGCATATTTCTTGTGTGTAAACTGCATTATTTCCATAGTTTCATTTCGGCATTTATATGCCGAAATTGAAAATCTCAACGCAGTCTAAACCGAAACCAAGAAAATTACAGAAATTGCGCATTTCGTCTCAATGCGAACAAAGTATAAAACAAAATCGGTTACACAGTTGAAATAGCTTCATTATAATTACCATATTGGGAAACTAGCTTTTAAAAATTAAGGTAATATATTTTTTGGATCACCCGCCAACACTTTAGCTCTTATGTTTTTAATTTTACACTTGCAATGCAAAAAATGTAACATAAATCTAACATTGATCTATTGCTTTCTGATTTTTTTTTTAAGGCTTTTGTGTTTTTGACTGCTCTAATAAACATATAAATTAACGATTATTGTCATTTGTATTAGATGAATTGTGAACAGAAAAGACCATAGAGATGGGGAAATATGACAAAGTGTAGGACAGACGGTAGGAGAATAATAAAATGAGACTATCTTTTCAAAATGAAACACAGATCTTACTTACTTGATTCAGTTTATAAAAATAAAATAAGCATCCGCACTAACTAAAAACTACTTTCTACTCTTTATATATTTTTATAGCGCGGCATGTCATATTTTTATATCCATAGTATCTGTTTTTCGAATTTGTCGCTGAGTAAAATTAGAAAAACTTGTAAGGGCAAATACCATATGGCTTTTCATTTAGCTTAAATGTGAACTCGCCTTTATCGTGCAGGTGCAAGTAGACGGTTATTTAAAAAAAATAAAAATCGAAATCACTCCCAAAATGTAAGAAAAAAACGACAAGATCGCCAAAATGTTGTTACCAAGTGAACAAAACAATTCGAAGATAAAATTAAATAATTTGAACTTAAAAATGAGAAGAAAAAATGTGGTTGACCGTCTCGAATGGTGAAGACTTTGAATGGACAGGCAGACTAGCAGGCAAAGCTGCAGGCAGAAGGCAATACAATCAAAGCGTAAAGAAAAGAAATCGTAGAAGTAGGCAGTAGTTGGTATGAATGCGCACGTATGCTTTCGTTGGTTTTGCTTTGGCAATAAGCGCATGAGCACAGCAAGATTGTCGGTATGTGGCATTGCGCACGCACAATCAACACTGACAACGGACAGACGCAGATGTAGGTACACATACATACATACATACATATATATGATGGGTTGCGTTCGTATGTTATTCCGCGCCCAACTATACTACATACGTTTTTGGCATTATCGTAAAATTGTACAAACACACAGATCAGTAGGTATGTACATAAAAGTATGTATGTAGTATGCATACACATAAGTATGTAATTTGGTAAGATAATCAAGTAAGTAGGGCTAGTTGTTTTAGTTTTTGTGTGTTCATCAGTCACAAGCCGAGCGCTACTGTCGGACAAAATGGCAGTAAAGATAGATACTCGTAGATATGTATAGACATGCAGACTGCAAGGCTGGACAGCGACAAAGCAACATGGTAAATTAAGACAAGAAAGCAATGGTGAAAATGACAACTAAAAGGATGTTGGAACAGTCTGGCCGGGATATTTATGAAAATGCTCATCCTTCTCATAAGAGCACAGAATCGCCATAATTACACTTCAATATCATATTTTCAATTATAATTGAAAAAAAAACAACTTCATTGTCAAAAACGAGAGAATGCAAGTAATGCGACTTTAACCCTCCGGAATTTTTGCGGTCTAAAAATCAAAAATTAATATGTAATTTTCATTTTTTTTTGATACATTCAACACGCAGGGTTTACCCCTATGAATGCAGAGCATTGTGTTGATTGGAAGGAAGATTGATATGTGGCAGGAAGAAGGGGGAGAACCAAATAATTGTGTCATGTATGTATGTATTTTATAAAGCAGAACACTATTTTATGGATTTTTAAGTCTATAAAGGTTTATGAAATGTATGTACAAGTACGAAACCGAAATGCCATCTCTGTGTCGCTAAGTAAAACTATACGCTCTGTCAAACCAAATCATTGGTGCCATTTCTTCGCATTTAGTTCTGTCAACAATATTCAGTTCATAAACAATCAAGTTTCATACAACAACATACTTTTTTTTCGCTTGTAAAAATGTCGAATTTTGTACGTACAAACTATGATATGCGGACATCATTGATTTTCTGTTTCCAATTGAAGAAATCTGCTTTGGAATCTCATCGAATGGTTTTGGCAGCTTACGGCCAGAACGCTTTAGGTAAAACACAGTGCAACGAGTAGTTTAATATGATTTTGATGTGAGAAAAGAAGAACGTGGAAGACCACCGAAAAAGTTTGAAGATGCCGAATTACAAGCTTTACTCAATGACGATGAACAATTGCAGAACAATTAAATGTGACCCAACAATGCATTTCTCAACTGCTGCTGCTTAAAAGCCATGGGATTGATTTTGAAGGTGGAAAGATGGGTGCCGCATAAATTGACTGAAAGACAGCAAGAAAATCGAAACACCACCTGTGAAACGTTGCTCGTCAGGTACAAAAGAAAGTCATATCTTCATCGAATTGTTACTGGCGATGGATCTGGAAAATGGATCTATTTCGAGAATCCTAAAAGTAAACGATCAAAATTTTTAAAAATCTGCACTTAATTCGAAGGAATACAAAGTTTATAAAAACCAACTTGGTCCAAACGAGTGGCTAGTTACTTCCCAATTCGCTCAAAAGTAACACAGCATGAGGTCAGATTTTTATGGAGTTAACAAATGCTTTTGCACCAATGCATCTTGCCATTTTTCCTGACTGCGATACATTAGCAAAAGTACTAATAGATATGCAGTTTAATATGTACGAGTAAGTATATGTACATTTCCGACAGGGACTTATTAAGTTATGAAATGTTACTCTGATATCCAGCGGAACAGAGAGCATGTTGCACAATTGCTCAAAGCTTCTTAGCGAGAAGTCAAAGCTTGTATGTACGAGTATAATGCTATCAGTTGTTTGCCTGTTTGTCTCCCGATGATCTTTACTATGCTGTTGGCAGCCGGTCTCACCACAGTCGCAGTCAGTCTTAGTTTTTCATTTGCTTATTGCTTGTATGTTTGTTATGTCGTGGCAGTAGTAAATAGTTAACGTAATGATTGCAAATATTTATTCAATGCAGTAGCTCGTTTTGGATTTCTTTTATTTAATTTTTTTTATTTATTAACTTTATCTTTCGTTTTGGTACCCATTTCATTGTTGTGGTATTTGGTTAAAATAATATTGCTATCGAATCTACCAAAGAATGGAAAACAAAATGTGACTGCAATAGTTAATGTTTGTGGCTATCGAACGCGAAGATATTGTTTTTTTTTTAATTCATGTTTGTTATTTATTTATACATGTGTATAGTAAATCTTAATTTACTTAAATCTCAAGTGTACTTAATGCTTTCGTATATTGTGCATAATTCTTTCATTCTTTTTATTACCATTCACGTTGTATAAAAGTTAAATATGTGAGCAGAGAGGATAAAAAGAGAGTAATACAACATTTTAGTGGTTATAAATTTGAATGAATAAAATTCAATTCAAATATTCAACGTTTGTGCACGCATGCAAAGGAATGCCCACAACATTGAACTAAACGAGTGCGATTAAAACGATCAAGTTATCAAATCTCGTTTTCGTTGTATAGTTATTCACAATGAAACAGGTCAATAGAACTGGCAGCTGGAGGTAACTAGGAGCGAGTGACGAATAAAACGCAGCTATAATTCTCAGCCAAGTGGATTCATGAATCTTATAGTCTTACACTGGAGTTCAAGTTGCATCCGGTTTGATTCACGCATAAGGAATAATTTAAATAGACTAAATAAATTGAACTAGAGTTTTAAAGTTTTAGTTTCAAATCACAAATAATAAGACCAAAAGTTATAACAAAAACTTTTCTTATAAGTATTATATATAGAACGAATCATTAAATCAACGATGTTGGCTTCATTCCATACTTATTCGCTACAGGGAACTTTTAGAATAATTATCGACTTTATTGCAAATAGCTAATGGAGTTTGTTATGATTAGTATTAATTATCCCTATGCTTTTGTGGATAGTTTTATCGAATCTAATTTTACTGAAAAGGGTTTCGGAAACGCCAACAGATTAATTGAACCTGATCTCTACAGGGAGCTTTTAGAATAATTATCGACTTTATTGCAAACAGCTAATGGAGTTTGTTATTCAAGTTGATTATTAGTATTAATTATTCCTAGGCTTTTGTGGATAGTTTTATCGAATCTAATTTTACTGAAAAGGGTTTCGGAAACGCCAACAGATCCCTACAGGGAACTTTTAGAATAATTATCGACATTATTGCAAACAGCTAATACTTACTTACTTACTTAGCTGGCACTACAACCGAGGATCGGTCTTGGCCGCCTCCACAAAGCTTCGCCAGTCACTTTTGCTATGCGCGCGCTGGCGCCAGTTGATAAGGCCAAGTGCAGTCAGGTTGCCCTGCACCTGGTCTTTCCAACGGAGATTAGGACGTCCCCTTCTGCGTGTTCCTCCACCGTGGTTCGAATAAAACACCCTCCTAGCCGGAGCGCTTTCTTCCATTCGCTCAACATGACCCAGCCAGCGAAGCCGCTGGAGTTTTACACGCTTGACTATGTCAGTGTCGGCGTACAGCTCATCGTTCCATCTTATTCGATACCCGTGGTCCACACATACTGGACCGTAGATCTTACGGAGTATCTTCCTCTTGAACGCTCCTAACAACCTCTCATCATTGATGGTCAATGTCCACGTCTCTGCGCCATACATTAGGACGGGAAGGATGAGGGACTTATAGAGCGTTATTTTCGTCGGTCGAGAGAGGGCTCTACTTCTTAATTGCCTACTGAGCCCGTAGTAACACCTGTTGGCAAGAGTTAGTCTCCGCTTGATCTCAAGGCTGACATTATTGTTGGTGTTTATGCTGGATCCTAGATATACGAAATCCTTGACGACTTCAAAAGTGTAGTTGTCAACAGTGACATTTTGTCCAAGAAGCCGTAACTCTTTGTTTGTTGACACAAGGTATTTCGTTTTATCCTCATTCACCACTAGACCTCGTTCACTCGACGAGACTCCCTTTCCAGGTTGGAGAATGCTGCACTGACTGCTCGAGCGTTTTTGCCAATGATGTCAATATCATCAGAGTATGCTAGCAGCATGACACTCTTGTAGAAGATAGTGCCAGAGATGTCGATGTTCGCAGCTCGAATTATTTTCTCCAGCATAGGGTTAAAGAAGTCGCACGATAGGAAGTCACCTTGTCTGAAACCTCTTTTGGTATCAAATGGTGCGGAGAGGTCTGTCCCAATTTTCACTGCGCTGGTGGTGTTGGTCAGTGTCATTTTGCAAAGACGAATGAGCTTTGCAGGGATACCAAAATCAGACATTGCGGCGTACAAGTGACCCCTAATCGTGCTGTCGAAGGCGGCTTTATAATCGACAAATAGATGATGGGTGTCGATCTGTTTTTCTCGGGTCTTTTACAGGATTTGGCGTAGTGTGAATATCGGGTCGATGGTGGATTTACCAGGCCTGAAGCCACACTGATAAGGTCCAATCAGTTTGTTGACGATGGGCTTCAGTCTTTCGCACAGTACGCTCGATAGATGCAAACAGCTAATGGAGTTTGATATTCAAATTGATTATTAGTATTAATTATTCCTAGGCTTTTGTGGATAGTTTTATCGAATCTAATTTTACTGAAAAGGGTTTCGGAAACGTCAACAGATTAATTGAAAAAATCCATGTACACTTATGTACATTACGGAGTTACTGTATTATTGAACAAATTTTATCATTAAAGAAAATGTAATGACGTTTGGAGAAATATAATCCAATAACAGGTTAATGAGCATGCAACATTTCATAAAACTGCGAGTATTCAAAAAACGAAACGAAAAGCGGGAAATAATTTAAACTAAAATTTATTATTTTTCAAGCAATGTGTGGCAGTAAAAAGAAAATCGCACTATGTATGCTTTTGAACCTGGTCTAAGAAATATTTCTGTGTATAGCAATTAAGCAATGCTTAAATTTGTAATTTTTGAATTTGCCATTTGAATACGAGCTCAAAATATATCGCTCCATGATTGACGCTGCGGCAGTAAATTTAATTTGTACATTGTAGCTACTATTTGTGTGCTACAAATAATTGTGGTTGAAGTTATAGAAAAACCTCAAAAAAGGTAAACAGCAAACGCATTAAATAAAAAAGTCACATACAGCGAAGCGATGACGACATCGGCACAAATGCATGCGTTTGTGTTTTGGTATGAATCGCACGCGTGCGCAATCAACCAAAATCTTGGCTCACTTAGTAGCTGGATGGATGGATGAATGGCTGATTGAATTGGTCACGGCAGCCAACAGCAGGTGGAGAAAGTTGGCGATATCACAAAGCTAGCAAGTAAGCATGAATGCAGGCGGGCAGGTAGCAGATATCAAGAGATACATTGGCATATGTTTCGAAAATATATGTGCGGTTATTGTTGCTGGTTATTAGCAAAATCCTAAAATACATAAAGCGACTGAAATGCTGATGTGAATAGTAACATAAAAAATTACGATTAATTGTTAATAGAGAGGAATGTGTGATTGTGTGTGTGTGTGTGTGTGTGTAGACTGCAAGAGAGAGCGCTGAGCACCTCGTCTATGATAGAAAAAAGAGACGTAATAATGTTGGAGCAATAACAACCAAATTGAAAGAAATTTAGAGACAAGAAAGAAAGAGAAAATAAATTCAGTTATTTTTGTTGCTTCAACTTCGTCAACTTCATTGACGCAGTGCCAACACGGACATGAAGATATATAGGCATGCGAGGGTGAAGACAACGTGATGTGGGCCAGGAGGGGGCGTGTGATGGTTACACCAGCAGCAACAGCAGAAGCACACAACTGTTACGACATCGTACCAATAATGAAGTTACAAAAATGGAATTTAAATTTCAGTCTGAATTGCATATGAACAATGAACACAAAATACATGCGAAGAAAAAGCAAAATGATCATTCGCAATAATTTCTCATTATTTTATTTGGTAGTGGCGCTGCTCTGTTTTATTTCTTCTTCAGTTCACTATATACATATAGTACATACATAAATATTATGTGTAACTATGCCTGGCTGTGTACTTGAATACTTGACTGGCGGAATGCCTGGCTGGCTGACAGTGAGCCACTTTAAACACTCTTAAGATAGGGTATTGAAGCAGACTTTTGAAGTGGTTATGATGTTTTGTTTACATGATTTACACCGCTTTTGTTTAGCTTGAAACTTGAAATCAAATAATTATTTTTTAATAGTTAAGCACAATTTTTATTTATCGTTCAGTAAAAACAACCAACTCGAGTACATCGCATAGGAAATGTATGGACGGACGCCTTTTGTCAGCAACCAGTACGCCAGCACACAATGACGAGGTATGGCAACGCTCCGTTTTTTAGGCTTGCAATTGCAGAGAGGAAGTAGTCACAACCAGTGCAGATGCATTCGAGTCAGAAAATGTTTTTCTTTTTGTTTTCTCCATTCAGCTTTTGCTTTTAATGACAGCGACACAAACTTTACTTTTTATTTTTAAAAGTTTTACATTTCGTTGCGTATTTTATTTATGTTTTTGTTACAAATTTTTTCGTTATTGTGTTGCGTTGTCGAGGGGCGAGAAGCAAAGCAGTTAATATAATTTCTACTACTTCGCAGGAATGCAAACTGTTTACAAATACAAAAATACCCATCATTTACATACTTGTGAAATAAAAACTAAAATTCAAGCAAATAAATATGTATTGTTTTTATGAGCCCCCATGGCTGATTTTCTTTTTATACTGGTACAAAATACTTGAAATATTTTTAAAACTACAAGGATGTAACTCAACACAGTTTTGCAGTATGGTTTGGTTCAGCTGTACACGGTATCTCTGAACCTCTGGTTTTTCACAAAGACCGGTTCTTCCGCACTTTCATTTCGCTGGTTTGGTTCAAAAACCCGCAAGATTAAACATTATTTTATAAATATAATATAAAACATGCTTTCTTATGTGCTTTTGCAAAAAAAAAGGTTATGTCCTAGCAGGGAATTGAACTTAGTATATTTTTGAACTTGTGCATACCAGAAAATGCATATTTAGTGTAGAAATGCTCTTTCTGCCAAAAATTTCATCTTTAAGGTAGTTAACATAATACTTAGTTTTGCCAGTATTTGAATATATTAGATTAGATGGAAATTGTTTTATTCCACCTCATGAAATAATAAAGCCACATACACTTTTTGTTGGAACCGACCTATTTCCTTTAATTTGTTTTGAAATCGCTTCATCTTCATTCTCATATAAAAAATTAGTTCTGCAAGGAGTAATATGGTAATGGAAATATTTCTTTAGCTGGAGCCATCAGAGTAGTCACAAATCATTTTTCCCAATAGGTTGCTCCATTGCCTACTGCAATATGTGCTACCGTTTACTACAGGCCAATGTAACAAATTTCTACTCACTTGAAAAAGCCTCTGATCTATTTCAGTCTTATTTCAAAATAGTCAACATCGGGCAATAACCACGAAAACTTTTTGCACAAGTAAAAACTTCAAAGGTCAACCTTAAATATGGATACACATAGAGTTGAACTTCTATTAACCTTGATGGGCGGGAACGAGCTCATTCAAATTACCAATTTGAGTTGTCTATTATTATTGTTACAGCAGTGCGCTGGCCTGTTACGCAGAGTCCCGGTATTCAAATCTCGACACATGCAAAAATCAAAAAGTAGAAAAACAAATTTTTGGGATAGGCCTTTCATCGACTATTGTGCCATATAAGAAGAAAATGAGTTTATTGCATTATGGATAATTGAGTCAATCACGTTGAATATGTAGAAACTAATAGAAAACGCACAAAAAATTTAAATTGTGTCCACCACTGATATAAAACAAAAAAAAAAGATTCATTGACTTTTTGACTTTTACAAACTTTCAGCTTTTACAAACTTGGCTTTCAGTTCCGAAGATCAAACTATTAATAACTGAGCAACTATGTCCAAATTGTAGCAACGATGTCTAAACTGTAGCAATAATTTAGAAAATAACTTTTGGTATCATGCTATCATTAATACATTTAAATAGTTATGAACTATTGAACCTAATCATGATATTTTACAACTACAAAACTTAAGTTTTTCATTTAAGTATTTATTACACAAAACCTCATATCACAGGTTAATGGAGCATTTACAAAGCTTGCATACTTAAATATTTAAATGATTTTTAAATTATTTTTATCGAAACTTGTGTGCTCCGCATAATATTTAGTTTGGTATAAGTGGAAGATTCGGGGAAATAATGGTATTAATATTGAAATATTTGAATTCTGCGAAGCTATTTAAGATTTTTAGCTTGAATGAAGGCATGTTCATACCAATTATATCAATAAACAAACAAGAAAACGCAATATTATTTATTTTATATTATCCAGATCCAGCACCACCATCATTACAAAGGAAGTGCCTTAGTAATGAAAGTAAAAAGTCAAAATTCGAGGAATTGTCTGCAGTGCGCGCAATTCCAATGGTGGCTGTAAAATTGTGTAGAGTGTGAAATAAACTTTAGGAATGCGATGCTGCTGGCATGTCCTGGTCTGGCAGCCAATGGGCTGACACGCATCTTGGAGTGGATGTCGAGTATGCCATAAATAAATTAAATTGAACCATTAATGTACGTGTGTGAGTGTCGCATTTGCAAATGCACCAGCATTAGCACCAAAACATATGCCACATGTGATTTCACAAAATAGAAGGGGGGAAATATTCGGGCAGCAGCAGGCAACAAGCAACTAACGTTGTTATATCGGATGCTCACCGTGTGGTCGGCGTGTACTATGCTCTGCGATTATATCACTGAAGCATATGACAACTTTATTATATGAAAGTTTTTTTTTGTTCTTTGCAATACTAAACGTATTTTTAGTTAGTAAATTGAAAATATTTAAGAAAATTAACCAACCAACCTTTTCCTCTTTTTTCCTCCTCTTTTATTTTGCCTGCTCGTTCCGATTGAAAATCCAAAACTCTTGTATTTGCAAAAGATATATGTAATACAAAATTTTATACTCGCATTTTATGCTCGTTGGTTTTTACTTGATTGATGCACGTAATTTTGGTTTTGCCAATTGAAATAGAAAAAGAAAGTGTTTAAACAAAATTTCTTCTTTTTCCGTTATATAATAATTTTTATAATGTTTAATCACTTATTGCAACCTTTTAAAAGTTGCAGTATTTTATTTTTGTTTTTAAATTGCATCAAAATTTTGCTTTTATTATTTCTTGCTATGTTTATTTGGTTCTCGTTTTCTTTATAGCCGTTTGTTTTTATTAGCTTCACTCTTTCCGGTTTAATTCACAAAATTTCACTTTACTTGGAGCTACAATATTATTCAGTTGGTATTTTGCTAATTAATTAAATAACCAATTTCTATATTTTTCTATTCAAAACTTTCCAATTTTCTAAGCTTATCCACCACCCAACTACCTTTGTCAGCTGTTGGTTTCGAACTGTCAAACTGCGACAAAGATCGCGTTATCAAAAAATCAAAATCACGTTTGCATAATCTGGTAGTATTGATTGCCCAGTGTTTAAATAAGTAATTTTGGTATTAATACGTTTTATACATATCGCTAAAGGCTTGATTATGCATACGTAGAGTAATGGTTATATTTGGGTTTCCCCTCAGTTTTCGAGTAAAGATTAATTTTTATTTTATATGCGTCAAGAATACGATTCTTTGAACGACAAGGTGAAACTAAATATCATATATGGCCCGAAATAAGTTGAAAATATTGAGTGGTTACATTTGCTTCGGCTTTGTTTTCGAATTATTATTATTTGTTAAAAATTTACGCGGGTTGAATTAAAATGAATGTAAATAAGTATTTCGTAAAAGGAACATTTGTTTTATTTATTTAAAAAAAATTGCGTTTATGATTGTGATAAATTTATTGTATGGAAGTGGTCTAAATATTCTATTTCCATCATCAAATCTTCGGAAAATTCATTCGAAATCATTTCCCAAATTTTATATTATCGGAAAATCAAGTAGTAGTATTTTTTTATTTTTTATTGATGCATCTAACACACAGGGTGTACCCCTATGAATGCAGAGCATTGTGTTGAATGGAAGGAAGATTGATAGGTGAGTGGAAGATGGAGAGGGAATGCAATCACTCAGGACACCGATAAAGAGATAGACAGTCAAGTGTTATGCCTTTACCACAATGAACTGCAGTTTATCACTGCCGACTATGACCGCTTGCAGCGCCAAAGGCAAAGCTTTTCGCATCCACTCATGTTGTGCGTGTTATATTTGCACATGAATGAAAGGAACTTACAGTTTTATGCCGAATCCGAACGACGAAGTGAAAAACTTTTCAAAGGCTATTGTTACTCTTGTAGGTTTGCCATTGCCTGCCAATAGGTGGTGCCGTGTATACATTTTGTTGTTGTTGCATTTTTGATTTTCTTTATTTTTCCTGTGCCGAGATTCGAACCTTTGACACTCTGCGTAACAGTCCAACGCACTACCGCTACGCTACAGCGACCAGTATTCTGTATTCTTAGGCGATTTTATACAATGTAAGCAAAAAAAAACAACTCAATTTTGTCCAAAATGGAGATATGTAGTTGAAGAATATAGGTTGCGATAGATTAGTCTGATTACGGAAAAATCCAGCTCGCGATCCAAAAAGTCTTCTGCATTTGAATCGCTCGCAAGCCAAAAGGGGCCCAAAGAAAAATCTCCTGTAAGAGAGATTATAGATTCACCAATGGATGGTGAAGAGTCTCCATAATGCTTTTCAGGTTTTTGTTTGGTTTACGCGATGGTTTTCCACATTCACTGCAAAATGTCTTTCAGAATGTTGACAAGTCAGCTGTAGGCGTATCATTGGGCAAAAAGCAATCTGCTTTCGCTTCTTTTGGTGTGCTTTGAGAGATGTCTCGCAAAATCTTTGTGTCAGTAGTTTGTTCGTTTTTTATTTCTACACTATTCTTCTTTTTTATTTATATTTTGAAGTACTTCAGAAGACTCACGAAGTCATATCAGACCTTTATGTTTTTCAGTGAGAACTGGTTTTCACTGAGTTGGTATGAACATATAAGTACATATACATATATTTATAAATGATCAGCGTGAATAGCGGAGTCAATTTAGTAATGTCCGTCTGTCCGTCTCTCTGTGCGCACGATAACTCAAGAAAAACTTAAGCACATACATTTGTTACTGTCAGGAAGAGGTTAAGTTCTGAAATGGTTAAAAATCGGTCAAGTGGTCGTGGTACCTCCCAAACAAGTGAAATATTCAAAGAGTAATATCGAAGGAAATTTGATAGTGATTGAACAAAACTCGTCATACATTATTGAAGTAGTCTTTTAAACAACTGTTCTGAAAATGTTAAACATTGGGAAACGCCACACCTACTTCCAATATAAGTGAAATATCAAAGAAATTAGTGGAAACAATTTTAAAAATTTGTTTTACCTAACTTCTCACAAAAATTTTATATAGTATGTCAGATATAACAAAAAAACATTTATTTAAATACAAAATTTTAACCCATTATTGAATGCTTTTTATATTTTTGAGAACAGTTTCGGGTCAGTCATACGGGGAACTAGAAGATTAAGGAGCCTTACAGAAAATAGGGGTGCTATCTCATCCGAAGATTTGACTTAGGTCTGTTTTAAGATAATTTTAAAATATTTTGGTTCCAGCCAAAGCTGCCAACTTGATTGTTTTAAAAAAAAACTTCTATTAATTGTCTTTTGTATCGTAATCATTTTTTCTTTAAAACGAAAAAAGCTTTAAAATTTATAGTTTTTCAAAAAGTTTAGATTTTGATTAAAAATTGAGAATTTTGTTTGCCTTTTAAACGATTTATGCTGAATTTGGAAACGATCTGTAATTTTTTACAATGTTAAAATTAAATTTGAATTACGAGTATGAAGTGAAAATAATCGATATAAAAAGAAAAGCGTGGAAAAAAGGAACTGGAACACAAATTGAACTGCGCGAGAAATCATCTTTTTGTTTGCCTTTCAAACCCATTTTGTAAAATAAGATGCCTTGCCAGCCTTCAATACTTTGTACTTTGAATATGAGAAATAGCTAATATAACATAAGACTAAATTCTGTGAAAACCTAATTTCGAATGGTCTTTTCTTTCCTTCACTACTCTTTTTGACAGTTGATTTGTACTGCTGATTTGCAAAAAAGTTGGAAGTCAAACAGTGTTTTTTATATCTACAAGAAAAGTAAACGAGAATTTTGTGTTTTTAAACAAGAAAAAATAATAATATAAATAATGACAGCACCAGCAGTTAATGTTTCCTCATATTTGGCTACACAGAAGAAGACAACAAATAAGGAATTGGCCACGGAATGGACAACAATCGAAGACTTGTACAATGAGAAGTGAGTAAAAAATAATTGCCAGGAGCCAAACTCGAATCATTTTTGTTGTGTTGTGTCTTTTTAGATTATGGAATGAATTAACCATCAAGTTGACCCGTTTTGTGCATCATCCGTCATTGCAGGATGAGGATGCATTGTTGCAATTATATCAGAATTTTATAACATCCTTTGAAATGAAGTAAGTAGCTACCGCAAATCGACTGTTTTTGTGCGTCACAAATTGAGGTTATGTTTATAAAATTTTGTTTAATCATTATTTTTTTTTTCTTTGTAAATAAGGGTTAATCCGTATGGACTTGTGCAGATACTGGAAGTTGTTGTAGAACATATTGCGGATAAAACGGAAGCAATTGCATTTCTGGAAAAACTCAAAGATAAAGTGAAAATTTGCGATGAAGCGGTGTGGTATATTCAGGTGAGTGAACGCGATTTTATTTATTCATAGTAATTGATGTGAAATGATAATGATTGTAGGTTCTGCAAGGCAATATGTACCTTACCAATCTCAACGATCTCGATGCTACAAAGAAAATCATTGAAGAGTTACGTGATGTGCTGGAAGAAGCTGGTAATGTAACACCCGTGCATGGTAAATACTACATGCTCGCATCACAGTATTATCGACGTGTGGGTAAGCACAGCGACTACTATCGTTGTGGGCTGCAGTTTTTGGGTTGTTCCATGGAGGATTATCCAAAGGATCAATGGGCGAAACAGGGTTTCTTCTTGGGCTTAGCAGCATTGCTGGGTGATGGCATTTATAACATTGGAGAATTGGTATAAAACGTTACAGTACCAGATTAGAAATTGCTTTAAAACATATTTTCATTAATACATTCATCCAAAGCTGGCGCACCCCATATTGGAATCATTAAAAGGAACAGAAAACGAATGGTTGGTTGAATTGCTAAAAGCATTCAATACAGGAAATATTACTAAGTAAGTACAAATCAACCCAGCACATCACAGTTGTGATGAGTAATTCTTTAAACTATAAACCAACTAGATTCAATGACATGAAGAAAACGTGGTCGAAGATACCCGATTTGGCAGCACAAGAGGTAAAACTGCGCCAGAAGATCTCTTTACTCTGTCTCATGGAAATGACTTTCAAACGTTCTGCTACACAACGCTCAATTTCGTTTGATGATATCGCTAAGGAGACAAAATTGCCGCTGAAAGATGTTGAATACTTGATTATGAAGGCATTGGCGCAAGACTTAGTACGCGGTGAAATCGATCAAGTTGCTGGTGTCGTGAATATGTCTTGGGTATACACAAAAACTCGAATAACTAGATTTACCTTATTATAATGTGTGGGCCATTTTCAGGTACAACCACGTGTTTTGGATCGACCACAAATCGCTGGCATGGCTACAACTTTGGATCACTGGATGGCGTCTATAACATCAATGGAAAAGTTAATGGAAACACGCGCTGCTGAAATCTTAACAAATTAGTAGCTAATTTGGTACTACTAATTTTATACGATTTGTGCGATCGAATTATTTTTAAAATACTTTTTCCTAATAATAATCTAGCAATAAAATTGAAAATAAAACACAAATTAACATAAAAGTCAATTTTGGATCCTTCTAGGGAATCTGGAAAATATTTACTGTTTGAATAATTTTCTAAGAAGTTTCTTTTCTGTACTATACGAAAGTGGGCAAAGGTGCGAAAAAGAACTCGTCGGATAAGTTTCATGTTTTAAAACAACAAAATTTTTTAAAGCATTTTTTGTTTATTTTTTAGCATTTTTCGCCCGATTACAATAACCGAATTAAGTTTTTTCTTCATGGTTTCAACGTTCTTATTTTTATTAGTAATAATAGTATATGACTGACTTGCAATTATATACATTTTTATTATAATTGTTAAAAAATAAATTAAATAAAATGAGATTTTATGTGATGTGAAGAACTAAAAATTCTATGAATACAATTTAAATTAAAATTCAAAATTCTATTCAAGTAAAATAAAAATTACAATATAAAAATGTGTAGAAATGAAGAACTAAATGCCATAGAATGATTTTCATATTTGTCGTAACATTGTAATTAATTAATAACGTAACAAAAGCCTTTCATGCTTAAGAGAACAATTATTTGTGTTTATTGAGTATTTCTATTAGCATAGTTAAAATTTTGACTTGAGATTGATATTTTCAGAACAACCAAGATTTTTTTTTAAAACTATCAAGACCAACGTTGTTGCTTTCTTCATTTAATAATTCTTAATTTACTCAACAATTATACTATTTTATTTAAAAAAAATATACTTTAAAATGAAAATAACTTTCGAGTCTGTCGCACAAAAACGACTACGAAAAAAAATTCAAATGAGAGAAAATGAAAAGCAAAGATTTTGCAAAATTTATGTCTTGGGATGGAAATATTCCATCTACCAGTACTGCGGTGGCAGATAAAAATGTTTTACTACCAGTAACAGCTGATAACGATGTTAATGGGAGTATTTGTGTAGAAGAATGACATAGAGATTGAAATTGAGAGTGAAGTAATAAGTAAAATGTACAAATACTTATCCTAACTTTACTGACATTGGTTTATGACCAAAAATAATTAGTAATGATTTGATTGAACATTGTATTTGTACGAAACCCAAAAATGTGTGAGATTTAGAATCTTCTAAAAAATGTTATAAAGATAATAATGATCAACAAATATACCGAAAATTAAATGATGTACATTTTTATATGACTAAAATAAACGGAGCCCAAGAGCGAAGAGAATGGTTGATTTATTTTGAAACAACGAAATCTGTTTATTGCTTTGCTTGTAAACTATTTACTTAGTAAAAAATCTAATGTTTTAGTTTCAGGATATTCCGATTGGAAAAGACATGATGTGTCGAAAAAACATAAAAGTTGTATGTGTGCTTATGTTCGTCGTGTCGTTAAGTGGTCGTATCGATTCCAAACTTTTAGAAGTAATAGAAAAAGAGGCAATTTATTGGCGTGAGGTATTAAATCGAGTCGTTGCTACAGTTAGACTTTTGGGAAGTTCGGGCTTATTGTTTAGAGGTCATGCTAATTCTTCCAAAGGCAATTTTCCCAGCTGTATTGAATATTTGGCTGAATTTGATGACGTTTCAAAGGTTCACTTAGAAAAATACAGTATTTGCGGGATTGGACATGTTAATTAATTATCTAAAACCACGTGTGATGAGTTCATAGAACTTATGGGCGAAAGTGTACAAAACTCCATTGTTGATGAAATAAAACAAGCTAACTATTTTGGTCTTATAGTTGATTCCACGCCTGATGCTAGCCATACTGGCCAGTTAACTATTATTATCAGGTATTTAGATAAAAAAATTCAAGAAAGTTTCATATGATTTATTCCGATCGAACATCATGATGCAACATATTTAGCAACAACTATTTTGTCCAGCTTGTCCGAATTAGGGTTGAACATTAATAACTGCCGGGGACAAACGTATGACAATGCTTCGAACATGTCAGGCATTTATAACGGCCTACAAGCTAAAATTAAAAGTTACAGCAAAAATGCGGTTTTTATGCCTTGCGCAGGACATTCCTTAAATTTAGTTGGAAATACAGCTGCAGAATGTTCTTCTAAAGCTATTAGATTCTTTGATTTTATTCAAAATTTATTCGTCTTTTTTCCTCTTCGACAAAGAGTTGGGATCAGCTAATGAAAACTGATCAAAAATTAAGCCATACTTTAAAACGTATATGTGACACTCGCTGGTCATCCAGAACTGAAGTTGTATTAACTGTACGAAAGAATTTTTCTTCCATAAGAACCGTTCTTGGTGAAATTGGTATTAACTCATCTGAAAAGCCCATAACAAAAATTCAGGCGAAAAAATTACATAGTAGTTTTAAAGATTTAGAGACGGCACTGTTATTGATTTTTTGGAATACACTATTGCAAAGAATTAATGCCACCAATAAATCGTTACAAAACACAGAATGTAACATAAAAAAAGGAACTAATTTATTGAAATCTTTTTCAGCATTCATACTCAGTATTCGAACTGATGATAAATATTTTCACGAAATGGAGAAAGAAGCAATTGAATTAGCTGATGGTACAGATTACTCAACAGCAAAAAATCGGAACAGGAAAAGAAGAATACAATTCGATGAAACTTCAGATAATGACATAATTTTACGTGGGAAAGAACTATTTAAAGTTGAAACATTTTACTTAATTTCTGATACTTTAAACTCTGAAATAAAAAGAAGGTCTGTAGTTTGTAATGGTTGTATTTTCATAAAGTTTTAAAAATGTGTTAAAACCTGTAAACACATAAACTATTTAACCCTGGGTTAATTTTAAATGTTAGCGGTGTTCTAGACTATTATGTTAGTGGAGACTCACAGTAAAGGGCAACATTGCGCAAAATTCCATAGCAACATTTTTGTATACAAACTACTTTTTGTGTAATTTTACCGTTTTCGAGTCCAAAGTTCATTGGAGAGTTTGTAACTCGAGGAATTTTTGAAAATAAAATGGGTAGAAAGTTGCCAGAACTGACGGAGAGGAGTCGATTTTAGTTAGACCACTACACTGCATACATACATATTTCTTGACAATTGCATTGGCGAACATAAGTGCAAACGAGGATTGGATGGATTACCTAGCTGCAGGATACCTAATTAGTCTCAGAGAAATCACAGGGCTCCAAGCGACCACTCTTTGGCAAGTTGGAGGATAAGCGACCATTACCAAATCAACATATAATTCAACATGCAACACATAGTCTAAAATTAACTTAAAAACTTAAAAATAAGCATGCATATAATAAATAAAATCAATTAAAATAATTAAGATAACTAAAAGAAAAATATTATATCAAAGAAAGAAGAAAAAAAGAAGAAAAAGAAAATAATTTTGAAAATTTTTGTATAAGCTTAAAAATTTAAATTAAGTAAGCATGCTTACAAACAAAAGTGATTAAAATGAAGTGTATTAAAATATAGTGCTAAGTGTAAAAAGTAATTTTGTAAATGCAGCAATATCTGGGAAATCAATATTTTTTTTTTGTAATTTTTTTTGCTAACTAATTTTTCTTCTTAAATTAAGCGAACGAGAAAGGCCTTTCATCGTTATTACTGGGTTCATGGAATAACTGTGAGTTGAAGTCTTATTATTTATAAATTTTTTTTTTACCTTTAAAATTTGAGAGAGATACGCTACATATAAAGAATATAAAATTATCCCAGGCGATATATACTTGTGTCCGTTAAGTAAAATGTTTTTTTTTCGTGATTTTTTTGTATCATCAGATTAAAGTATGCATGATTAAAAATTATACACATAATATATTTTTTTTAACACTTAGTTTTGATTAGTTTTTTTTCATTCATACACAACAACAAAAGTATGAATTATTACTTTAAATCTTTAAAAATTTATAATTTCTAACTAAACTAATTTCTACTCTTTAAGTAACCTACATATGTTATTATGATATGGTATAATATGAATATATATAAAGCTGGAAAATAAGGTTTAAATTTTGTAATTTTTGCAGTATTTTAATAGAATTTTCTTCTTTTTTATAAAAATGAATTGTTATTTTAACATGAATTAAGTGTTTTCTGATCTTGGTCTGGAGTAGTAATATTAAATTAGGGGATTCTAATGAAATCATGGGCATTAGCAGCATTTACTTAGATCAGCTTGCTCCAACATATCTATTTTTGCCAAACCTGTCAGATACCTCTTATATTTTTCTTTTTATACCTTTATTTTTTTTGTTTACCAAGCACGTGAATTTTATTTCGTAATGTGTGGAATTGTGCAGGGTACAAGATCCCCCCCCTCCCCCCATATCTCCCGAACTAGCTAGCAAGCAAACCAGCACGTGCAACCGTCCCCTTCGCACATTCCAACATGGTTTTAGGTTGGAGGAGTACAAGCTTTCGAAAGCAGTTGACTCTCACCTAGAACTCTTACCATTAGACAAAGAGATCGGCATTACAATGACGACATTTATGACGAGGAAAAAAATAAAATTAAATCACCTAGCCATCATGGCCATTGAAAGCGACTTAGTAAAAAAAAATCAAATATGATTCCTTAATTGATAGTTTTGCAAGAAATAAATCACGAAAAAAAACAATATTAAATCACTTAGCCATCATGTCTATATCAGGTCTATAATTTCTAACAAAATATTTGTCTATCAAAAAAGAGGGCCACAAAAATTAATTTTTGCCTAGGGCCTCAACATGTTAAAATCCGCCTCTGCAGAGACGAGCACTTCAATAGCTTCTCCGCTAGAAGGAGTATAGTAGGATGCGACTCGAGAATTTCGTTTCGAGTGTTGCGCCGCCACCTTAAAGAGAGAGAAAAACAGCATTTTTAAATGAGATTCCATTGGGTTATTCATTAAAAGCCACACACACTTACCTAGTGTGCATTAACGTTGCTTAAGATACTTCAATGCTTTATTCTGTAAACGCCAAGTAGGTCTCACATATACCAGAATAACGAGCAGGGGAATTCTATAGCGAGCATTCCTGATTCAGCAGACTGGACCGTATCCTTTTTCGATGGTTTGTGAGCACACCTGAAAAACATAATTGAGGACACTTTTTTAACACTGAACCAAGTTAATTTAACAAACTAATTTCAAAAGTACTTAAGAACCCAAAAATTTGTCTCCTTCTTTAGGTTCAAGTGTAACCCCTTCATACAACGAGTAGCCAACAATAGAAAGATTTATAGTAGGTCAATAAAATTGTGTAAATGTTTTTGATAAATATTAAGAAATATTGTGAATTTGAATTAAATTTATGAAAGGGCACACCCACTTCCTATACAAGCAAACAATTTTAATATTTTAGAAACTGTTGAAGTAATAAACTTGAATTTTTATGCAGCGGCTTTTAATATTGTAAGCACTTTCTAAAATAAAAAGAGTAAAGACTGAAATGGGCGTTTCACGTTCCATACACACCAAGTTCCTAAATCAGGTATTTACTTTAAAATTGTCGTAGAACCTAATCCATTGACTTGAAATTTGGTGCAAGATAATTTCTCAAAAAAAAAACGAATATTAGTCAAAAAAAAAAAAATTTACATTGAAGTTGCTTTTTATTTATTAAAAATCAATAAATTTTAAAACATGTCACTTAGTGAATTTTTATTTTCAACCGACGAAATGGTATCATACTTTTGTGCACAATTGTAATTTTCTATATTTTATATTTTCCTTTTGAAGCGTGCCTCCATGAAAATTGCTTAACAACTTCCTCCTCCAATGGTGAAGAAATCATTATTTTAGAAACTTGAATCAAAGCGAACAGCGATATTTAAAAAAAATTAGTTTATTTTTACTGTAGGTTGGACTGGAAAATTTTTTTCGATTGTTTGTTAATCGAAGATATTCGCAAATAATTTTTACATGATACACAGGGTGACAATAATAAGTGTATACAACATTTTTGGACATAAAAAAAATGGTGTGCGGCAGTGGGACGCCCTATAGAAGTTACAGGTTAGGTTGAGTAACCTTGTAAAGACTAGAGTCTATCGCAGACATTACAGGCTTGCCCGTAGGAATTTTTAACAATGTGCTGATTTATGCAAACGATATGTATAGCTATATATGGTCGCTGTGGCGTAGTGGTAATGCGTTGGACTGCTACGCAGAGTGTCCGGGGTTCGAATCTCGGCATAGGCAAAATCAAAAAGTAGAAAAAATAATTTTTCTATACGGCACACCTCTTGCCAGGCAATGGCAAACCTACAAGAGTATAAATTGCTATGAAAAGCTTTTCACTTCGCCGTTCGGTTTCGGCATTAAACTGTAGGTCCCTTCCATTCATGTACAAATATAACACGCACACAATGAGTGGAAGCGAAAAGCTCGGCCTAGGCCCTCCATGGGCTGTTGTGCCATTAAAAGTAAAGTAAATACTGAATTTGTTTTGAATTTTGTAGTCGCTGTGGTGTACATAGTTGGTAGTTGGCGTTGTCCGTGGTTCAAATCTCGGCACAGGCAAAATAAAAAATAGTAGAAAAACTCAGTTTTACCCTTGGCAGACAATGGCAAACCTACAAGAGTAAAAATTGCCTATGAAAAGCTTTTCACTTCGCCGTTCGTATTCGACATAAAACTGTATACAAATATAACACGCACAACATAAGTGGATGCGAAAAACTAGGCCTAGGCCCTCCATGGGCTGTTGTGCCATTAAAAGAGAAAATAAGAAAGAATACGGAATTTTAGTTTTCCAACATGGAGATTGATTTTTTAACATTGAATTGGATCTATTCAGTTCAAAATTTGACTCTTTTAATTTGGAAGTAAGTAGATTTTTCTAAAGTGAAATTAATTTTAGTGATTTATTTTTCGTTTGTTTTTTTCTAATGAATTAGTATTAAAAATGGTAAGAAAATTGTTCATTTGCTACATACCATACTTGATGTTGCTTCTTCGTAATAATGAGACATCGTGTAACAGAGACTTCAGCTATGAAAGATATCTCAAATATTGAAATATTTAAAAATGCTATATTACGAGTAAAAATTTCTCTTCTTTCAAACTGGCTGCGCTTAGATGAAATCAAATTTTGCATAATGATTAATAGCTTTATGGTATTTTTACCATAGTAGGGTCATAAATACTGTTACACACATTTAATGTTTAAAATTAAAAATAATAAATTTTTCGGGGCAAATTTTTTAAAATATTTTTATTGATATATATTGTATACAAAAAGCAATTACTTTTGTTAAAATGCTCATAGAGTGTAAATGGCTTGAAATAATGATATATTTTCCTCATAATAGAGGAAAAATTACTCCCACTTAACAAACTTAACTACACATTTTTTCAGGTATTTGTACTACCAAAAACCCTCGAACGAAAGGGTAGAGAGGAGAGGTGAAGGGTTGGTGTTAAATCGAAAAATGGTAAGCTTTTCATAGCGAACTACTTTCCTCAGACATCAAATCCTTCTTATTAACTCCAATCAGCCCATGAAGGGCCTAATCCAAGCTTTTCACATCCACTCTCATGTTGTCCGTATTATATTTGTAAATGAATGGAAGTGAAAAGCTTTTCATGGACAAATTTTTACTCTTGTAAGTTTACCATTGCCTGCCAAAAGGTGTTGCCGTATAGAAAAAATTTTTTTGTACTTTTTGATTTTGCCTGTACCGAGATTTGAACCTCGCACACTCTGCGTAGCAGGCCAACGCACTACCAACTACACCATTGCGACCACATACATTGATTATTCAAACTTTACATGTATTTCATATAACTTATAGAATTTGTTCCTTCGGCAAAGGTTTTGTTTTGTGAAAAGCTTGTAGTCGTATCTGTCCATGTACATTTTTCGGTGCTATACAAACGGGCACATATGTACTATATACTTATTATATGAAAAATTTTTGGTAGTACAGTATCTCTGCATTGATTACTCTGACTTACTGCATTGTGGTTAGATAAGGAACTCTTCTAAATTCTCAAAAGCACCCACGCTCATTGCACCGTAACTAATTTCACAAGCAGGCAATGAATAAAAATTGAGTTAACATAAACTTTTGACACAACTTTTAACATCCCCGCCATTTCCATTCTCTAATTGCAGAACTTTTATTAAATTTCCCTTTTTATTCTTTTATTCTATGTAAGTAGAGTGCAATTTCAATTAATTTTCATCATTTCACAGCCAAGTTCAAATTCACTTCATTGAGCTTTCGACCAATTTTTTTCAGACGTGGTACATAATAAAATTAAGTTACAGTTGCATTAAGCTGTGACTGTCTTCCTTGTTTTATAGTATATAGCTACACAATATTTCATATTACTTGGATTCGTATAAAATTCTTGTTAGTCACTCGTACTTTCTAACTTTAATTTTATTCTTTCTGTCTTGTAGGCATCAATCAAGTCAATTCTCACAGTGCGGAGCATGCGTACGATAACTGTTCAGTAAAGTTTGTATGTATGTAAGCATCTTAAATTTGCAAAACTTTAAGGAAACTTAGCTTGGCTATATTTATTTTCACTTTGCATAACGAATCAGAATTCGCAATAAATTTTAGTCACTGCGCAATGGTAATGGCCAAAAGTTTATAAGGTGGTAGATTAAATTTTCATTAAATTTTATGCTTCGATTTTCTTTCATACTTTCAAATTGGAATACATTAATTGTTTTATTTACCTTACTTTTGTTACTTCTGTAAGTATTTATAAAAAAATTTAACTTTTAAACACATTACAATTGGTTTAGGTTTCTTTGGAAACGGGGTTCACTTACTTAGTAGGGACATAAATACTGTTACACACATTTGATGTTATAAAATTAAAAATAATTAATTTTTTTGAACAAATTTTATAAAATATTTTTATTGATATATATTGTATACAAAAGCAATTACTTACTTACTTACTTTTAATGGCACAACAGCCCATGGAGGGCCTAGGCCGAACTTTTCGCATCCACTCATGTTGTGCGTGTTAAAATTGTACATGAATGGAAGGAACCTACAGTACATAGCAATTTTTACTCTTGTAGGTTTGCAATTGCCTGCCAAGAAGTGGTGCCGTGTAGAAAAATTATTTTTTTCTACTTTTTGATTTTGCCTGTGCCGAGATTCGAACCCCGGACACTCTGCGTAGCAGTCCAACGCACTACAACTACACCACAGCGACCACAAAAGCAATTTCTTATTCGAAATGCCGGCCTTTGGCCTTCATGCACGCCTTAAGTCGCACTGGCCAATCATCAAAGCTGCACACACCTCGTGCATTGGAAAAGTGCTGACAGCACGAATCAAAGCAGTCTTCAGAAAATCAATGTTGGGGTATCTTTTGTGACAACCCATGCCTTCTAAAACTGTCCATAATTTGATCAGATCAGTGCTGTCAGACGGCCATTCTTCAGAGCCAATGAAAGCTGGCAAATTATTTTGAAGCCAGGTCTGGCACGTCTTAGCCTTATGGGCTGGCGCAGAATCCTGCTGGAAAGTCCACGGCTGGTTTTGGAACAGAGACTGGTAAAGCGGCTTCACAACAGTTTCCAAAACGGTTTCTTGGTTAACTTTGGCTGAAGTTTTGACCACTTGTTCGAAGAAATGCAAGTCAGTGACCCCATCGTAAGAGACACCCCACCAAACCATGGCTGAGTGATGACCCTTTTCGGAATCAATTCAGATGCTTCCTTAGATGACCGTGCATATACCCTATCATTTTGCTTGTTAAATTTTTCTTTGTTAAATTTTTTAGATGTTAGCTTTCATAAACCATGTGGTAATAACATGTTCAATTCTACTATTGGAAAGGGTGTGTTCAATGTTTTAACAGTCTTAATGTCCCTACTTATTGACTGCGAGAAAAACTTTTCCACTTTCCAAGGTTCTCTTCTTAACTGCTGTATACCTCTTTTCATTATGTTATAAGTATGTTATTTCCTTAAGTGAAGCATGCTTTTTTGATTATTATAGTGAGCTTTTGCGGTTAATATAAAATAATTTGCCATGTACAATGATCGGTAAACATCATCAATGCAAACGGTGTCGTGCGATGGACTGTTACACAGAGTGTTCGGGGTTCGAATCTCGGCACAGGCAAAATCAAAAAGTTGAAAAAAAACTTTTTCTACATACATAGTAGGTAGTACTACAACGGATATAAGGAAATGTAGCAACGGTACATTTTCCTTATCCCATTCGTTGGCGCTACATGCGTTCATAGGCATAACACTTGCTACAATGTCTATCTATCTTTATCGGTGTCTTGTGATTACATTACCTCTCTTATTCTCCCTCTTTCTTCCTCCCACCTATCAATCTTCCTTCCAAAAACTCGCAAAAATAAGGGTACAGTTAAGAAGTAGAGGGTTAGTATACAGATAAAAGCTGTTAAGCTTTCCTTAACGTTCAATTTAGCTTGAGACGTAGGAATTTATAAAAAATTTACCAACAGATCCGATCCCTTTCGTGTTTTTCAACCAGCGATACAAAAAATTATGACGTCGCAGTCAATGTTCGTTCCTTTGAAAAACTGATTTGGGCAGGGCCCTCTTACAAAAATTCATAAACTCAACATAACAAAAATCAACAAGTTCTAAATTGTTGTTCTGTATAATCGTTCTGAAATACAGTCCAAAACTGAGACCAAAAATTCAGACAGCGATTCGAATTAAATTCAGAGGAAAATTATGTCCAAAATTGAGATCTAAAAATCAGACGAAATTTACACTTGAAATAAAAAGATAAAAAGTCATATCACAAAAATCAGTCCACAAATCATATCAAGTATCAAAATATTGATCCAAAAAATACCACAATTTAGATCGAACCTAAAAAAATCATGTTAGATCTTCGTAATGCAGTTAAAAAATCGGAACAAATTCAGAACAAAAACAGCAGACAAAATTTGCATTCAAAGGAGACTGGAAATATACATAAATTCGGAGTAATAAAATAGATTAAAACCTACAAATTATTATCCAGCTTGCTAAGAGTAAAACCTGTTTAAATTGACTCCAAAATTTCAGATATACATAATGTGCCCATAGTAAATAGCCCAAGTGTATACAAACTGTTGCACTTTAGGTCATTTTTGTAAGGAGATTCAGAATAGTTCGGACTTTATTACCTTTCAAATAGGTTTTTTTCTTTTTTTTTTACAGTGCTGATAAGATTTTTTCATTTCGAAATATGAGTTGACGGAATATGTGCAAAATATTCCATTACTTTCTGTTTGTGCTCTCAGGATATACAAAAGATTCCAGAACAAATACAATGATGGTTGTTGACATTGCTAATTGAATCAAGTATTTTATACCCAAACCTTCTTCCCAGAGCGCATGCTTGCTTTCATAGAATAGCTTTTAAAGTTGATGAAGTAAAGTTCGGACCAATTTATACTAAATTCAAAACATTAATTTATCAAAGAAATTGACTAAAGTTTTTAGCTTATTGCAGAACATTACATAAGTTTGAATTTTCCATCACAGAGGGCGTGCTACATAATTTGTGAGCATGCATACAAGTAAGTACTCAAAATTTTAGGAAATATTCGCTTAAAGAATGACGAATTTTTATAAAGAAATATTTTAGACCAAGCTTTTCGCATCCACTCATGTTGTGCGTGTTATATTTGAACATAAGTGGAAGGGAGCTACACTTCTGGTTTATTTCAGAATTAATTGTTAGAGCTCCCGGGAGATTAAATAGACGTCCTTGCAGCTTGGAAATGCTTTCAGTACTAAATATTAATAAAATAAAATTGAACGGAATGAAACATTAATTTAATTTAACGAAATTTGTAAGCTGTTGTAAGCTGATATTACACATATGAGATAAAATTACTTGCAGACAGAAATGTATCCTATGTAAGAGTTGAGGACAAACTTCAACCTCGCTCTGTTAAAAATACTTATAAGTATGTATATTGTTCATTAATAAAAGTAGGTAGTTCTCACGTTCGTCTTTGTGGCGTAGTTGGTAGTGCGTTGGCCTGCTCCGCTCAGTGTCCGGGGTTCAGATCTCGACACAGGCAAAATCAAAAAGAGAAAAAAAAAAAATTTTTTTCTACTTGGCAGGCAATGTCAAACCTACAAGAGTAAAAATTGCCTATGAAAATATTTTCATTTCGCCGTTCGAATTCGGCATAAAATTGTAGCTCCCTTCCACTCATGTTCAAATATAACACGCACAACATGAGTGGATGCGAAAAGCTCGGCCTAGGCCCTCCATTGGCTGCTCGTGCCATTAAAAGAAGAAAACAAACCTGCATCAGCAATAGTTATTCTTAGCTAAAATGTATATTTAATTTTCAAAATAATGAGTATACGACGTGTATAACGTTGCACACACACACACACACACAAATACTACGCGTTATTGAATTCCCATCATTTTATAAGTCTTCAACAGAAATATCACAAAATATACAAAGAAATTCTCGTTATTGTATGAAAGTCTTAAGTGTAGCTTTTTACTTTGCTCTCACAAACTTTGTTTTTATGTATAGAGACACTGTTGTTGATCAGATTAGGGCTCAGAGCAAGGACAACAAAGACTGTCTGCTAATAGCGACAGTGGAACGGAAATTTCTACAGCATGCATGCAAATAAGAAAAACAAAAACCACAACCAAACTAGACAAAAAATAAAATTTCCATAAGAAATCAAATCACAACGGTCTCAAACAAATAAATACTCAAAACTTGTTGTATCTACTAACATTTATGCATTTATTCAATTTACTATTATTATTTATTTATGTAGTCCATTTAGTATAAGAGTTTGTGTGCATACGTGTACTTCAACCCAGCGAAACTTATGAAGAACTTCTAGTAGATACTTGATTTCAAAAATTAGCTCTACTTAAAAGTAAAAAAAAAACAAGTTCAGAATGCGTTAATTCATTTTAAGAAATATGTATATAAAATGAATTCAGATAGATCCTAATTAATGTCGGAGAGATGCACAATGAATTCAATTGATTTCGGGATCCGAATTCCATTTAGAAAGATCCACATAGATTTCAGAACTATTCAAAATGAATTCAGAATCAGTGAAATTATTTCAGAATGATCAAAAATTAATTCAGAATAATGGATTTCAGAAAGACCAAAATTGATTTCAGAAATAACCAAAATGAATGCAAAAAGATTCAAATTGAATTCAGAAATATTCACAATGAATTCAGGAATGTACAAATTGATTTCAGAAAAATCCGAAGTAAATTCAGAAATATCCAAAATACTTAAATTCGGAAAGATTCAAATTGATTTAAAACAAAACCAAAATGAATTTAACAAGAATAAAATTGAATTTTGAAATATCCAAATTGAATTCAGAAGGTTCAAATTGAATTCAGAAAAGTACAAATTGAACTCATAAAGATCAAAATTGGATTCATGAAGATAAAAATAAATTCAGAAAGATCCAAATTGCTAAATAAACCATCGAAATGAATTCAAGAAGAATCAAATTGAAAATTGAGAGATTATCAAATTGATTTCAGAAGATCTAAAAAGAATTAAAATTTAATTTTGAGATAATCAAATTGAATTCAGAAGATCCAAAGGAAATTCAGAAAGATCTAAAATAAATTCAAATTCAGAAAGATTCACATTAAATTCAGAATATACAAATCGAACTTCTAAACATCAAAATAGGATTCATGAAGATAAAAAAGAAATTCAGAAACATTCAAATTGTTTAAAAAAAACCAAAATGAATTCAAGAAGAAAGAATCAAATTAAGTTTTGAAGATCCAAATTGAATAAAGGAAGGAAGATTAAAATCGATTTCAGAAAGATTCAAATTGAATTTAGAAAGATTCAAACTGATTTAAAAAAGATCCAAATTTATATCAGAAAACAAAATTAAAAAAAATTTTAAATTGATTTCAGAAAGTAGCAAATGGGTTTCATAAAGATTCAGAAGGATCCGAAATGATTTTAGAAAAATACAAATTTGATACAGGAAGATTCTAACTTCAAGATCCAAATATAATTTATAAAAAAGTTCGACATAGCTTTCAGAAAGATCCCTAATGAATTCAGAAAGATAAGATTCAAATTGAACTCTGAAAAATGCAAAATTCATTCATTCAGAGAAAGAAACAATTTAATTTCTGTATACTCAACATTAATTCAAAATGTGTCATTTTAAATTTAGAAAAGCGAAAATGATTAATGAGGTCCTATAAGTGTTGATTTCAATATGAGTAGGAAGAAACTAAATATATCGATTTTGCTTCAAAATTTAATCTACCTTGTACCAAATCGAACAAGTCAAAGATGGCATGCGACGAATAATAGTTAAAGGCACCACCTTTGAGCCGAATCAAACCTCAGGCATTAAAGGTATGCGATTGCTGGCCCTTGCACAGTGAAATCTGTTTAAGTTGCACACCCTCGCTGCTTCCATTTTCTATTACAGTTGTCCAATTTGTGTTTGTTTGCTATAGTTAATATTTTTAAATCAAAAACTTTTTTTTCTGCTGGGTTATTGCTGCAAGTCAAAAAGAGCGTCAACATATTTACGTTCTTGAATTTGTACTTTTTTTTTTTTTTTGGTATTAACTTTTCAAAGTTTCATTTGTAATTAGCCTCATCAGCGGAATTTGCGCTTTAATTTGGGTACTACGTACGAGTTTATGCACTCAACTGATATCTTAAGTTAAGGCAGTGACGCCAATGACGACTGGAGGGAAGGAAGTCGTGTAGACGAAGAAGGAAGAAGGAAGAGAGGGTATAATTTAACAGGGGGATTGTCAACATTGCTGTTGCTGTTGCTGTTTCTGTTGGTGTTGCAGTAGCGCTAGTGCTACAGCTGGTGCTGTTGTTGTTCGTTTCTGTTGCTATTCCTATTGCTTGCTATACTTTCCCTGAGTATTTCTGCATTTCGTTTACTTAACTTTACGATAATTAGATTTTAAAACACAACATACTACATACATGTATACATACGCGTACATACACAGATTCGCATGTATATACTTATGTATGTGTGAATGTATGCGTGCATAATTTCATATAAACTAAAATAATTAATATTAATGCTCGCATATTGTATGCAATTTTATAAACTTTTATGATCTTTTCTTCTGCTCCTTTTGCTGTAGTTAGTGAAATTTAGTTTCTTCTTTTTTTTTTTTGTAGCAGCACTTAAGTAGTTTTTCTTTTTTTTCCGAAAATGTAGTAATGAATGTATGCGCAAAGTTGTTGTTGTTTTTGTTTTATAGAGAAATTTTAAAGTAACATTGCATTGAGCTTGAAACTTAAATTTTTGTAATATTTAATATCCTCGAATTTTAAGTGCATTGTCATGAGCACGGGGGGGCCTGGGGCGTAGGGCACAAGGTAAAGTTCGTGACAGTCGCAGGTGCGTCCATGGTCGATCCTTGCGCTTCTACGTCTCAAGTCGATACACAGCCTCCTCGTGGCGTCCCTTGGATAGCGATCTGACAACCGTCAGTGAGTTAACTAATGTGTGCGGCGGGCTTCTCCATGGCCTTGAATGAATGGTTGTGCGTCGGGCTTGGAACCCACCACGTTAAAATACCCACCAATGAATCCTCAAAATAAGCGAGTCGGCCAAGACCGATCATCGGTTGTAGTGCCAGCTAAGTAAGTAAGTAAGTCATGAGCACGAAAATACTCGTACAACGAAAATATAAATTGGTAAAATTCAAATTTTAAATTTCCTAGATAAAATTTTCACTGCTAGCAATATGTTTTGAATTTTGAATTTTGTTTAATTTTTCTTACTCTTTTAATGCCTTTTTTTTAGAGAAGAATATAGCTACACTTTCTTCACTCAAGTTTCAAAAAGCTTTTCTTTTTTTGAGTATGTGTTTCTTTTTCCCCTTTTAAATCCTTCCTCTTTCAAAATTCAAATGAGAAATTGATTTTTTCCCTTTTCTTCATCTCTGTGTTTGGTAAATATTTCGTACTTCTTCAGAAAGTTCACTTTTTAGTTAACACCAACACCTCCTAAAGAAATGAAAGAAATGAGCGCTTATCTTTTTCACAACGATCAAATGATGTCACTAGTGTTATAAATACTTAGTACTTGTTTTACTTACATTTAGCTTTTAGTGTAGCTGCTTACGAGAAGCAGCTCGTGTAGCTACAAAAACAACCAGCAGAATCATATGCAAAACTTGAATGCATTTGCTGTGTATGTGTGTGTGTAAATAAAGATTTCTATCTAAATGACCAAAGTTTACTTATGTTGGTTGTTATTTCAGAGTAAGTAAGTAGGTATAGAAAAAAGTTTGCTTACAAGCAAAAAATATTTACATATCTACTCGTACATAGACAGAAACGTCAAGCAGAAGAAATGCAAGTTTCTAACTTACATAACTTAACTTTAACCCTATCCCTCCCTATCGTTTCGGCTCTCTCTGCCTTCCCTCACAAGTGTCGCCTTCCCAGCCTTTGAGCCATGTACGAGAGGCGTTAAAATATAACATGATCTTATCTTTAATTGGTTTTTGTTAATAGGCTTCAAGCTCACTTTCTAATATCTGAAAGGGCCCTTTAGTTATATACATACATATGTGTGTGCTTGTGTGTGTTTACATACTTGAAATACAAACATTTGTGGTAGAGGCGGAAAAAATCAATCAAAGGCAAAGAAAAATCAACGGCTCATAATCCGGTCAGCGCTGATAACAAAGTATCAGGGAAAACAATCTGTAAAATCTTATACATATATAACCTCGCGTAAAACAGCGAGTATCTCTGAGGAATATGTCTTTAGACTCTGTCCAGTATAGAAAATTTACTAAGTTTTTGTTTGATATTGAGAAATTTTTGGCATTTTTATATGACAGAATTCTCACCGAGCATCATTTGAAGCGGCTACACAACAACTTTTCTAAAGTTTTCACAACAAAATAAAAGAAGAATTCGAATTAAAACTCCTGAGGTCTCTACATCAGTATATAAGTAGAAATGTAAATGCCAATAATAAATGAATGAAATGAATCAAAAGTATAGAACCAATAACTAAACCTAAATCCAGACCACAAATAAAGCAAAACCTAGAACGAAAATCAGCCTCAGAACACTCAGATCCAGAACACAAACAAGACCAAAAAGTTTATCAAAAAATCAAAATACTTAAAAAAAAACCAGTTAAAGAATTCGAACAAAATTTAGTTCAGACCAAAAACAAAGTCAAAAATCATAAAAAAAATAGACCGAACCTCAGATTATAAATCTGAATACATAATGGGTCTGAAATTCCAGATCAAATGAAGAAAACAATTCAGGACTAATATTGCAATGCACTGCAAAAAACAGACCGAAATTTTTACCAAAATTCAAATCAAAATCAGACTAATCTTCTTTTTCTTCTCTTCTAACCTTTATCAAAATGAATGCAACAATTTTGTATGTTTGATTTTAAATAAGAGCTCTCAGAATTCTCAGATTTAATAAAAGTTGATTGACAATACCATATTACTTACTGTGAAACTGTGGGTCGGATGTAAAAAGGGGTATGTCCTATTCCATATAATCTGAAACTTAATTTTACGATATCGCAGGAACTACTAACGGTTTGGTACTAAGATTTGGTACGAAGTTTTTATTTAACAATAGCTTTCTGTGGGAAAAATATGAGTAGGATTGGTACTTACCATACAAACCTAACGCATTTTTGGGTACATCTGCTGAACTACTTCCAATACAGTACTGAAATTTGGTACAAGGCTTTTAGTTAACAAAGTCATGCTATCAAAAAAATATATATATGTGTGTTTGAAAAAGGGGGTGTGGCTCCTAAGTATTATATGCACAGTCTGAAATTCCATTAAGGGATATCTCAGAATCTTATTGCTTTTTAGGGAATATCTCTGAATCGATTCATTGTATGCTACTGAGATTTGGTACAAGGATATTAGTTGCCAATGCGATACCTCCTGACAAATATAGCTGTCTTTTTTTAAATACGGTGTTGCACCTCTAGTTTTCGAGCAGCAGGGTTCAAATTAACTATTCCACTAGTACTATTTCTACAATTATTTTCTACAACTTTTCTGCCACTTTTTACAAATTACACATTTTGAAGTACTTTTTACTACTATTTCCAATACTATTTTCAATACTATTTTCAACCGCTTTTCTACTACACTTTACCTGCCCTAACTCAATAAAGATCTCCAGTCAATCTCCGAGTGGGGTCTCACGAATAGAGTTGAGTTCAATGCGCGTAAGACTCAATGTTGTCTGTCATCTCACAAACATGTTTCCCAGCCCACCGTTAACCCCCTAGATATGGGTGGGGTAGATATTGCGGAGACAGTAACTCTTGATGTTCTGGGCACGTCCATCCAATGTGATCTTCGATGGATTAAACACATTTTTAACGTGTCGAAAGAAGCAGCCAAGTGTCTCTGCTTTCTTAGGCGTGTAAAAAATATTTCACGCCGACTGTTTTCCGCATGATCTGCACCACCTGTGTATGTCCTAAATTTGAGTTTAATTCGCACCTATTGGCAGGAGCTTCACGAACACAACTGGAACTGGAATTCCTGGACCTTATCCAACTTCGAGCGATAAAGCTAATAGGAGACAGTCGAGTTTCCAGCTCTATTGACTCCTTGGAATATAGTCGAAACGTGGCTTGCGTCTCTCTGCCTTACAATTCATTTCACGGTAGATGTTATACTCATTACAGAGAAAGTTCTTTTATCAGTCGTACCGCGCGTATTTGGAATAAGCTCCTACAAATATTTTTCCTGATTGTTATGACCCTTCTTCCTCCCACCTATCAATCTTCTTTCCAATCAACACAATGCTCTGCATTCATAGGGCTACCCCCTGTAAGTTGAATGTATCAAAAAATCACCGGCCTGTAATTCAGGCCAAAAATAATACCGAAACTTTGGCCGCACATTAGACACGAAAATTCATATCGAAATTCAGACCCAATACAGATACAAAATTAACTGTAATTTAGACCAAATAAAGACTAAATTTTTAGACCAAAAAATTCATATCCATTCATACGAATTTAATCCAAGAATCAGACAATAACTCAGACCAAAAATCAAACCAAAATTCATACCAAAATTTAATCCAAAAATCAGTCCAAAATTCAGTCAAGGACAACGAAGGCCAGCACAAGCTAAAGAGTTGTTTGCTTCTCTCATTCTTAAATATTTCATCTCTTGCACTAGATCGGATCTTAGACTGCTTATGGGTTATGCGTTCATCTAAATAACATAGTAGACCTGTCCAATGAAAGAGAGTATCTTCTACGTATTGAAGATGGCGAGTCGACAATTCACGTTCTAAGTCGAGCCAGTACTGGACATTCAAGTTCTGGCTTGGTTCATTTTATCGACCGATACAATAAAGATATTTTAACCTTCTTTAACCTTTTTTAGTTTAATAAAGCGACTTTTGTCGAAAATAACAGATTGGAACAAAAGACTTTTTAAATTTAAACCATAAATTACACTTAAAGTAAAACTGATACCGAAATTTTCCGATTTAATATAGTGTATATAAAATCCATTCATGTACAAATATAACACGCACAATATGAGTGGATGCGAAAAGTTCGGCCTAGGCCCTCCATGGGCTGTTGTGCCATTAAAAGTAAAGTAAAGTAATATAAAATAAAACAGTTTCGCTGAGGAAAATCTTTGAAGAATTCAAATTTTTTAAAGAGACCTTAACTCTTTTAACGCCGCTCTAAATTCACAACAATTTCGGAGAGGACTTACTGAGCAACTAATATTAGATTTATAAGTTTTCAGCGCAGAATTATATTATATATTTTTAGAGAGAAGTTTAGTGTTTGAAGCTTTTTTTTTATTGATAGATTCATCACATAGGATGTACTATATGCATGTGAACGCAGAGCATTGTGTTGAATGGAAGGAAGATTGATAGGTGGGAGGAGGTGGGAGGAAGAAGGAGGGAGACTGAGAGAGGGAATGCAATCACACAGGACACCGATAAAGAGATAGACAGCCATTGTGGCAAGTGTTATGCCTTTACCACAATGAACTTTTTTTTTATCAATGTCGACTAAGTATGACCGCATGTTCTGCCAAAGTCCGAGCTTTTCGCATCCACTCATGTTAAGCGTGCTATATTTGTACAAGAATGGAAGGGATCTACAGTTTTATGCCGAATCACTGACTCTACCACATATTCAAATTTCATGATAATTTCACTACGTATGTAGTTTAGTTACATTTCCTTATAATATTTCTTTCACTTTTACTTACTGTTGCATTTTGATTTTTAATCAAAGAATGACCTCATTTTGAAAGACTTTATTCTTCTTGTTTAGAAATTTGTTGTTGTTTGCTTATGAAAATAATCAAACTTAACACTTCATAACAAGAATATAAAATATGTATTTTAAATGCATGTTCTTCATTGAAAATGATCATAAATTACCAATATGTACTTTTCACTTGGCACTGGATTTCATTTTCGTTTATTTTTTTATTTTTTATATATTCTATGTACATATATAGTGATTTCAGTGACTTCCTCTTCGTTGTCAGTTCATAAGAAATCTCGAAGAAACAGATGATGCTTAAGGCGTTAAGAAGCAGCATGCTTCATGCTACTGCAACCGAGAGTGGAGTGCATCATCATTTGGTACTTGAAAGGCAAACATACAGAAACACACACAAACAAGCATTTCGTCTTCGTAACTACCCGCAGATATTTATCAGAATGCACATGTATGTGTATGTGACATGTACGTAAACACACTCACACACAATCGTGCATAACTACATGCATACACACATACTTTGTATGTCTGTGCTTCTTTATACACTTCTTTCCCTGAAGGATATAAAAATCAGTTTAGCTTTTGATTTCTAATGCGTCTTGAATTTTTGATTGCCATGAGTGACAGTAGAATTCCAAAAATAAAAAATAAATCTAAAAAGAAAATCATAGATAGCAAATCAAGGAAAAATGAAAAAATTTCCATATGCTGAGGTAGATACTGGAAATTTGGTTAAATTGTAGAATTTTTTTTTTTGTGTGCTTTGAAATATAAACTGCACTATTTTATTTTTCCTATTTTTTTTTCTTTCCTTATTGACATAAATTTAGTATGTATAAGTACAATATTTTATGCGTGAATAATTTTTAAAGTTGGCAGCTAATTAATATATATTTTTTTGCTTCGTTTTATTATTGAATTTCTCCCTCAGTTTCCAATGAGTTTGTTGTATGGTTCTTGCATTGAAAACTTTAAGCTTAGTAATACATACTTACATACGAGTGTTTATATATAAATAAAAATAATTAGTAAATAACTACATTAATTTTATTTTGTAAATAATATTTTTATAGCTATTGCTTCTCTTGGGCGACCTGGGGGTCGACATACAGCCTCCTCGTGTCGTCCCCTGGATAGCGATCTGACACCCGTCATTGAGCTAACTAATGTGAGCAGTGGGCTTCTCCGTGGCCTTGAATGAAAGGTTGTGCGTCGGGCTTTGAACACACCACGTTTAAATATCTGCCAGTGAAGCTTAATATAAAGTCTCGCATAACGAAACCCCCTAATGTTGACCTAATGTTGACTCCAGCAAACGCTCAAAGGATAACGATTTACGGATATGCATCTGGAATGTCCGAATGTGTCTTTATCCAGCTGGTAGCTGTTCTCCAACAATATAGATCTGGCATCAGTGGTATACGGGAAATGGGATGGACGGAAAAGTGTTGCTACAAAAGAACATCCAGTGATATCTACTACTACAGCTGTCATGAGTCGAGACATGAATTTGGTGTTGGATTTGTGGTTGGGAAGAGACTGCATCACCTAGTCTCTACGATCACGCTCGTGAACGAGCGCCTAGCCACTATCCGAATCAAGGCAAAATTATTCACCATTAGACTAATTTGTGTCCATGCACCGACGGATGGGAAGGTGAAACGACCAAAGATGACATCTATGAGCTCCTCGACAAATCTTATGAGCATTGCCCCGCCACGATATTAAAATCGTGTTAGGCGATTAGTCCGATCTTTAGTCCGACGATCGGAAAATTCAGTCGCCAAGACGAAGCCACCGACAACGGTATGACAGTTACTAGCACGAGGTTTCAACATCTCGATATTCATAAGGCCACTTGGCGGTCCCCTGATCAAAACACACTAAACCAGATTGATCACGTTGTGATCGACGGAAGGCACGCTTCCAGTCTACTAGCAAATGTGTAGCGAATCCCAATCGTATAAATACAATGAGAAAGCTGCAAATCGAAAAGCTGCAATCACAATAGACAACCGAAGTTTTCGCCAATCGACTCGCACTCCTCCTATCGGAAAACACCCCTCAACTTGATGATATATGCGCACAGTAGACGCATATTTCCCGCTGTTTGACTATGGCTGTAGTATATAAAGCCATCCTGCAGTCAGTTGCAACGCGAGCTGCTAAGGAGCGATACAGAGAGTTGAGGAGGGAGCAGAAACGGCTCTTGAGGCGCAAGAAAAGACAAGCAGAAAGGCGTTAGTTTAATGATATCGATATTTTACGGGACAGAAATGAGGTCTGAAAATTCTTCGAAAAAGTAAGACAGACTCCCGACTAATGGTTTGAAGACCGAGGCCTCTTTCTCCAAGTACGAAGACGGAAATCTAGTGACAGTTGTCCAGGGTATTATGAGATTATGGAGCGAGAAATTTTCGCAGCTGCTTAAAGGCTATGACGGCAATAAAACCGCCACTGCGGAATTTGCTCCAAAAACACCAATCACTGAAGGTGTTGAAAAATCGCCGCCCACCTATGAGGGCGGCGGTATTTCATATAGTTATGTTTGACGGCCACTATAGTTACATAGAAAATAATTAGAACTGCATACTTTTTGGGATATTTTTTAATAATGAAAGAAATATCATTTAAAGTACATATCCTTATACGCAGTTAAATACTGATGTTTATAAGATTATTCTTTTAATAACACAACAGCTTAGGGAGGCTCTAGGCCGAGCTTTTGGAATCTACTCATGTTGTGCGTGTTATATTTTTGTACATGAATAGAAGGGATCTACAGTTTTATACTGCATCTGAAAGGCGAAGTGAAAAGCTTTTCATAGGCAATTTTTACTCTTGTAAGTTTGCCACTGAAGGAAAATTGTTTTTTTTTTACTTTTTTTGATTTTATCTGTGACGAGACTTGAACCTCGGACTCTCTGAGTAGCAGCCCAACGTACTTCCAACTACACCGCAGCGATGTTAAGGAATTATGGAACCTTCAAAAAGTTTCCATATAAAGTTATATCACAGTTGGGACTAAATATCAGGGTAATTAAAATAATTTAAAAGTACATTTAAGAAAAAAGTTGAAATAATTTTTTTTTCATCTGGCTAAATAAATGTGAAGCATTTTTCGTCAGAATAATCATAAAATAATTTTCCAAGCTAAAGTTATACACTTTACCTCCGGTCAAAATTTCAATACAAAGTATCTAGTATGTAATTAGGGGGAAAAGCTAACATAAAAAAGTGACGCTTAAAATTGTACAAAAATTGCACATTTTCAAATATGTATGTATGTATTTAAATTGCAACAAAAAGTGCAACATTGCACAAATTGTCGTTTACAAAACAGCGCAGCAACACATCCACACATAAAAGGTGCAAATAAGCAAAACTTCACTTTTCCATAATCGACAAAAAAACAAAAAAAAAAACAAAAAGTTTCATGCATGTGCATAAAATAATTTTTTTTCTATGGCAAAATTATCAGCGGAGCGCATGGAATGAAAAACAACACGTCAAACGATAATTTTTACAACATGAAATACTCCGAGAAAGAAAATTGTTGAAATTTTCTGTTTTGCATGGCGCGTTCGCTCACTGGGAAATGTGAATGCACCTTAAAGTGCACAAGTAAAAATGCACTTGAATTTTTGTTGATTTATTTATTCGAACACACACACATATACACAAGTTAAAAAATTTCGACAGCAAAAAACAACAACAACAAAAAGACCAGCAAATAAAAATGATTTCAAACATAATTTGTTGCTAACAAATTCTACGTCCCACGACCCACGTTTGCGCTCTTCAACCTCCTACCTTCATCATTCATTGCTCTTCAATGCTCCACTAGACCCTGCACTGTACACTCTTCGCGCTCCAGCAAATGTTACTCCCCCTCCTTTAGCATATAAACTTCGATGCAGGTGACATCGCATTGCAGTAAACCATTTTAAAAAATAAAACAAAAATAATAATGAAAAGGGATAAACCAACCTAAGCTGAATATGTTGTTGTTGGCAAATGTGTTGCTGTTGCTGTTGTTGTTACTACTACTGCTGCTGTTGCTGTGGCTCTGTGGTAAAAAATATGTAGGCACTGCCTCCTTTCTCCTTTCTAACGTGCTCTTATGCGCAGCTAAAAAACAAAAAAAAATCAAAATCAAAAAAAGATTTCATTTTCATTTGCATTTCATCATAGAAATTTGCACCCTCACTAATTTTTCTAACTATTTTTTTTCCTTCTTAATTTTTCCCAAAAAAACGACAGAAAAATAACAAAAATCTACAGAAACAAAGAGACCAAAAGATGATTTGTAAAAAAAAGTTCGCTTGAAATGCATTCACCTCTGTGAGGTGCGCACACACACACACACACATACTTTCATACATGGGTAAAGATTTCCCCATGTTCCGCTTCTTACTCTTTTTTTTTTTTTTGAAACACCTCATGAGTGAGTGTGCAGTGACACACAACAGTGAAGGAGGCTTCGTTTCCTTGCAATGGTTTCTTCATTACCGTGGTACAAAAATATAAAAAATTTTCTAACTAATTTTTATAAATGCCGAATGCTAAAGGCTTGTAGTCAATGCGAACTGAGGAAAACAGAGTTAAAAGCCTAGGTAAAATCTAAATCTCCTGTTGTCAAGACGGATAATATTTCGGGGATCACCGATATGTACTTAATCGGAAGACCGGCACAGCATTGATGTATCCCATGAGTTCTTGGACTCGAAATTACTAACGTCCTACGCTTCAGATTTTTTCTAGCTTCAGCTACCTTAGGATTCTTGGACTCGATCTGAAATAGCATATGTACTTACTTTTTTTTATACCTAAATTTTATATAAATCTTTTGTGAGAAATTTTGAAAATTTAATTTAGTAATGCTGCCAAACATTCAGAAACAGTAATTCCCGCTTAATTGCATCGCTGAAATATACTTTACAATTGATGTTACATTTAATTGGGGAATGAAATAAACCGAGTCTTTTGAGTATATTTTGAATTAAAAATGTAAAGTTGTTGGCGCAATTAAGCGTAGTTCATTTAACCGGCATTTACTGTACTTTGATGTCACTACTCCAGCGTACGTACACACTCAACGTTGAGACTTTTATTTGCACTCCACTGAATTGCTAAGGCAATATTTTGTCCCCCATTTTGTGCCGCTTTTATATTTTGGTATTTTCTTTACTTTTTGCATTGCGCTTTTTGTTTTTTAATATATTTTTATTTTTATTTTTATTTCTGTCTTTTATTTTTACTTTAACATCTATTTTAATGTAATGCAAAGAAAATGAATAATTTACAGCGCAAAATTCAAGTGAGTGTTGCTTTCATATAGTTTATTCTATTGTATTTTTCTATTTTTGCTGTAGGCACGAGTACCAAATGTGAAAAAGTCAAGCTGAGCCATTTTTAAAATTTTTATTTTTTATTCTTTTACAAATGTTTTTTATTATACAAAATTAGTTTTTGTTTTCCACACACCCGACAAGCAAAGAAGAATCGTTTTATTCATAACAGCATTCAATTTTAAATGGAGAGAGTGGAAAGGTTAAATACATAAGTATTGAAATATTTATGAAGGTTTAGCTTATTCGCACTTGCTTATTCGCACTTATCTACAATTACCACCACCAAAAACAAAATGATACTTTAACTGTACATAATTTTAAATATGTAAATACTTACAACATATTTGTACATTCTTCATGTGAATTGTGCAAAGAATTTTTATGTAATTTGTATGCCCAAAAAATATTGGATTTAATTTCTGGACAAAGAAGTGGAATCTAGAACTTTGTGTTAATGTGATATGTAAATGACAAGTAGATACTCTCCAGAAGTCTGTGCAATATTCAGTCTCCGAGATTACTCTATGTGTCAAGGTACTATGGACTAACCTGCTAGTAAATATCTTCAAAAACTTACCTGTAACTGTCTAGAAATTTATCAGCGGGAAAAATTCAATATAGTGCGAGATATGATTGAAAACAGGAAGCAGTTCATTGCATTCCTAGCATTTCTAGAAAATTTATCAGCGGGAAAAATTCAATATAGCGCGAGATATGATTGAAAACAGGAAGCAGTTCACTGCATTCTTGTTTTAAGGAATTTGTCATTGAAGGTCAAAACCACCTAAAAGCAATTCCCCATTTTTTTGAGTTTACTTCTTTAGAATCGTTTTTATATTTACGAGATAAAAGATGATAGTGGCAAAACGGAAATCGTCACGGAAATGAAGAGCACCACTCTCTATCAATCAAGTAAGAGACAAATTAGGATGCATACGAGGTATGATCAAAAAATAACCGTTATTTTAAATTTTTTCAAAAAGTATTTATTTATTCATCAACAGCTATCTTGTCCCCTTCAAAGTAATCCCCCTCAGATATAATACACTTATGCCAGCGTTTTTTCCAATCCTCGAAACACTTCTGAAACGCGCTTTTTGGTATCGCCAACAGCTCCTGTTTCGAGTTTTCTTTTATCTCCTCAATCGTAGCAAAACGCTTTCCTTTCATCGGTGTCTTCAGTTTTGGGAAGAGGCAAAAGTCAGCGGGGGCCAAGTCCGGTGAATACGGTGGTTGAGGCATGATAACGGTTTTGCTTTTGGCCAAAAACTTACGCACAAGCATCGATGTGTGAGCTGGTGCGTTATCATGGTGCACGTTTCATGAGTAAAACATCCGTAAAAATTGCTTGGCATGAGCCGAACGATATGCCAACATCATCAGCAACAACTTCTCTGATAGTGATTCGACGATTATCCAAAATCATTTTCTTCACTGCGTCAATGTTTTCATCGGTTGTTGACGTGCTCGGGCGACCAGGACGAGCATCGTCATTGACATCTTCTCGGCCTTCCTTAAACCGGTTATACCACAATTGAACTTGTGTTCTGCTCATAGTAGACTCGCCAAAGGCCACAGTCAACATTTCCAATGTCCTTGCGCATTTAATTTCATTTTTTACACAAAACTGAATACAGTTTCTTTGATCCATTTTTTCGAATAGTAAAAAATCGAAGAGCACACCAAAACACGACTAACCTTTTTATCTGTCAAAAACAAACTGACAATCCAAAATGGTTGGTATTGCCAACATAAATAACAGACATATGTACCAACATAACAGAAAAAAAATGCGAAAAATCGAACATACGTAACTCACGAAATTTGAAAATAACGGTTATTTTTTGATCACATGTATGTATATAGTATCCACACATATATGATGGGCAGCACATATGTAGGGCGCAGAGAATGAATCATAGTCGATTAATATAGGGCGATGTCCATCAGTTTCTAGTAAAATTTGACATTTCAAACAAAAATCGTTAAAAAATTTATAGAGTTGGAAGAATGAGCGAGTATCGACTGAACACAATAAACGCGAGGCACAAACAAATGACGATTGTGTCACGATAAAATTTCCAACAAAAAATGCGGCTGAGAAAAAAAAAACGAGAAAATAGCGTATGAAAAATTATGTAAATAAAAAACATATGCATCCACTATGCGGCCTCTATCAATCGAGTATGAATCATACGTGAGGGCGCTATTTCGCATATGATTCAAACTTGTTTGATGGAGGGCGCTGAGTATGAATCATACTCGATACCCATCAGTTTCTAGTAAAATTTTAAACAAAAATTTAACTATTCAAAAAAAATTCCTTAGACATTTTTAGAGCTGAAAGAATGAGCGAGTATGTACTGAAAAAAACAAACGCGAGGCAAAAAATGGCGACTGTATTACAATAAAATCTCCAGCAAAAACTACGGCTGAGAATGTAGACTTTGAAAAATGGAGACCCAACCAAATTCAGATTCTACTATCGTGAACGGAAACCTAATAACCTGCACTAAAAGATCGCGAGAGACAGTATGAGTGACACATGAGTTCATTAGAGTCAATAATTGCATCAACACTCATCTCATTGAGTCCCGACAAAGGTTCTCATCTTATACAGCACCAGGCAGTCATCGAGGTGGCCGATTTCCCAGCTTCTCAACGAAAGAGAAGGGCAGATTTACTTGAAAAATCGCCTGAAAATCTTTCCTCCATGGAAAGTAAACAACTCGCAAAATATACACGAGATTTGCTAAGTTTCTAGTCAACCTCATAACATTCGCGAGTTCTCAGACTGGCAAGTGGCAAATTTTCCACCTGAATATTTTGATGATGAATGATGATAATAATGACGAGGATGGTGAGATTATAATTATAATAATGTAGCAAATAAATTCGCATGCTTTGAGAATGAATATTTTGATGGAGATTGATGATTTTGCAGAGGGCGTTACATGCAATGGAAATGCAAACGATCAATATGAAGTTAATCCAGATGTAGCACAACTGAGATCAGAGAAGCATGAAACTGAACTATACAAGGCTTATCGTTTGCATAAATCAGCACAAAAACAATTTCAAAACATATTCGTTAAGAATTCCTTCGGCCACGCCTGTAATGTCTGTGATAGATAGACAAGATTACTAAACCTTACCTGAAAACCCAAAACGCAAACGTGATATAGAAACACGTGACGTGATATAACGAGGGAGATTGAAAAAATCTTAACACACGTTTTACCTAATAATTTTTTTAGGTGTAAAATTTTAAAATTTCTTTGATCTAGTTACTTACTTACTTACTTAGCTGGCGCTACAACCGATGATCGGTCTTGGCCGCCACCACAAAGCTCCGCCAGTCACTTCTGCTATGCGCGCGCTGGCGCCAGTTGATAAGGCCAAGTGCAGTCTGGTTGCCCTGCACCTGGTCTTTCCAACGGAGATTAGGACGTCCCCTTCTGCGTGTTCCTCCACCGTGGTTCGAATAAAACACATTTCTAGCCGGAGCGCTTTCTTCTATTCGCTCAACATGACCCATACAGCGAAGCCGCTGGAGTTTTATACGCTTGACTATGTCAGTGTCGGCGTACAGCTCATACAGCTCATCGTTCCATCTTATTCGATACACGTCGTCCACGCATACTGGACTTTAGATCTTACGGAGTATCTTCCTCTCGAACGCTCCTAACAGCCTCTCATCATTGATGGTCAATGTCCACGTCTCTGCGCCATACATACATTAGGACGGGAAGGATGAGGGACTTATAGAGCGTTATTTTCGTCGGTCGAGAGAGGGCTCTACCTCTCAATTGCCTACTGAGCCCGTAGTAACACCTGTTGGCAAGAGTTAGTCTCCGCTTGATCTCAAGGCTGACATTATTGTTGGTGTTTATGCTGGATCCTAGATACACGAAATCCTTGACGACTTCAAAAGTGTAGTTGTCAACAGTGACATTTTGTCCGAAACGTATGAACTGGCAGATTTTACGCAGCTTCCGGGTCAACATTTTTATGTTGCTGATGCTCGAGGAAATGTTGAAGAACAATTTAGAATCCAAAAGCAGACAAAATTTCCTAAAAAATTCCTGGTATGGCAAGCTATATGCAGTTGCGGCAAAAGAAGCAAGTCATTTGTTACAGTGGGCTCTATACATACCGAAATATACATCACAGAATGTTTGAAAAAAGGCTTCTTCCTTTCATAAGAGAGCACAATGTGTCCACATATTTTTGTCCCGATTTGGCATCATGTCACTACGGCAAGAAAGCTCTGGAGTGGTACCAAAGTAATAACATAGTTTTTGTACCAAGAGCGGCCAATCCTCCAAATTGTCCGGAGCTAAGAGCAGTGGAGAGATATTGGGCTCTTGTGAAAAGAAACTTAAAGAGCACAAAAAAGGTATACCAAAATATCGAAGATTTTAAAAGGAGATGGGCAAACTGCTCCAAAAACGTGTCTGAAACAACTATCAAATCTCTAATGGAAGGCTTACCAAAAATGGTCCACGATTTCATAAATAGTGGTTAGAACTATAAAAGTTATATTCTTCTGTAATTTGTAAAATATTATCAATTAAATAAAAAGAAAATCAAAACTCTAAGATCAACCGTTTAAAAATTATTGGGTTTTATATATGTTAAGATTTTTTCGATCTCTCTGAGCATTTCTAATTAATGAAAAGTTTCCGTTTCACCTGTGTAACAAGAAATTTGGCGCATGGAAAAACTCAACATAACATCAAAAGTTTTAAGTTAATCTTATCGAAATAGTAAGTCACTTTGTGGAGTACTCTTAGTTTTAAACTGCTTTTAGCACTCATTTTATTCGCAAATTTTTCACAATTTCTGCCTGATTAAATTAAAGGAAATTAAGCTTCACTGCTAAGTTAAAACTTGACAGCACTTGACATCATAATTTAGCGATTCTAAGCTATCGTGCTTATAATAGGACTATTCATACGGAAACAATAAGTATTTGCCCTGATGGAGCAAAATCAGTGATCACTTACTTTACTTACTTTTAATGGCACAACAGCCCGTGGAGGGCGTAGGCCGAGCTTTTTTGCATTCACCGAGCTTTTTTGCACTCATGTTGTGCGTGTTATATTTGTACATGAATGGAAGGGACCTACAGTTTAATGCCGAATCCGAACGGCGAAGTGAAAATCTTTTCATAGCAATTTTTACTCTTGTAAGTTTGCCATTGCGTGCCAAGAGGTGGTGCCGTGTAGAAAAATTATTTATTCTACTTTTTTTGATTTAGCATGTGCCGTGATTCGAACCCCAGACACTCTGCGTAGCAGTCCAACGCACTACCACTTCTCCACAGCGACCACACAATCACTGATCACAGTGATATGTAAAAATGTTAAAAAAAGTTTAAGTAATATATTTGGGGGATTCCTGTACCTCAAACAGTGGGCCGGAGGCAGTTCATACGTTTGGCGACCCGAACATTTTTTCCTTTTATTGATACTTTTCCGTGAGGTTTTCGAAATTTGAAAGAGCTCTTTAAAAATACACCTTTGAAAAGGAGAAGAAATAGAAAATGGGAGATACCACCAAGAGAATTTAAGAACTGGTGGGTGAGCTTATCGTGACCAACTTGATTCACTTCAATACATCAATCGGTTTTTTATTTTTCCTCAGGTCCTCTTCGATGTTCTTTCTATTTGACTCAATGCGCCGAAAAAATTTAAAATCAGCTTGTTGGAAAAATCAATTCAAATGCAAAATATTAATAATTTCAACTTAGAATTTTCAAAGAAAATTTCTTTCGTTCCTTTTAAATATGAGAGAGATGGAGTACATGAACAGGCAGTGAGAGCCGATATTGTGATTCGACTTTTTTCATTATATGTACATAAATAAGTATATGGACAAATTTGTTGTACGAGTATATGGATCGGACCAATGCAGTACAAGCAGAGACGTCGGTTCACTCAATGTCATCTCATCTGTACATATACATGCGGTTGGTCGACTGCGAACAATTGAGTAATTTTCATATTAGCGAGTGATTGAATTCAGAGGAATTTACTGTTATTGTTAGTCGTTTTCTTTTGCGAATAAAAATTCTTTTAGTGTAAATACATAATTAATAAGAGAGAGAGAGATAGAGAGATAGAGAGATAGAGAGAGAGACAGAGATAGAGAGATAGAGAGATAGAGAGATAGAGAGATAGAGAGATAGAGAGATAGAGAGATAGAGAGATAGAGAGATAGAGAGATAGAGAGATAGAGAGATAGAGAGATAGAGAGATAGAGAGATAGAGAGATAGAGAGATAGAGAGATAGAGAGATAGAGGGATAGAGAGATAGAGAGATAGAGAGATAGAGAGATAGAGAGATAGAGAGATAGAGAGATAGAGAGATAGAGAGATAGAGAGATAGAGAGATAGAGAGATAGAGAGATAGAGAGATAGAGAGATAGAGAGATAGAGAGATAGAGAGATAGAGAGATAGAGAGATAGAGGGATAGAGAGATAGAGAGATAGAGAGATAGAGAGAATGCTGTCAAGTTGTTCTTGCAGGAGTGGATTGTGTTTATTTGCTTTTTTGTTTGCGCAGTTTCACTCCCCACCACTCTACGTGTTACAGCGTACCATTTCCATTTTACTCCTCAATAAATAGAGTGATAGTTTGTTGTAATTTATTGATGTGTGTATAGAGGGTCAAACAAAATAAAATAATTCGTCACACAAAAGGTTGTCGGTCCAGTTTTCAGTTCTCTACCATAAGAAATTTCACTTCAAAAATTTATGGAGTCTGCTTAAGAACTTTTTCTCAGACATCAAAGACATCGGATATGGTTGATATGGAAAAAATAGTATATCGTTATCGTCAAAATCTCACACACTGGATGTGTTGGTCGAAAATAATGGACAATTAAAAATTTAATTAATAGTATGCCTTGAGTTCTATAGTATTCATAGTTACATATGTACATAAATACATTGACTGTAATACGCAAGAGAAGCTTCAATGAAAGTTGAAAATATTCTACATTACACTGACCTAAATCCAAAGAAAATGGAATTAACAAAACTATTAATATTTAACTTGGTCTACTTCGACATCAGCTGCATCATCAACAACGTCAACGTCTTCTGTGTGCCTCTCTTTACCCCACTGGCAAGCAATTTCAATAACTGCTGTAGAACAACAATTAGGTAAATTTCTCAAGCGTGTTATTTGATAGTAATAAATTTTTGCAACAATAACAACAAGTAGCCACCTACAGTAACAACAACAACCATCATCAACACTTTAACGTGTTGTTGCAAAAATAGTCAACTAACATCATAAATGTCAGCAACATGCAGAAACACACACACACACTCCCTTACGAGTAAATATAAACATCCAAAACTACATAGTAACAAATGTGTTAAATGCACTACTAAACTATTAGGTACTAAGAGAGCGGCACAAAATGTAGTTAGTTAAAGAAGCGAGAGAGAAAGAGAGAGAGAGAAAGAGAGAGAGAGAAAGAGAGAGAGAGAGAAAGAAGTAGTTAGATTGCGATTACAATAGTATCTCGACAATTAAATTTTAGCATTAGCGTCACACAATATCCGCTCCAATTCAAGTCTATGTCACTTATGAGCTGTGCTGTTGTTGTTGTGCGTCTAAATGCTTAAGCGCGCCTAGAAACACACACAACCACTCAAAGGAACAACCAACCGCACAGCCACTTTAGAATGCCTCAGCAGCAGCAGAAGCGACGGCAGCAGTAATGTAATTGTTTTTAAATATGCTTAGTTGACTGTGGAAGCGCCTCACCAACATTTGCTTGTGTTTGTATGTTGCAGCAATTTTCCGTGAAATTTTAGCCCCAATTATGCACAAATTCACTTTGCTGCTTGTGTTGGTTGGCGTCCAATGAGAAAGCGTTGAAAGCGTCAGTTGCCCAAACGTCATTGTCAATTGCGGTCGTCCGTTGCTTAATTTGAAATTGAAATTCCTAGCTCATGTTGTTCAGTATATCATTTAAAGGAATCTCCGTGCTATGGCGCTTGGAAGTGCTGACAACATAATTATGTTTTTTTTTAACTGTGAAACTTTTGTTGCACTTGAGATCGCCTATGTGAATTAAAGTTTGGATACACATAAGATCAAGGATAATTTGTGAACAAGATGTGAACAAAAATTTTAAATGTTAAATACAACATCCAAATCATTGCTTTCTTCAACGTGATAGTAGAAATATTTTTTGAAAATTTTTAACCGCAATCAAAGAAGAAAATCACAACACCAGTCGAGAAAAAACAGCGAGGGGGAGGAGGGTCAGGGGGGAGGAGGGTAAGAGCCGGAAAGGGCATCACCAAGAGAGATAGGGGATTAAGAAAAAGAGAGGAAAATGTGAGCAAGAAAAGGATAATATGAGGCAGAATCAGGGTAATGAAAGAGAGAGAGAGGAAGAGTAGAGTTAGAGTAAAGAAAAAAGAAATGGGGATAGACCAGTGGGGTATTTGAAAGGTGAAAAGCGGTAGAGACAACGAGGCTTGCATAGAAATGGGGAACGTACTAGGGGATGATACGATGATACAATGTGAGAAGAAAGAGATAAAAGTAGTGGGGAGAATCAGGAAGTTAGATAGAAAAAAAGAAGTAAGAGAGAAAGAAATAATTATGAGGAAAAGAGAGAAGTATGAGAGAAAGATCAGGAGTCTATATAAGGAGAGAAGAAATATGAAGGGGTAAAGGTAGAGCGAGTGAGAGCAAGTAGGCAAAGGATGGGTAGGTTTAGGTTGAAGAGAAGTACTCATAAAGATCAGAGAGTTCATGCGAGCCAAATTAGTCCGTAATGATGTCTCCACATAGTTGAGTTGAGTGGCTGTCCGCTTAGGCCACAACTGCACCATGCGAAAGAAAGGATTATGAGGAAAAGAGAGGCCTACAGTTTGACACCGGTTCCGAACGGTGTGGTGGCAATTGTTTATAACTTGGTGGTCTTGCCATTACCTACCAATTCTCACTCACTTTAAATCGGTGGAAATATAAAAGGTTTATGAGAAATAACCACCAGACCTAGAGGGGAAACAAATCCCCAAATTCAAAAGACGCAAAGAAGAGAAGAATGTTTCAAAGGAGATAAGATGGAGACAATGGTGAAGAAAGAGAAGTTGAGAAAACGCGAGGAAAAGAGAAGTAGAGAGAAAGAGGAATACTGAGAAAGGAATACGGAGTGAGGAGGAGAGACAATTAGGAGGGGATATCCTGGTTGATAGAAAGAGGAGGAGGAGAGAGATTGATTGACTGAGAGATTAAGCGAGGAGAGGTAGAAAGTAAGTGGAGACAAATAGAGGTAGAAAATAGGAAAAGGCAAAGGTAGAAGGAGATATTGGCATACGAGGTGAATATAAGGGGGAGTAAGGTAGAGGGGCAAAAAGGCAAAGTGAAGGAATGATTGGGAGAAGGGTAGGGAAGAGGAGAAGAAGAAAGAAAATAAGGTGAGTGAGAGTGGAAAAGGCGGAATTAGGCGAGGGAGATAGCTAGAGACAAGAATTTTCTCTCCACACCCAAGGCTTTTGGGTTTTAAGGAAAAATGTAAAATTTGTAGGAGGATTACAAGTAGGAAATGCTCTGCAGTTTTAAATTTAATTTTGAAGATTTTTCAACACATTAAAACAGTTCTTTATTTCTGGACACAAAATGTCGAAAGTTTTTTAACCAGAATGTAATTAAAGTGTGGCCGCCGTGACGTAGTTGGTTTCTTCTGTTGTTTGAGTGGTTTGGTTGTTTTCATATGAAAAACATAGTAAGTGCACGGCACCGTTTCTACCACATTCATCATTTGTTGTTATTTAATTATCTTTTGAAAAAGGTGAGGTCGAAATTAATGTAAGTCTCTGCATCTGAGCCACAAAGAGTTATGTCCACTTTGTGAGGTTCAGATATATGAGTACGCTTTTTAATTAGATTTCTGAGATTTCATTAATATTTTGGAGGATTGGTTTACCAAATGACCGAAGTCTTGCTCTTGCAGGCACATAAATAGTTTAAGACACTTTCCGCGTCTCTCTCTTCCTGGCAGGAAGTATTGAATTGAAGATTAAGTCTTGCTGCATGTTCTCCCATCTTCCAGTGGCCTGTGAGAATAGCGGTGATGCGTGAGATATTGGCTCGAGAACACTCTGTCACTTGTTTTGTCCTGAAGTCACGTAGTGGGTAGTGCGCTGGACTTCTACGATAAGAATGCGTATTCAAATCTCGTATAGCCAAAAACCGAAAAAGTAGAAATAAAATAATTTTCAACCTATGGGCTCTTGCTAGTAAAACTTGCAACTTTCATAAATATTATATTAAAAATAGTTTTTATTCTTATGTCCTCGAGTTAAATCTGCTGACGAGTAAAAACTATCTCGATCGATTTCCTACCACTTACGAAGCTATTCGCTCAAATTACAACAACATATGGTAGATGTTTTATTTACTCGATGCGCATGGAAACGATATAAATTACAAGCTTCAACACACTCCGCTCAATTTTTACTCTAATACTTGGATTATTTATACTTGAGTAAAATATTCATACATTTAAACATCCGCATTTCCGGTGCATCAACAATAACAAAAATCAACAGCATTTCATATATTATTTGAAAAATATAACAATTTTGCAAACGAGGCAAAATAAATTGAAAAAGAAAATATAAAGGAGAACGGAGAAAGGAAATCAATTATAATAAATAAAAATTGCAAATCAAAAGACGAACAGTGAAAAAAACAAGAGACGCGCACACACACACACAGAATGTCCTTAGGGAATTTGCAGTATCAGCAGCCGCAACAACAACAGCAGCATCATCAACAACATCCGTTGTTGGCAGCAGTTTCCGGAAATAATTATGCGTAAGTTTTTTTATGATACTGAGATTGCGGCTGCGACCGATGAACACGATTTACGATTTTCCTTATTATGGTTGACAATAATTTCTAAAGAAAAACTATGTAGTATGTAGTTTTCTTTTTGATATTGGGCAGAAAGTGTAGCCTAGTTTTGGGAGTTGGAACTTTTGCGGAAGAAGAAATTTATAGTTGCTTGTATTTATTGGTTGGACAAATTGCCATTTCCGTTTACGGACATTGACTGGATTTTAACTTTCTATCACTACGGTTTCTGTCGTTTACTTGCAGATTTGGTCCGCAACGTGCCCATTATTACTCGCCATCTAAACATCACCGCCGTCCTCCTCAGCAGCAACAGCATATAATGCATCCATTTCGTCCTTTGGTCGCCTCAGGCTCTAATGCAAACGGCATCTATTCGTCGGGCGGTGGGGGCGGCAGTGGTTATTCTGGATATGGGTAAATGATGAAACTAACTGCGGCACACACACAAACACACCCATACACAATTCTGCTAATTATTAATTACCATTTTTACTTTTGTTTCATGCATCCACTTCCGATGTACGCAGCTACGAACCTTCTTCTGGTTATGATTATCATCCTCAGCAGCATCCAGCCACTGCATCAGGGCATATGCCAAGCGGTGCTGGCTATTCCTATGCCACCGCAAATACTGGCTATGGTGCACCACCGCAACCACCACAACCAGCTTATCCCCCAGTACATGCTCCACCAGTACATCCACCATCGCATCAATATGCAGCACCTGCATTAGCTGACGTGCATCCATCTACCGGTGTAGATGGTGGCGGTGGCAAAACAAAGAAGAAGAACCAAGCCGCCTCTACAATGACGGCTCTCACGCTGCTTGCGTTTTTCTTCTTTGTGAATTTGCTGCAGGGTTGCCTTAAGGACAACATGGACGCCATGAATCCGACAGTGATGGTAATGACGGCCGGCGTGGTACGCAATCGCTTCAATAAATTAGCAGAAATGAATTCGCGCGAGCAAGGTACATCGCCGGCATCGACGACCTTCTCATCGGGCGCTAATATTTTAGTGCAGAAAGGAGATTTAATATCAGCATCGTCAGTGGCGGCAGCATCGCCAACCGTTACTTTGCAGTCGTCACCGTATAGTGGGGGTGTAGGTGGCGGTGTTGGCGGTGTTGGCGGTATTGGCGGCGTCGGCGGTGGAGGAGGTAGTGATGGAGTTAGCAATCACTACAACAATCAGTATAAACCTGCAGTTACGCAATACAATTATCACAACAACAATAATAATCAACAACAACAACAACATGAGCACATGCCCTCTTCATTTTCATCTAGCAGTAGCAGCAGCATCAGCAATAGCAACACAAATCATGATCCTCGTCCAGAATTTTATGATTCATCGCATTCAACGTATCCTAATCGCACTTTAATCTCAGTCACATCCACCGATAATCGTCCACACAATTATCATCAACAACATCAACAACATCAACACCATATCCATCAATACCCACACCAAGAGTCGCAGCAGCAACAGCAACAGCAACAGCACCATGAATTTCCTTTGCATCATTCTCATACGCATTCAATGCATTCAGATGCCTACCCCTGGTCTTACGGAGCTAGCACTTCATCTTCATATAAGCGTAACTCTGCTGCAACTCGTTCTCCCATCTCTTCCTCATCCTCTTCGTCGTCTTCTGGCACTTTGTGGTCTTCAGCTTCGTTGCCTGCTCATATTAGCGGAAATAATTACTTCGATGATGATGTCGGTGTTGGCGTTAGTGCTGGTGTTGTTGATGCCAATGCCCAGGATGATGATGATGATGATGATGATGATGATGATGATGCCCGCTATGGTAATTCTTACTATAAGCGTATAAATTGAATACTTCTTCAATTACCTACCCTTCAAGCCCTGTTTCTCTCACTCACTCTCTTCTCTGCTTTTATCGTTTATTGCACTGTTTCATTTGTCGGGTGCACTCTTTAAGGTGAACAAGCTGCTCCAAGTTGTTTCTATTTGTTGCTAAGCTTGATTCCTGTTGTTATTTACTGTTGCGAACTTTTTTTTTTATTATTGTATTTATTGATTTGAAATTTTTGCATAATTAACGATTCCTAAGGTATACAAGGTTTCGATTGATTGGTGAATGACTAATTTGCTGATTTAGTTTTTAACTGATAAACTGAAGTACTTACTTAGAACTTATTTTTTAAATTACTTACTTTTAATGGCACAACAGCTAATGGAAGGCCTAGGCCGAGCTCATGTTGTGCGTGTTATATTTGTATAAGAATGGATGTAGTTTATATGTTGTAATATGTAGTTTAAATAATTTTTAATAAGTTATATACAGTTTGTCTTGTATTTGCAATAAAGTTGAATGATAATTATGGGTTTTGTCTCAATATTCTTGTACTTTCAATAGTTTCTTCAAAGGCACTAAAAAGTGCCATAGCCACTGAAATTTATATTGCATCCAGATTCAATAAGCAATCTACACCTTAAGTCTTGGTTGAACGTAAGGCCTTAATAAGTTAGGAAACGCTTAAAAGTCGTTCTGCGCCTTTCCAATGTAGGATCCAATGCTTTGGATATCGTCGTTTTCTGAAACTCTACGGTTTTCAGTGAAGAGTTTGAAGGAGCTGGATGCAGTTGCTGTAGTATTGGCACTTTCATCGTTAGCTTGTGCAAACCAGGGATGTTAAGCAACATAATTAATAGCTAACATACTTAGTAGCTATACTCGTAATACAATTATCGCAACTAGTTATACATAAGGAAAAACTCTGATGTCCATCGTCTGATGAAAGGAATCAATTCTAAATTAAGTCATTTTGTTTATAATAAAGAGAATTGATATACTTATGTTTCAGGTTTTAATGAAGTCCTATTAATAATATACAAAATAGAAACCAATATACAATTGCTACATTCAACAACGTTCACATTAAGGTAAGCAAATAGTCATTAGTAGGGCTAACTAAAATATTTTGCCGGAAACTACATACCTAAATATGTATTTAAAGACGAAAACTAAATAAAAATTGGTAATAAATATTTTATTTTTTATTGAAATTTTCGCTATAGAAGTTCATAAAAAAGGCTAAAATGAATAACATCAATTTTTCGAAAGTTTTAAATCATTAATTATCGCCGGCAATCAGAAAGACTGATAGGTGCAAATTTAAACGCTTTTAATTCCCCTTCAAGGTTTCTTTCTTCCAAAATATGGGCAATTTTCGTCAGAGTTTCTAAATTTTTATTTTTGTTCTTGTGTTTATAGCTTTCACAATATTCTTCTCCTTCCGGAATTGATTTCAAAAAATAAATATTTTAGTGACCTTCAGGTCAGGTTAGAATGGAAACACTTATGCCAGAACGGCATGTCACGGCATGTCACATGCTTGAACTTACTATTTAATGTAGGCAGGGTGGAAATTTAATATTACTTGGCGGTTTTGCCATTACCTGCCAAGAGGTATGTATACTTGTATACTTTCTTATAATTCTCATTCTGCTTATATCGGTAGGAATGTCAAAAAGGTTATGAATGAAAATAACCATCAGACCAAGACAGGACGTGAACCAGAAACCTCACGGATGAAAGTCTAGTGCGCTACCCACTAGACTATCGGGGTCGTCTGAGTGAGCCTTAGTCATTAGCGTCTCTAGGAGAAAACTAGATCATCATTAGCTGGACAAGGATTGTTACTATAAACTTAGGAACAGAGGCGTTATTTCTCCTCAGTTATTCCTGCGTGTCATAAATGGTATCCTGATTAAGTACATTGATTGAGCCAAGCTTGCTGAGGAAGATGTGGCTATGATGCCCCATAATATGGCATACTGTCCACAACATATTTTTAATCTGTTCATGATAAATAACAATAACTTTTACTAAGCACAAACAATTTAGGAGGTAAAACTAAAAAGTAAATTCTCGATTATCAAAAGAATCGATAGTACTCGATTCGAGAGAACATCAAAAGTACTCAGTATTTAGTATCGGCTCTTGTTCTTAGTACTCATATTTGAATCGCTACTTAAGTTGTTTTGAAGTCATTAACAGTCTGTTTACCACGTTGTAAGTAATTTTATTATAATTTCAAGTTAAATAACTACACTCAAAACAATTTACAAAAAAAAAAAAAAAAAAAAAAAATAGATCTAAGCACTTGAAAAAAGCGCGACAAGTGTAAATCGGCTAAGAATAATTCTTGTTGAAAAACTGAAAAAACTGAAAATATCTGATTTTTAAAGGTTTCGATATCGAAGTACTCGATTCTTAAAAGTACTCAATACTTCCCATCACTATAATAAAAAGTAGGTAATTTCTCCTTACTGTCTTCAGCAAAGTTGTAGTTAATATCTTTTGGTACTCGAGGTGTGTTTTTAAGCAGAGTGCTATGTACAAAAGGGTTGTGTGTTCAAATAATGTAATGACTTACCGTTTTTAGTTATAGCCCAAAAATTGATCATACGAGCACTTACTTTAACCCTATATGTAAATTCTAAATCGGTAGAAAAAAAAGCTACAACTCTCGTCAAAATCTCAGTACCAATTTAAAACAAACTACAACTCTGCTGCTATAATGGGAAGTGAGGTAGCGTATGAGATTACAAAGCAAGGTGCATGCTTTGAGGTAGAGCCCGGTAATATCCTACCATCACTCTGTTGCCATTATGCTGCCTTCGTCAAACAGCTTTTTTTTACCTCTGAGACAAGATAGAGGACCTTAAAATCCTCCTGTTAATCAAAAGTTTTCTAGCCCCAAAACTGTCGTACTAAAACTGAATTTTTTGCGTAACTTCCTCGCAAAGATGTTGTTATTGATTATTATTGCAGTTTATTGACAATGATGAAGCAATGACTCTAGAGAGTTTTTGGTAACACTGTAGACCGATTATTTCATGCGAGTCCTCCGCCACCACTTCTAACCTAACTTAACCTCTCACCTAAGCCCTTAACCCTCTATTGGTCTTTTCTCGGCATGTTGCGTTCGAAGAAATATATTACCTACAATTTTACTGAAGTTAATTAGAGTTAGAATTCGCTTTCTTACTACAAGCAGTACATAAAGCACTGGCTCCCAATCGTGTTAAATGTTTGGTACTTGAATATTTCTAGCACTTGCTTACAGTATTTCCTGTTAAGTGGTAAAAGTGAGTCGGTTAGACGCTTCGACATGACAGGTATCATAATCATTGTCTGTCTAGAGCCTCTCAGTTCCACCCATTTATGATTGTGGGTTTTGATGGCTGTAGACGACAAGGGCCTTTTCGGCCATGGGAACAGACTTTCCTTATCAATTTTTAAGTTATTGGCGAAAAAAAAATTTTGTGTATAATTCGATTCTGGGCACTAAAAGACCTCCTAGGAGTGTATTCTCGACATGGTATGTGCAAAGTAGTTGTAAAGATATTAGCTACAACTTTGTTGAAGACAGTCGAGAGAAATTGCAGTGTTATTATTTAGTTTCAGGTTAAAAATTTTGAATTTTGGCCTTAATTAGATACTAGAACTCATTGAAGTTGGAGCAATGCAATCGATCGTATGTGTCGAATAATATTATGGGAGAATTAGATTTGTGTGGCCGAATTCCAGCCAATTTCCCACTATTTCCATTCTACTGGCATAGAATATGTTCAAATATTGCAGTATTAATAGCTCACGGGAAGTTTTTGGAACTGAAATTAACTAATTGTTAAGCTTACGGCCCTAAGGTAATCACTCTCTCACGCTCATTCATTTTTAATGGGAAATGCTTGTTCTGCTCATTGCAGAGCCGTTTCTCTTATGACAGATTTCTTAAAAATTCAATCATAAATGCTCCAAAGAAACTTTAAGGGACTGAGACAAAAGGCCGTTAACAAACTTTAACTATGTATATAAATGTATTGCTATCTACACCATGTTCCCGTAAGATGTAGAGCTGCAAGCCCTTAGGTGTAATCTATAAACTTTTGCTTTCTGCCTGCCTAACACAGAATAAAAATCCACCAGGGTCCGATAGGCCGATAGCAACGAACTAGGTCACACGATCATGATCGAAGGTGATCAGTTTAGTATTAAAATTAAATGGTAAAAAAGTATGAAATATTTGCAGTCAATTAATCAACCAATACTTTGTCATTGTGGTGTAATTTGAGTGACCGAAAAATTCAGTGCACTTATACAACTTTTATTGCATCACTTTTTTGTTCCGACTTAGCCTATGATCTAGGTTCTTCCTCTCGAATGTTACAGACAGATACTGGTCATTCGTAGATATCTCTTACCTGCAGGACGATAATTGCCAGCAGTGTTAGCGTATCCTAGTAAAAGAATTTGGGAATAACTAAAAAGAAATCACATAGTAGCGAGTCAGTGCCTAAAATATCGCACTAAATCAAACACCCTTCATCAGACTATTTTTTTTTATAAATCTTAATATAGTATCTTCAAGCAACAAAACTTTTTTAATTAACCCTTTCCATACCTGAAGCCTTCTCTTACATGTGCACATTCAAATACAGAAGGGCATGATTTCCTCTTACCGATAGTTTGTGGAAAACAATTTCATTTCGCTACTGCCACACTAATCATTTGTAAATATACTGAACATAATACAGACACAAAAATACAAAATAAAAAAAATAAAAAATAAAAACTTCCACCAACAAACACCAACCTCCATTGTCGGTTGTTGTCAACTCATCACCGCCGATGTTAAAAGGCTATTAAGAATACCAAAATGAACTCGAAATGCTTTTGTTGATTACAATTTTAATTGGTATCTTTAAGAAAAAGAGTTTGTGTCATTGTTAACATCAGAACAACAACAAGTCACAATAAAGAAAATTCCCAAAAGTGAGCGAAGGAAATTTTTAGAGAGAATTGAAGAAAGAGACAAGTAATGCTTTTGATTAAAATTAACAAGTTTAAATTTTTAATTTACAGACTGAGAGAAAACAAGGAATTACTTATTTTTCTTCAACGAACTACAAAGAATTGGTTAATTTTTTTAACAATGTACTTTTAGGTAGGAATGAGCAGCGACTCAGCTATTCTCTCTTGCACTTCCACTCCCGCTTTGTCATTGTATCTCATTATAAATACACTCGCACACACACGCATACAGAAAATAAAAAGAAAAGTATTCTCGAGCGTGTGTGTGTGTGTCTGTGCCTGTTTGTGTGTGTTAAAGTATCAGGCTAGCGAGCCAGCACCATCCGACCAGAATTAAAGGGTGAACAACAAAAGTGTTGAACTACTTTTACGTACCATACTGAAGCAAATGATGATGATGCTGATGATGCTGGTACTACTTGCTTCTTTCGTCCACCCCACTTCCTTTGTACTGCTTATTTAGTACACGCTCTTTTTGAGTGGTGTTACATAAGTAATGTTATTGCCATAAAATAAATGAAATGATACCAAAAAGAGTGCAAAGAACAAAATTTTAAGAAACATAAAAAAGGATACAATTGCATTGGCAGCAGCAGCAGCAGCAGCAAAAGAGCCAATGGGGAAGGAGAGAGCTTGACGAAGAATTCTGATGCACATTTCAGAGATGCTGCCCCAAGGGCAGATGTGCCATTTTGCGGTTAACCACTCCAGAATTCGTAATTTCCTTTAACCTTTTCGTTTTTTAAACAAATAACTAAAAAAAAAATTATATATTCTGATTCAAAAAAATAGTATTTGTTGCGCTCAAACCCATGGCAATGAAGAAGCTGACCATTTAGATCGGATTGACTCTTGCGGATGGATTAAGAAACCAACCAACATACGGAGAAGTTTGACATCTCGTTGTATGTGCCCGAAGCTAAACCAAAAGAGAACTGACATTCTTCTTGGGGTTAGTAGATGGTATCTGTGGACTGGGTGGGGGGGGGTCTGACTGGGCACTGTACTCCATGACCGTCAGATACGGTGCTCCTTTCAGATAATTTGCAGGAGTGGGGATGGAAAAGTAGAGAATATCGTGGAACATCTACTCTACGACTCTGCAGTTCTTCGGAGAAAACGGATCTAATATATTATTCAAAGGACTGGAGCAACTAGCGAAGCCGGGACTAAGTGATATACTCAACGTAGCCAACGCTTCTGGGTGGGTCAAATACACGTGGAGTTGACGGAACAATGGGAGATTTTCCTCTAATCACAGGTATCATAATGGGACAATCATCCTCTGAGTGCAACTTGTTTTATCTAAACAACCTTCAAACGAACAATTTTAGTTCGATCATATCTTCTTAGAAAAAAATGCTATAGGATCACTAGAGTTAAAAATCATATACATACATAAGTTAAACTTTTCCCTAACCTTTCGAAGAACACCATTTATTTTTTTGTTAAAACAATCTGTTATTAGGTTGTTGTATCTAAATACCTTGATAATATAATATTTCACACCGAAACTTCTTCGAGGCCTCTATACTTTCGGAGAATTTAGTCCTTGAAAGGAAAAACTTTGGTTAATTGTAATAATCTCGTTATACACAACTAACAGCTATAAAGAATAGTAACAAATATTTTAAGTAAATATTTCCCATCGAAAAACCCTTCTTAAGTCGCTTATGACTAGAATTATCAAACTTTAACTTAAACAAAGACGGGGTCGCTCAAGATTAGAAATTCTAAAAAATGTTAAACTTTTATTAGGAAATAAATCAATGTAAAAATTAACCGTGAGTATCTGACTGAAATTAGTAAAATTAAGTTCCGAAAAACACTTAAAATTGAAGAATAGATTCTTGATCGGAAAATACTTGAGTAGTTAAGTTCGTTTTCATGACTAAGAAGTTCTTCGGCCTCCGATACGTAAGAGATAAAGCAAAGCAAAGCACAAATGTATCAAAGTTATTGGACTTTGACTTCTACTATATGTATTCGTATTCTTCTTCTTCTTTTTATGGCACAACAGCCCATGGAGGGCCTAGGCTGAGCTTTTCGCATCCACTAATATTGCCCGTGTTATATTTGTTCATGAATGAAGGGATCTACAGTTTTATGCCGAATCCGAACGAAGCCGCGATCCCGCGTTAGGCCTGAGAAGATACTGCTTTGTCACTTGATGTATTCATAAGATACTTTGGTAGCGGAAAGTATACGTTATGCAGGTAGTCTTCGATAAAGAACTTCCATGATTTCCCCCTGGGTAATTTGGTAGTAATAGTCGCAGCAAAAGTAAAACTAGCGATAGCATGTTGCGGACTCTTGCTCACTCGCTCGCTCGTTGGCTCGCGAAACGTGCTCTTAATTAAAGATAAGAATTAACTGCTGATTAGGAGTATTTCCTTTTTTTTCACTTTCATACACAAAGAGTAGCAGCAGCATTCAGCAGCACGTCATTCGACAAGGACATGCCACAAGAGCACACAAGTATAAAGTATAGAAAGAAAAAAGGATGTTAGTATAAAGAAGTTACCATTGTGGCCATCATAGTCCAAGCACGTAGTACACATATACACACCCATACTACTACCACTACACACATACTACATGCATAAGCACACAATTTTGAGTTACTCTCGTATCTCAGGCACACGCTGAGCCTTTCTTCATATTTCATATATGCACAACAGCAAATACTAAATATTCTTTATTCTTTTCTTTTCTATTAGGTACTATTTTTACTTTTACTATCAAGTCTTTGTCATTTGTGTATTTTTCTATTTCATTTTCAGTTTTTTTTTTTATTTTTCCTTTTTTTTTTGGCTGCGTTTGCTATGTTTGCCTTTGCCTTTTGTCTTTGCCATTCTCGTGCTCGTTACTTTTGTTAAATGATTTATTCGAGTTAATTTATTGCCAAAAAGGAAATTTTCCAAAGCAAAGTTACTTTATGCAGTTGTATATTTTGTTTTTTTTATGTATGAGTATAAGCATGTATGTGTGTGTTTGATCGTAAGTATTGCTTTTATGGTACTTGCGTATTTAACGTTATTATTATTATCAGGACCTTTCTATTTGTTATTAATAAGACGAAATTTGGTGATTATTTACTTGCTAGACTTTGATTGTTTGAATTTTAATTTTGTAGTGCATAATGCAAGAGACGGCTAGCAAAGCGATTTGTTAACTTAACAGGGCTTGTTCAAATTAGTCACTAACTCCCAATCAAGTGATTTAATGTTCACGGTTTTGTGACCAACTCGTTCGGTTGCCAACGCCCTTTATAATAAATAACGATTACCTGGTGGACTGTCAGCTTCTCATTTAAATAGCATTTTCTTTCCATTCTCCTCTCCGGAATATAACCTAGATTTATACTATCCTGATAAACTTTATGTCGGATTTCAGATAAGTAAGTAGAGATTAATTTGAGGTACATAAGAACAAAGTTTTTGCTCTGGAAGCTAATCTTGAGCTGCCGGATCGCCAGCTACATAGAATAGTGTTTCTTGTTTAGAAATTCAAGCTATCCCTCTTCCGAATTTGTGAAACTGCTGAACGGATTTTCGAGGAATGTAAGACATCTCCAAAATTTAGTTTTCTGACAGGAGCTTGATTATTGGGTGTATTTTTTTTACAAAAATATAACTTTATTTTAATATCAAATCGAATAATTGCAATATTCAAAGTATTGTCCATGGGAATTCCTTGCCAACAAAAAACCGTCCATCTTTTGAGGTTATGAACGAATCAATCCAATTTTTGATACTTTCGACTGAAGTAAAGCATAAGTATTTCACTAAGACCACTTTGTATCAATAGAAATAAGTGATTTTCAGACGAAGCAAGGTCTATTGAAGCTAAGCTAAAACTTCCCATCCACTATTTTCCCAATAACTTTTACACCATTTAGAAACCAGACGCCGCGTTGTTATGTTGGAAAATTAGGGTCTTGTGCCTGGTAGAATATTCTGGTCGTTTTTCAGCCATTACTCTTTTCAAACAAATCAATTATTTTCGATACCGCTCTATCGTACTAGCTTCATCAGGTTTTACTTTACTTTACTTTACTTTTAATGGCACAACAGCCCATGGAGGGCCTAGGCCGAGCTTTTCGCATCCATACATGTTGTGCGTGTTATATTTGTACATGAATGGAAGGGACCTACAGTTTAAAGCCGAATCCGAACGGCGAAGTGAAAATCTTTTCATAGCAATTTTTACTCTTGTAGGTTTGCCATTGCCTGCCAAGAGGTGGTGCCATGTAGAAAAATTATTTTTTGTACTTTTTGATTTTGCCTGTGCCGAGATTCGAACCCCGGACACTCTGCGTAGCAGTCCAACGCACTACGCCACAGCGACCACTTCATCAGGTTTTAGCAGCTCATAATAGATGACACCCTTCTGATCCTACCAAATACAGAGCATTATAGAATATTGTGCTTAGACGTTGATGCTTTTCTAGACGAGCTTCACATACGACCTCCTGCATTTCGGGTTATCGTAATGAATCCATTTTTCGTCGCTAGCAATATTTCGATGCAAAAACAATTTATTTTTATTCCCCTGAAGCAGCATTTTTCACATGCAAAATCGCCTTTCAACGTCTCTTGGCTTTCAAGTGGTATGGCACCTTATTTCTTTCCTTTTGAATGAACCCTAATAATTTTTAGAGCTTGAGTAATGTTATTGCAAGTTCTTCATCTTCGCCATTTTCCACTTGGCCAGAGCAGGGCGTTCCTTGTCTTTCGTGTCAAAATTTCTTTTTTTAAAGCACCAAAACTAGAATTCGCCTGTTTTAATCGATGAATTAGTATTTTCTCCGTAAACTTCCAACAGCAATCGATGACTTTTTTTTCGAATTAAAGAAGTAAAGCTAAATTTCCCGCAAATGCTGTTTATTTGGAACATATGCTGACATTTTTGTAGCACAAAAAATTTTGTTTACACTATGGAAAATTGATACATAATCAAAATAAAAGTTAGCTAAAGCATGAAAGTAGTTACAGTATTGCCAGATGTGATTTAGTAAAAGTGACGCCATCAATTTTTTAATCTGTCATTTTCAAGTTATATACCCAATACAAGCAATCGCAAAGGTCGATATCATTAAGAATATTCAGCAAGGATATCAGCTCTTAAGTTATGATGTTCAAACTAATTGGGCAACAGTGCCCCAGATATCTTTTTTTCTTTGTCTTTTGCGCCGTTTCTCCTCCTAGCCTAAATTTTCCATATGTTTCCCTGTTTACAATGAATGCACTGAAAGGAAAAAATTGATTATTCTGAGTTTGGTTTTGTTTAACTTGAAACATGGTTGGTTAGTTTTACTGGCTGTCCAGGGGCACACTTAGGCCATAACGACCCATTGTGATGCCACATGGTTGGACCTACAGTTTAACACCAATTTCGAATGGCGGAGTGAGACATAGGGCCACTCTTTTAGTGCTTAAGCTTGACTTGACGGCTGGGCTTATCTGAGTTAATTTCTATATCTTAACTTTCACATTTACGTTGGAGGTGGAATTGTACACGCAGGAATTGTAACCGCTGTCAGTCTTTCGACACGATTTAAAAACAAAAAACCCTAGGGTCCGCAGATATTAATATCCCTGAGTTTGGCATCTGTATCTGCGAGCGTTAGTCCAATCGCATATTTGACTGTACCACAATCTGATACCTTACAAAATTATGCTTTGCTGAGTGTTGATTCCAACCCTGTACTCACATTTTCTCTATCACTCCTAGGATTCCTGCTCTAGAGGCCTGAATCTAACAATTTTCGTGTATGCAGGACCTATAAAATTTATTTTATTTAAACTCCTACAAAATCCATGCTTAAGAAAAAGTTGTTTATCTTGAACAAGTTAAAAAGATTTAATTGGACCGCAACACCCTTACCTCTCCTTTTTCTCGTCTTTCGGCGTGTTACATGAACTCATTTCCTTACAAGTGACCATACTGAGGAAATGGTTGTGAGTTTTATCAAAGAGACTTCGGGTAAAAATTTCCCCATCCCAAAGTAATTGCGATCATGTCGAAACTAAAAAATGAATACTTAACAGCCAGGATCATGAGTTTTCAAAAGATACCGTTGGAAATACCAACGAAATTCCTTCGAGTAAAATGTTTTCGAATGAAAAAAACTGAAACCACTTTATTTAACAGGTGCAGATCCACAATGTATTGCCTACATATTTCACAGGTCCTCTAGGAGCCAACTGATGCCTCTTCTAATACCCCAGTAAGGTTCTGTTATGAACCAGCACTTGAGTCGCTCCTGTTGCACCCGGTATAGCCTTTTCCACTGCCTCTCCCTTTCTCATTTTCGTGCACTCTCCAAAATCAATGCGCATTTGCCCCCACATTTCGTTCCCTTTCCTATTTTATATTTACTCGTAATTGTAAAGGAGAAATTACGAATTACATATGTATTTTATGAGTGTGTGCGTATTTAGTAGGTACTCGTACGTGTGTCGGTGTGTCGGCGTGTCAGTAAGTTTTTGAAAGTAGAAAGTTGTAGTATTAGTACATAGCAGCATACTTAATCACAGCAATTAACAACGTATTTCGTAGGCAATTTGCTGGCAGCTTAAACTTTTGCCAAAGTTTAAATGAGTCTTGGTATTGAGATGTCGACTGCGAAGGCTGTGTTTCATGGCTGTGAGTAAAAGGTGGGCAGGGAAGTGAGTCGTCATGCCAATGAAAGTAAAGTGAAATAAATAAAGAAGTACAACGAAGTTTTATAAATGATACGAGTAGCTAAGACATTTATGAACTGCGTCATTGGAAAGAACAAAAAAATTTGCTATGTCAACAATGTCAGAGTCAATCTAAGAGCAACCCTTAGAAGTAAGTACATAGTGATTTGCCAAGAGCACCCCCTTTTCTTTGTGGTGGTTAACTCAAAGAAGCATTACTGAGGAGGTAACTGACTGCTCTCAAATTGCAATAAAAGTCTTCTGCTACTTTGAAGCATTTATATTCTAAAATAAGTAACAAAAACACAAAAAAAATATGTTTAAAAGTTGGCGCCAACTACATGCGTGGCACTATTATTAACATACTCTTCATTTACCGCCACGACCTTCAGTGAACCCCAGATTGTGTTTTTTTATTTTTTATTTTGCAATACTTATCTAATCTTTAAGATTGCTTTTTCTAGTGAATTTTTTTTATTTTTATTGTAATTCCTGGAAATGTCTTCTTTTACTCTTTTACTCTTTTTCTATTCTTGTTTTTTACTCAGTCGTTGTTGTCTCCTTGGGGGTCATAAAAATATGGTTGCGCTCTACGTACAAATCAAAAGCGCCAAACAGAAACGATTTTGCTGCTAGTTGCCACCAATTCTCTGCATTTAACATCAATTCTTATATCACAGACAATCGCAAGATATTTCACCAAAGATAATGTACACATACCATAAATACTTTCAAGGAAATGAAAATTGTAGTTGACAATATTTTTTGCCTAGTTCCCCTTGAATGAGTGCAGAGCGGCACCATGAATGGCAATATTTGTTATTGCAACATAATGTTTCCGTTTGTGTTTTCAGAGTTTGAGTTGATGCCAAAATGATTTATGTTAATTTTATTAGTAAGTAGTTGAGGAAAATGACTACACACATACTTTCACTGCGTATTATATATTTGCTTAGTTTCGAAAGTTTTAAGTATACGAGTATGTATATGAAATTTTTACTTACTTTTACTTTTAATGGCACAACAGCCCATGGAGGGCCTAGGCCCTACTTTTACTTTTACTAGAATACTTTTTTACTAGAGTACTTTTTTTTACAAGAATAAGTGAGGCTCAGTGTACTTAACATAACAAGGATAACGGAAAGGTTTTTGTTTTAGTACCGTACAACAAATGGTTCGTGAGATTGCCCATAAGAAATTCTCCAGATATATGGTAGACACACGCAGATCCTTTACTTCGCTTTATCCTCATTCCAAAGAATTGGGGATTTGTTAGTAAAAGAACTTCTTCCAATAATCATTATTCAGTACTGCAAAAATGGTTCAGGAGACATACCCAAAAAAGCTTTTCGATTGTTTCGAAGGTACTACGCCCATTTGCCTCAGCTCGTCGTATAACTATAAACAACTCGTTTGAGATTTAGTCTAAGTGTGATTTAGCTTCTTAGCGGTCGCTGTGGCGTAGTGGTACTTCGTTGGACTGTTACGCAGAGTGTCCGGGGTTCGAATCTCGGCACAGGCAAAATCAAAAAAGTAGAAAAATCTATTTTTCTACACAGCACAAGAGTAAAAATTTGCTTTGAAAAGCTTTTCACTTCGCCATTCGGATTCGGCATTAAACTGTAGGTCCCTTCCATTCAAGTATAAATATAACACGCCCGACATGAGTGGATGCGAAAAGCTCGGCCTAGGCCCTCCATGGGCTGTTGTGCCATTAAAAGAGAAGAAGAAGTAATTTAGCTTTTATTCGGAGTTTTTGACATATTTTTTTTTAAATTTTGGGATATTTTTTTCCTTAAATTTAGTTTGAGTTTAATTTAGTTTGAGTTCTGGCTTTAGTTTTGTATTGATTAGGATTTCGTTTTCAGTTGAATTTGCCCTGGGGTTTTCTCGGAATTTTGTCTGATGCTCGCTTTTCATTTTGGTCTAAGTTAGTAATTCAATTAAATTTACCTTTTACTAAAAATGTTCCCTAAATTGCGCAAAAATTTTTGATTTCATTTATGATCTGAGTTTTGGTCTAAATTCACTTCGAATTTTTTTCAGAATTTTGGTTCGAATTCTGTTATGAGTATTGCTTTAAATTTTTGTCTAAACTTGGTCTGAATTACGTTCTGACTTTTGATTTGATTTTTTATCTGAATTTTGGAATAATTATTGATGCATGTTTTAGTGGTCGCCGTGGAGTAGTTGGTAGTTTGCTGCAGAGTGTCCGGGGTTCAAATTTTGGCCCAGGCAAAAATAAAAAAAGTACAAGAGTACAAATTGCCAATGAACAACTTTTCGTTTCGCCGTTCGGATTGGGCATAAAACTGAATGTCCTTTGATGCATGTAAAAATATAACACGAAAAACATGGGTGGATGCGAAAAACTTGCCCTAGCCTCTCCATGGGCTGTTGCGCCATTAAAAGAACGAAGAAGCATGTTCTATTGGTTTACATTTTCCAGAATTAAAATTTGATTTTTGAAGTTTACTTCTTTAGAATCGTTTTTTATATTTACGCTGGGGGTAAACACAACATGAGTGGATGCGAAAAGCTCGGCCTAGGCCCTCCATGGGCTGTTGTGCCATTAAAAGTAAGTAAGTAAGGGGGTAAAAGATGATCGTTGCAGTGAAAATTGTCACGCAAATGATAGGCAATCTCGGCCAATATGAAATTTCAAACAAATATTTAGCATTTCAAACAAAATCATTTAGATTTCTAGAGCTGAAAGAATGAGCGAGTATGATGGGCTGAAAATAAAATTCAGATTTTGCTATCGTAAAAAAAACCCAAAAACCAGCACCGAATGATCGCGAGAGTGTATACTACCCAAACAACTTGAGGCACAACAGAATTCGAATTTCATTGAAAAACAACTCGCAAAGACTATTGCGGAGCCAGCATGAAATTGCATCAACACTCATCTCATTGAGTCCTGACGAAAGTCCTCAGATTGAGGTGGGCCAATTCCCATATTCTCAACGAAAGAGAAGGGCAGAAGATTTACTTGAAAATTTGCTTGAAAATCTTTCCTCCGCGAAAAGAAAATAACAGCACAACAAAACATAGACAAGATTTGCCAAGTTTCCAGTCAACCTAATAACATTCGCGAGCTCTCAGCAAATGGTAAATTTTCCACCTGAATATTTTGATGATGATGATTATTATATTGATGATAATAATGATGATGATGGTATGATTATAATTATAATGATGTAGCAAATAAAATCGCATACTTTGACTATGAATATTTTGAAGGAGATGAAGTTAATCCAGATGAAGCACACCTGGGAGCAGAGAATTATCAAACTGAACTATACAAGGCTTATCGTTTGCATAAATCGGCACATCGTTAAAAAATCCTCCGGCCACGCCTGTAATGTTTGAGATAGACTCTGGTTTTTACAAGATTACTAACCTGAAAACCCAAAACGGAAACGTTCTGAAGAAGTAAATTTCTGTAGAGATGTCCCACTGACGCACATAATTTTTTTTTTTAAGTTTTGTTTGACCCTTTAACTGTTTTTATATAAATTTTAATCTGATATATTTTTTTGGGGTTTTTGGTCATAATTTCGCTTTAAATGATTTGAGTTTGTCAGATTTATATTCAGAATTCTGATCTGATTTTTTAATTAAATTTTATTCAGAATTTTGGTCTGTTTTTTTGTGTAAGTAACTGTCTTGCCCTTAGGACTAAATTTGGTTTCAAATTAAGTGTAAGCTTTGACCTGATTTTTTCTTCCAGTTATTGTCTGAGTTTTGGTCAAATTTAGCTTTGAGTTTTAGATCAAATTCGGATTTATTTCTGAATTAAATTTTCCAACTGTGTTTTGATCTGAGTTCCACATTAGTGTAGTTCCAACTTTAATCAGAAAGTCGTTTGCTGTTTTATAGATACTTAATTTTTTTTTATTGTTTAACTTTCCCCTTTATATCTTCTTTCGATATAATTTGATAATTAAATGGAAAGTTGGAAAGTTGTATACGAATTTTGTAGGTATGTACTCATTCCTTTTTTTTTTTTTTTTTTTTTTGTTGATTGTGTAATAATGCGTTAAGATGCGCGTAAAGTTTTCTGTTGCAAAATTCTGCTCTGTTTTTCAACCGCATACAAAATTAAAAGTAATTTGTGCAAAAACAAGGGGAAAAAACTTTGTTTTAAATGCAATTTTCTTGGTATTTAAATTACCTTAATGAAACTTCGTGCGTGGGTTTATTTGAAAAAATTTTGCTTTTGTTTTTGTTTTTGCAAATACTTTTTCACATTTTATTCACACTCTTTCAATTTCTGCGTATGGAGCGCGGCAGCCACACTTTATCGCTGACAAAGTTGCAGTTGCAATACAGGAAAACACACACATATGCACACACATACATATACATACTTATATAATATGTATGTATGTACGTATAAAATACGATAAGCATTTCACATAATTATTTTAAGGATTCACCAACATTTACCATGAACTTTTACTCAACTTCTTATTCTTCCTTTTTACTTTTACTTATGCTTATCTTCATTCAGCTTCAGCTCATTGCAAATATGTAATTGAATGGAGGAAACTTACTGCATTGGTGTGTTTGTGTGTGTGTGTGTGTGTGTGTGTGTGTGTGTGTGTGTGTGTGTGTGTGTGTGTGTGAGTGTGTGAACAAGCGGATAAAAAGCAATGCAAGTAAACACCGCTGTGGTATACTTAAAAAAAATTCCTGCTTATAATGCTTGTTTGTACATGGTTTCGCATTTCTCGTAGCAATTGTTGCTACCATTTCATAACATTTCAGTTTTTTAGAGTTTACTACATATATTGCACGAAAACAGCAGCAGCAGGAGCAGCAAAAACAATGTAGGACTGCTGCAAAACCAAGAACATCTATAGAGCTATAACAACATCTTGGATATAGTTAAGTGTGTGTGTGTGTGTGTGTGTGTGTGGTTTACATCATTTTCTTGGTTGAGTCGATATAATCCGTTGATGATTTCCGGTGTTAAGAATTCTTTCATTTTTTCTTTCTCAATTGCCAAATGTTTGCAACATTTGCGTTTGTGCAGCGCAGAAGCAAGTGGTCGCAAAATGTATAGTGTAGTTTGGAAAAAATCATGAAGAAAACATTAGAAGGTTTGCTATTTTTGTTTCTACACGATAAATTTAATTCAACTAAATGTTGTTTTTATTCTATTTTTATTAAATTGTATTGAAAAAAAAAGAAAACTATTTATACATAGTTTGCCCCACCCACAAATGTGGTCGGTCATTTTATGACTATGTATTTTAATGCAGCTGCAAAGTATGCAACAATAAAAAACATTTGCATTCTTAGTTCATGCAAGTGTATTAGTGAAGTTAAGGTTTTTTTTATACTTATACGCAAACACACAAAGAGAGACCAGCAAATAAGCAAATCATACTCACAGATAAAAGCACAGACTTCGTTTTGTATGCACCCAGTGTGATAATCAGACTTCCTCTGGATAATGGTCAAGTTCCAGGCAATAAACTATAAGAGTTAATTAATTGCAGCCATAGCATCGACAATTGCTGGACACATAAAATTACAAATATGTAGTTACACACTAATTACTAAATAAGTACTCTTCGTTATATAGTACATAAATAAGCTATAGAAAGTCAACCTTTTGTTTTTTTACTGGGTAACAAGTTCATTACTATTATTTTGTAATGGTTTCTTTGCATACATTTAATTTGTTTTTACAACAAATTAACATTTATTTTCATTAAGGATTAAGTCTTAATACTTTGTGCACTGAAGCACTGAAGGAAATGCAATAATATTTCTCCACAATGTAGTACTTACATTAATTCGGTAAAAGTAGAAAAATGCATTTAGTTGCGCTTCCCGTTGATAGCCGTCTTTTGTTTGTACTAAAAAGTATTTTGTCAGTTTATAAACGTTTTGCTGCGGCAGTTTTGCCCGCTACACAGCATTGCACATTGATTATTTATATAAAAGTTTATTCTACAATTGCGTTAGCTTAAATGTTTTGCTAAATGCAAAGGATAAAAATCACGAAAGAAACTTTACGGGTGATGGTATTGAGTTCGACCAGCTAAATATTCCTAAATACGCCAGAATGACCGCCGTAGCATTGGTAGTGATAGGGCGTTGGTTTGCTATGCTGGCTACTCGAGTTCGAGAATCTGCTTGGCGCCACTTCTTGGCTTATCTGACAATGACAAACTTCGAAGAGTAGCAAAACTTCTCAAAAACAAAACTGTCCGGCGCTTTCATTCACGCAAAAAATTTAACTCGCAAATGTCGAAAGGGCGTGAAGAACTCGGCTAGGTCCGTCATGGGCTTTTGTGCTATTGGAGAAAAATAAAGAAAGAAATCGGTAAATACTTTGGAATCGAAAAAAAGTAAAAATTTTTTAAAAATTAAGAAAAACTGTTGACTTAACTTAAAAGTTGTTTGAGTGCTTAAAGTTTTAATTTTATGGAGTTTTGAGTGGAAACTCTGCAATCAACAGCAAACCACTTCGCGCATGTTTCTAATCAAACAGACAAAAAATACTTCTCTCCTTGCATACTAGTGGAAAGACTAGTACAATGTAATGCTAATGTAACATGTATGTATGGTAATAAAAGACGTTCTTGTTGACACGTTCTTGTTGAATTGCGGAGCAAGTAGAGTTAAATGCAAAAAGCTTAAACCAAAAGTGAAAAAGAAAATCGAGTAAGTATTTTCGGAAAACAAATACAAATATGTAGCCATAGATTATGATTCTTTTTTAAATTGAAACTTGTCTAGCGGGAGTCGGTAGAGAACTAACTTAGAATTATCTCAAGCCATAGGAATTTATTCAGTATGGTGTAAAAGTCTGTTATTAATTTTCATTGGGTGAGATAATCTAATACATTGGAGAGATATGTACAGAAAGTACAGATATCAGAGGAACTTTTTTATATCTTCGTCTTTCGTTTAATTGCTCAACAGTCCATCGAGTGCCTAGGCCGAGTTTTTCGCATTTTTATATCAATTAAACTTAATAAGAGAGTGGTATTTGACAAGACATTAATTTTACATATCATTTGTTATTCATTCATTTTGCTCATGTTGATAAATACGTCGTGAGACGTAACGACTAGCAGGAGTCAATAAAAGAATCATATAGAGGGTCCTCAATGGCAATCAAACCTGATTACAGTGAACATCCGTTCTTTTTTTGATTTGCTTTATTCTACATTCATATTGTTTTTAAAACAATCGTACGTACAATGCTCATATAGACCACCTAATAAAACCTATGCTCCATAATCAACAGTCCCTGGTTCGAGCCCAGTAAGCTTCAGAAAATTGAATAAGTTCTTTATTTGTTAAAAATAAAATAATAAATAAAAACAAAATAACTAATACAAAATATTTTTGTCTTCTTCTTGTGACACGAAATGGTTCAATGTAACTAGTTTTCCGACTAGTATATAGAGACAGTGCAGGACCAGTACTTGTCCTGTCCAATGAAAAAAATAACTAGTCTCTTCTCATGTGTTTGGGCTAGACATGTAACCAGTTGTGGTCCCCAGGGTCTAGTATAAGACCAGACCGGTTGGTATTCTATAATTTAAAATTATTCCGGTTGGTATTCTATAATTATTATTATTCTCTTGGTCTTAATCAAATTCGGCATATGGCTCTAGTTATACCACCTTTCTTTTCTGTATTCCCTCCTTTCTCTTCCGTTTCTTTCTTATTTTACTTTTTTCTCCAACAATTTTTCATTCTACTCTTTCCTTGTACCCTCATACACATCTCCTTTCTCTCTACTTCCTTCGTCTTTCCATTTGCCCTTTCATTTCCTTCTCCTCACATTTCCTTCGCGTCCATTCATTCAGCGCTTTCTCACTCTATTCTTACTCTTATACCTCTCCTCTTCTTCTTCTCATCTATTCTCCGTCTCCATTACCTCTCTTCGCCTTATCCTCTCTTTCATTCGCATCATCTGTCTTCATCTCTCTTCCTACTATATTTCCCCTCATCTTCACTGTTTTTCTTTCCTCCCAACCTCATTAATTTCTGCTTATTTCGCTATTACTTTTTTGGCTATACTTCCCCTCTCCTAATCCTATTTGCTTTTCTTTATCTATCAACTTTTCGAGAATTAATCCTGGTTCTTGGGACTCCAGTGTAGCACTCAATTATTTGTATTAAAGTAATTATATTCTCTACTCTTCTATATTCTCTCATCTTCCTTTCCCTCCATTTGTTCTTCTCTTTATTTCTCATGCCTGCTTTTCCTCTTCCCTTCTATCTCTTTTTCATCCTATCACTGCCACATTTTCCAAGAGAGAAACTCTTTTGCCATTCTGCCGACTATCTTTCCGATCTCCTCCCTCCCTAACCTATCCTCTCACCCTATTCTTTTTTCCTTCGTTTCTTCTTTTTTGAAGTTTATTTCTTTAGGATCGTTTTTTTATATTTACGCCGGTTGTAAAAGATGATCGTCCTAGCGAATATTGTTACGGAAATGATGGGCAGCGCCCTCTATCAATCGTATATGAAAAAAACTTAATTGATCGAGGGTAAATATTTGGCATTTCAAATAAAAACATTTAGTAATTTTTAGAGCTGAAAGAATGATAGAGTATAGACTGAAAACAAAATTCAGATTCCGCTATCGTGAAAAAAGCCAAAAACCAGTACCGAAAGATCGCGAGAGTGTATACTACTCCAGAAACTTGATGCACAACAGAATTCGAATTTCATTGAAAACAACTCGCAAAGACTAATGCCGAGAGATAGCATGAACGGCAAAAGAGTTCATTAGAACCAATAATTGCATCAACACTCATGTAATTGAGTCCCGAAAAAGGTCTTCAGACTATACAGCACCAGGCCATCATTGAGGTGGCCGAATTTCCAGATTGTTAACGAAAGAAAAGGTTAGAAGATTTACTTGAAAATTTACCTAAAAATCTTTCCTCCGTGGAAAAAGAACAATTCGCATCAGCACACAAAAACATACTTAGACTAGATTTACCAAGATTCTAGTAAACTTCATAATATTCGCGAGTTCTCAGGCCGGCAAGTGGCAAATTTTCCACCTGTTGAGATCATACAACCTGAATAATTTGATGATGATTATTATTATAATGATGATGATCTCAAGATTATAATTATAATCATGTAGCAAATAAAATCGCATGCTTTGTAATAGACCTTGCCTTATGTCGGTTGACTTAGCTAGTGTGCATGCTTGCTTTAACCTGGTACTGTGCTCGCCGGAGGGGTGGGTACTTGCAGTCAACTGTCGAGCTGTTGCACATAAGAGCTATCTATATACAAGATTTTCATGGTCGTACAATTTTGCCAGTAAAAAGAAGGGGAAAATGAAAGATGAAAGTGGTCAACATATGTAGATGATGTTAGTGCAGCAAATCGACTTACTACTAGAACGCGACCAATGCAGAAGCATAGCTGTCATTGCTTCGCTACTCTCCCTTTCCCAACCATCAGAATTGAGTAACTCTCTCCAACCCAACCAAATCCAGCTAACGGTCCATCAACAAATTCGCTATATTTGCTTAACTATTCTTTATTCATTATGCAGGGTGTTTTTTTTAGAAGTGTGTTTTGCAAGAAGAAATAAAACCCATATAATTTATTGTTATGACCAAGAATTTAGCTTTATTATAAAGATAAGGATTTGCCATTATGTTTTAAAAACGATTTCGGGCTAGTGGCCACCGCGGCTGGTTCGAATTTATCCAGCCGAGAGGCCCAATTTTCGACCCCTTTTTGCAGAAATTGGGGCCGTATGTCCGTATGTCAGTAATAACGCGCCGAATATTCTCTTCCAAGGCGTCAATCGTCTCGGGCTTATCTGCGTTGACAAGCGACTTCACATAACCCCACAAAAAATAGTCCAACGGTGTTAAATCGCACGATCTTGGAGGCCACGCCACAGGCCCACGACGCGAGATAATGCGCTCACCAAAAGTTTCCTTCAATAAATTGATTGTTTCGTCGGCTGTATGGCATGTAGCGCCGTCTTGTTGGAACCAAAAGTCGTCCTTATCAACATGCTCCAACTCAGGCACGAAAAAGTCATTAATAATGGCTCTATAGGGTTCCCCATTGACTGTAACATTATGACCGGCTTCGTCTTTGATTTCTTCAATGACCAATGATTCCCACTGCCCATAGAGAATAGAGTGACTTTTTGAGGATGTAACGGCGTCTCAACAATGGCTTGTGGATTATGATCACTCCAAATGCGGCAATTTTGCTTATTAACGTACCCATTCAACCAAAAGTGAGCTTCATCGCTGAACAAAATTTTCTTGTGAAAATCGGTGGCCATCTCGTTTTTCGTTTTGGGCCCATTTACCATGCGAGTCGCTTGATGGTCGTTCGACTTCAAATCTTGAAATGGCAAACCGAACTGAGAATAAATCAAGTGACAGCTGTGAAAAAGAACAACTCCGAAAAAGTATTGCCAGATTGAAAATCACTCTTCAGAAAAAAAACACCCTTTATATGTGTTGTTGTAGTTTTTTCTGATTTACAGTACTTAGCACTATCTCTAACATTATTGAAAAGAGACTTAAGATTACGATCCACTTAAATTCTATATATATTCTGAACATTATTTAAGGTTTATCATTAATTATTTTTTTAAATTAATTATTACATTGCAAGAATTTTAAGAATAAGTAATTAAACCTTGAAAAATAATATATATATATATAAAATTCAATGGAATTTGAACAACTAAATAATAAAATTACGATATAATCAATAGAAAAGAAAATAGTTTTACTTCCACTTACATGTTTTGCGTGGATCCATCGATGTTAGCGCTAACAGGACTGGTTACGAATGTTGTTCCAAAATATGTGTAGATAAGTACTCTTAATATTAGGGTTCAATTAAATTTATAGTGGCACAGGGTGAAAATTCAATTAACCTAGGTGCATCTTTCTGATTAATTACTTATTCTTTTACACATTTTGATTTAATGCAAATTATTATGGAAAATACTAGAAATAATTTACATTTAATTCTTTTGTCTTTTTTTTGTTTTCTTGAACTTATTTAGGCATTCTTAAACTTTAAACTGAAAAATGTGAGACTATTATTGGTATGCGTGCAATCACGACATGAACCTAGAGAGACTCAGGCAACCGTGTTGGAAGACCCTATAGTCACACTAGTTAAGTATACTTCACGTAATGATAACGTGGGAATAGGTCCGGGTAAAGGTGTATGTGTGGTTTCTGCTTTTGTGGACTAAAACCCAAATGTGCGAAAATGTATGCTTTAAGCTGTTGCAAGCGACGACGTCATGCGTGCAGTGCGTAGCCTCACACTGTAGTGGTGCTCCGCTGTACTTGCTTGTGCGGATCTTGTCCACCAATGGCCCAGATCCACAAAATTTAATTTCAAGATCCGCAGAATACTATCTTCTATTTCTGATGTTTAATCCTGAACACAATTAATGAATTTAATTAACCACGTGGTTTGACTCTTCAGAAAACTCCACTGAGCTAAGTATTATGATGTACGAGGTATGATCAAAAAATAACCGTTATTTTTTCAAAAAGTATTTATTTATTCATCAACAACTATCTTGTCCCCTTCAAAGTAATCCCCCTCAGATATAATACACTTATGCCAGCGTTTTTACCAATCCTCGAAACACTTCTGAAACGCGCTTTTTGGTATCGCCAACAGCTCCTGTTTCGATTTTTCTTTTATCTCCTCAATCGTAGCAAAACGCTTTCCTTTCATCGGTGTCTTCAGTTTTGGGAAGAGGAAAAAGTCAGCGGGGACCAAGTCCGGTGAATACGGTGGTTGAGGCATGATAACGGCTTTGTTTTTGGCCAAAAACTTACGCACAAGCGACGTTGTTTTTGCTCAAAATTTAGCAATTTTGGAACAATCTTCGCTGCCGCACGTTTCATGCCTAAAACATCCTTAAAAATTGCTTGGCATGAGCCGAACGATATGCCAACATCATCAGCAACCTCTCTGATAGTGATTCGACGATTATCCAAAATCATTTTCTTCACTGCGTCAATGTTTTCATCGGTTGTTGACGTGCTCGGGCGACCAGGACGAGCAACGTCATTGACATCTTCTCGGCCTTCCTTAAACCGGTTATACCACAATTGAACTTGTGTTCTGCTCATAGTAGACTCGCTAAAGGCCAAAGGCCACAGTCAACATTTCCAATGTCCTTGTGCATTTAATTTAATTTTTTACACAAAACTGAATACAGTTTCTTTGATCCATTTTTTCGAATAGTAAAAAATCGAAGAGCATACCAAAACACGACTTACCTTTTTATCTGTCAAAAACAAACTGACAATCCAAAATGGTTGGTATTGCCAACATATATAACAGACATGTGGACCAACATAACAGAAAAAAAAAATGCGAAAATCGAACATACGTAACTCACGAAATTTGAAAATAACGGTTATTTTTTGATCACACCTCGTATGTATCATTCGGTTTGATCAACATCACATCAAAAAGAAAAAGTTTTGATTCTCACGATTCTTCTTAGGTTCCGCTATCTCAAATTAATTTGTTATGCATACTATTGAGTATATAAGAATTTACAGTTCTTCGGAGTAATGCGAATTAACACTTTCACCCAGCATACATTACGACAAACACAAAGTTTTTTTCCCCCTTCCTTCTGACACGATATAAATAAATAAATCTGAACAAATGTATGTGTGTATATAAAAATCTTCAGCTTGAACAATTTTATGGCGTCCATCACAGCTTTGAGTATGAATATTTTGATGGAGATGATGATTTTGCAGAGGACGTTGCATGCATTGGAAATGCAAACGATCAAAATGAATTTAATCCAGATGTAGTACATCATTAAACTGATCTATACAAGGCTCATCGTTTGCATAAAAATTCCTTCGGCCACGCCTGTAATGTCTGCGATAGAGTCGGGTTTTTACAAGATTACTAAACCTAATCTGAAAATGCAAAACGAAAACGTTCTGCAGAAGTAAACTTCTGTAGGGCTTCCCACTGATGCACACAATTCTGTTTCTATATATTGCCTTTGTCTCCCAATGAAAAAAAAAAAATTAAATACTCCGTCTATCTAATATTTACTCTCCTTTCTCTGCGATCTTATTTCCCATCTGAGAGACACTCCACAATTAACCTCTATTTCGTTCTTCACCATCTGTCGTTTCGTCTCTTCCCTCATTTTCTACACATTCACACGTATTGAACATTTTCTGTCACTTAAGCTTTTGTATAGCACTTACCTGTAATTTTACTATTCTATGTAAATAGGAAAAGTTAAATAAATTTTAAAACTTGTAGCATACATAACAATAGCCCTTTGAAGGGATTAAAATAAGTCATTTCAAATGATTATACTTTATTATAGCTTAAAACTTCTCCCATAGCCACACATACTCGTACAATTGCACCGACTAAACATACATGCCAGTGTATGGGTGCTTTAAATAAATAAGGACTTCCCGCAATGAACGAGTCTAGTGGTACTCATGTGTCGTACATACAATGTATAAATTATAAGTAGATACAAAAAATGCTTTGACAGCTTATGCCGAAAAACTAATATCAAAATATATCTAACTATCTACTACGCCATCCTAAATTCATATACCAATGTCTAATAAATTTCTGGATTTGCTTGAATCTAATATTAAAATGCATTTCCAAAGAGAAGAGGAAAAAACACCTACCAAAAAATTCTGCATCGACATTAATCTCAGCATTAAATAAAAATGCATTAAACGCCCTTACTTACTACAGTGAGCGCAAGAAATATGTGTGCAGAATACAGAAGAGGATTGTGTGCAGTGTGCAAGAGCGACAACAGCACACTTGAAAATGCACCACTACATACATGGGCATGCATAATACGAGTATGTGAGTGTGTGGGTAAATTGTAGGTATGGAGTGCGCAGGAGGTGAGACGAGATCATATGCACTTATGCAGATGCAGTTGCTGGCTGTGCGGCTCGTCTCTGTGCGTGTCAGCAGCACAAAGGCGACAACTTCGAACTTTTATTCTGCTCACATATGCACGCATACATACATACGAACATACGAGTAGAAAAGAAAAAAAAAATATTCGAAAAAGATGCAAAATTTCAAAAACGAAATTGCATGAAATCCTTATAGGAAATATTCGAATTTTCGGCGGCTACTGACAAACAAAATAAAGCGTAGAAAAGAGTTTTAAATTATTCCTTTGAGTCAGAGAATATTGTCATCCAGCATTCAGACGCAATAGCGCAGCACTGGCAATAGTAAATAGCCGCAGCAGTATGTAAAATAATTCTGTCAGTTTTTTTTTAATATTGATTATTGCCGTGGATGATTTTACATATGATGTGAATGACGATATGCGTACCAGCAACAGCAACAGCAAAAACATTTATAAAGTACATAACGCATGGCGCGGCGAAGGTGAGTGCGAGTATGTTGATTTTTCTGCTGCCACTGCGTCAATATTTTTCCACCTTTAATTGCAAATGAGCTGAGTTGAGCTGAACTGTTGACAGTTGGCATACGAATACACATGCATGCAGTAGGTACTCGGTACTTGTCGCAGGTAGGTAGATGGTAAGTACCTACTCATTCATTCTGGCATAACTACAATGCCTTCTTGCTGATGTATGCAGTGGATTCTGTTTTTATTTTCTTTCCGTTTTCTGCTTTTATTTTTATTATTGTCACTTGCAATATGCGAATGACATTTAATCAAATTTATTCGTTGATGCAAAAAAAAGTAAAATCGATTTTTAATTGAAATTATAGGTGAATGATTTTTTTACTACTTACATGTAGGCACTTGCAGTTTATTGTTATTACAGATTATTATTACTTACTGCCACACATGTTCAACTACTTAATTGGACTTGACTGTAGCTGTGTGATTTTAAGTGGTGGGTGACCCATTTTAATTACAGCGTGATGTATAAAGCTTCATTGTGCGATTTCTGCATGAGCGAGGGCTGCCTATGACCACTATGAAGTCGAACACTTATGACTAAGTACATTTCGTACGAACTCGTATATTTTAGCACCTAGAATATTTCTTGAGATAAAGTAATTATATGAAGTGCTTCAGAGTTTATAAATTAAGGCAAAAGTAATGAGATCTTGAAATTAATACTTCAAAGCACATTCTACAATTTCTAGCGAACACTGTTCGCAAATCGTAGGAGAAAGTGCAAAACTTTCTTTCTCTATTTAAAATTTAGTACCCACATTGTTTTCTGTATTTGAAAAGTCATTAGAATCGAAAAAGTGGATTTGTTTTTCTTTTTAGTTTTACCAAGCAAGCACATAATTATCGCATGCGATAATTTCTTAACACTTAAACATTTATTCACACATCCTCACTCCGGCCCACATACACATGCTCTTTGCATACTTTTAGGATGATGCTATTGCTACTGTTGCTGTTGTTAAATGTAAATTATATACGAATTTTATTAATGAGAAATTATAATGATAACACTGATAACACTCAGAAAATTATGATCATCATAAAATTGTGTGTAATTACATAGTACATACATACATACTCGTGCAATAACAACAAAAACAACAACAACAACAGCGAAAGTAAACCACATCATTTAACTTAACCAAACATCAACACCGCAATCAACACAGTCGTTACTCATTCATTCATGCAGTCGCTACTGTTGTGTTGCCAGCGATGCCAGATGGATGTGTTGGTGATGTATTGACCATTTCAATTTCATATACACAATTTTGCTCTTCTAATTGGAAAATATAATCTTTCATTATGCCATTTCAAAATGAGTAAAATACTTATTTATCACATATTAATTCAAATTGATATTAGAAATTTGCAGATAAGTATTCCAAATGAATTGTAAAACTATCAAAGTCTCTTTAGAATATTTCAAATTCTTTTCATCATATTTTATATCTCGATATTGGCATATTCCTAATTGATTTCGGAACTTTAATTGATGTAATAGATTCTCGAAATTTTCAATATTATTTTCTTCTTCTCTAGTTGAACAATAGCCTAATAGTGGACCTAGTCAGAGCTGTACTTATATTTTTTTTTTCCAAAATATGTATTAAATTTCGGAGTACTTAATACTGATAATTTAATTTCAGAATATTTCAAGTTGAGCGCAGAAAATTTCATATTGAGTCCTGTGAACTATCAGATTTATTACATTTCGCTTAGATTCTTCCAAATTGTTTTCAAAACACTTTAAGTTGACATCCCAATATTTTAATTTCTTTCCGAATCAAATTAATTTTAGAATATTTCAAATTATTTTCAAAATATTTTAACTCTCGATATTTACTTTACTTACTTTTAATGGCACAACAGCCCATGGAGGGCCTTGGCCGAGCTTTTCGCATCCACTCATGTTGTGCGTGTTATACTTGTACATGAATGGAAGGGACCTACAGTTTAATGCCGAATCGGAACGGCTTTTCATAAGCTGATTTCTCTTGTAGGTTTGCCATTGCCTGCCAAGAGATGGTGCCGTTTATAAAAATTATTTTTTCAACTTTTTCATTTTGCCTGTGCCGAGATTCGAACCCCGGACACTCTGCGTAGCAGTCCAACGCATTACCACTACGCCAAAGCGACCATACTCTCAATATTGGCATATTCTTAATCGATTTCGGAACATTAATTGATGTAATAGTTTCCAATTTGACTTTTTGGTTCATATGGAAAGTATCTGGTCCGATTATACCAAACGAACAGATGTTTGAGCGGTGGTATTTCACGCAAAATTTGTGTAATTCGTCGCTGGTGAAAAAAGTTACATTGATTTCAAAATGAGTGAAATATCTGAAGAAATAAGCTTTGTGATGCTTTATTACTATAGAAAAGATAAAACCGGCGCGAAAACATGCTGAAAAATTTGTGGTGCGGTTTACGGTGAGGACGCTGTGAGTGAACGCCAGACCCAGGAGTGGTTTGCTCGATTTCAAAGATACACCTCGCTCTGGTCGTCCAGTTATTGAAAAAGCCGATGAAATTTTGCAACTGGTGGAGCAAGATCGACACGCAAGCTGTGAGGAGATAGCGGAGGCACTAAACATCAACCACATGACTTAAATTTATTTTAGAAACCGTTTCATATTTATTTCAAATTAATTTCCAATTGATTTTGTTAGTATTTTGAGTAATTTCATAATTCCTCTCTATTTCAGAAAAATATTTCAAATTGATTTTAAAAGAAATGTATATTTAATTTTTTTCAAGAAAATATTTCAACTCGGCTTGTGAATATATCAAATAAATTTCATAAATAAAAGAATCTTTTTTGAATTTTCCAAATTGAATTACTTAATGAATGAGTGAATCTACTTAGAATGTTTCACTTTAATATCAGAAAATTGAAAGTTAATTACGGAATATTTCAATTTGATTTCAGAATATTCCAAATTAATTGATTAGTCGACATCGATTGAAGAGTATTTAACATTTATTTTAGAATACTCCAACTATCAGAAATTACCATTTGCATTTCAATATAGTCCCATAGTTGATTTTAAAATATTTTAAATTTACTTAAGAATATATTAAATTGGTTTTTAAACCATTTTTAAACCTTGTGTATATTTTGTTTTAAATATTTTAGTACCTAAAATATTCCGCATTGATTTCAAATAAGTATTCAAATTCAATTTCTGAGTGCTCCACGACGATTTTTGAATCTTTCATAGTTATTTCAGAATAATTCCAATAAATTTCACAATTTTTATTTTTTTTTATCTCAACTATTGATATTTCACCCGCTGGCATCACCGCTTTCATGACGTCAGCTTAAGCGAATGAGCGCGTAAATTTCCTGTTGAACCTTTAACGAAAGTGGAAGATGCTGCCAGCGTTTTCATCATTGCATGTTGCAGTATAACTACCAGACCGCAAATACCACAATGAAATAATGAGTAGATTAAGTGTTAAAGTATAAAAACAAAAATTAAAGCATTTAACTTTCAAGTAAGTATGCATGTGAGGGTACATTAAAAAAAAAAAAACTGAAGCAGCAAAATAATTACAAAAAAAAGGAAGAAACATTAACACTTCTTAAGGACTTTAGAGTATCGTTCAACTACAATACATAACAAAAATAAAAAAAAAATAAAACAAAAGCATCATTTGAGTAGCACGCTTCACCTATTCAAGTCTCACTCGCACTTTCATTCATTTTGCCTCACTTTCTCACTCACTCACTCACTCCCTCTCTCTTGATCTCTTCGATAAACTACAAAATTACGTTACGTTTACGCTGCTTTCGCCATTTTGTTAATGCGAGCATTAAGCGCTTCTTCATTTTAAGCGCTTGCATTGTCTTTACCATATCATCGTTTTCCATAGACTACGAGTGCATTACCGTCATAGTTAGACTACATACAGCTGCGGTATCATAAAAGGAAATACACAGGATTAAGCATATTCTTCTGCGGTTTTGTTCTTATTTATTTATTTCGCTATTTTTCGCTGTAATTGTGAAACTTCTTTATTTTCGCTTGAATAAAATATGAAACTACGAAAATAAGAAAGTAAATAGAAAACAAAAAATGATTTTTCTATGACTAAGTGAAGTAAATTTCCAAGATATTGCTGTTGCTATGTTGCTGTTTTTGTTGTTGTTGTTGTTGTTGTTGCAATAAATGCTAAAACATATTAGTAACAAAAAACAAGTTAAAGATGGATATCCTTTGAGACATTAGTATAAAAGTGTGACGGCCGAACTGTGAAATGCTATGTACAACAGCAACAACCAACAGCAGTAGCAACAGCAACAGCAACAACAACAACAACAACAACAACAACAACAACAACAACAACAACAACAACAACAACAACAACAACAACAACAACAACAACAACAACAACAACTAAAAATAGCAACAATATTACACGATGATAGTCTTTAGCAATATGAGAAATATGTATGCAAGGAGCAAAATTAATAGTCTAACATTTTTATCACACTTTTGTCTCTCTCTCTCTCTCTGCGTGTGTATGTGTGTGCATGTAGGTATGTATTACTTTCTATAAATTTCTATTTGTTTGAGTGCGTTTGTGTGTGTGTGTGTGTGTGTGTGTAGCTTAAGAGAAAAGGAAATAAAAAATAAAAGTGCGAAATACTTTCGTGATATAATCGGATTAGACTTTTGTGGAAATCTTAAGCGTTTTTTTCTTCATCTCTCATGCGATTTTTCTCTCGGCATCTATAGTATTTTAGTGTATGTGTTCGTGTATTTGTGCGGTTATTTCTGTAGGTATGCCATAAAGCGTCTAGTTTTGTAAGTGTCTTCTGGGAGACAATGGTAATGAGTTGAGATGTAAAGTGAAGCGAAGCTGCAACCGAAACGGGGGGCAGGGGAGGGAGTGAAGTGCAAAAATAAACTTGCAGCTGTTCATTTGGGAAATAATTTCCTCGAAGAGAATGGTGAAACTAGGGAAAAGACTGAAACAAGTTTAAGAAAAGTTAAGGCATTTTAATTATTTGTAGATAGTTTCCTACTTTTTATTTTGGAAAATATGTATTCAACATCGAATCTGAGCACATTTTGAAATAATTTCTTATTTAATTAATAAAAATATCATTCAAATTTAAAATCTTAGCAACTAAATCTTTTCGATCATACCCAGCAGCGTAAACATAATAAATGATTCTAAAGAAGTAAATTTCATGAAGAGATGTTTTGGCATAACAAAATCTCTACTCCGCATTTGCCGCGACGTCATAATCCTCGGAAAAACTAAAAACTAACTTTAATGGCACAACAGCCCATGGAGGGCCTATGCCGCGCTTTTCGCATCCACTCATGTTGTGCGTGTTATATTTGTACATGAATGGAAATCAAGACTAAGTACCAAAATAAGGAAGGACGCTTTCAACAGGCTGTCCTCGCATATTCGGTTTATGAATATAGGACTACTGCACACAATATCTGTAAGGACACGTTACCTGATCCAGATTCGTCCTCATAAGTAACGCAAGAAAAAACAGTCCGAGCGGATTAGCGAGGCATGAGGGTCTAGATCATAGCATCGAGGTTGCACAGTGCATCACGGTTACCTTGATGCCGATTCTCTATAAGATCCATTTATTTTAGCGATAAGCGCTATGCTTTTCGTAAATTTATGTTTGTATTTTTGTTTCATAATTTGTTCATGACAGAAGCTATTGCAATCTAAAGAGTAAACTACAATACTTGCCACCTAATGACGTTTATTTATACAAGTGTATCCAAGGGGAAGAGAGAGGTTCTTGGAGATAACTCTCCCCTTCCTTACTAATAAATATCTTTGCCATTGTGGAAGTTTTTGCTAATCTGAAAATTTGTTTGGTTACTGAGCAGATCTTGTGCAGTAACATAAGCGCTGATTGTTGGATACTTGTTCATCCTTCACCTTGGAGACCAGCTGCGGATATCGGTATGGCCTGTTGAGAAGTTTGCGTGAAGTCAATTTTCAAGGTCCGAGGAGAAAATATCGACACAACAGTAAATGTCATGCTCTTCTAATCCATCGTGAAGTAAAAGATCAAACTTTTTTCAGTCACTGTATTAGTAGTGTGCTAGTGTGCATAAGTACATAATTAACTGTGTGTTGATAAATCGAAGTACTCTAGATGGCACATTCACAGCCTCATCTAAGCCTTCTACTGAAGAACGGATGTGTTTGCGTTTTCTTAACTGCCACACCTTTGACTTCATATACTATCTACAGCCACCTGTGACTAACTACAGGAACTAATGACTGCAAGTTCATTTCATTTCATAAATATCTACTATATCTACTGTTGAGTATATTCGTATATAAAAATTGTTAGGAGAAATGCTATAGTGTTTAATACATACATTTCCCAAATGCTTATAGAGTAATAGAAATCTATGTATATATACTTACAACTAGTTACTGTATGTATCCTATAAATAACTTATTTCAGTTTGTCATAGTGTCACATAAATGCCAGCACAAGTGGCATAATTGTGTCACAGGAGTAAAGTGGAAATATTACACACATATTTCTATACTTACATACATACATACATATGTATGAATATCTGTATTTGTGAGTTTTTTAAAAGAGATTACAGAAAAATAGTTGATATTTTTGAAAGTCATAGTTAAACTTGCTGTAGAAAATGAAAATGATAAATTGAATTTATTACAACATGACGTTATAGAAAAACCTTATGCAAATATTGAAAAAAATAACCAAAATGTAAAGGCAGATTTGATAAAAATTTGTGTGTGTATGTGTGTATGTGTGTATGTGTTTATATTTTGATAAAATATTAAAAAATTCTAGAACAGAAAGTCATTTTTTATTAGATTGTAATAAATAACTAGTAGATAGCTGCTCGAGTTGAGTTGCAAAAACCTGTAAGCCTTAAAGTATGCAATGCTTAATATGATGCATATACATCAAAGAGCAAACTTGATTAAACTGATCAAAGAGAAATTGATATTTATTTGTAATCATAGCAGCAGTCTCGAATTGCTTATAAAAAATTCAAATAAAAATAAATATTATAAATTTAAGCAACACAAAACATGAAATGTTTTAACTTACTCGTATTTAAATATGAAATTCTTGTTATGCACATATATATTTTCTCTCTAAATATCTAAATATTTCTATCTAAATGGCGAAGCATGAAAGTTTTATGACTATTTTGTTGTTAAATGCTGCAACTCTTCTTCTGCTTCTTCTATTTCTTCAAACTGCTTCTGCTGCAACACGGATACGGAAGTGTTTCACACTCCAGTTGCAGCAAAGAAAAGCAAGTGCCAGTATTTTGGCTAGAGCAACATGCGCTAGCAAGTGTAGTTTTAACATGATACAAGAAAAAAGAAAAAAAATGTGAAATAAATAGAAATATATAAATGCAAACGAAAAGCGAAGGAAAACAATTTGCAAGCTGAAGAAAAAATCCCATAAGTGTACAGAAAAAATTACTTATAAAAATTTCCAAATTTTTACAAAAAATGTATGTATTCATGTACTATGTATGGATGTATGTATGTGTGTGTGTGTGTGTGATTAAGTGAATTTAGTCTAATGTAGTAGCAAATGTAAGCATTGCAATAACAACAACGAAAACAATATTTAAAAAATAACAATAAAAATTTTAAAGAAAATATCAACAACTACAAAAGGAAAAAAAGAGACTATAGCGGAAAAATTGCATGAAAATTAAAATTCTTTGAGCAGAGTTTTGTGGGCGCACATAATTGCCTTAATACACATACAATGTGCATATGTATGAGTGTGGCGCGGGTCATGAACTATGTCGCATTCGTAGAATTGCACACTTACACACACACACACACACACACACACACAAATGTACCTATATAAAAGAGACACACACCAGCCACATATCGTTGCATATATGCAACGGAAAATGTTCATGAGGATGATCCTACACAGCTTGACTTCCGGCTTGCAAATCGCATACGCTGCGGTTTTTCCACACACACTCGCACACACACACACACACACATCGTATTTGACCTGAATTTCCTTTTTTGAAATGGACGTTGTAATGGTTTAGGTATAGTTAAACGATTTTCTTGGTCAGGAAACTGCGTTGTTTTTTTTTCTCATTCTCCGCTTGTTTGTTTTTCGCTCCGGTCCGCTTCGGTTTTTTTTTTGGTTTATTTTGTATATAGTTTTTTGGGTTGTTGGTCAACTATAAATCACGCACTAGGTCAGCCAACCAATGTTATACCAATGCTCTGTGTATGTCACACATGCGAATAATTCACATACGAACCGTCGAGGTGAAACTATTATATTTTATATTTTTCATGTCGTCGTTTTTCGTTGAGGTTATCATGATTTTTGGTAATACTGGTGTTACCGGTTTATTTATTATATACATATATTATATATATATTATATATGTATATATAAAAACATAAGTATATAAGTACATATGTATGTATGTGTTTATCTGAATTGGCATGCACCCACGTGTGGTATTTGTATTTCAAAGATTAACTCACGATTTCATTGGTACGAGTATGCCCGTTCGGATTTGTTTGTGTTTCTCTTTGTTAAGCTATTGGAAAATTTAAAGCTATTGATGGAATAATTATTATGCGACTCTTGCCGATCCAAGCGGTTAGATATCCTTTCCGATTCATTTTTTAATGGTATGCAAAACGGTAAATACCCATTTTCCTAACCTTTAGATGAGAAGAGTCTTAGGCTTTGAATCGTTATTGAAACAATTTGTAGGGAAAGGTTTAATTATGCACCTCGACCTCGAGCCATTTGTTAATAAATCTGAAGTTTCTGGGTAAGTTCTTATGTTAGATATTCCACTTTTGGTCAGAAATTTTAAATGAATTTCGGTATAAATTTTGGTCTGAGTTGAATTTTTTTTTGTAGGTTAAAGTTGTTCAGGCTTTTTGTACGCCTTTTGAATGGAATTTGATAACATTCCGGTCTAAATTTTTTCTGTTTTTGGACTAATTTTTGTTGTGAATTTGTCTGAATTTTGGTGTTTTTATTGAGATTGGTTCTGTTTCTGGTCTGATATTTTTCCTCTTATCTGAAGTTTCTGGGTAAGTTCATATGTTAGATATTCCACTTTTGGTCAGAAATTTTGAATGAATTTCGGTATAAATTTTGGTCTGAGTTTCGTTTTTCTTGTAGGCTAAAGTTGTTCTGGCTTTTGGTACGCCTTTACGCCTTTTGAATGGAATTTGATAACATTCCGGTCTACATTTTTTCTGTTTTTGGACTGATTTTTGTTGTGAATTTGTCTGAATTTTGGTGTTTTTATTGAGATTGGTTCGGTTTCTGGTCTGATATTTTTTCTTAAATTTTATCTGAATGTGTTTAATTTTTCGTCTGAAGTTTGTTCTTTTGCTCTTTGTCTTTCAATTGATTTCTGTCCTGAATTTGGTATAAATTTTGAGGGCAACCTTCTTTTTTTTCCAAATTTCTGATCTGAATTTTGTTAAATTTCAATCTTTTTTTTGTTTGAATTTTTGGTTTGACTTTTGCACAGTTTTCACTTTGCAATTTGGTTAGAATTTCGTTAAGATTTGGATCTGAATGTTTTTCTGATTTTAGTTTGTTTTCAACTTAAATCCAACTTTGATCGATCAGTCTTTTAGCTTAAATTACATCTGAACATACGTAGGGTGTTTTAGTTTGAATTTTTTGCAGTTTTAGTTCTTTGTTCTGAATTGTTGTCTAATTTTTTTTTCTGATTATTTGTCGGGAATTTGGTCGAGTTATTAGTAGTAATATTGTGACGATCTTTCGAGAACAAAAGCATTCATAATCATGCATGTATGTGTGCATAGAAACAAACCCACACATTTGTGATCTGCAGGAGTATACATTACCTATATATTATGCATGTATGCCATCTAGCGACTTCGGAATGTATTAGAATAGTAAAAGCTTCACGGTTCATGGCCTTGCTATGGTTAGTGGCTATGTTAAGTAATCACATAAAACATAGCATTATCTGAAAACTTTAAAGAGCTCCAGAATGTTCGTGACAGCGATGAAATCTGCAGAAGTGGAACAGAGAGAGTCACACGAGTGTAAACACAGAGTGTGTAATATAACTATGAAATAACTTTTAAGTGTTTTGTTAAGTTGCAATAATTAACCTTTAACACAAACAAGTGATCAGACCATTTTTTGTTAATTATTTGTTGGCAATAAACAAACAGTAGAAAATAATGAATCGTAACAATATTCAAATAGTCCATATAGCTTCTTAGGTAGTAATCATATTAATTCAAAACATTACTCCTAACTAAACCCAAATGCGCAACTCTTCTAGTTATATTTTATCATACGAGAGAGTGCTTCGCTGAGTTCGAAACCAATTAACTTCGCTGTCTCCACTGACACGCAATTTACCAGGGTTCTCTTTACCATAGTGACCAGACATATGTAGAGAATATTTCTTGAAGGTTTTCTTTAGCTTATTTCATTATTTTCGTAATTATAAATGGCATGTGGTCGCTGTGGCGTAGTGGTAATGTGTTGCACTTCTACGCAGAGTGTCGGGGAAGCTCGAATCTCGGCACAGGCAAAATCAAAACAAAACAAAAAATTAAAAAAAATAATTTTTCTACACGGCACTCGGCACCACCTCTTGGCAGGCAATGGCAAACCTACAAGAGTAAAAATTGCTATGAAAAGTTTTTCACTTCGCCGTTCGGATTCGGCGTTAAACTGTAGGTCCCTTCCATTCATGTACAAATATAACACGCGCAACATGAGTGGATGCGAAAAGCGAAAAGCTCGGCCTAGGACCTCCATGGGCTGTTGTGCCATTAAAAGTAAAGTAAAAGTATATGGCAAGACACTCTTGCGTCGTTTCATCTTTCTGTATCCAACAGCTAACATGTCTGGTTAAAAAAAACGCAAACTAAATTCAAAATTCATTAGACTGAGATCTTAATCCTGTAATAAACTATTAAATTCTTTGTTAATTCTACTAGAAAGTTAATTTATACGAAATTTCATAATAATAAAAATAAAATAATTACATTTACAATTCTGTGGTTTTCGTTGTATACAAAACTCACAGCAATGTCAGCAACATTAAACAGCGATGTTTTTGAAGCCCAATAGTGGGTAAAAAATAAATGTATAAAAAAAATAAATAAAAACCACAAAAACAAAAAAAAAGACATTAAAAAATTTAAAAAAATTGTTTTTTTTGGAATATAAGAATTTAATTTTAATGTGGGCCAATTTCCATTACTGCTCGACGCTCGTTTGTACTCGTATGTATGAATTTAAATACATATACAAAATTTACTTAATATTTTATTATACTCGTATGTATACGAGTATAGTAGAAGTTATAAATTCATTATCAAATTATTCCATGTCAAATCGATCAGAAAATATTTGTGAATGGCTTAAGACATATGTAAGAGGTAGTCGTACATAGTTGCGACAGTTAAATATAGCCCCAGTAACTAGCATAAATTGTCTGAGAAAGATTTATGGATTGAGTTAAATCCGACCTTCGACAGTGCTGGGCGATGGCATATTGTGATTGTGCCAATAAAGAAGCTCAATAAATTAAAAATTAAAAAAAAGGGTAGGCTTACAATTATTTAACGAATCCCAAAGTACCCTGCTCCAGTTACACTGTGTATTTAAGTAAGGTCTTAAAAATAAGATATTTTTAACCCGGAAATTCAACATTAAAGTTGCTAATCAAAGCTTTTTTCGATAGCGTATTTATTTTATGCTTGACCAGCTTCCTAAAAAATATGTTTCGGAACACTTTCTAAAAGAGAATGTAGCTCGTTTCAAGCTTTATTAAACTTTTCAGCGTTACGAAAGTGCTCAGCGTCTTGTTAACTTCAAATAAGTAAGTCCAAGTAGATTGGTAGGCTTACAATTATTTAACGAATCCCAAAGTACCCTGCTCCAGTTACACTGTGTATTTAAGTAAGTATTTAAAAATAAGATATTTTTAAGCCGGAAATTCAACATTAAAGTTGCTAATCAAAGCTTTTTTCGATTGCGTGTTTATTTTATGCTTGACCAGCTTCCTAAAAAATATGTTTCGGAACACTTTCTAAAAGAGAATGTAGCTCGTTTCAAGCTTTATTAAATTTTTCAGCGTTACGAAAGTGCTCAGCCTGTTAACTTCAAATAATCAGGTCGTCCAAGTAAATTGGATAATTTTTGGCCTGCGAAAATTGAAGAAAGAGACGGTGGAAAAAAATATTCAAATTCGGTATTTCCAAAGAAACAGTTCGCAAAAATGCTATGAGAATTAATGTTAATTACCATAAGATACATCCCAAAACAACTTGAAGAAATCTTAAAAGCCGAAATTATATTGATAACGAAGGCAAAATAATTTTTGACGATGAGAAATATTTACTTATGTGTGGAACAATGGAGATCAGAATGCGGTAATATTGAGAAAACACCGGATAATATACGATTCGCAGTTCTTTTATTGAGAAAATATGTTCAAAGGTGTTGAGTTGCGATAAAGGTGGGCATATTAAGGGTCTGTGGTAGAGTTCCATTAAGATCATAGTTTTTGAAAATTCGGTGCCCCATTTCCTTAAATTTCACTGTACGTGAGGCTGTGGTGGCTTTGGTGTATAGTTTCATAGGTAGCAAATGAACAGATATTACACAATTAGAACATATATTTTTAATTATATTTATATGTAAAGAAAAAAATGTCCTTAAGGATTAACAAATAATGACTATCTGGGGATTTTATTATGTTTCGATTGTTTTCTAAAATAATTGGAATAAATGAGCTTAATTTGATTGATAAATAATTTGTTTCTTTGGTACTTTATACCGAAGGACATTGGCAACCCTGCACTTTTTGAGCTTGCAATATTACTCTTTCTCTCACTCTCACTTCTTTTTTTTTCGCTCAATAAAGCCATAATTTGCATACAGCAACACCAATTCGACCTGGAATGCAGTTTCAGTGCTTATAATCTTTCTATTCACTATTTTATATTGTACAGTGTGATTTTTTTAGAAGTGTGGTTTTCAAGAAGAAATAAAACGCATATAATTTAATGGTATGACCAAGAATTTAGCTTTATTGTAAAGATAAGGATTTGCAATTATGTCTTAAAAACTATTTCGGGCAAGTGGTTGCCGCGCCGCGGCTGGTTCGAATAAATTCCAGCCGAGAGGCCCAATTTTCGACCCCTTTTTGCAGCAATTGGGGCCGTATGTCCGTATGTCAGTAATAACGCGGCGAATATTCTCTTCCAAGGCGTCAATCGTCTCGGGCTTATCTGCGTAGACAAGCGACTTCACATAACCCAACAAAAAATAGTCCAGCGGTGTTAAATCGCACGATCTTGGAGGCCACGCCACAGGCCCACGACGTGAGATAATCCTTCAATAAATTGATTGTTTCGTTGGCTGTATGGCTGTATGGCATGTAGTGCCGTCTAGTTGAAACCAAAGGTCGTCCACATCAACATCCTCCAATTCACAATTCAGGCACGAAAAAGTCATTAATCATGGCTCTATAGTGTTCCTCATTGACTGTAACATTATAACCGGCTTCATCTTTGAAGAAATATGGACCAATGATTCCCTCTGCCCATAGAGCACACAAACAGTGACTTTTTGAGGATATAACGGCGTCTCAACAATGTCTTGTGGATTATGATCACTCCAAATGCGACAATTTTGCTTATTAACGTACCCATTCAACCAAAAGTGAGCTTCATCGGTGAACAAAATTTCCTGTAAAACCGAACCATTATTTTGGTAATAAACTTGCACGATTTTCAAACGTTGTTCAAACGCTGAGTAAGTCTATTCATTATGAAATGGCAAACCAAACTGAGCATAAATCAAGTGGCAGATGTCAAAAAGACCAACTCCGAGAAAAGTATTGCCAGATTGAAAACCACACTTCTAAAAAAACACCCTTTATATGTGGCGTACCGTCTCATTATTGTTATTATAAACTAATATTTTTAAACCTTTTGTAACTCGTACACTTTCCAACACTGAAATTTATCTTATATTATTTTTAAGATTTACAACCTTGAACTCTTTGACTTTCCATATTACCATTCTTGCTAATTCTAACGGCGTCACGCATTTAATAAATTGATTAATAATTTAAATATTGCGAAATTCTTATCACATACACGTAACTTCTGTAAAGCAAAAGCGCATCAAATCTGCTGGGTCCGACATACTCATTCGTTCCGATGAGTTACATATAAAATATCCTTCATAAAGCCGGATTCATCGACCAAGTGTGGCATTCTCTTTTCCTTGATTTTTCTATAAATTGTGTTCTTTTCTAACTTCGAAACGCCAGTATACTCTTTACACATTCACGACGGTAACTACACGAACACATGACTACGGATTGCCGTCGTCTTTAACTGTTGCCGTGTAGTCAGCTGTTCGATTACAATGAAAGCTGCAGCAGCAGCACAAATGCACTTCATCTCTCACTTCACTTTCCTCTTGATGCTGTTTGTGAAATTATAAATAGATTTAAATTGGCGTCAGCCACAATTGCGGTCGTGACCAACGACCGTTGTGTTGTCGTCAAAATATTCGACTCCATGAGAATGTGTGTTTTTATAATTTGATGATTTAGTTGGTCTCGTGTAGCGCTGCCATTGTCAATATGTATGGAGTATTATTCCCAATTTGAACAAATTGAAAATGGGTCCTGTAGTACCTAAAGCTGAATTGGAATGAAATTACCCGTTTAATTGGCAATTTTTGCATATGTAAGTACTCCACTGTAAATGACAGAATGTTGCGAAAGCGCTCCATTTATGGTGTGACATTTTTCCAAAAATTAATAGTACATATTTTACATTCATATGTAAAATAAAAATATCAACAAAACTGAACAAAATTGTCCAAAAAATACAAATACAAATATGTACATGAGCGCGAAAAGTAACCACAACAGCAACAACAATAGCAACAGCAACAGCAGCAGCAGCAATTGTCAGTTACAGCATAATCGTTGCTACAATAGCAGTTACAATATAATGGAAAATATTTAAATATTTTTGTTGTAGCTGGTGTTGTATTTATGCTAGAAATTGGTCAAATAGCGAAATTATATTTGAACTTAGGGCACAAGCAACAACAACAACCCAAATGGAAACACAAAAAACAGGAAAATGGATATTGTTAAACATGTACTAGAATTTAAATTGAAATTGAAAACTGGCCACATACATACTACATAGAAATATGAAAATGTGGTTGGCTATCAAAACAACGACAACAACAGCAGCAACAACAACAACAACAACAATTGATAATTCAATATATGTAAATATGGTGTATAGGAAAAACTTGAACACAATCACCACATTTGACATTATTTCACAAATTAAGTCATAAGTAACATTGACACTAGAGCACACATACCAACGTAATATGTACAAATACACATACATACATACATGTGTTGCATAGAGACGTGAGTTGTATATGTGTGTGTGTCTTTGTGTTGTAATTCACCGTGTTAACCTCACCTGTCTGTCAGTCTGTCTATACACAAAAACTGTGTCGTACATTGCTTATGTATAGAGGGTGGTCCATTTAACATTTGGAATTTGAACTACTGGTTATATTGTGTGTGGCAACTCTAATCTCATTCGTAATATGACACTCTTTTTTTTATATAATTGCGGTTAATGAAAAAAGTGGTTGCTGCGGCGTAGTGGTAGTACGTTGGACTACTACGCAGAGTGTCCGGGGTTCGAAACTCGGCACAGGCAAAATAAAAATAAATCTACACGGCACCTCCTCTTGACAGGCAATGGCAAACCTACAAGAGTAAAAAATTGCCTATGAAAAGCTTTTCACTTCGCTGTTTGGATTCGGCATTAAACTGTAGGTCCCTTCCATTCATGTACAAATATAAAACGCACAACATGAGTGGATGCGAAAAGCTCGGCCTAGGCCCTCCATGGGCTGTTGTGCCATTAAAAGTAAGTAAAGGTTAATGAAATGGGTCGATATACGCTTGAACAACTTTGGGAAATACTCAAATTTACTTGTAAAATCTTCTACCGAAAGTGTAAGAAATTTACGTTCAAAATTTGGTAGAAGAGAAGCGCCTTACACGCAATTTGTGGATCAATTTGTGAAACGTGGTTCTTCCTTGGATTAAACAACACGTTCTCGTACTCTTACAGTGTGAACAACTCAAAACCTATAAAAAATTTGTTGCTGTTGCTCAGAGGAAGTAACACAATGATAACTAACTGATTATTTATGGGGTCTATTTTAGAAGATATATACAACATTTGGTTTCAACATGGACGGCCACTCAAGCAACAACCGATCTTTTGCGTGGGAAGTTTAAAAATAGTGTTTATAGCCGTTTTGGTGATGGGCTTTGGCCACCACGCATAAGGGTTACGCTAACCATTCAGCAACGGATGATGCTCTTAAAGATGAATGAAATTGGTGCAGCAATCGGTCAAGTACAGTTCCATACAGTCGAAAATGTACTGAAAAATTGGATTGATCGTATGGTTGGGGCAGCCAAGGAAGTCATTTGAATGAAATAGTGCTCCAAAATTAACCGGACAGGATTGTACTTTCGAATAAAAAGAACCCCATTGACCAACCTCACTAAAATCAAATTCCAAACAATTAATGATCCTCCGTAGGCTTTTAAATGTCACACGCCTACTTTACTGACACGCAGGGAGGACTCACCGTCCGGACATGTGATGTGGTTTTAGTGGGTTGCAGTCCCAATCTAACTGAGACCTTCGATACTTGCCACATTCAAAAAAAAAAAAAAAAACTCACTCAAATATACCACACCACATAAAGGGTGATTTTTTCTAAAGATATTGGTTTTAACAAATTAAAAAAAAAATTTTACAAAAGTGAATAAAATTCACTTAACTATGCCCATATAATTTCGCTATTTGACCAATTTCTAGCATAAATACAACACCAGCTACAACAAAAATATTTAAATATTTTCCATTATATTGTAACTGCTATTGTAGCAACGATTATGCTGTAACTGACAATTGCTGCTGCTGCTGTTGCTGTTGCTATTGTTGTTGCTGTTGTGGTTTCTTTTCGCGCTCATGTACATATTTATATTTGTATTTTTTGGACAATTTTGTTCACACATGTGGCACTGTCCTGTTAGAATCATATTTTCGGCAAAAAAAAGGTTTGTTACCATCGAACGGTACAGGTACCTGTCGCCATTGACCGTAACGTTGCGGCCTTCATGGTCTTTGAAGAAGTACGGCCCAATGATGCCGTCTGCCCATAAACCGCACCAAACAGTGCACTTTTCGGGAAGCATTGGTAGCTGCTGAATTGCCCCTGGCTGGTCTTCACTCCAAATATGGCAATTCTGCTTATTCACGTACCCATTGAGCCAAAAATGAGCCTCGTCGCTGAAGACAATTTTGCGAAAAAAAACCGATCCTCATCCAGCTTTTCTAAGGCTCATTCATCATAAATTCGACGTTGTGGTAGGTCACCTGGCTTCAGTTCTTGCACCAGCTGTATTTTGTGTGGCATTAATCCGAGATCTTTGCATAAAATCTTGCAGGTGGTCCAATAACACAAACCTAATTGCTGCGATAGGCGCCGGATGGACATATCTTCTTTAACACTGGCAGATACAGCAGCAATATTCTCTTCGGTATGCACTCTATGGATACGTTATGGTGGATTGATGTCCAATAAAGTGAAACTGCTGAGAAATTTGGTCACAATGAGCTAAATATGAGCCTGTTCTGTGGGTTTACTTTACTTTACTTTTAATGCCACAACAGCCCATGGAGGGCCTAGACCGAGCTTTTCGCTTTTCGCATCCACTCATGTTGCGCGTGTTATATTTGCCTATGAATGGAGGGACCTACAGTTTAATGCCACGAATCTGAACGGCGAAGTGAAAAGCTTTTCATAGCAATTTTTACTCTTGTAGGTTTGCCATTGCCTGCCAAGAGGTGGTGCCGTGTAGAAAAGTAATTTTTTCCACTTTATTTTGATTTTGCCTGTGCCGAGATTCGAACCCCGGACACTCTGCGTAGCAGTCCAACGCACTACCACTACGCCACAGCTACCACTGTGGGTCGATTATAACGACCATAAAATGAGCGTAGCTTGCGAAACACATTTTTCACAGAGCACGAATTTAGATAATAAATTTAAATAAGTTGTTCAGGCGTAAGTCTATTCATGATGAAATGGCAAACCAAACTGAGCATTTTTTACTTTGACTCATGACAAGAATCACGCGGGAACTGTCAGAAATATAAATATAAACATCAAAAATCAAGTAGCAAAAAAATCACCCTTTATAATGCACATTTCCTGTGTTGACGGAAATCTCCATGGGCTTTTTGAATGCATTTTCATGTCCTTTTAATCAACAACGATAAAACAACAAAAGTAACACAACCATAGTTTAAACGCAACACCAATGAAAATTGCCAACAGCGATTGCTGTCAATAGAATACGAATACATATATGTACCTATATGCGAATGTGTATGTATGTATGAGTATGACTGTTTGAATGTATTTGGTATTTGTTGCACTACCAGTTTCCTAAAAAATAGAAACTATTTGGCAAATGAGCAAAAAATATTATCAAAGGAATGAATCAGTGAATGCGCTTGTCTATGTTTATTGGACTTGTAACTACTCTGCATAGTTTTCGAATATAATTTTGTTTGAACAATGAGTTTAATATTTTATTCTGCCATTTAAGACTTTATATATTCAGAGCGGTAAGCCTCAGTAACATGTCCCAGTGGCATAATTAAATTTTAGCTTTATGTCGTAATTTATAACATGAGTATAGCGTGATAGCGAGAGAGTGCGAGGGAGACAGTCAGAGTAAGAAAATTAGACAATGTTTTTGGCTGTTAATTCTAATACAATATTAGAAATTTTTGGTTAAAAATATAATAACAATAATTTTGTTGTTATTATTTTATTGGCAAGAGATAATATCTGCTTCCAATTAATTGGTTAGCGATAATGTTTAGAATCGGGTATTTGCCAAGACAACGGCCGCACTAGTTTCTGACCTATTCACTTACAAACGGTGAACAATTTCTCTGTACTATCTTCAGGAAAGTAGATTCTTTAGTTAAAGTTAAAATTGAAAAAATTTATACTTACCATAATTCGAAAATCATGCGGGGCCGTATAGAGAAAAAATGAGCCTGGTGGTGGGGTGACAAAAAGGGGGAAAAGATTTTCATCTTACTTATTTTTCTCTTAGTTTTGACAAAGAGCTTAAGATATTGTTTGACCCATTTTGGACATCTGCCCGATTTGTTAGACAGAAATTTTTAAAATTCGTCAAAAATACAATTTTTATTCTTTTCCAAAAGTAAACACTGTTTAAAATTTTGTCATATTCTGGCTTTCAAATTGCATTTATGTGGAATATAAAATGCCGAGTATTCAATCTATGAATATAAATGTTTATTTAATTAATGATTCTTAGTGAAATACATACATACTATGTAAGTCTGTTATCGAGCTTAATGGCTTTACGGTCTGTCAGTCAGCGAGTGTTGTTAGTTTATGTATTCTGTCTTCTTTGCCCGCTGTGTTTCGTTTGGCTTCGGTCAATTGTTCGTTGAAGTTTACGAGCGCAGTGTTGCTTTACAAGCAGATAAAGTAAGCCCCGGTTAAGTACCTGCCCTTTCAAGTGCCTATAATTTGCTACATTTTCCTGCAAATATCCTTCAAATTTTCCTAAGCTTAAGCTTCCCCGCTTAATTATCTCAACAGCCTGGCATCTTTAGCTGAGGTTCTTAAACGGGGCTTACTGTAGAACTTATACATAATAAACTTGATATAGAAAAGAGACAGACTACAGGTGATCAAACTTTTAAAAAGCATGTGAAAAAGTAGACAGATTTCAACAGAGGTTATTTATGTATACAAAATTTCCAAAATTGTTCTTTCGTCGGCTGCAAAGCACGTCTCAATTCAAAAAAATTCAGACCCAGGTGAAACCGCCACTTACTATCGCCAAACCAGTACATACATTGGTATGCACAGGATGCGCTATCTTTTATGTCGGTATTTAAACATTGAGTAATTTTAACATTTATTAACTGATTGACTTGAGTAAACATGTTTCTGAAACGTTAATTCAGTACAATTTTAACCATGAATCGCTTCACACAGGAACAACGCCGAAATAGTGACGCTGTACATTGAAAATAGTCGTTCAGTTGGGTTAACTCAACGTGCATATCGTCGAAATTATCGTGGCCAACAAGCACCGTCTGACAACACTATTTGTCGTTTGGTGTCGAAAAAAACTCGGCCTAGGCCCTCCATGGGAAGTTGTCCCATTAAAAGTAAGTAAAGTCGAATTTTGTTGAGCACGGGACAGTGGGAGATCGTCGACAAGCCGCTCATCAACGCCAACACGTTCTAATCAACTGGTTGAAACGGTAAGAGAGAGAGTGTTGCTGAGAACCCAAATGTGTCGCATCGTCACCATGCTCAGCATTTTGACCTAAGTGGAACCATCTTGCGGCGCGTTTTGACGGATAATTTGCATTTGTTTCCGTATAAAGAGCAATTGACTTTAAGAATATTGCCGACCGACCGTTCACGTCTCTTGGAATACGGCCAAACAGTCGCCCGAATGGTTGACAATGAACCTGATTTTTAGAAGGAAATTTTGATGACCTACAAGACCCAGAAAAGCAAAATTGCTGCATTTGGGGAACGAAGAATCCACAGGAGATCCATGAAACACCATTGCAAGACCAAGAAATGACTGCTTGGGCTGGCGTTTGCGCCGAAACCATCATTGGAACATTGTTCTTCAGAGAATGCGAAACAGTCTACGGGAATCGATATCGGTGGATGTTGGCTCATTATGTCTGCCCACAAATGTGTGAAAAAGATCTGGACGGTTACTAGTTTCAACAAGACGGTGCGCCATGCCACACTGCAAATCAAACAATGCAGTTTCTGCAACGAAAATACCCTGGACGTGAGGTGTAAAAAAATGGCGACATTGATTGGCCACACAGATCTCCAGATTTGACCGCTCCGGACTTCTTTTTGTAGAGATATTTGAAAAGAAAAGTATACGCCAGCAAGCCTCAGACCACTGGTGAGTTCAAGGCAAATACTCGGTCCAAAATCATTGCTAAGTATACCGCCCGAGATGCTCGAAAAAGTGATGGAAAACGCAGCAAAAAGGGCACAGTTTGCTTTGGTCACTAACGGCGGTCACTTGATTGATGTTGTATTGAAAAACCAGTACAAATTAATTGTTAAAAGCTAAATTAAATAAAAATACCTCGTATATGGAAATTGTTTGTTTAAGTTATTTAATATTCACATACCGACATAGACAATCGGTAGCTCGATTTTTGCTGTTGGACATGAGTGCTCCTTATAAATTTAAATGAATTTAAATAACTTAAACAATTAAGTTGAACTGATTTCCCTAAATAATGTGTAATTGGAAATGCACTGGCATACAAATATATATAATATATAGTACTATATACAACTAGATGTGGGAAGATAGAATTAGTGCTCAGAATGCTCCCACAGGAACTATTTTACTCGTCGGTGCCGTGGCGTAAGTGCTATCTCATAGTCTGCTACAGTTAGGCGTTCGTGATTGATACTCAGCTCAGTCTCAAAAAAAAAAAAATATATATCAAAAAATACACTAGACTAAATCATATTTTCACTGGCACAGGCAATTCTCCAAAAGTAAGAATTTGCATAAGAAAGATTTTCACTTCGCAGTTCACTTCGTCGTTAAATTGTAGATCCCTTTTATTCATATTCAAATATAACACTAACAACATAAATGCGAGCGAAAAATTCGGCCACGAAATTCAGAGAGTTTTGGAGTTTTATAGCTAAAGAGATTTGAATCTGTCTAAATTCAGTTCATGCTCGAATGAGTGAGAAACAGTTAATCAAATCTTTGGTTATCAGCTGAAAACTCGTAGCAGTTGAAGCAAGTTAGAGGTAGTCAGAAGTAGCAAGAGGGAAACTAACGCGAACGGATGTTTTCAAGGTAATAAAAACAATCCAAAGGAAATTTGGAAGGGGGCCCATAGACACTCAACATAAGTTAAACGATTTTTTTTGGGGGGGCCAAAAGTAGTTTGAAATTAACAGATGCAATCATGCAGTGAAAAGCTTCCTCAGGTAGTGCTCTAAATAGTCAAGGCAGTCAAATGTAGCCAGAGTCAATCAATGGCAATAACAAGCAGTCAGAGGAACTTTTGCATAAACAGATTAATGCTTCTTCTTCTTCTTTTAATGGCAGCCCTTGGAGGCTCTGGGCTGAGTTTTTCGCAACCACCAATGTTGTGCGTATTATATTTGTATATGAATGGACAATTCAATGTAAAGTTTTATGCCGAGTCCGAACGACGAAGTGGAAAACCGTTCTTAGGATATTTTTACTCTTCGAGGTTAGCCATTGCCAGCCAAGAAGTGATGCCGTGTAGAAAAATGATGGCATGCACTGGTAGTTAAAAGCAAAAAAGCAAACAGGGCAGTCAAGGGAAGCTGGAAGATATCAGAGAAAATCAAAGACAATTAAATTGAATTATTAAAAATATTGTGTGCAATGCTTTCCGCTTATTTCAACAGGCTAAAATTAATAGTTTTTGGGGCAATTAGCTCATTTGAAAAATAATGATAAATAATTACTAACACACTAACGAATTTAGATTAATTAATAATCAATATTCGAACAAGATATAATTAAGAAATCGAGAGAGTTTTAGTTTAATCTTTTATAATTTAATGTTCCTTTCATTTACTTTCATTGCTAACTACAAACCTACAGATTTATATATTAATAATATCTGAATTTGTAACGGAATTTATATAAATAAAGATATTCTACCTATATATTACATACTTAATACAATAGCATAATGATATTTTCCGGTGTACAAAAACTGGTATTTACCTACGAGTACTTATTTAAGAATCACACAATAAACACTCCTACTACTTAGCCTCTTAAGTGATAAACTCATTTGTGTAATTTGTGTCCAATTATCATGCGTAACTATGAAATTCTAATAAAACTACCTACCTACTTACCACAAACTCAAAAACTAAAGTTGTTCTAGTAGAAACCTTTAGTCATAATCATAAACCGAGACACTCAACGAAAGTTATAGCCGCCATTGCCATCACGAAACCACCACCGCTAACTTCAACGTACATTGCTACTACTACATACGACTTCCCTGTAACCAATCGGTCTGGTCTTATTACTACTACAACTGGTAGTTTGGGGATCACAACTGTTTACATGTCTAGTCCAAACGTATGAGGACAAACTAGATATTTTTATGCAGTTTTGCCATTAGACAGGACCAGTACTGGTCTTACACTTTCTTTATACACTAGTCCAAAAACTAGTTACATTATACCATTTCGCGGCACATGAAAAAAAATTAACATGTATTTTCAATTATTTTTTTAATAATTTTTATTTATGGTAAGTAATATATTCTATGCATGTATTATATAGAGAGAAAAACAACAACTTATTAACCTATCATTGCGAAACTTTTCGAAAAGATATTATCCAAGAGACTATAGTCGAGTCGGAAAAGCTAATACCAAACCACCAATTTAGATTCCGAAGCAATCGATCAAGTGGACCGAATTGTCACAATAACTTAAAAGGGAATCGAAGATACAAAATTATGTTTTACTATTTTCCTGAAACTAGCGCATGCACGTGCAGATTTTACTGCATTTCTGGTAATTCTGCTGCAGAATCAACAGCCAAATTACAAAAATTACCTACTAATTCCATAGTAAACTGGACAAAAAGATGGTGAATAATATAATAATAATTACACAAAATCTGCACATGTTGACTTTACTAACATGCAGATACAACACTTTTCTATCACCAGATCATTCAGCGTTTTCAAAATAAAGTTCTACGGAATATCTGAAATGCACCATAGTACGTTAGAAATAGTGATATTTATCGAGATTTGAAAATTTCCACTGTTGCTAAAGAAATCAAAACCAAGGCAACATGCTACAAATTGAGGCTACAGCAGCATGTCAACACAGAAGCTTTTAATATACTGAACTCTTGCGGACAACCAAGACGTCGCGAAATGTCACTGACATGGCAGATATCTAGATTTTCAAAACGATTGCGTTTTGGGTTTTCAGGGTTAGTAATCTTATCTATCACAGACATTATAGGCGTGGCCGGAGGAGTTTTTAACGAACATGTTTTAAAATTGTTTATGTGCTGATTTATGCAAACGATAAGCCTTGTACTTATAGTTCAGCTTGATGATTCTCCGATCTCATTTTGATCGTTTTCATTTCCAATATTTGCAACGCCCTCTGCAAAATCATCATTTCTATCAAAAGATTCATTCTCAAAGCATTCTTCTCAATTTATTTGCTACATCATCATCATTGTTATCGTCATTATAATATCCATCATGATCAAAATATGCAGGTTGTAAGATCTCAACAGGTAGAAAATTTACCACTTGCTGGTCTGAGAGCTCGCGAATGTTATGAGGTTGACTAAAAACTTGATAAATCTCGTCTATGTTTAGATTTTCAGAAAAAAAATATCAAGTAAATCTTTTGGCCTTCTCGATTGTTGAGAATCTGACTGTCTGGTGCTGTATAATCTGAGGACGTTTGTCGGGATTCAATAAGATGAGTGTTGATGCAGTTATTGGCTTTAATGAACTCATTTACCGTTCATGCTATCCCTCGCCATTAGTCTTTGCGAGTGGTTTTCCAATGAAATTCGAATTCTGTTGTACCTCATGTTACACGCTCGCGATCTCTCGGTGATGGTTTTTGGTTTTTTTCACGATAGCAGAATCTGAATTTGGTTGGGCCTCCATTTTTCGACGAAGTCTACATTCTCGCAGTCTCTCTGCCGCAGTTTTTGCTGGAGATTTTATCGTAACACAATCGCCATTTGTTTGTGCCTTTGTTTTTTTCAGTTGCTCATTCTTTTAGCTCTAGAATTTCCTAACGATTTTTGTTTGAAATGTAAAATGTTACTAGAAACTGATGGGGGCAGAGCCCTCTATCAATCAAGTTTGAATCTTACGCGAATCAGCGCCCTCTATCAAGGAGGTACATTTTGAACCAATTTTCCATAAGTTCGGCTAAATATAAACTATTCGGCAGATTTTAGTGTTCCCGAATTGCTATCGATTTGGTTCGATGTCAACAAGAACTACTCTTTGTACTAGCATGCATAGACTATTAATACATTTAGTCTGTTTGTCTAGAAACATGCGCGAAGTGGTCTGCTGTTGGTTGCAGGGTTACTACGTGTGTAATAACATCATTGACATTAAATTACAAGTGAATTAATGTCACACTTTAACACAATTTGATTAATGGCTAAACTGGAAACATTTGACTGCAACATATCGCATACACACTCACACACACACACACACACTAATAAATTTCAGTTTGTACGTCGACAATTGAGGTTAGAAATCACGCTTATCATAAATTTTGATAAATTCCATACCACCATTAATGAGCACAAAAGGTTTTCATAATTCTAATGTTGCTAATTTGATTTTCGGTTTGACTTTGGTTAGAGATTTGTAAAAGTGTGTCTTTTAAGGAAAAAATCAATTAAACATAAGAATCTTTGATAAATAAAATATTTTTTTGAAGTTTACTTCTTTATTTATGCCGGGGGAAAATATCATAGTCGCAGCGAAAATTGTCACTGAAATGATGGGCAGGCAGCACCCAATCGAGTATAAAAAAAAAATTGATTGATAGAGGGCGTTTCCCATCAGTTTCTCGTCAACTTGCAAAGACTATTGCGGAGAGACAGCATGAATGGCAAATGAGTTCAAAGGAACCAAAAATTGCATCAACACTCATCTCATTGAGTCCCAACAAAGGTCCTCAGATTATACAACACTAGGCAGTCATTAACAACCGTTCATGTGCAAATATAACACGCACAACATGAGTGGATGCGAAAAGTTCGGCCTAGGCCCTCCATGGGCTGTTGTGTCATTAAAAGTAAGTAAGTAAAGTAAGGCAGTCATTAAGGTGGCTGAATTCTCAGCTTCTCAACGAAAGAGAAGGGTAGAAGATTTACTTGAAAATCTGCCTGAAAATCGTTCCTCCGTGGAAAGAAAACAACTCGTAACAGCACAACAAAACGAAGACGAGTTTCTAGTCAACCACTTAACATTCGCGAGTTCTCAGATCGGCAAGTGGCAAATTTTCCAACTGTTGAGATCATATAACCTGAATATTTTGATGATGATTAGTATAATGTAGCAAATAAATTCGCATGCTTTGTGTATGAATATCTTGATGGAGATGATGATTTTGCAGAGGGCATTGCATGCATAGGAAATGCAAACGATCAAAATGAAGTTAATACAGATGTAGCACAAATGAGATCAGAGAATCATTAAGCTGAACTATGCAAGACTTATCGTAAATCAGCACATAAACAATTTCAAAACATGATCGTTAAAAATTCCTTCGGCCACGCCTGCAATGACTGCAATAAACTCTGGTTTTTACAAGATTACTAAACCTGTCACAAATTGCAAGCGTACTGAAGAAGTAAACTTCTGTAGGGCGTTCCAAAGACGCCCAAAACTTTTTGTTTTAGTGTTTTTGTTCATATGGTGAGGCAATTACTGGCGTCATGCTTTTTGGAGTCAACCGAGATCGATCGTCTTCTTTTGCTCTACAAAATTGTTTCTCAATATTTCAATGTTGTTATTGTATTGTTAATCTGCATATTTGAAATCATTTGTTTCAGAATTCAATTTTTCTTTTTTTTATATATTTAAAATTCCAACTACTTATCGTTTAAATTCTTTACTATAAAGGGTTAAATAAATCATATCCAATAAATACCATAGAGACGGCGGCGCCATCAATGGACTTTGTAAAGTCAACAAACAAATTTGTGAATTGAAAACAATTTCTTTTAATCTTTTCACACTGCATCTTTGAAAAATAAAAACGTTGTTCTGTAGTTGTTTTTATAAGTAAGTAATATATTCACATGTACTCGTTCGTTATTGTTTGTTTGGTTTACAATAAAAGAAATTATTAAATGAATAACATAAATTCAACTCAATCAAATGGAGAATAATTTGTTTTTATTCTCACTCCTGAAAAAAATCTATATAAACTTTAGAGAAGATGGCCAGCAAAGGAAAATTACATAAAAGCTAATATACCCGAGAGCATGCGGAAACCATCTTGTTCTCTCTACTGCTGTAATAGAGCTTTGGGTGCAAGATGGGGTCTTAAACCTCGAATCCTTACAGCAGTGGTTGAGCCGAACATTCTGGTGGTCAGCTAATGAAAAGGCTGTCCAGTTGAAATTCCTTGATAAAGTCAGAAGAACGGCTGCCATATTGATTACAAGGGCTTTTCTTACTACCACTATGATAGTTGTTTTTACAGTTTTTCATTGGATGCCAACTGAGAATTCAAGTAGCTAAGCTAAGTGCTCAACTGCCAGATTTAATGCTGTATCTCAAAAGTCCATGGAGGGCCTAGGCCGAGCTTTTCGTATCCACTCATGTTGTGAGTGTTATATTTGAACATGAATGGAAGGGACCTACAGCTTTATGCCGAATCCGAAAGGCGAAGTGAAAAGCTTTTCAAAGCAATTTTTACTCTTGTAAGTTTGCCATTGCCTGCGAAGAAGTGGTGCTGTTTTCTTTTTCTACTCTTTCTGATTTTGCCTGTGCCGCGATTTGAACTTCGGACACTCAGCGTAGCAGGCCAACGCACTACCAACTACACCACGGCGACCAATGGATACAGCATGCCAAGATACTTATCTGAAATAAAGAATATATAAATATAAACTATATCAGCTCTACTGCTAATTTAAACCATAAGTTTTCCACTCATGTCTCCAATTGAGAGGAATGGATGGAAGAGAAGATGGTCATTGGTAATTCTACTGACATCTATACACATTGTTTTAAACAAGAGAACAAGGGTATGCGGTATTTTTTTCTAGTAAACTGTGTCTTAAACTCTCATCTGCATCACCATTGCAGCGTCTTTCAGGCGGAAGTAAAGGCAATATAAGTATCAGTAGTTTACCTAAGTGGCTTATTTGTAAAGATTCATTCGACGCGAATATTTGAACTGACAGCCAAGCCACAGTCACTGGCTGGTGTTTTCACTTCATCAAAGCTTGGCTCTTGACAGCAAATATTCTCTACACATCTTGTCGAGTCACTAACAGATCCATTTATACTGAGTACCTGGACATAAGGGTATCCAAAGCGACTGCGACGCCGACTTGCATACTTGTGGTATTACCGAACTAACCTGAACCAGTATGGACATTAGACGTTCTAGACAACAACTAATCCTTAGCAGAAACTCCATCAGCACAACGATTTATGTGCCTACGGGAAACTGCTTAATGTGGAGACATGCGTCAACATCAGGGCATCCATTCAACAACTTCTGTCGAGATTGTGGTTCAGAGTAAGAAGAGGTCGTATATAACAAGAGGAGAGACGAGCCCTACACTTCTTGGGTGAATGCCCATCTCTGGCTAAGAGGAAACTGAATCTCATAAGCTCACCTTTCTTCAATAATCTGTCCGAGCTGACATCATTATTCCATAAATGGGGGAGTAATGCCAAACTGTGGCAATGTCACAATGAGCCATCAATTGAGCTTAAGTGTGCTTTCATGTAGAAGGCTGCGATTCCAACATAACCTCACCTAACCTAACCTCACCTAACCTCACGAAACCTCACATAAGCTCACCTAAGGTCACCTAACCTCACGAAACCTCACCTAACCTCACGAAACCTCACCTAACCTCACCTAACCTCACCTTACCTCACCTAACCTCACCTAACCTCACCTAACCTCACCTAACCTCACCTAACCTCACATAACCTCACCTAACCTCACCTAACCTCACCTAACCTCACCTAACCTCACCTAACCTCACCTAACCTCACCTAACCTCACCTAACCTCACCTAACCTCACCTAACCTCACCTAACCTCACCTAACCTCACCTAACCTCACCTAACCTCACCTAACCTCACCTAACCTCACCTAACCTCACCTAACCTCACCTCACCTCACCTAACCTCACCTCACCTCACCTAACCTAACCTAACCTAAACTAAATTAACCTAACCTAATCTACCCTCATCTCACCTCACCTAACCATACCTGCCACATTTCTTTAAATATCCAAGAACAAATTTGAATTTTGGTTCGTTGAGCTCTTGTCTGCCATCTCATTTCTTTGACGTAATTCACAAAGAGTCTGGAATTCACCAAGTACAATATAAAGAATTGTAAATTCAAACTTTCAAGTCTAAATCGGTAGTAGTACTACTTATACAATTCTCTACAAAGTCTTTGGTACGAGTATAATGGAAAATAAAGTGGAGATCGAGATTGTGAGGTAGAACATATTCACTAAGAAAGATCCTACTAACATCGCTTGACATCTTTAATTTCAAAAACAAGCTGCTTTACAACTTAGTGGAACTAAAATTCATCTCGTAAAGCAAAACTTTTGTGACCCAATTTTCTACTTCGTAAACTACATTTCTGATTTTATAACCCCTTCAAAGATTGGCATGGTTACTGTACTTTCCTTTTTTAGTATACTTTGAATTACTCGATTTGGGAAGAAAAAAGAAGAAAATTACGGATCATACTCTTTGTGACCTTCAAAAACTCTATGTAGATTCTACTCTAGGTAGAATCATATAAATGGAAAACGATAGGAACCAACGAACTCCGTTTATCTAAATTGTCGGCCTCATAGTTGCCTTGGATATTCACCATTTCCTTCGCTAAATGACCTATTTTTATTATTATTAACACGGGTTACTTTAAACATTTTGCTCCATTAGACGTTTTTTTTAACTGGAAACTGTGTGGGGGAGACTGCTCAAAGTTTTCACTGGCTTTAGAAAGTTTTGACCTTATTGGTCTATATGAACTTTATCGCCATTTTCTTGTACTAGCTAGCTAGTGTTATCTTTCGAAAACAAAATAAACATATTAATGCCAATCACTCTATTTGACTGTTTGTTAAGTCTAAGTACCACTAGAACATGAAAACAAGAATAATGTGAAAATGCGATAATCCTACAACTTTTCACAACAGGGCGGTGATCCACCAGTAGGTAAGTATGCGAAATTTCACTTCAAATCACTTTTGTATTTTCAAACATGTCGAATTTTATCCAAAGAAATACCAAGCACCATGGATCGATCATTCCTACAAAGTGAAAATGCGAATAAATTTGGGTCACCGAGGTTGTTGGTCCAAAAAAAAAAAATATATATATATATTTGTATAGATTTAATTGTTTATTTATTTGTAGATAATTTGCTGTTCATTTCATTTTGGGAAAATATTTTGTTAATAATTGCTGCAGAACAAGTTTTAAATACTCAATTGGCAATGTGGCCATAGAATAAGCGAAATAGAATCAGAGATTAGTAAAGGAGGATGGCGGGAAAATGATAGAGTTCGATAGAGACACATAACACACACACACACACGCACGCACGAACACAAGCACACAAAGCAAAACTACCGTTAGCCTGGCAGCCTCCATGTTCCATGCTGGAAAAATGAATATCATATTGGAAGTAACAGCAGCAACAGAAGCTGCAGCCAAACAGTACAAACAGAATATTCTCCAAGACGACAACAGACAGCAACAACGGACAGCTGCTTGGCTTGCCCGTTTGGGCTGCCTGCTCGTGTTGTTGTTCCTGTTGTTACTGTTGCTGCTGATCACTGATCACATTCTGTTGATGATGACAACGACGACATTTCCACACAAAATCGAAAAAACGTCACGTCACCATCTCCCGGCCCGGCCTGGCCCGGTCCGTCCGGCATTCTCTGTGCGCATTTTGCTCAGTCACTCGCTACAAGTGTGTGCCGCCGGTTGAACGTAACGTGTTCGTTCCTCTTTCTTCTTAATACAAACTAAACTAAAGTAAACTAAATACATTCATATTACACACATTCGTACTCGCACATGAATTGGTTGTCGTATTTAATATTTAAATGTGGTTGTTGTTGTTGTTAATAACAAGTACTCTTTCTACTGTGTATGTGTGTGTGTGTTTGTACGTACAATATTAAAAGTTGCATGTGTTTGTGTCTTCTTTTTTTTTTTGGTGCAATTAATTGTGTGATTATTGTAAAATATGTTTTTGTTTTTTTTTTTAACTCATCACACTGAAGCAGTTTTAAATGAACTCATATGTTAAATAAATTAAAATTTTTTATTATTCTTAATTTAAATACATGCTCGTAGTTAGTATTCCAAAATTTGGCATTCAACGAAAGCAAGAAAAATTTAATATTGTCTTACAATTAAGCAGCCACATTGAAACTAATGGTTTTGTTTTTGCTTTTTTTGTTTTGTTTTTGTGGATTTGTTTATTCATCTGTGACAATTTGTAGCATAGTGTAATTAAAATAAATAAACGATTTAATAGTTTAAAATTGTAAGTATCTAATTGAAATAAATGCGAAATTCATAAACTAAACTTGCATGACTCAGAAGCTAAGTACAAAAAAATTAAAACAAATACAAATAAAATTAATATACATAAGATATAAACAGAATGTGTCATTCCAGCTGTGAGCCTAAGCTCAGTGTTAAGAATTTTAGGGAGCAGGATGACTTGAGAGAGGATTTAGAACGGAGGGGTTTACTTGATATATAATTTTATAAATATCATAAAAATCATGATTTTTTTCTCTAGCATAATAATAATAACACTGTGTGCCAGAATTCGGCTTATTGTTTATGAAATGAGTTTTGACAACGAATTCTAACTTTACTTACTTTTGATGGCACAACAGCCCATGGAGGGCCTAGGCCGAGCTTTTCGCTTTTCGCATCCACTCATGTTGTGCGTGTTATATTTGTACATGAATGGAAGGGACCTACAGTTTAAAGCCGAATCCAAACGGCGAAGGAAAAGCTTTTCATAGCAATTTTTACTCTTGTAGGTTTGCCATTGCCTGACAAGAGGTGGTGCCGTGTAGAAAAATTATTTTTTCTACTTTTTTTGATTTTACCTGTGCCGAGATTCGAACCCCGGACACTCTGCGTAGCAGTCCAACGCACTACCACTACGCCACAGCGACCAGAATTCGGCTTATTGTTTATGAAATGAGTTTTGACAACGAATTCTAACAGAGGAAATAGTACTATCGACCAATTTTTCTTTCAAAATTTATCATTAATTAAAGATATTTTTTGATTATTTTTTGGGGAGGAGGGAAGATTTTTGTTCCAGGACGAAAGGTATAAAAATTAGCTACTAACAATAAGGGTATTTTGGGTCTTAGTTAAAAAGTAATAAAATGTAAAAATTTTAAAAATAGTATATATAAACTTTCAACCAGCAGCTGTCGTGTTAGAGGCAGTTGAATTTTCGAAAGAAGACAGAAGAATTTAAAAACTTTAAAAATGCATCAGATATTTGGAAATACATATATTATATTTATAACTTTGCAACTTCCAATTACAGCATTAGAAGTAGTTCAATTAACGGAGAGAGTAAGTTCAGATAAATTATGAAGACAGAGCAATTGTAAAAGTTTTAAAATTAATGAAAAATGTAAATATTTTTATATATAATATTTGTCAATTTAGTCTGATTAGTTATTTAGTTTGAAAGTTAATAAAAGGAATAATTTTCCAAAGTAATTTTTCCATTTCTTATTGTTGACGTCTAGTTGTCTTAAGGAATGGAGTAAAAAAGGAAGATAAATCTCTTCAGGTGGAAAAAGATTTCGATAATATTTTCTTACAGTACAAAAAGATTTCTGCTACATATATTATCGATAAAACTGTAAAATTTCGTTTCTACAAGTTTATTCTTTCGATTTTATAAGCAATAAGAATAAGTAATTAGGAATTATTCAATAAAATTCTATTAAACTTAAAAAATTCAATTGAAAATCATAGTTATGGCATTTTTTCTATTCAAAACAAAACTTTGCAGTCTTATTGCTAAAGGTATGAAATTTTTGTACAAATATCACCCGCGTCCTTGCATCTGATCTCCGTCATTACTTCCCATTTCGTAACATACATACATAACATTTTTACAAAATTCATAAATTTTACCGCCTTTAATGGGCTGCATCTGGTGGTGAAGAATTAAAATTAACATTGTTAAAAGATTTTCACTTTATTACCTGTCACATAACTCTAAATTAATAAAAATCCTATTGTGTTTTATATTTTTAAATAATTTTTGAAATCGAAAAAAATTCTTAACTAGCTTACACGGGAAAAAATAATTCGTTAAAAATTAGTGAAAGTCATTCATTAAATAAAAAATCAGCAAATTAATGAAAAACTTCATTAAATCAACCCTCATTGTACACGAACGCACATGAAATCGTTCACTGATATTATTCATTAATATTGTGCCATAAGAAAGTTAAGCAAATATTTCTAATAAATTCTAATGAATTCGTTCGTCAATCTTTAATGAACACATTCATTGATTTTGCCAGAAAAATTGTACTTAATATTTTATTTTTATTAAGTATTACAGACCGAGTTTTCACCTCGCCGTTCGGATTCGGCATTAAACTGTAGGTCCCTTCCATTCATGTACAAATATAACACGCACAACATGAGTGGATGCGAAAAGCTCGGCCTAGGCCCTCCATGGGCTGTTGTGCCATTAAAAGTAAGTAAGTAAGTAAGTAAAGTATTACAGACCAGATCTATAGTCTTGTGGGTAGTAAACTGAACTCTCACACGGCAGGTTCAGGGTTGGATTCCCATCTTGGTCAGGTGATTGAGTTTTTCTCTCTTACCGATATGAATTAAATGACAATTATAAGAAAATGTACAAGTTCACATATATTTTTTCGTAAGTTTCAAAGAACTTATTTGTCAACTTGTGTATTTTCATTGATTCCATTCATTAAAAATCGTCAATGAAAACTCATTTATTGATTTTATAAAGTTTTTAAAGGGATGATTCATTCATTAATATTGATTTTGTAAAAATTTTCGGTTTCGTGTAGAAACAACAGTACTTTGTAATCAGGGTGCTATTTCTTTTAATGGCACAACAGCCCATGGAATATGTGTTATATTTTCACATGAAGGGACCAACAGTTTTATGCCGAATCCAAACAGCGAAGTGAAAATCATTTCTTAGGCAATTTTTACTCTTGTAAGTTTACCATTGCCTGTGAAGAGGTGATGCCGTGTAGAAAACTTGTTTTTTCTACTTTTTGATTTTGCCTGTGACGGGATTTGATGTCCGCACCAACACACTATCTATCAACTACGCCATGGCGACCACATGTAAAATCAGGGTTGCTCTTTTTAAATCCGAATCCGTCAAAACCCTTACTTATCGAAAAGGATGTTGTAAAATGTTGTTAGCCTTGCTTGACATCAAATAATTTCCAGTAATTTGTAGTCATTCGGACATCCCACAAATTTTGGTTTGTTATTCAAAGCCAAAACTTAAAACTTAAGTGTTTTAAATTTTCTATGTCTAGCATATAGCCTTGCATGGTGCAAGTGCAGTAGAATTGCAACACTTTAACATCTTTACAGCGAATAACTAAAAATAACAAAAAATTTTACTTTCTTCCATCGAGCAAGCGCATATGCTAGACTTTAAGAATCCCCCTAATATATTTCTTCATTTTTCCCGAACATCTCTTCTCCCTCACAATATTGGAGCAATTAGTGGCCCTGTCACCTGGTATATGGAATTTCAAAGGATTCTGATATTTGTTCATGGAAGAAAAGTGAATAGAATACTTGACTCCATTGTTAGTAACTGTGTGTGACTGAGTGAGTTTTTTTTGGTAAACCTACAGTTTAATCGATATTCCTCCGCTCAGGTGAAATCCCTGTGAATAGAGTTGACAATATTTCGTAAATTTTTTTTTCGAAATACTTACTTTGACAGTTTGGTATTACTCGAGATATCGGTTGAATGTTTGAGAAATAGTTTAATTAAATCAGCTTAGATATCAAATAATCGTCCCTTAAAAACTTTCCACGTCTATTTAGAATAGAAATATCTGAAATATTTCATAAGAAGTTTATGCACATGTAAGAAATTAAAAAGAAAACTATTTGAAATATTTATTTTTTATTGCATTACGAAAAGTGTCGCTTTTCACTAATGAAAACATTTCAATTTACAATTTGCTAATTTGAATATTTGTATTTCAAAAGCTGAAAAATAAACGCACCCTCACGATCGTAAAATTTCACATTTTGTTTTGTGCTCAGTCTATGAAAATACTTACAAAGAAACAGCGATTAAAAACTGGAAGCGCCTTGATATAAACAAACAATCTGAGAGCTAAATGGAAACAGAAACAGAAAGAGAAAGAGAGAAACAGAGAAATTGAGAGAATTCAAAATTGGATGCATAAGTAAATATACTATATTATAATAAAAATAAAAAAAATTAATGAATAAAATATTTTTTGATATAAAGATCTGCAAAGACGACACTGAGGCACGCTTTAGAAAATATTGAGTTTCAGAGAGAAATTTTTACCCCCAATTATTGATTCCCTTTGGGTAGATATATTCTTTGAGGTCCATAATAGGTGAACATGTTCCATTTTTACACACGACAAATTGTTCAACTTTGAAATTAATGATGGTCGATTAAAATCCTTCAGTACGCATGGGTAGTATGCAGCCCAATGTTTTATCGAATATTTAAATATTTGAAAGACATTTTTTCTATGAACCCTTCAGTTTAATACCCATAAACTATGTATTTTAAATACTTTAAATTTGTCTGCTTTCTATTTTTTTAACATCCGCCAAGTGGGGGTGAAATGGGGAGGGGGGAAATGTTTGCCTTAAAGTTTTGAGTTTTGAAGGGATTTACTTCTCCCTACAAACAGTTTTTTTTAATCAATTCCAACGATCATAATGTAAGTATGAGATGTATGGGGAGGGATTTAATACCAAACACCTTCCATTTCACATCCGTTAGTGAGACTGAGTATTAACCTGATAGCTTTTAGGTCAGAGTCATTGAACCTGAGGCCTGAGTGAATTCCAGTTATTGATCCAGAATACTTAGACTGCTATAAATGTCTTCTGTAACGCATCTAAGGGACAACTTGCAGTGTCCCTGATCATTGCGGCAGGGGTTTCCAAGTTTAATGTTCAGCATATAACTAATAGCTTGTTGCTGTACTCTCAGAAGTATTGCTATCCAAACTGAGTTAAAGCCGACAGCAAGATTCGTCTTCTAGACGTAACGATATTTATATACAAAATCCACCTGCTTTGGCAGCATTCACTCCACTTCATACCTTTACATAAAAGTAGATTATCTACAAATGAAACAAAAAATTACCTGGCCATCTCTAGTTAGGTGTATGACTTTTACCTTCTTACTCCAGATCCATATACAAGTATACACAGTCAATTTGATTTAATTGTTCGTATTCTAAAATTTAACTTGAAGTAGTTGACTCAGCCTTCATAAGTTCCTATAGAGGTTCCATATCTGCATCGAGAATCCATAGGTTAAATCAATTGAAATCTTTTCTGGGATAAGTAAATTTTAAGAATCTTCCATTCTACTGCATTTAAATTCAGACGTATCCTTAAAACGTACACTTTGAATAATCACAAAACAATTCAGTCAACAATTCAATTTAACATAACAAAAGTTCTGAGTAGTGATGCTGATGTTTCTGGCGATCAGGACCCTATTATTAGTTTTTTTTTATGTCATCTCTTTTTCAATTATCTCGGAGATAATCGGAAAAGTCTTCAAAACAACATATCTCTCATTTCAGTAAGAAAATCCGAAACCTTACCGACGGTGACTGTGGTAGCCCAAGACTGGAGAGTATTATTAAAAAGCTACAGCCGGTAACCGATGAATATACAGCTCAGGAACAACAAATATTTTTGAATATCATTAGATCGAGTGTAAGAGAGTCGAAGGTGGGCCATCTAACTTTGAAAGAAAATAATACTGCGCTAAGATTGGATATCGGTGGTGAAAAGGAGTGAAGGAGGGTGGTGGTGCGGAGTGAACGTTAACAGCCTGAGGTTGGTGCGCTAGCAACCAAAGGCGAGCATGGACAGGAATTCGAGTAGATTCTTGGGGACTTTGGACATACAGAGTGGGGCAAAACTTTTGTCAAGAAATATCATTTTTCGAGGACTTTATAGTAAATAGCCAACTGATGCAAATGAGCACAAGAGAGGAAAAGCTTCAGCTACAGCATTGATAAAAAAAACTCCGATACAATTGTTTTTGAATTTATCAGCAAAAGTTTTTCTCAAGTTCAAACCTCAATAATTTTGTAAATGGGATAGTGTTTATTGGTGCCGCAAGTGGGTAAAGCTTTTGAAGTTCGAAGTAAAAATTTCAGCAAAACAGTTATGACTAAATTGTGATAAAAAGTTTGGTGTACAATAATTTGATCAATATTCTGAGCTATTAATCTTGTCCCAAAGATTGTCATTGTTGTGTACAGTTGTGCTCCTTACTTACAATTCATACAATTCACATACAATTCATTCAGAAATTTATAACCTAATGCGCCTAAAAAACCGGGTGTAGCGTGCGTTTACGCAATAATAAAAAAGTTAAAAAATCAAAACAAAAAAATAAAAATTTTTAAGAATATAAATCCAAACATTTACCCACACACGAATGCAGCACTAGAGAAAATATTGGAATAAACAACACAGCAGAAATACAGCATCAGTCAATGTCAGTTGGGAACGTGCCAAAATATCCAAAGTGAACCCCAAAAAGAATAAACCAAATACGTTGTACACACACATACACACACACACACACACACACACATACACACACACACATACACACACATGTGTAAATACACACATCAATAATACACCAGCACCACTTTTTGTTAAAATCAGATAAAGTGATCGTGGCAAGTACCAAGTGCCGCCTCCAACAACACAGCAGCGGAAAACAAGAAAAAAACATTACAACTACGAGAAAATGAAAGGCGGCACAACACCAGCAACCAACAACATGCAGATGTTGTCGCATTTGCTTTGCTTCACTTTTAATTTTTTCTGCTAAATATTTTAATGGAATTTTAGAAGAAAACAATGTGTAGGTACTCGTTGCTGATTCATTTATACCTACATATATTTTCTTTTTATGAAATTTCAAGAGATTTTGCATTTCTATTTTATTTTACCATATCGATTGTCGTTTATTGTTTATTTAAAAACAAATAAAACAAATTGTGAAAATAACGCGTGAATTTTTCATTTATTTCAAGAGCATTTAGTAATGTTTTTGTTGTTGTTTCTTGCTGCTGTTATTTTGGCCTCAATTATGTTTAATAAATTTATTATCTTCAAGTTTATCGATAGAAATTTCAATCTACCCCACTTTCGTAATAATTGGCATTAAATTTTTATATATATATTTTTTTTTTATGAGCACATTAATATTTCTTTCGCAGAGCGGCAAAGTTGATCCTCATCGGGGTTGCCATTATTCGTGAAATATGTTTCTGCTGACATTCGTAGAAAATATTGCACAACATTTTCATTGTATTAAAAAATTACCTAGTTGAAAAAATTTTGTTTCGCTGTATTTGATAATGGGAAGCAGTAGGTGCATACCGTGGTCGCCGTGGTGTAGTTGGTAGTGCTTTGGCCAGCAAGGCAGAGTGTCCGGGTTTCAAGTCCCGGCATAAGCAAAATCGAAAAAAAATTAGAAAAAGAAAATAATTTTCTACGCGGCACCACTTCTTGGCAGGCAATGGCAACCAACTAGAGTAAATATTGCATACGAAAAGCTCCTCACTTTGCCTGCCATTCGGATTCGGCATAAAACTTTAGGTTCCTTAAATTCATGCACAAAAATATAATACGCACAACATTAGCGAATGCAAAAAGCTTGGCCTATGTCCTACATGGGCTGCTGTGCCATTAATAAGAAAAAAAGAGGCAGGTGCATACTTTTGGGATCCAGAATTTTTGTAGGGATACTTTTACTTAAGGATCGCATATTTTTTTGTGGTCGCTATAGCGTAGCGGTAGTGCGTTAGACTGTAACGCAGAGTGTCCGGGGTTCTAAACTCGGCAGAGACAAAAAAAAAAAAAATAAATAAACCAAAAAAAAAGATTTAAAAACATTTTTTTTTAAAAACATCACGGTTTTTACATCCTACAAGTGTAAAAATTGCTTATGAAAAGCTTTTCAATTCGCCGTTCGGATTCGGCATAAAACTGGAAGTCTCTTCCACTCATGCACAAATATAACACGCACAACATGAGTGGTTGCGAATAGCTCGGACTTTGGCGCTACATGCGGTCATAGTCGACATTGATAAAACTGAAGTTCATTGTAAGTAGTAAAGGCATAACACTTGCCACAATGACTGTCTATCTCTTTATCGGTGTTCTGTGTGATTGCATTCCCTCTCTCATTCTCCCTCCTTCTTCCTCCCATCTATCAATATTAATTCCATTCAACACAATGCACACACCCTATGTGTTTGAATGCATAAATAAAAAATAAAAATAAAAAAAAACATACTTTTACAAAAATTCTTTTAAGAATTTTTTTTACATCTGTCTATATTTTTCTCTATTTCACTTCATTCCCGCGTACAAAGGCAATATTTGTACTAATTTGGACGCAACGTCTTCTTTAGAAACACTAATTCAAAAACTTCTAATGAGATTTTAATGCAGAAATATTCGAATTTATTTTATACCAAAAGAATGAAAAATACATTGGAAAAAACAAAATCCATTGGATTTTCCATTTTCATTTAAAAATAATTTTTCACATTATACGAATAAGGCTTGTTAACGTAACGTAGCGTAACGTAAACATACAAGAAGATAGAACTGTACTGTTCATATCATAGATGGATACGTGACATTTGGGTACGTTTGGGTATGCATAATCAAACCTTTAGGGTAAAAATACTTTTGCATTCCTTCGGCTTCAGAACCGTTCAAGCGTTAATTAAACCCATAGTTATTTTTGAAATTTAGTCTATATCTAAAACACCTTCAAAAAATTAGTAGCTTATATCTTTACGCGCAAATTCTCAAAACATAACATGCAGAGAAAATATTTCTAGAGGGTCTTTTAATGCCTATTGTCGATTTTTTGGTCTTTTACTTTACTTTACTTTTAATGGCACAACAGCCCATAGAGGGCGTAAGCCGAGCTTTTCTCATCGACTCATGTTGTGCGTGTTATATTTGTGTATGAATGGAAGGGACCTACAGTTTAATGCCGAATCCGACCGGCAAAGTGAATAGCTTTTCATAGCAATTTTTATTCTTGCTTTTCCCATCTAACATTTTTCCCATCTCTGTGGCAATTTGTGAATAACTCGCCAAAAAAACTGTTCGTTTTTTGAGACAAACCAGTCATCGAGCCATTTTTTCATATTTTCGAACGAATCGAAGTGCTGCTCAGCGTGCCCATTGATGAAAATAAGTAGTAATCAGATGGAGCCAAGTCTGGTGTATAAGCCGCATGGGGGAGGGCTCCCCAGCTATACGAATCTACCAAATACCGACTCTGTTTTGTTCGATGTGATGAAGAAAAATCACTTTGTGTTGCCTAACTTGATATTCTGGACGTTTTTGGAGCAAAACACGTTTTTGGTTCAAATCGGCCACAGAGCATTGTCTTCTTTCTGAAGCGAATTGGTTTGGCAGTCGATTTGGCCGGTGTACCGGGCTTAATATATGATCGTTTACGTTTGGGATTCTCGAAATAGATTCATTTTTCATCGCCAGTAACAATTCGATGAAGATATGACTTTCTTTTGTACCTGGCGAGCAACATTTCACAGGTGGTTTTTCGATTTTATTGCTGTCTTTTCACCTTCAAAATCAATCCCATGTCTTTTAAACGTTGAGAAATGCTTTGTTGGTTCACATTTAATTACTCTGCAAGTTGTTTTTGCAATTGACCATTATCCTCATTGAGTTAAGCTTGCAATTTGGCATCTCCAAACTTTTTCGGTGGTCTTCCACGTTCTTCGTTTCTCACATAAAAATCACCACTTTTAAACTTATTAAACTACTCGTTGCACTGTGTTTTGCCACAAGCATTCCAAAGCAGATTTCTTCAATCGGAAACAGAAAATCAATGATGTCGACATATCGTAGTTTGTAGGTACAAAATGTGACATTTTTACGAGAGAAAAAAAAAATGTTTTTGTATGAAACTGGATTGTTTAAGAACTGAATATTGTTGACAGAACTAAATGCGACGAAATGGCGCCAATGATTTGGTTTGACAGAGCGTATAGTTTTACCTAGCGACACAGAGATGTCATTACATACTTCTACACCTGCTAGTTCTGAAGTTAAGATAATCGGTCAAGAGAGCTTGGTATTTATTACCTTATATCTAAGTGAAATATTCAAAGAGTGATCTTGAAGGAAATTCTAAAGCGAATTAAACAAAACTGGATTCACATCATAGAAATAGTCTCTTAAAAAACTGTTCTGTAAATTTTCAACATTCGGCAAAAGCCATGGTTACTTTCCATAAAAATTAAATGTCAGAGGAAAATGTGAAGCAAATGGAACAAAATTTGGTATACACATTTAAAATATCTTCAAAAATAACTAATGCGAAAATTGTCATTATTGGGCAAAAACCACGACAACTTCCCATACAATCATTTTATATACTAAGTGAGTCAGAATGCAAATTTTGTTTTATTTAGAGGTGTGTAGGTTATATACTTAAAAGTTCGGCCGCGCCCGATCTTTTCTTTCGGGATTATTGTATCTACTTATCTAACGCTGCATTTAGACCGGCCTAATGAACGAACGAATCTTCTTTCGTTCGGTTGGTGTAAATGGTTTAGCGTTGAGCGTTGTGTTCGCTAGACAATGTGCAGGCGGTGTAAATGGTTACATACGCCAGATGAATGAAAAACTACTCATTCGGGATGATCGGACTGAGTTCGATCTTAGTTGATGAATCAAGTGTTGCAGCTGTTGTGTACCATAATTGTGAAAATTAAGTACTTTTACTTTACTTTTAATGGCACAACAGCCCATGGAGGGCCTAGGCCGAGCTTTTTCGCATCCACTCATGTTGTGCGTGTTATATTTGTACATGAAGGGAAGGGACCTACAGTTTAATGCCGAATCCGAACGGCGAAGTGAAAAGCTTTTCATGGTAATTTTTACTATAGTAGGTTTGTTTATTATTTTTTCTACTTTGTGATTTTACCTGTGCCGAGATTCGAACCCCGGCCATTCTGCGTAGCAGCCCAACGCTCTACCACTACGCCACAGCGACCACTAAAAAATTAAGTAAAAAAGGAAAAACCCACTGGAAGAGAAGTAAAAACGTAGTTGACGTATAGTGCAATGCAATGCTGTGCATTTTAAAATATAAAGTGAAGTTTGGGAACATTATAACTTGCCATCTACACCTGGCGAGCGAACGAGATGTTTGTTAGGAGCTTATGTTCGGCCGGTGTAAATGGTTGCGCGAATGAAAATTTAGTAGCTGTAATTTCTACGCGAAATAGGCTTGGAGCCATAATTCTTATGTTCATTAGGATTAAGGTAATATTTTGTAATCCTGACAACCCTTACCAGCTCGATTTTCCTTTCGTTAAGTTTGGAGAGAATAGCGGGAATATTTCGGTAATCTTTACACATTTTACCGTGATGTTTAAAGAATTTTATTACTACTAATCGAGAAGCCGAGAAGTAAAGACGTCAACCGCAGCAACGAACCCAACATTTAGAAGACCTGTTACCCGACGCCGCTACTCAAAGCATTAAGGAAAATCGAGGTGGAAAAGGTACGCCCCAATTATATTTTTATAATAAATAAATCTTGTTAGATCGTTTACTGCTGCTTTTCTTTTTCCCTACACGACTGAACTCAACTTCCCGCGAGATCCTTCCTCGTCCGGAGACGCAAAGCCCTCACCAATTTACAGTCTTCAATCGTTCGGGCAGTCTAAATGCAACGTAAACACATATGCATACTCGATTTAAAATATGATTTTAAGCCGCCTACTACTGGGACAATAAAATAATTGTCAACATTGTGAGACATTTCCTTCTTTTCAAAACGACACAACAAATAATTTCCACCTTTTGAAGTTTAAAAATAAAAAAGTTGATTTACATTTGAACAGCAAAAATAGCCAAAGCAACATATAGATGTTATAGAAAACATCAGAAATCGTGGGTTCTTAAATGTTAAAGAAAAAATTTCAAATAAAATTAAAGCAGCTGTCATATTTTTATATTCACTACATTCATGTCCAAGTTACGAACTACAACCAGAGTCAATATCCTTTTGCCAGAGTTAAACACACACACACACACACACACACACACACACACGCGCGCGCACTTGTCTCACTTGCATGTAGTTATACATTACCATTTTCGTACAATTTTCCATTTAAATTCATTAAGAACTTGCGCCGCAATTAAAATTTAGACAAATAGCGCGCCTCTTGAAATCTGAAAACTTGTGTTGGTCTTCGCTGTACTTTTTTCTTGTTGTTGTTTCTTTCGATGCTACTTAGTAAGAAATCTCTTTTTATAGCAACACACATGGACATAAATAGGAAAATAATGTGCGGAAAAATCAGAGAAAATCAACTAGATATTCCAAATTCAAATCCAAAAATTGTTGATCGCAATTGGCGATCTATGTATGGTGACGTCAATCTCCATACTTTATTTCTCTCAAATTCGTAAATCCAATTTTGTAGCATTTTCTTTAAATTATTTGATTTTTTTTTTTGTTGAATTTATTTTTGTAATTATATTAGGTTTTTAGAAAATTAGTTTTTTATTTTTCTGCTATGACTTTTCGCAGCAATTTTGTTAATTGTTAGCGAAAATTATAGGAAAATTCTCTTTGTGTTTGCTTTTTGGTTTATTTGCATATAGTATGTGCTTGGTGGAAATGATTTTTATGGATCATACTGTAGTTTTTGAAAGAATGAGCGACAAAGAAAGAGAGCGTAATCATTTACAGAGTATAAAAAAAAAACACCACAAGTGCGAATATTTTGAATTGAGTGAACTTGAATAATTTTCTTTTGCTAAATTTGTGAAATCAACAGAAATTAATGGAAAGTGTATGAGTTTAATGAAAATACAATGGATATAATTAGTTGCATGCGATTTAAATGAATCTATTTTTAAATGAAGTGAAAATTTTTATATTTTTTCACTGTTTCTTGGAAGGCTTTAATAATCGCAATTATAATATCAACTTCGGGATTTACAATATGAAATTTGTATATTTTTTGATTTATTGGCGATTTCCGCCGGAAAGTATATAGCAAATTTTGAAATTTCACTGAATTTTGCATGAGCAGTGGCGTAGGCAATAATTAAACTCTCCTTCTCTATCTAGATTTGTTGTCTTTAGTGTCCAAGAAAATGCGACTTTTTGAACCGAGCTTAACCCGTTAGCCCCCGAAATCGATACAGAACTTTATTCATAAGTGTATAGCATTGCCGTATCTAGAAATTTTTTTCGGGTGGGGTTATATAAATGGATGAAATAACTTCTTCTTTTAATGGCACGTCAGCCCACATGTAGGGCCAGGCCCAGGCTCAGTTTTTCGCATCCACTCATGTTGTGCGTGTTATATTTGTACAATTATAGTAGGGACGACCTACAGTTTTATGCAGAATCCGAACGGCAAGCAAAGTGAGAAGCTTTTCGTAGGCAATTTTTGCTCTTGTGTATGTTTTCGATTGCCTGCCATGAGATGGTGTCGTATAGAAATAAGTTTTTTTCTACTTTTTGATTTTGCCTGTAACGAGATTTGAACGCCGGACTCTCCACGTCGTGGCCCAATGCACTACCAACTACGCCACGAGGACCATAACGATGAAATATCTAATTTTATAAAAAATAATTATATAAAGGAGAATTATAAATTTTGAACTAGTATGCATCTTTTTATTTAGTGAATGGTTCGGCTAGGGTTTCAACCATGGAAATATAATATTCTAGTAAATGATAAAAAAAGAAGTAAAACAAAAATTATCGTAGTAAAGTAGGAGTTTTCGATATTATTATACCCTATAGGCTATATTGACGCTGTGGTGTAGTGGTAGTGCGTTGGACTGCTACGCAGAGTGTCCGGGGTTCGAATCTCGTCTCAGGCAAAATCAAAAAGTAGAAAAAATAATTTTTCTATACGGCTCCACCTCTTGGCAGGCAATGGCAAACCTACAAGAGTAAAAATTGCTATGAAAAGCTTTTCACTTCGCCATTCATGTACAAATATAACACGCACAACATGAGTGGATGCGAAAAGCTCGGCTTAGGCCCTCCATGGGCTGTTGTGCCATTAAAAGTAAAGTAAAAAATAGGCTATATTGGTTTTGGGAGTGGTAACTCCCCCACACAAGAGAAATTTTCAAATATTGATATTGAAAGAATTGCTAAAGCGAGGATGGAGAGAGGATGGGTGGTAACCCCAAAAACCAACCCACTAAATACGGCCTCAGTGTATACATTTTAGGTATATAAAAATGGGGTTAAAGTTGGTTTCAAACCTCCTAAGTTGAAACTTCTTTAAGAAATTTTTTTAAAAATGTGTAATCTTCATTTACAAATTTTCTTTTCCGTTAAAGTTTGTGAATCTATCTCAGTTTTGTTTTGTATTATTGATCTTTATACATTCCAATTATTCACTACTTCATACTTTCACAATTTGAACACCTTGAGTTTTTCTATTTTGTTTTATTTTACATCACACCTTTGAAATCTTATATCTACGCTCGTGCCGCACATTTACTCATTTCTAAGAAAGCAATAAAAAATTCTATATCATTTTGCATTGCTTCTTGTGCCAAAAATAGGCTACCGATAGACAAGTTCTTAAATATTAAATACAAATAATAGAAGAAGAAATTATATATTATTTTAATAAATCATTTCGCTCTGAATTTCGTTTAAATTTAAAAATAACAGATATTAATAATTTTTGAGTTTCTACTACATCTGCTTTGAACTTGCGGTTTAGAAAATATAGCGCACGCGTTGTTATTGAAAATCAAATACATAAACACTTAGGTATTGAAAATGTTAAACACTCTAATACATGTATAATATTACTAAGAAAAAATCACCATTTACCGCACTACTTTCATGACTTGATTCACACATAATCGTCGCGACACACTCTATCTAATCTTCTATTAACTATTAATTTAATTTTAAGGTGTTGGTTAATTCACAATGATCGATATGATCAAAAAGGTACTAGCGATCCTGCTATTTGCCAGCTCATATGGATTCTTAGGTCTATCTAAGGTATCGCATAATCGATGGTTCCTGTTGTGTGAATAAATGATGATAAATAAATTTTATTCCTTTGGCCACCTCGAATCGGTTTATTTTGAATATGAAGCGGAAGAACATCACCAGATGTATCCCAGGCGGTGGAATTAATATTTCCAATATTGTACAATTTTCTAGCATTGATCCGATTTTGAAGGAAGAGGCAACAGAATAAGAATTTAACTATGTTGATGAACATATTATATCAGTGAGATTCAATGAAATCTATCCCCAAGACTAGCATTTAAAATTACATTTTTAGTATTGCTTTTCCTTTCTTTGTCCCTTTGTAAAGTAACGAGGTGGGAAAGGGAGACTAGATCGTGTGGATAGATTCTATAATTATTATTTTAGAATGCTAAGGTCCCGGATTAGATTTAACATCGTCAGATAATGAAATCGTCATTAAGGCGATTTTTATCATTATTAACCCGGTTTTCGAGAAATGAAATTTGTAGGGGAATCATTTTTCAGTAATGAGCGATAGTGGAGGATAGAAAAGGAAAAGCGAAGTGCAGTTTTTCCATTATCGATTCCATTATAAAAGTTAGTTGAAGAGAGAGCGGAAGGGAAAATGGAAATTTGCATTTAAACGATTTTTTCAGGATGGTACTATGTACATAGTTTGATTTATATGATAGGAGGAAGTCAAAAATTCGTTTGAAAGAAATTTCTGACGAATTATAAAATATATTTGCAGAGGAAAGGGGGAAAATAACATTAGATCAATTTTTTTAGTATTGATCCGATTATTATAGACTTCAGCAGAAGAGTTTAAGGAGAAGATTGATTTACCCAGGGAAAAAATATTATTCAATGTGGTTTCCCCTTCGAAAAAAGCATTTCAAATGGAGATTTTCTAACACAAATATTTAAAAATGTATCACAAAAATGTTTTGATGGTGAGCTTCTCTTAAATAGGGATTTTGTTACACAAATATTTCTTCTTTCCCTTTACGATTAAGAACACAGCGCAAGTTCAAAATCTGTGTAAAGGTTTTGATCTTACCTATGTAAATATTTAAAATTCCAAAGAATTCAGTGGTATCAAATATTTTATGAGATTGATTCGAGTTTTCGAAATATCGGTATTTTGAATGTTTTTCTTGAATGACCTTGAGTATGGGAAGTATAAAGGGGATGTATACCAATTTATCAAAATTTGTTCACATTGATCGTATTAGATTTTTCTATAAGACATTACATGAAACCAAAAACAATTTCCCTATTTTATATTATTATCTACGACACTGGTCTACATAATATAAAATAAATACAACAGAATATTGTACAATCCATTTTAATTTTAATTATTTTTTTGGAAAAATTTGCTCAAATTTGACCATTTTTCAATATCGTTGTTATCTCCAAAACTCGAACCAGTCTGACGAAACGGCACCATTGAATTCCTTGGGTCCAATTTAGGTAAAATCAGCCACCAAAACGTTTGTCCAAAATGAAAAAGTTGTAAATCCGAGCACAGTGATATTAGAAAGTATTGACAGTACTACTTTTTGACTCACGTCACGCACGCCAACTTTGAAATTCTTAGTCACGCGTATTCCTACACGTTGATATTTTCCAAAGAAAAATGCAGTCTTGCACGTTGAAATTTTTCCATTAAAATTTCACGCATGTTCGCGCATTCAATTAAAAAAAAATTAGTCAGAAACGGGAAAAAGTACAAAATTAAAGAATATTAAACATGTTTCTATCAGAAACGTTATGTTTACATTACTGAATCAACTGTCATCAATGTAGAACAGAGTGTTTCAGGAGAATTTGCCTGCTTGAATTAACAATATGTGTTCGTAAAAAACGTTCTGGGCATATTTTGTTAGAACAAAAATTTTTTTTTTTATTGAGACATTTAACGCACAGGGTAAATGCAAAGCATTGTGTTGAATGGAAGGAAGAGTGATAGGTGGGAGGAAGAATGAGAGAGGGAATGCAATCACACGAGACACCGATAAAGAGATAGACAGCCATTGCGGCAAGTGTTATGCCTTTACCACAATAAACTTCAGTTTGTCAGTGTCGAATATGACCTCATGTAGCGCCAAAGGCCAAGCTTTTCGCATCTACTCATGTTGTGTGTTTTATATTTGCATATGAATGGAATGGGACCTACTGTTTTATGCCGAACCCGAACGGCGAATTGAAAAGCTTTTCATAAGCAATTTTTACTCTCGTAGGTTTGCCATTGCCTGCCAAGAGGTGGTGCCGTGTATAAATCTTGATGTTGCTTTTTTTGTTGCTTTAATTTAATTTTATTTATGTATATAGTTTTTATTTTTTTATTTTGCCTGTGCCGAGACTTGAACCCCTGACACTCTGCGTAACAGTCCAACGCACTACCGCTACGCTACAGCGACCACAAACCTACTACATACTCGTAGTATGTCGAGGATGGATTAGGAATAAAATTTGGTATACTCAAAAATAATACCCTTTCTCTCCTTTTAAAGGCACAACAGCCCATGGAGGACCTAGGCGGAGCTGTTCGCCTCCACTCATTTTGTGCGCGTTATATTTTGTACATGAATGGAAGGTACCTACAGTTTATATGCCGAATCCGAACGGTGAAGTGAAAAGCTTTTCATAGGTTGTTTTCTCTTGTAGTGGTGTAGTCCGTGTAGAAATATTGTTCTTTATACTTTTTGATTTTTTGCTTGTGCCGAAATTCGAACCTCGCATATCAGTCTAACGTACGCCACAGCGACCACGTATTTACCCGGTTTTACTGAAAAGACTTTACATAATCGAGGTAATACTTACCTTCTTGCTTTTTGTGATAAGCAGTATAGCTGAGAAAGTTCTAATTGGTACTTAGGGTACAAAGATATCGATTTAAATTTATTTGCAAAAAAAAAAAAAATGTTGTTTATGCTACATGCTGCCGGTACTGCTAATAAGGTTTTAAACTTTGTTGTGCCGGTTTTCGAAAAAATAAATAAATAAAATAAAATAAATAAATGTAGCTTTCCAAACTAATTTTTTTTAAAAGAAATTGGATTTACTTTTTTTATAGAATTGGGGTTGTTAGCTGATTTTGACGTTAAGTGGCCGCAATTAGTTTCTGATAGAGAGCTTTCGAAAACCCTACCAAAGTTTTTGCGATCGTTTTTACTTAGTGTGTTCAGATTTAACTATGATACCTGGTATAACACTGTAAAATGGGCCAAAATCAGGGGGTTCGGGCTCCTATAGTGGAAATTTCAAACGTTGTAGAGGGAATCTGAATGCAGGATTAAGTCAGTAGCCGAAAATAACTAATCTTACTCTATATACTGATAGTAGATGGCGATGCTAATCATTGTTTTGCTTTTTATACTGGATAGAGACAGGATTCTATGCATATATTACAATACTTTTAAGTTCATGTTAGCAAGTTGCAGCAAATTCTAAATCAAATATAAGCACCGCAAGATAACTAAAAACTATTTTATTATAATTATTATTTCTTTTTTGTAGAATGAATTACTAACTGAAGTATAAAGGATCTCGGATACTAAGAACAACAAAAACTGAAAAAGAAGACCTTATTAATTTTGTTAGCAAAATAGGCAAGAATTTCATTTACAATACGTGACTGTGGGCAGAACCGAGAAGTCACACTGATAACAGTTCAAATTTCAAAATTCTTTTGACAACAAAAGCATTTTTGCTTTGGTAAGTATTTATCTGCAATTCCGCTCAGCAAAATTTTAAGTGCCAACACAAAAATGTTCGACAATTACGATTTTCATATTTATATATATAATATTTAATAAACATTTCAACAGGTAGAATTAAAAGCAGCAGCAAGAAAAATAGCAACAATTATAACAGCAACATGCAATAAAAACAAATAAAATAAGAAGACGAATATCAAGAAAATCGAAGAACATCACAGCGATAAAGAAGCGGCAGAAAAATACGCTAAGGAAAACTCTAGGCAAATATACGAAGTGAAAAAAACTAACCAGAAAGCTGGGAGAGGGGTACCAGCCAAAAGGAATACCAATAATAACAAATTCACACACACACGCACACACACACAACTATTTTGAAAATAAACAACGTCTAATGATCAGCTAAAAATATTGAGCAGTGAAAATAATAGAAGAACAAAATTAAACAAGAGAATCAAAATTTTCCACCAAGAAAATAAAACAAACAAAACAACATAAGAAATTAAATTTACAATAAAGCAATTTAAAATATGTTCAATTTGCTGCGACGACGCTCAAGAAATAATAAAAAATCGCGAAATAATTTTATCGAACAAAAGGAAGAGGAGGGAGAAAAAGAAGAGGAGGCAGGTGTGACAAAGTATTCAGCTAAACAGCAATTGAAAGCAGGAAGAGCAGTAACCACAGAATCGAGATGTATTGCCAGCACAGAGAATTACCGCCCAATCAGTGAGCGGGAGAGCGAGAGTTCAGCACCAGGCCGTCGAAACACTCAGCCGGCGGAGAGAACAACGAATTTACCTCGGACAATAACACATCTCTCTCACAGAGCGGCAATAGAAGAATTTGATGATTTGAAAGATTTAAATGAAGCAACGGATGCTGATAATGATAATGATGATGATGGTGTTGATGGTGATGTTGAAGCTGAAAGGCAAACGACGAGCGAACGACGAAATGATGCTGCTTGTGCTGTCGTTGCGACCGCTGATGCTGGCAAAATCTATTTTGAAAAGCGAGGACATGAACGCGGACGTGGATGGGATTGGGGAAGGAACAGAAACAGCAACAGCAACAGCAGCACAATAAACGACAACGAAAGGGAACGTACGAATGTAAATTTAGCAAAAACAGCTGCCAACTTCACGCCGAACGTGGCACTCGCACAAACAACAACAACAATATTAGCAACAGCAGAAGTAGCAGTTGCGAACACTCACACCAAGAAGAATTCACCAAATTTAAAAGCTAATTCAGCAATTAAAACAGCAACAATAGCAGTAGCAGCAGAAGCAGAAGCAGCAAACAATCATCATCATCATCATGATGATCACCATCAAAATAATAATGAATTGGCAAACGAAGCAGAAGAAGACGTCGCATCATTAGTAGATGCTACTAATAAATATATTGCTGACGATGGGAACAACGAGAACGATGATAGACGATGCTGCGATCGCACTGTGGACAAAACACTAAGCAATAATAGCTGCAAAAATAGTCGAAACGAAGAAGCTGAGTGGCAGGGGCACGCAAAAAACGATTTACCGATTCACAACAGCAAACGCAACAAAATAATTGACAAATTCATTAAACAAAATAATTTCTCTTCAAGCTCATCGACAGGCAATAGCGATCGACGACATCAGTTTAATAAAAGCAATGCGCCAGTAAATATTGTTGCTGAAACAGAAGAAGAAGAACAAGAACATGCTGAACGGTTCGCTGTCATCGCAACAGCATCAGCTAGAAACAGCAACAATATCAGCAGCAGTATCAACAGCAGCAATTGTAACAGCAAGCAACACATCAATAGCAATACAGCAACAGCATCAGCACCAGCAGTTGCCGTCACAGCAGCTAAAACAAGGGACACGGTAATTACACAAGTCAAGTATCGAAATTTAGGTAATACAGCAGCAGCAGCAGCAACAACATCATCGTCAGAAATAGTAAAAAATCAAAATAAATCTAAGGCCGATATAAAACGACAATCGAGACTATCGCTAACATTGGGATCATTGGGTAATCTAACAAACGCAAAGAACAAAAGCACTGATCCACAAATTGCAGATCTGAGCAAAGACCACAGTAAAGAGAAAAGTTACTCATCCAGACCATCAGTTAGTAGGTCTCAATTTGGACAATCTTTAAGGAAATCATTCGGAATCAAATCGAAAAAAAACGCTAATAATACTAATTCAAGTGATCGTGAAACGAACCCAGAAGAAGCAGTAAGATCAACACAAACACCTGATAGAAATTTCAGACCATTACAAAAAAGTAAAGAATTTCTAAGTGAAATATTTATGGCGCGTGGACGTAATCACAATCGTAATCGAAATCATCATCATCAGCAGCAGCAGCAACCAACACAGACGCAGACACAGCAACAACCACAGCAGCACCCGCAGCAACAGCATATACTGCATCAGCAACACACGAATACTAATAACAGCTATGCAGCAGCTGTCACCAGCAATAATCGTAGCAGCCAACAACAGCAACTGCAGCAGCAGCAGCAGCAGCAGCAGCAACAACGCATTAATAACTCAACAATTATCATGAACAGCATTAATAATTGTAATAGTAATCTTAATAATAATAAAAATAATAAAGATATAGATTGGTCGTCATCGTCGTCGCCGTCATCAAAATCGCACCTTGAGACGATCTCCGACCCGTCGAGAATTTCAACAAATAGTTATCAAATAACGATGTCTAATAATAGCAACAAGAATTTCAGCAGCCCGAACGCGAATCTGAACGAACGACGAGAACCGCAACAGCAACAACAACGCAGCAATTCAGCAGAGCACACACGCCAAGCATTCAGCGGAGAGAAAGAGCTGCTGCTGTTGCGTTCCCCATCGGTACGTAGTACACATTCGTTGCCCCGAGAATCGGAGCGAATCAATGCTGGAGTAACCAAGTCATCATCATCGTCTGTGATCAGACGAGAGTTGTCTTCTTCACCGCTACGGCAGCCGAATAATATCAAGACTCACGGAAATGATGCGCGTTATTTTATTCACGCGAGAAACATCGAGTTGAACGGAGTAAATACGGCAAATTCAACGGGAAATAACGAAGAAAGCGAGGAAGAAGAAGACGAGGAAAGTGTTGTCGATGAAAAAGAAGAAGACGTAAACAGCGACAACAGCGAAGAGGAGGAGGAGGTGGAGGAAGAAGTAGACGTGAATTGTCGCGAAAATCAAAAACAAGAAAGTGGCGAACGTGAGTGTGAACTCGAGCGGGAACGGGAAAGAGAACGCCGTGAAAAGTGTGTGAAAGTCGTGAACAACGGTTGCAGCGACAGCAATAGTGCAGTGTCTAATGGTGGTGATGCTTTCAATACATCAGCGGCTTCCGCAAATCAAGCACACGAATGCAATAATGTAAAGCGTCAATTGAACGAATTGACGGAATGTGATCGCGATCGATTGCTAGCATCAGCAACAACAACAACTGCAACATCAAAAGAGTTGAAAAATAACGTGAACGCGAGTGATTTATCGTCATCGCCGCCGGTGTCGTCGTTATATGAAATGGGTCAGTCAAATGGTAAACACGAGACAAACACAACAAGTGCGAATACATCACGTGCTAGTACGCCGCGAGAATTTCGTGAATCAGTAATACAGGGAGAGCAACATCAGCAAAGTGATAAGCCTAAAGTGGTGATACTACCAAAAATAACAGTGCAAGATTATAGTGATTCAGGTGATGGTGAGGGCTCTTCGGGCGATGGTAGCCCCGTGGAGAAAGAGGTTTTCTATGATTTCGAAAATAGCGGAAATCACAAAGTTAAGCCTACCGAACATGAGGGCGTGAATATAACAGCAATCGAGGATGATGGTGAGGATGAAGACGAAGCTATTGATGATGATGACGATGACGATGATTTAGAATTCGCTGATGAACAAGTTCCCCTAACAGTATATCAAAATAAATGGACAACACCGCGACGTAGCACAAAACTAGAGAATGTACCCGAACAAGAGGAAGACGAAGAAGAAGAGGAGGAAGAGGAGGAGGAAGAAGAAGAAGAAGATGACGATGAGGAAGATGAAGCTATCGATATTGCTTCGCGCAACCTTGGCAATGAATTTACTAACACAAGCAATCACAGCAATAAAAATCACGAGAACAGCAACAGCAACAACAACTTCGATAGCCCGGAGCGCAATATAATAAAAAGCGAAAACACCAGCGATTCAAATTTAAGCACCAGTTATCCCGATTCTGGCATAGGAGACTCTCTTCCGTCTACGTCGGCATCATCATCGCCGCAACGCTTTACAACGGAGAGAATGACACCAACAAGAAGCACACCGACCCGAAACACCACAACACCAACAAGAATAACACCAACCCGAACAGCAACAACAACAACGACAACCCCAACAAAACAGCAACAACAGTATTTCTTCAATGACAATGAAAGTGCAACGTCTGCTGCCGCTGCCGCTGCTGCTGCTGCTGCTGCTGCTCATCGTTCACTGTATCAACAACATTCACGTTTGCCTTTCGTACGCGATGGCTATTCCACCGATTGTGATGAAATCTTAATGCACGATCTCGATTATTTATCGTCAGCAGCGACGGACGGCAGCAGCTTCGATGCAGACACGGCAACAAATGAACGTTTAGTATGCATTGAAAGCATAAGTTTACCGGATGTTGTCGTTGAGTCAACGACCGCATCTTCATCGTCGTCATTGTCGTCGGGCTCAAATATATCCGCTTCGCCTGCTGGTGGCGGTTTAAATTCAAACTCGGGTGAACAACACATTATTAATATTAACGGTGCTACTGGCAATAGCATGGGCAATGCCCACTTTGTACCCATTCACGTTGAGGGATCGGGCTCTGCTGCTGCTGCTGGTGGTGGTGGCGACAACAAGCGTCGCAGTGTTGATGATAGCGTTATTGGTAGCGGTGGTAAGAAAAATTCATTTGCTCACATGAACGGACATCATCATTCAAAGCCAACAATTGAGATTATTGAAGATGCAAGCGTTACGAATTATTGCAGCACGAAAATGGGATATAATTCATTCGAGGATGAGAATGCCTTGGCAGATAAATTAAAGTAATGTATTATTCAACACTATTTTTTTTTTTTTTGTAAATAACGTTCTAATTGCAAAAACGCTTAGAAGTAGTGTAACTTTATAGAGCAATTAGTGTGATGAAGCTGTATGCAATCGGCAATATTCTGTGATATTTTTGGATAACATTTTGTACTTTTGGGAATTAATGTAATCATTTATGGATGCTTTTTGTTTTTTTAAATTAGGTTAGGCTAGAGAGGTGTCCTAGGACTAGGACTCACTTACGCCAGAATCAGAATAATAAATTTTGATGCCACATTGTTGGAGCTATGTTTTAACGCCGAGGTCCTAATTTGATAGCAGTTGGTGGTTTTGCCTTTGCCTGATAAAAGGAGTACTTGTTAATTTTCTTATACTTCTCTCGCACTAGACGAAAGAGCTTGCCATTTTTTATTATATGAGCAAATAAAACTAGTTTGTATTCGTATGCAATTGTCCATTTGTTTTTCCAGATAAATCAGATTTGATTGAAATTTGGACACAGCATTCAGAGGCCTAGATTTTCGAAAAGCAGACTTTTTTTGGAAAGTTCCTATGTCTATTCTCACCACTCATTTCAAAATAGTATGCCAGTTAGCTTTATTATTTAAAGATCAGGTACATTTGATCGAAATTTTCATTATTTTTATGGTTTGATCCGTTAACGTTTTTAGATTTCGGAACTATTAACTGATCTGAGAACAAGTGGAAGTAGTTATCCCACAAGCCATCTGTCTTCTGTCCTCTCGAAAATATCTCATGCAATATAATCTTTACTACTGAATCCAAGGAATAAACTAATATTATTGAGCGGCTTCTCGAACTACTAGTAATGGAACTTAATTATGGCTCAATTAGGAATTTTACAGTGGACTTTTTCCATTCCTATAGTAAGTATGGTAAGCTAATGTTTTCATTGAAAATTCTTACATTTGAAAAACTCTCTGGAAGACCGTTTCATCTGCAGATCTTTTGAATTCATTAAGCTTGTTCCACTGTACATATACTCTACAATCGTGTAGTTTATGTACAACCTTCAGTTTAAATACATTGATGTATTTGTGACAAAAATATATTAGCTTCGGTTTGGAATCAATAGTTTTCCATAATTTCTCTAGCTTTGCAGAGCAGCTATTTCAATTGGTGAATTTGAATATTGGTTTTAAAACTACTATTTTTGATCAAGCTATATGTTCGGCCGCACCGTCCTGCGAGAACCTCATATACGCTAAACCCATTTTATCGCTTTTGGGCAGCAGAAACTTATTTAACATGGCTCTGTAGACACAGTAGCAATGCTAAGCCAATATTATTTACTCTGTAAATACCGCACAAACCATAAAATTCTGTGAGAGGAAGCACTGGCTCTTCTTGCTTTATTTCAGAATTTTCGGTGCCCCAGGAGCGTAAAGTTAGCTTATTAACGTATAGATGAAAATATGTTCCATCGCTCATGACGATCGTCTTTTTCATGGTTGATACAATTATTGAGAAGCACCTATAAAGCTCGATAACTTGCCGCCGTGTACTTTATAGCTGTCTTCTTCACAAATGGCCAAAGTCACGATGACAGATGACGTGACTTGCAAAAACAACAGCATCTTCCAATAGGGTGAATACTTTTGCGCCATCTTGTATATAGTCGTCAGCAACATGAACTGTTTAAACAGAATCTCTAAAGTTTTCTCTTTTGAAATCGTAGTAGTAAAAAGTTGTCAGCATCATTGGTCGCTAGTTACTTACTTGTTCGTCTTCTTCGTCCCCTATTGTTTAATGAGTTCCATTCCCGAATAGTACGGCATATTTCATCGTAGGTACACATTCTCAGTGTTCATTCTAGAATCGAAATTTTTATGCTTCTTCAGATTTTTTTCTACTATTTATTCCATAAGCAATGTCTTACTTTTACTTTTACTTTTAATGCCACAACAGCCCATGGATGGCCTAGGCCGAACTTTTCGCATCCACTCATGTTGTGCGTGTTATATTTGTACATGAATGGAAGGGACCTACAGTTTAATGCCGAATCGGAACGGCAAAGTGAAAAGCTTTTCATAGACAATTTTTACTCTTGTAGGTTTGCCATTGCCTGCCAAGAGGTGGTGCCGTGTAGAAAAATTATTTTTTCTACTTTTTGATTTTGCCTGTGCCGAGATTCGAACCCTGGACACTCTGCGTAGCAGTCCAACGCACTACCACTACATCACAGCGACCACAGCAACGTCTACCCAAAGTAAATTCAAATGTGTATAGCTAATTAAAATTATGATTTAAAATACTATTATCAAAAAGATGTCCAATCTTTTAACAATTGAAAGCTTCGTGGCCTTGAAAAATTGCTTTCAAGGCTAAGGATAAGTTCGATAAAATAATATGAATGGAGCTTTGCACCAGGCTTTCAAATTTACTTATAAACCTGCATCAGATCCTAACGCCCCTGAAAAAATTCACGGGATCCTTTTAGTGAATTTCAATGACAGTTCTGACAATTAAAGTTATAAAAGATAACGAAATGATTTTTTATTCGCTTAAACCTACTGCATCAAAGAGGGCTTTTGGTCCGTTATACTATATAAGGATGTAATTGTTAGTCCCCTTTCCCTTGAGTTTTGGTTGACCATTTTCGTGCCGAGCGCACATGAGCGTCAAATGATTTCATTTCCACCAGGCCTCGAAATAATGTTCGTTCTCTTAGTCTGAGTCTATTTTAATAGATTATTATTCTCCATCTGTTTAACCAATTTTATATTTTCAAATCACAGTTTTGGTCATTAGCGAAAGGCAGGGGTGGGCCTTGGGTAGCAATAAAAAATTTTATCACAAATTATATGTTTGCTGCTCCTGAATAAAAGATATTTTCGAAGAAACAAGAAAGTATTCTGAAATGTCTGGAACCACTAATAGTTTAGACTTTTAGAAGTATGGCAACATATTTCCAGGACTATCGATGGTCTCTGAAGTAATATGAGGATAGTTTAAGTCAGATGTATAGCTGAAGAGGGACGGTTAGCGGAAACTATTTGTCTCTTTGAGTATTCCGTAGAATGGGCAGTCTCCTTTACCTTCGTTGTGCATTGATCAACCTGAACTCTAAGGCAATAGTAAAATATTTTCTTGCAAGATTTTTCTTAAATTTCCCCCTCCAGATCATCCAGTAGAAAATGGGTAAAACGTAATGTCATTATGTGAATTGTCTGCGATTTTGTTAGAAAAAAAAAAAAAATAGGCTCTGTTTTCACGGAAATTTGAAGGTGTAAAATTGGAGACATTAAGCTGAAAAATGATATCGGTAAAATAACCTACCTCCTGAGTCAGTGCACATTTGTGCTCGTTTTACGGCATTTTGAATTGTTGCAAGGTTTTGCAAGGTTTGTGGTTTGTTGTAGTAAACGCGAGATTTCAAAAAGTCACAAAGGAAGAAGTCTGGCGTCGTCATAACTGGTGATCCGGCCGGACAGTTGAAATCGCCAAAAACGGGAGATCACACAGCACGTAAATTGGTGTTTCAATATCCTCATCGTTGCCGAGCTGTATATCGCTCCGTTGCTGGTTGCCAACTAATTCTAATTCTATATCTGTCCACAATATACTTACCATAAATGTCAAAGTACAATGACATTTTATGCCATTGGCAAAAATTATGGTACATTCACACTACGACATTACTTCTGCCCCACCTGGAATTACGTAGTATTTAAAACTGATATACTACGTTGTAAAATTATACACACAGAATTATAACAGATAAACATACTCGTACCATTAATGTATTACTTTGAATATTCAATTTGAAAAGTGATTTTTCATTTTCTTTTCTTGGAACATTTCACACGAATATTTCTGCATTTTTATTAATGGTATCTATACACAAACCATTTCTAATAGAGAAAATGCGCTAAAATAAAATTATTTCGTCATTTCATTTCAAACGTGTTGAGGAAAAATTTTGAATTCCCACGCTCGTTGCGTCGGATTGTTTGGATCGCGTAGATATTTAACATACATACTCGTACATACAAGTACCTGTATGGTACATATATTTTTAAACATACATACATAAGTACTTATACATATTTTTGTAATAGTATTAGCAATACAGCGACTGCAATCGGAATAGGAACAAACAGTAATTGAAAATAATTCACGCAGATGCATTTCGAATGAAGAAAGAATTTTTAAAAATTTCAAAAATATTGCTCTACTTTTTCCGGTTAATGTTTTATTCAGTCTTTTCTGTTTCGTTCCGTTCTCGAAATTGTATTTTCTACAATTTTTACTTTTGGACCTTTTTGTTTTAGTAGAGTAGAACAACGACATCATTAAAAGAAAATTAATATAATCTATTCTTTTTTTTTTGTAGTGTTTGGCTTGTTGTTTTTTGGTAGCATTTGGTTTAGGTTTTTTGAAAATAGCATATGGATATTAATTTTGATTTTGGTTTTAATTTGAATTGTTTTTTTTTTAAATTTTGTTTTGAAAACACAGAAATTTATTTCGGGTTTTGCGAAATATTCAATATTGTTAAGTTGGGCGGTTTGGTGTGACTTATTGAGTTAGTGGTATGTTTGTGGCCGCTGTGGTGTAGCTGGTAGTGCGAAGCCCTGCTACGTAGAGTGGCCGGGGTTCAAATTTCGGAAAAGGTAAAATCAGAAAAGTGGAAAAACAATTTTTTTCTACACGACACCCAAACATCTTGGCAGGCAATGGCAAACCTACAAGAGTAAACATTGCATATGAAAAGTTTTTTTTCGCTGTTAAAATTCGGCATAAAACTGTAGGTCCTTTCCATTCATATAGAAATATAATACGCACAACATAAGTGGATGCGAAAAGGTTGGTCTAGCCCATCCGTGCGCTGCTGTTCCATAAAAGAAAAGAAAGTAGAGTGGCGGCCACATGTGGTGGTCGCTGTGGCGTCCATTCATGTACAAATATAACACGCACAACATAAGTGGATGCGAAAAGCTCGGCCTAGGCCCTCCATGGGCTGTTGTGCCATCAATAGTAAAGTAAAGTAGAGTGGCGGCCCCATAGTAGGGCACACTTAGGTCAGAACGGCCCATAGATTGGTGTTTTTTGTTGCCATTGTATTTGTACAATTCTTTATAATTCTCATTCACTTCATACATGTTGATAGGAATGTGAGAAGGTTGTGCATAAGAATAACCCTCGAACTATCCGAAATTCCACATACTATCGACGTCGTCCAAGATCTATTTATATCCGATTAATTTTATATTTAAATTTATATGTAGGGTGTTAAAATCTCTTAGGCATTTCTCTTTATCGACTGAAGATCTTGAGTTAATTATTTAATAAAGGTTGATTTTTATAAGAGTTTGTTTGTTAAAATTAAAAAAAAAACTCAGAAATTTTATAAAAGTGAATGAAATTTTTATTTGGTTCGATAAATCAATTCCTGTCATTTACTTTTTAAAGATAATTTCACTTAAATGTTGCCCGCGGCTACGCTTCAAGTGCTCCATTCTGAAGGTCCAATTTTGGCACATTTTTCACACATTTCGGCCGGAATCTCACAAATGACGCGTTCAGTGTTGGCTTCCAAAGCAGTAATCGTGTTTGGCTAGTCCCTATAGACAAGAGACTTAAAATAACCCCACAAAAAATAGTCTAACGGGGTTAAATCACACGATCTGCTAACCAAATTCGCCTCTCAATTGATGCATAGTTTCGCGTGCAGTGTGGCATGTGGCATCGTCCTGTGGGAACCATATGTCGGCCGAGTGCAATTCTAGCATTTTCGGCCAAAAAAAGTGTTATAATCGAACGGTACCTTTCTCCATTGACCATAACATTGCGACCTTCATCGTCTTTGAAGAAGTACGGCCCAACGATGACGCCTACCCATAAACCGCACCAAAAAGTGCATTTTCTGGGATGCATTGGTAGCTGCTGAATTGCCTCTAACGCACTCCAAATACGGCAATTCTGCTTTTTCAGCCAAAATTGATCCTCGTCATAACGCATGAATTTTGATAATAAATTTCAATAATTTGCAAACATTGTTCAGGCATAAGTCTATTCATTATGAAATGGCAAACCAAACTGAGCATAAATCAAGTGACAGCTGTCAAAAAGATCAACTTCGAAAAAAGTATTGCCAGATTGAAAACCACACTTCTAGAAAAAACACTCTTTATTATCAATAACTGCAACGGTTTACTCTCCGCATTTCTAAAACCATCCAGTCGATTTCGATAGTAAGAGAACCAATTCCATTAAATAGATATCTCGACTTTGATTAATATACTGTGTATAGAATTATAAACATATGCCCAAAAATTATCAAATATTGTGCTAATTCAATTAGTAAAAACAATTAGAAAAGAAACTTTTCCAAAATTTCAAAATTAATTTGTATTAGCATTGAAAAGAAAAATTAGAAAAAAAAACAAAAACTTAAACAAGAAGAATTCTCGAAGCATGTGAAATTAATTTTCTTGTCAGTTTATATTGTATAAGAATTTATGGAGCTGTGTTGTTTAAAATACTTAACAAAGTATAAAGAAATTGCCAACGAGAAGAAAAGCAAAAGATAAACTTCTGCATTCATTAAGATTTACAATTTGTTTAAATTGTTTGAAGTAAAACAAACTGAAATATCTTACTACATACTTAGTGCTACCATAAGTACAAAACGTGTACACTGAAGTGCATAAAGCGTCTGTCATTTGGAAATACGCGTTTTTCTGCTATTGCGTATTTTCAGGGTGTTAATTTTTATTATAAACAACAAAAGATTTTTATATAAAATTTATTTATGTGATTCAAAAAACAAAAATAACACACACGTAAAAAGTTGAAGTCTTTTATGAGAATTTGGTTTTTTTTTACGAAACATGAAATTACCACAAAAAATATACGCATATAAATATAATAATTTTATTATTTTGAATAAAAGAAAACACGCGAAATCTTTCATATTGAAATATTTATTATGAGAAAATAATAAAATAATAAAATAAAAAGTCCTAATTAAAAGGATAAAAGAAAATAACAATAAAAAGACGAAGATTTATTATAATTATATTATAAAAAACACAAAATGAGTTTTTGAACCTAAAACTCAAACATACTACTGTGGGCAAAAGTTAGTAAGACTTTGTTCATAATTTCAAATTTTTTTATTCATTCTTCCAAATCTATTTCGTCCCCTTCAAAGTAATCCCCCGCGGCCCCAATACACTTGTGCCAACGTTTCTTCCAATTCTCGAAACAGTTATTAAAGTCAATTTCCGGAATAGCCTTCAATGCGCTTAGCGATTCATGTTTAATGTCTTCAATTGACTCAAAACGGTGTTCACGAAGCGGTTTTTTGAGTTTAGAAAATAGCCAAAAGTCACACGGTGCTAACTCAGGCGAATAGGGTGGTTGCGGAACGATATCAGTCAAATTTTTGGCAAAATGGTCTCGTAAAACCAATGCAGTGTGAGCCGGCGCATTATCGTGATGCAAAAACCATGAGTTGATGATGTTTTAAAATGGTTTTCACTGATCCTTCCGATATTCCAACGATGCCAGTAAGGTCTCTGACTGTTAATCGTCGATTCTCGAGCACCAATTCCTTGATTTTATTGACGTGTTGATCATTAGTTGATGTTGATGGCCGTCCTGGACGTGGTTCGTCGTCAACGCGTTCTCGACCACCTTTGAACAATTTGTACCAATCAAAAACACTTGCTCGCGACATACAATTATCACCGAAGGCCTTTTGCAACATTCTGAACATTTCGGCACCAGAAATTTGATTCCACACACAAAATTTAATGGAACTTCTTTGTTGAATAATTTCACTCATTGTGAAAATCGCCGAATGTACTTTTTGTAATTACTAAACACTAATGATTATTTTGATGTGACATTTGGCACAGATGTCACCGACAGTCATACCAACCTTAAAAAAATAATATTTTGATGAATGGGTTTCCGCGCGAAATTTAAATTAAAAAGTCTTACTACTTTTTGCCCACAGTAGTATGTATATTATATACAGTGTCGAATAATTAAATAAGAACACCTTGTTCTCAAACCAAAAACTTAAAAAAAATATTTCTCTAGGCTTATGATAAATTTAAAAGGTATTTACTTTTATTCATTTATTCCATAAGTTTCTTAAAACAAAATCAATTCACTGCAAAAAAAGAAATTTAAAAGTTTTACATAAAATCACATTTCCGAAAAACAAATCATAAGAACACTTCAATTAAAAATGAAAAATTTATAAAATATTGACTCAAATTGTTCACTAATGCTAATATTTTGTGGAATAGCCTTTGTTAATTAAAACCGCCTTACACCTTCTAGGCATTGATTCCACCAGAGACGCGCAAGTAGCCTGGGGTATGGAATAACACGCTCTTTGAATGTTTGAATGCTTTGCCACAATTCGTCTTTGTTTTTAGCTCTGGTACTGCCAATCGTCTCTTTGACAATATTCTACAAGTTCTCGATTGGATTAAGGTCAGGAGATTGTGTAGGCCAAGTCATAACGGGAATTCCATTATTGAAAAACCAATCTCGCCCAAGGATTGAGGTGTGCTTTGGGTCGTTATCCTGTTGCATTTGTCATTTCAGGGGTATTTCCCATTCAGCATAAGGAAACATCACCTCCTGAAGGATGCTTACGTAAAGAAATCTGTCCATCGTTTCTTTTATCCAATAGAGAGGGCTCACACCATACCAAGAGAAGCATCCCCATACCATGATGCTTCCACCTCCGTGCTTAAACGTCTTCGTAGTATATTTTGGGCTCAATTCTGCATTTTTCGGGCGTCTAACCCAACGTTTGCCATCACTTCCAACAAGATTCACCTTGCTTTCGTCTGCCCATAATACGTTAGGCCATTTTTTTGCATTAATTGAACCATCCCACTCAATGTGCGCTTCAGCGAACTCTATGCGACACTTTCGATGTCTTTGTGTCAACATTGGTACTTTTCGTGCTGTCGTGCTGTTCTCCCATACATTTTTCCCCCACCAAACGTCTCCTTACTGATCGATTGTAAATTTGAACCCCTGTCTCCTCTCTAATTGCGGCAGCTGCCTTAAATGGATCGCGCGCCGCCAAAATTTGTATGCGATTGTCATCTGCACTTGTAGTTTTTCGGGGCCTACCTTTCGTGCAATGAAATTTTTGAGGTAATAAAGATTGGTAGACAAATGTCGAGGATCTGCTAATGGTTTTAGCTATTTGGCGGATGCTTTGTCCCATATTTCGCAGTTTTTTCACCAAATCACGCTCCTCCTTGCTACAGTGCTTTGTTCAACCCATTTTGCTGTGACATTACGGAATAGTTTACATTTCATTTGTTGAATGACCCTCAATGATACCATTTAAATGCTTAGTATAAATTATAAACAAATTTAAGTTTCCTTTTTAAAATATAAATTTTTTCGTCTGCTGTTCTTATTTATTGTCCGCCTTCGAATGCTTCACTTCAACTTTTTTGTTTGGGAATCCCCAAAAAATATTTGAATGTAGTGTTGCCACTTAGAAATTTATAAAGTATATAACATACTATTTTCTTCTCTATAAAAATTGTTTGCCATAAGCAGTCCAATAAAAAAAAAAACAATGGAAGTTTTAGAGTTCAAGTTGTTGTTATTTTATTGTCCGACACTGTATCTCCCATAAAAAAATTTTGTATGACAAACCTTAAAATAAAATTAAAATAATATTACTTAAAAATATATTTGGCTACATACACCCACGTTAATAAATATACTTCCATCAAGAAAAGTAGTGCGTTTATTAGGTTTTAAAATTTTGCTTTAATTTTTTAATTATGTTTTATTTGTCCAAACAATTTTAAGTGAAAATACATAAATAAACAAAAACTTATATTAATTTTTTACAAACTAACACAAAATTAAAAGGAACTTCATAGGAAAAAAGTATACTTCCAAAAAAATTAAAAAAAAAAAATGTTTTTAATGATAAATAATTTTTAGTAGTGAGTGTGACCACCTGACACTTTAATTACTTCTTCAAATCGTTAAGGCATTGATATGATTCAATTTCTAAGCTCTTACTTTACTTACTTTTAATGGCACAACAGCCCATGGAGGGCCTAGGCCGAGCTTTTCGCTTTTCGCATCCACTAATGTTGTGCGTGTTATATTTGTACATGAATGGAAGAGACCTACAGTTTAATGCCGAATCCGAACGACGAAGTGAAAAGCTTTTCATAGGCAATTTTTACTTCTTTAGGTTTTCCATTGCCTGCCAGGAGGTGGTGCCGTGTAGAAAAACTATTTTTTCTACTTTTTGATTTTGCCTGTGCCGAGATTCGAACCCCGGACACTCTGCGTAGCAGTCCAACGGATTACCACTACGTCACAGCGACCATCTCTAAGCTCAGAAGTGGGTATTTCGCTCCAAGTTTAGGTTTAAAGCTGCTGAAAGATTACACAGGCTAGAGTACTATCGTCCATCAGCATAAATTCGATTTGCCATAATCCCCCAGATGTTTTCGATAGGATTTAAATCCGGACTTAACGAGGCCATCGCAAAAGTTCAATTTCATGTTTATTAAACCAATCTGTCAAACCATACTTCGGCTCTATGAATAGGAACATTATCGTGCTAAAAAATTGTTTTTGCGTCATTAATTTCATCCAAAAATGTAACAAAGGACCTCATCTAGAAGTTCGATATACATTAACATTAACTTTATTGCTAATAAAGCATGTTGGCGTCTGGCGTTCATAACAGAATCCAGCTCAGATTATGATTTTATCTCCTCCAAAATTTTGGTGCAAGCTGATTCCCTTTTCTTTCCTTTCCATTCCTTTCCTTTTGTCGTGCAAATATTGTATAAAACCATCAGGACCGTCTAAAGTGAACTTCTTTTCATCACTAAAGATTACGTGCTTCCACTGGTGGTTCTACGATCAATGCGGTGAAGTCCTGATTTTTTATGGTGGTCTTTTAAGGCAGGTTTTCCTTTGTTTTTACTCCACAAAAGATTATCTAAATCATGCAGAATTTGTCTTAGTAGTCTTGCGGAAACGTTTAAATCCGATTCACGAAGAATTTGGCTGGAACTTAGCTTGTTAGAGCTTGCCTCTTTAACAATTTTGCGTTTTTGCCGAGGAGTTAGTATGGGTGTTGTATTTTAAGGGTGCCTAGTCTTAAAACATTTTCAACACTGACGTACGATCTTTGAATCCGTATAGTGATTTCTCGGTTAGACAATCCACATTCTTTATAAGCAGTGATTTTACCAATTTCTTCCTGTGAAAAAGTCGTTCCTCGTGGCATTTCTATATAGAAGATATGACAAACATGGTTGCATTTATTAGCAAGGATACATTTTTACTAAATTTTTTGTGTATGGAAGTATATTTATTACCATCGGTGTATATTGTCTTCTTTAGTATCAGCACCAACCAGCCTCATAAATACATGAATCATTTGATTTTTTTCTGAAAAATATTCGGCATAATTATTTAACTTTTATTATTTCAATTCCTCCGAAGAAGATCCTTATGAATGATTACCATGACAGATTCACGGGTGTCTTATTTTCTTCATAATATATTATATTAATTTATGTTTGCTGTTTATTATTGTATTATTTAGGACGCGTAGAACTTTGCTTGCTATTGGTTTAGTAATACAGGGTGACAATTAATAAGTGTATACAGCTTTCTTCGCGCTATAGTATTGTAATTTTTCTGGAATTTTCTTCATTCTTGTATTATTCTACGTAAACGAGAGTATATCTGATTTAATTTTTGTGGGATCCAGATTTCATTACTTATTTATTTTACGATGTCAAATAATCGGACAGCTATTAAAACATTGCACGAGCTAAGCAATGGCAATTGTGAGATTGCGCGGCAGCTTCGCATTGCTCGTTCGTTAGTTTTTCTTGCAGTTAAACAGTTTAAGGAGCTCGGTCAGGAAGGTGATCATCCAAAAAGAGTCAGAAAACCCACCATCAATACTCTCAGGAATCGCAAAATCGTTTAAAAGCGGATGCAGCGGTTTCCATGTGAAAAGTAGCTCACAATCAATCGTAAATCAGTTCGACTCATAGCAAAAAACGAACTAGGGCTCAATGCTTGCAAGCTAGAAAAGGCTAGTTACTTAAAAAAGGGTATACAATTCCATAGATGTCGCCTACTTCATCGTCGGGCCGCAGGAATGGGATGGGAAAAAATCGTCTTCACAGACGAAATGCTGTTAACTGTTGAACAAGCGTATAACCGTCAAAATGACAGAAGCTGGTCAACAGAGGCCCCTGGGCCTTCATTGATCATTCAAAATCGCCAAAATCGGCCCGCAATCCGTTATGGTATGGAGTGGGATTTACGCAAATGGTAAAACACTTTTGATATTTGTGGAACCACGAGTCAAGATCAAGCTAAAAGTGTACCGCCGTGAAATATTCGAGGCTCTTGGGCCCGACAGAACTTTGGCGATAATGATAGGAAGTCCCAGCTAGACTCTGCGCAAGCTTACAGAGCCAAAACGGCACAAAAGTGATGCAGGGCTCATTTTCCTGATTTTATCACATCTCAAGAAAGGCCACCATCTCCGCCTGATCTCAATCCGATGTATTACAGCGTATGACCCAGTTTAGCGGCCAGGGTTTGTGCTAAACGTCATAAAAAGTAGCAGTCCTGGAAACAGTCGTTTCGACATGAATGGTACCGGATAACGGTGGAGGACGTTTGAAGCGTTTGAAGCTGTGTATTCGTGCCAAGGGTGGCCACTCGAAACCGGCTGAATATATTTTTACTCATGTTATCTTTTACTTCGGTCTTCTGTTTTTCGTTTTAATTACAATAATTTTTTTATGTCCAAAACTTTTGTATACAGTTATTAATTGTCACCCTGTAATTGGTTTTTTGCGTGGGCTTTTAATTTTTGCGAAAATTCCTAAAATATTTGTATTTTTCCTGTGCTTTTTCTTATACTATATTTCAAATAATTTGCACATCAAGTGCGCTTAATCTTTTCTAATCTTAAGCTATGTCATATACACAAATAAAATATTACTAAGTTTTTTGTTGTTGTTGTTTATATGTCAAGAAGTCTGAATAATCAGGCTACGTGTGTTTTCGAGAAATTCACATAGAGAATTTAGAATTCTTTTTCTTTTTCTCTAATAACGCTGAATCCCACATTATCGAGAAGTTGTAGACCCATGACAATGACTTTTGTTGTATATAATTGTATGACAGGCCTAAATACCAGACCAATTTTTACTTAGTTAGATGCAAGCCGAACTGGATTCGATAATTTAATTCTTTAATTTAATTCTGGAGACTTTTTATTTCAAATCTAATGTGGAACGAAAAATAAAATTCTAATCTTCCATAAACAGTTGACGAACGAATGAAAGTTATACTTATCAGAGAAAATGATCCAATTAGGAGTGAATGAATTTTTTTTAAAAAATGGGATGCTCCAAATCCGGTAAATTTTTTTTAGGTTTTTTAAAAGGAAATATTTCGATACACCTTAAAATTTGGACGAGACGTTTCGATGCCTCTAAGAATTAGTTTGATCTATTGTATTTTACAATGTTTAAAAGTTCTTTAACAAATACAGAACTTTCAAGAAGAAAGCAATCGGCTTTTTCGCATGAAATAATTTGAATATCAAGTAGGCTTTGATTTTCAAAAAACTTGATTTCATTGTAAATTTCGCAATGTAATTGTAGAAACAGTCCATTTTACGCTTTCGTCTCAAGAGCATATTTAAGAAATGAGTTCCGTATACGCGAAAAGTTTTGAAGCAGTCTTTCTTTGTTCCCATCCAAAAGGTCCCAAGATGTCCCACTTGAGTGCTTCGAAGTACTTAAAAAAGTCGAAGGCGTTTGTCCAGCATTGGAACCAACACTTTTTGGTGCGGAAAAATGTGGACGACTTGCCAAATCGCGGCATTTGCAGAGCTACCTCGAAACAGGAGGACTTGGTTATAAAGGGGATTTTCGAAGCTAATCCAGCCATATCCTTGAAAGCAGCTAAACAAAAATTAGCTCGAAAGGGCATAAATGTCTCTCTGAATACAATAAGAAACCGTTTGAGGGAGTTTCAGATCCAATTTCAAGCAACGACGGTAAAACACTCACTAACTGCAAAGCAAATAAAAAAAACGCCAAGAGTGGGCAACTCAACATGTGGATGACATTGGAGACAAGTGGACGAATCCTCCTTTTGGATGACAAACACTATTAAGCGCGCTTGGGGCCACTAAAGACGGTAAGATGCTCCAGCGATCAGTGAAACATCCAGGAAAGGTTCATGTTTGGGGATGCTTCACAAAACAAGGATTTGGCAAATTAATCATGTTTACGAGGAATTTGGATGCCAACTTCATGACCACGATATATCGTCGTGGACTTCTGCCATCAACTGATATGTGGTTTGTGGCAGGAAGCCGAAATTGGGTTATTCAAGAGGACAACGACCCAAAACATCGCAGTCGCTTGTGTAGCAGTTGGAAAGAGGAAAACGGCATAGCTTCATTGGATTGGGCCTCACAGTCGCCAGATGCGAATCCCAAGGAAAATTTTTGGGCTCTTATAAAATTAAAACTACGTGGAAAAAAGATACGTTCAATAAATCATTTGAAACGGCTTCTTAGGGTAATATGGCGAAGTTTAACACGGTCATATGCTGAAAAATTAGTCGATAGCATGCAATGAAATTACAAAGAATGGTGGCGACTGGACATCATATTAATATATTTGCGCAATGAATCGTGAGTCATTTCAAGATGCTGTGGACTTTTTTTTTTAAAGATACCTTAATTTTTTCAGTGACTTAAGCTCTCCTGTGCTTTCTCTTTGAAACTACTGTATGTCTCGATGGGTACTGTTACCTCGACACAATATTTTTGATTAGTTACATACCTCGTTTCTAATGTTAGTCTCTTATATTACGATCTGGATCAAAGGCATTCCATAGTGGTTCATAGTAAGTGATCCAGGGAAAATACAAAGAAAAAGATGTATTTCCACTCCGACCGGAAAAAGTACTTATAACATCTGAAACTGTTCATTCCAAACGGAATTGCTGGTTATGCTAGTAAGAAAGAAAGAGATAACAGACCATACTCTTAACTAAAATCAATCACGACACCGCAAAGTTAAGTAATAGCCTACCACGCTGCCATTATGCCACCGAGTATTTACTTCATAGCGGATCTTGATACATTTTCATTCACATTTCCCCCCATTGCCACTTCCCGATTCAATTGTTGTAATACTTTTTGCTTAAAATTTTCATGAATGTTACGAATTCTTTGTCAAATCTATGATCTGAACTATATCCGCAAAAATTTTCGGATCCAGAGATTGTTTTAAATTTTGTGTTCCTTCAGAAAGTTTATAAAGAAAAAACATTATATCTGATGAGTCAGGGTTTATCGGGGTTCCGATGTTTATATTCAAGGGGAAAAAGCGACCAGAGAGCGTTCAGATCCCAGGTACACCAGATTCTCCTAGGTTGTGGTGATTCAGTTCAATTAAATCGAATTGAGTTTTCTATAGATGCTTTTCTTTTTAAGCTAAAATCTTGTGAATTATTGTTTCAATTAAAATACTTTTTAGTAAATGTGAATAATGAGAAAATGCTTTAGAATCTTTATGCATTAAATCTTTTAATTCATATCTGTTCACGTTTACAGACGTGAAATTACCGAACAAAAATCACGCTTCAATATACAACTCGAAGATGCCCATAAAAATGTGCACAATCTGCAGACGAAAGTCAGTGAAATGCAGTCGAAAATCGAAAAATTGGAACAGGAATTATCAGCTAAAGCATGGAAAGTGGAAAGTAAGTAGAAATAAGAAATAAGTATTACTATTTTCTAAAAACACAAGTACTCAAGATCACAAAAATTTTTAACTAGCCAAAACCAAATGGTTCTAAGTACAATATTCTTTAACTATTTCTCCCTTGCAGGTCTTCAAGGTGAACTGAGTGCTGCACAAAAGGATGATGATTATGTCCGTAAAAGATTAAAATTACTGGAGGATGAGAAAACAAATCTGCGGCATAAATACAGTGATAATGAGGATGAATTCAATAGAAAATATGGTTAGGACATTAAAAATCTAGAGCTAAGCTTAAGTCCGATAATTTGTGAAACTATAACTCGATTTTTTATTTCTCATTTTTTATCTCACAGGGGAACTCGAAACGCAGTACAAAGAACTACAGGAGAGATATAAGAATACGCAATCGCTAGCCAGTAGTTTACATACGCAATTGGCTACCGCACAAAGTGAGGCTGAAGAATGGAGGGGCGAGGTGAATAAAATTCGCGCAGAATTGGAAGAACAAATTCGCGTTCTAACAATTGCTTTAGAGAATTCCGAAGCGGAAAGGAAAATATGTCAAGATAAATGGCAAAAAGAGTTTGAAATGCTGAGAACACATAACATGGGTGAGTTATAACTCGGAAGCAATTCATCACATAATTATCACTCTCCTTTACTTTCAACTACGCTTTCAGATCGTGAAGAGACGCTAATGGCCGATTGCGAATGGCAACTGCGGCAAGTGCAAAAACAATGTAAAGATAAAATCGATAAAGTTGCGCACGAGCGTAAGGAAGCTCTAGAGAAAACCGAAGACCTAGAAAGTGAGCTGGAAGAGCGACAAAAGGAGGTTGCCGATTTGCGTGTATACGAGGCCGAAGTGAAATCACTGCGCGGTGTTGTCACCGAGCAAGAGCGCTCCATACAAACGCTAATGGAACAGATTGAAACGCTGAAAGCGGATCTAATAGCAGCCAATGAGAATTTGGAGGAGCAGATAAAGGCTGTCAAGAAAATTAAATATCAGTGTGATAAGTAAGTCAAAAAGAAATTTAATGAATTCATTACGATATAAATTAGAGTTTCTTTATAGTACACTACGTGATAAGGAGCGTGAGGTAATTTATCGTATCGATGAGGTACGCAATCAAGCTGCCGCCTTTTGGGAAGATAAACTTTAGTAAGTTCTTGGTTTTTCGTTTTCTTGAACTCGGACATTTTGCTCATTTTTTTCTGTGTACATTTATGACCGACAAACAGTACAGAGATGACAAGACTGAAAACTGAACTTGAATCCGTTTATGTTGATGAGCGTCGTGATGCGCTTGATAAGCTGCAAGCGGAGCATATTGAAGAGTTGCGCGCCCTAACCACACGGTATACCGCTAATGAGGATGAATTACGTGTTGAGGTTAGTGCCTTTGATTCGATTTTTGTTTTTTACATAAATAAAGATTGCTCCTCTTTTCAATTTTACAAGTTCAATGAGCTGCAAGAACTCTTCGATCGTAAGAACGAAGAATTTCTGGAATTACGTGAAAAGTCCGATAACGCTTTGCTGCAAACACGCATGCATTTGGATCGCGCTGATCGTGAATATCAGAAAGCAATGTGCCAGGAAGAACAGCGGCGAGATGCTTTAGAGGGTAAGTGTAGCATGCACTCTCCCTCACTTCTCAGGGTTTCTGTTTTTGCAAGTGGGACTACCCATACCCATTTCGTAACATTACTGCCAGTTGTTTTCATAGATCAGTGCAAAGAGCTGTCAATATTTCGTGCTTTTTAAACGTTTGCTATAGAATAGCAATCATTGCTATACCACAGTTCAATACATTTGGACGTGAATAAAAGGTTAATTTCAGTTTTGCAGTACTCAGTCCTTTGAACCAGCGAATTTTGTCGTGTCTGCATAAGTTTGTGGGGGATGGAAGACAGGGTTCAGCTTATACCATATATTTTACTTTCTAGCACATATGTTCATAAGTAATTTCATCTGTGACGTTTTTCTACTTAAGATTTGTGGTTGTACGACCGCTATGTTACAGTTTGTCTTGTTAAAGCACATTCACAATACAAACCCCTCCCCAACCTTGTTTTGTGGTCCCATTTCTCTTTGTAGTATCTGGATTCAGGTTTCGCAGCTTTATATACGAGGGTAGATCAATAAGAGCCCGTGTGTGAAGACATCTGTCACACGACACCATACTAAATTTCAAACTGATTCATAGGTTAGTTTTTATTTGGCAGCCATTAGTATCACACGTGTTTCGTGTTTGCGATAAAATGGAAAAAGAATAATATCGATCCGTAATTCGCTTTTTATTTTTGGATGGAAAAACATGCGAAGAAATAAAAGCGAAGTTGAATGCTGTCTATGTGGACCCTTCACCATCTATGACAACCGTAAGATATTGCTTCAACGAATTTAATCGTGGTCGTACATCTGTTTTTGATGAGGAGCGCCCAGGCCACCCGGCAGACGTGGTTACCGAGGAAATCGTTGAAAAGGTCCACGACATGATTCTCGCTGATCGCCGAACGAAAGTGCGCGAAGTAGCAGAAGCCGTAGGAGTGTCGTACGAACGGTAATTAATATTTTCCATGATAGGTTAAGCATGAGAAAGGTGTCGGCCCGATGGGTGCCGCGATTGCTTACGGTGGACAACAAGCTGATATGGAACTGTTGTGGCCAAATTGCATGAGTTGAACTACGAATTGCTGCCGCACCCACCGTACTTGCCCGACTTGGTTCCCTGCGACTACTTTCTGTTTCCCAACATGAAAACGTGGCTCGGGGAAAAAAATTCAGCTCAAACGAGGAGGTTATCGTCGAGACAGAAGCGTATTTTGAAGAGTTTGACAAATCGTATTTTTTGGAGGGGTTAAAGAAATGAGAGAAACGTTGGGAAAAGTGAATTGTACTAAAAGGAGATTAGGTTGGAAAATAGAAAAAATAAATTTGTGTAAAACTTGCCTCTTCATTCCTAACACGGGTACTTTTTGATCTACCCTCGTACACCCCTGCCCAAAATAATAGATGCACAGCACACTTTCAACTTTAACATAACTAATAATGGTTTTACTCAATGTTTTAATAAAAAAGGAATCACATTAATTCAGTGGATATATGGTAAAGAAAAATAAACTTCATTGCTATATAAAACATAACAAAGAATTTGAGATCAATAAACATTTAAAGGCGCTTATTTGACTGCTCAAAAAAATAGTTACACTTGTAGTATTCCAAAAAAAAAGCATAAATAAAAGTGTTAATTAAAAATTATTGGATATTTTGAATCATTTAACTAACATTCTGTGTATCCACCACCATTTTGAATTACCTTCGCTACTCTCCTTGGCATACTATCAATAAAATCCCGACAGGTGTCTATGGGTGTCTCATACCATATTTCTGAACAAACTCCCATAATTTTCCTTTATCAGAGAAAACTTTTTTCGCAAATTTCTTTAATAAATTTTCCCAAATGTTTTCTATTGGATTTAGATCCAGGGACTGCCTTGGGCACTCTAAAACATTGACATTATGGTCTTTAAAGCATTTTTTAACAGCTTAGCGGTATGCTTTGGGTGGTTATCTTGCTGGTAGACCAAATGTAAAGGCATGTTTCCCTAGGCATAGGGTAGCCTTGTATTTTCCACAATGTCCTTGTATTCGACTGCTGTTAAATGGTTAGTAGTTTGGTGTATAGGACCGACTCCATACCAAGAAAAGCATCCCCAAACCATAATATTTCCACCTCCATGCTTCACTGTTTTTTTTCGTGAAACGAACGTGAAATTCTTTGCCTTTTGGACGGCGTACATTTCTTTCTGAATCGTTTCCGAACAGATTAACTTTTGTTTCATTACTCTATAAAATATTTTTCCATTTTTTCTCACCCTCAGATCCCACACAGATTTTGCGTTTCCTTGTAAAATTTAACCTCATGCTCAAATTGTTTTTTCGCAGCAAAGTAACTTTTTTGGCTATTCGTCCTGGTAGGTTACCTCACCACGTTTAGCCACGTCTAACTGAGTTGAACTACGAATTGCTGCCGCACCCACCGTACTTGCCCGACTTGGTTCCCTGCGACTACTTTCTGTTTCCCAACATGAAAACGTTTCCAATTTCGGCTGATATTACCTTTGAAGACTTAAATGGGTACTTTTTACAGATAGTCACAATGTGACGATCGAGATTTGCGTTAGTTTTTTTGGGCCTTCCTCGAGACTCGTTTTGGGGTTTTCGCTTGAACCCATTTCTAACAAAATTATGTATTCTCCCCATCAATCGGCCAATGTCACGAAGTGATTTTCCTTCTTTTCTTAGGTTCGAAACTAACTGCGCTTCTTCATCAGTACAGTGTGATTTACGAACCATCTAAATTATAAATTATTTAATAAAATTTCACTATTTTTAAGTTAATTAAAGAAAAATTTACCCCTGTTAAATTAAGAACTGTAAGAACTCAAAACAAACTTTAATGAACTTGTAGGTGTAACTATTATATTGAGCAAGCAGATTTTGTCTTTTTTCACGCAAAGCAACAATTGACAATAATTAGGGAAATCACACGTTTCACTTTGCCAACAATAGCATTGCCATATTGCGTTAATTAAAAAAAACACTTAATTTTACCTTTAAATGCGCGATAATGGTTGCAAAAAACCAATTCGAACAAAAAGTCCTTCAGTGTAACTATTAATTTGAGCAGGACTGTAGCTCAGAAAGCTCGGTCAACAGGTATTGTATTGTGAAACATATGCTGGCCATGTATTGTTCAGATTCGGTCCACTGCAACCCATCCAGAAAAAATGAGTGAGTCAGGAGAGCTTGGGAACAAGAAGCAAATAGTTGCTTATAGTATAAAACCATGGTAAAATATATGCAAATTTTCCAATCAAAGACTCTTGACCCAGTGGAAAAAGGGTTAAGTCCATTTTTCAAAAGTTTACAGGAACTACAGAAACAGTTTGAAACCACCAGTTACGCGATTTAAAAAAAAATTTTAATGAGTATGTAATGTTTTATTTCAAAGTAAAAAAATTTGAATCGTTCAGCTTAAAAGGCCAAAAATGGCGACATGACGAATGAATTTAATCCCTATTTCCACAAAAAAAAAAAATAGTAATTTCTTAAATTTCTATGAAAAATATTTAATTTTTTGCTAGATATGAAAATACAGAATAAAACTTATTTTATAAGGAGTAATCCATTCCTTTATCGATTGATAGAGGGCGCATAGTGGGTGCATATGTTTGCTCATCATTTATATATTATGTATATATGCATCCCGATTTTTCTTTCTTGATTGATAGAGGGCGCTGTGTCCTTCATTTCTGAGACAATTTCCGCTTTGCCACGACCATCTTTTAACCCCTCATAAATATAAAAACCTTTTTAAAGAAGTAAACTTAAAAAAAAAAGAACCTATTTAAAGTGGACTTAACCACTTTTTTCAATGGGCCCTTCAATTTAATCACATATGTTGGCATTGGTCGAACATATTTTTGTACAAGGGTTTATTCTGATTATGTAAAGTCGATATAATATAGGAAAAAACTTCTCCGCAGTTTTTGCATAACACAATCGCCTTTTGTTTGTGCCTAGCGTTTGTTTTTTTCAGTCTAAGTATACTCGCGTATTCTTTCAGCTGTAGGAACTTTTAACGATTTATGTTTGAAATTAAAATTTTTGTGTGAATTGCTATTTTTTACTAGCAACTGATTGGCAGCGCCCTCTATCAATCGAGTATGAATCAAACGCGAATCAGCCCCTCTATCAATCGATAAAGGAATAGAGGACTCCTTTATAAATGAGAAAAAAACTAATTTATAAAATCATATAGATAAAATTCTTATTATTAAACCTAACTGACTCAAAGTTGATTATGCAATAATTTTTTTTATATCAAATTCAAAATTAGCTCCTAAACCTACTATAATCCTGATAATAAAAGCAATAAGGAGTTCTCTATTCCTTTATCGATTGATAGTGGATGCATATGTTTGCTCATCATTTATATATTATGTATATATGCATCCCGATTTTTCTTTCTTGATTGATAGAGGGCGCTGTGTCCTTCATTTCTGAGACAATTTCCGCTTTGCCACTACCATCTTTTAAACCCTCTTAAATATAAAAACATTTCTAAAGAAGTAAACTTAAAAAAAAAGAACCTATTTGAAGTGGACTTAACCACTTATTTTAATGGGCCCTTCAATTTAATCCAGCCCGGAAGTAAATAAGACTCTACTTTTTATGGGACAGTCCAGCAGAATAGAAGATTCCCGTTTTTTTATGCAACAGCCATTATTGCCCTGCCGTGCGATGCTTTTTCTACCTTCAACAGGTTATACTCTGGTCGTTCAACTATATCAGAATCTCAGATGGAAATGAAATTTATCGATTTATTTCTTAATTTCAAAGTTAACCCTTTCACATGCAAAATCCCATGCCGGAGAGATGAAGTTAAAATTTGTTTGCATAGTGCAATAAAATGTGGACCCTGTAAAAAGAAAGAGAGATTATCAAAATATATTTTTGGTCATTTTATGTAAAGAAATTTTACAGAAGAAATTTTACAGAAGAAAGGAAAACACAGATGTTAGAGGTGGTTGCACATTTCAATTGTGTAACATTACACTTTGTTATTTCGAGCAATTATTTGTTGCAATTACGAGTCTGTTCTGTTTGATTTGCTGTTTCTAAGCAGTTAAGTAGATGCAAATGGTAACTGATTCGTTGGTGGTCGTTAATGCGAAGGTCCAAAGTCGATCTCTGTATAACATTTCCATTTGTGGTTTTGTTCTAATCATTCCAAATTACAGATTCACTTTTACAATCATTAAAATTATATGACTTGATGTTTTTTTCAGCCCAACATCTTTTTCTACTTAGTTAATATTTTACTTTACTTACTTTACTTTTAATGGCACAACAGCCCATGGAGGGCCTAGGCCGAACTTTTCGCATCCACTCATATTGTGCGTGTTATATTTGTACATGAATGAAAGGGACCTACAGTTTAATGCCGAATCCGAACGGCGAAGTGAAAAGCTTTTCATAGCAATTTTTACTCTTGTAGGTTTGCCATTGCCTGCCAAGAGGTGGTGCCGTGTAGAAATTTTTTTTTTTTTCTACTTTTTATTATTTTTTATTTTGCCTGTGCCGAAATTCGAACCCCGGACACTCTGCGTAGCAGTCCAACGCATTACCACTACGCCACAGCGACCATCTAATATTAATATTTAATATTTTACACACAGTACAAAATCTTTTGGTTGAGTTGTGTACAAAATACGAGTAAACAGGGAAAAGATCTTGGAATAAAAAAAAATCAACAATTATTTTTAAGTTGCAGCATTCTAACTTATTCTCATGTATAGAATCTTCTGTGTAGTGCTAACTTTTAATTCCATACCGATCACCAGTTTTTTTTCGACACACATAAATTATCTTCAACTGTTAATTTTGTGTTTACTTGATATACAGGGTGTCCCAAAAGTCAACATGATCCACTGAAGACTGATAGGCCAACTCATAACTAACCAGAATATCAGAATATTACCTTTGTAAATAATTTATAGTTTTTGAGATATCTACATTCCTTGAATAAGGCAAAAACATTTTTTTTTTTTACCCATAGTTGTATTATTATTTTCGACAGTCATCAAAATCAAATCGATTCAGCGTTTTTTTTAATAAAAATTACACATTTAAAATATGGAATTTTGTAGATGAAGCAGCACCCACTAAACTGAAAAGGTATCAAGTTTCCTGAAATTCATAGAGCTAAAAATTTTTCTGGTCGCTGTGGCGTAGTGGTAATGCGTTGGACTGCTACGCAGAGTGTCCGGGGTTTGAATCTCGGCACAGGCAAAATCAAAATGTAGAAAAAATAATTTTTCTACACGGGACCACCTCTTGGCAGGCAATGACAAACCTACAAGAGTAAAAATTGTCTATGAAGAGCTTTTCACTTCGCCGTTCGGGTTCGGCATTAAACTGTAGGTCCCTTCCATTCATTTACAAATATAGCACGCACAACATGAGTGGATGCGAAAAGCGAAAATCTCGGCCTAGGTCCTCCATGGGCTGTTGTACCACTAAAAGTAAGTAAAGCTAAAATTTTTCTTACTAATGCTCTATAATGATATTCTGATCAATTATGAGCTGGTCTTTCAGCTATCCATGGGATGACGTTGACTTTTGGCACACTCTGTATAGAAATTTACTAAATTTTTTATCATATCTGTGTTTAATATTATTCCACTCAAACCGTACTTTTGAACTCTAAGCACATAATAGGGGAAAGTGGGTGAGGTAGAAACAAACGGTACGTGAAAATACAATGCAAATAATTTAGTTAATTGTTAATTTTGGTGCGGCAAGGAACAGATTTTGCCAAACTTCTCATCGATCGATATTTGATACAAATTGGATTAACGAATTGCCTATAAACTAGTACCAGGTACTAGTACCAGTACCAGAATACGTGACCATAATAAGTGATCGTCCGTAGGTTTTAAAAATAGCTTGGTTCTACAATGTTGATACTGCAAAAGTAGCACATTACCAGTAAGTGGAAGTTGTCCACAAATACTGGAACTATTCTTACCATCTTCTGGACACTGTATGTAGGTTCTGATAAAAATTCAGAAAGATTTAATATATGGGTACATACTTAATTTTAACTAAATTTGTATTACTTCAATGTTTTATTGCAACTTTGACTGAAAAGAGCAATATTAAAAAATTCAATATGACCCGAAATTACCCTATTATAAACTGTTATAAATTCTCCAAGCATACATACAGTCTGTTCAACAAAAAACGTTACTCTCTTACTCAGTTAACTTCCTAAAAAAAAATAAAAGCGTGCTATTTTACATAAATACATATTGTTGCGGTTGTCGACGCATACATTTTAATTTAGTTCTGTTTGTACTTTCCACTGTAACACGTGTAAACAAAATTAGTGTGCGTTTCAAGAAACATTTCGAAGCGAGCTTTTTAACAAAGCATCCTAAAGGGCATAAAAAAACTGCAAAATATCTTAAAACTACTTGCACATTTGTTAAGAGGTGGTCTGAACGTTATTCAGAAACAGGAAACGTTGACGACGAACCAGGAAGAGGCCGAAAGCCTACCACCTCAAAGCAGCAGGATAAAGTCATCGTTTGGCTTTTTGCAAAAAATCCAATGATCACTTTAAGGGGAGCAAACAAAATTTTATCGAAGCAGGGGTTGACAATATCCTTAAACACGAGTCGCGACAGACTTCACCAATCAGGCATAAAACGTGGCAGTACTTTGTCAAAACCATTGCTTTCACAAAAGCATGTTGAAACGCGTCTTCAGTGTGCTTACACAAACATCGATCGAGTTTGGTCCGAAGTAATATTTACAGATGAATCCACTTTTGTGTTCTTTAATCCAATTAAACATGTTTGGTTGAAAAATGGTGAAAAATTTATTCAACGAAGTGTAAAACATCTGCAGCAGCTTCATGTCTATGGATGCTTCTCTGCGCAAGGATTTGGCTTTCTTAAGTGCTTCACGGAAAATTTCAATGCCGTTAGAATGCTGAAGTTGTATAAGGATTGTCTATTAAAGTCAGCTGAATTATTATATGGGAGAAATAACATCGATTGGATATTACAAGAAGATAACGACCCGAAACACAGAAGTAAACTATGCACTAAGTGGAAAGAGGATCACAATATTACAACTTTGGATTGGCCCTCTCACTTACCAAATGCAAATCCCGTAGAGAATGAGTGCGCTCTAATGAAAGCTAAGATATATAAAAAGAAAATAGAATCATCAAAGCATTTTATTCGATTGCTCAAAAGTAAGTGGAGGTCGCTTTCCATGGAATATGCTGAAATTCTAGCTGCCAGTTGTCGCCAAAGATGCCAAGCAATTATAGACAATGCAGGAGATTGGACCGCATATCAAACTTCCTGTCGAAAACCATAACAATATGTACATATTTCTCAAAAATAAAACACTTTTTCAATTAAATGTAACATTCAGTCGGTTGGAGACAAAAGTTTTTTGTTGAACAGACTGTATATAAGCAGCACAACATTATGTATATCTGTATATAATATATAATGTGATACATATATAAATTTGAAACTGTGTGAAACAGAGTCCATCAATCATGCACCTAATAACTATAGTATATCTACTGTGTTTTGTAGGTACTCGTGTACTTATAGCCGAAACAAATCTTTAAAAGATTTCCATTTTCATTTCGATTAAGAAATTTTTTTTTTCCCCCCAATTCAGCGTCCATGTATAAAGAATTCGAGAAGGAGAAAACAAAAATGGAAGAACATTTTGCTGAACGCTTGCACCATGTGAAAGAAGAATTTGCCAAGGAGTTGCAAATTTCCAAGCATGAACTGACAGAGAAGCATAAAATCGAATATGGTTGGTATATACTTAATAAGAAAGCACAAAACTACAGATTAAAGAAAGATTCTGAATTTTGATGAACATAAATTTTTTTTTTTCACACACAGCGCAACTAAAAGCTGAGGTGCAAAAGGAGAAAGATGACGCTATTCAGGAACTCGTCGAACGACAGCGAAAGAGATTAGAAGCGGCAGAAGCACAAATGCAGTAAGTACAAATGTTGAAGCTTAAAACAAGCTGAGCTAAATATGGTGGATAACTTTAAAGGCTACAAAATTGTATGCATCTAAAAAATATATATATATATAATCCATTTCGCCATTTTATATTGTATTGAAATAACCCAAAAATTATATCCTTTGCATATCCAAAAGCTAGACTAAAAGTAATTAATGGTTTTTCTTGTTTTGTTTTAAATCTGAATAAAGATTTTTGTTCAGTTTAACCCCATACCTTATATCATCCTCATCCTCTTTATACATAATTTTCATGATCGAGCAACTAACCAAAGATAAAATAACATTCTCTGAAGCGCTTGCAATTGTAGAATCACGGATTGCTTAATTTTTTATACTGTGCTTTCTTGATTCTACACCTTCCTATACCTACACATTGCCATCTATCATGCAGCAATATCAGAGCTAGGCAGAAAACCGTTAACCCGTTAATCGTTAATTAAAGGAGATACATTTTTGATTAACAAATAACTTTTACGTTAATTTCGAAAACCATTAACGGTTTGATTGACTGATGTCCGGAATGTCTGCTAGCTGCTGCCTTCCACCTAAAGATTCGGCTCATGTGGTACAATATTGCCAAGGTCGCTAAGGTGAAGAAGGTTATTATGCCTAGGATCAAGGAAGCCATGATATCGATGAAAAACGATACCATTATTTCTTGCCGCACAAGTAGGAAATAGCGTGGTATAAAAAAAAGGAAAATCAAAAAGGACAACAGCTCGTTTAAAAGCGTCATTCACGATTTAGTTGATGACTGGTCGCTGTGGCGTTGTGGTAATGCGTTGGACTGCTACGCAGAGTGTTCGGGGTTCGAATCTTAGTACTGATTTTGTCTGTAAAAGTAGAAAAAATTATTTTTCTACACGGCACAACCTCTTGGCAGGCAATGGCAAACCTACAAGAGTAAAAATAGCCTATGAAAAGCTTTTCACTTCGCCGTTCGGATTCTGCATTAAACTGTAGGTCCCTTCCATTCATGTACAAATATAACACGCACAACAGGAGTGGATGCGAAAAGCGAAAAGCTCGGCTTAGGCCTTCATGGACTGTTGTGCCATTAAAAGCAAAAACAAGGCTGCATTCCACGGAATTGGTGACAGATTCTGCCTTTTTGAGCGAGAAAGTGTTGGTGAACTTGTTTTGAACGTTTGTTCTCTAAACATAGTCCACTTTTTGGAGAAAATATATAATATTTTTTCATACAAAATAAGTTAACGTTAACGATTAACTATTTTTTTTCGGAATTGACGAGCTACCTCTAACGAAGTTAACTTTTAGGTTAAACGCTTTTCGGGTTAACAACTTTAATCTCTTTATTAACGATAATCATTATCAAAACTGCATATGTTGTATAGAGTTAGAAAGTTGACCTGTTTGATTCTTGTTGTTTTAAAGCAGTGACGGCCATTCTACGCTATGTAAATATTTAGTGCTTCGGAGAGATGCGAAGAACTCAAATATCTGCTCTTTTTGCCCATTTGGCCCTCGCTGTCTTAAAATGAGGCAAATAATGATTATTTCAAAATTACGATATGTTTCATTACTTACTTTTAAATACAACTTATATATATATTTTTCCAACAGCAACAATACTATTTCATCTGAAAATCATACAGATGATATAAATAACAGTAGTACACCATCATCTTCAAGTCAAAACTCGTTCAAAATTATCACTGCCTTGCTATGTGTGCTTGCTAAAGGAGCGTATCCATACATACCATCATTATATGTGCTTTATATGACAATGTCGCCATTGATATCGTTAGCATGTCTAGTGTTAAATATTATTGCTGTCGTTTATCTAAGATATCGTTATTTGTTGTTGCATACAAAAAATAATTGATTGCGATTTAGCAACAATCAGAAAACAAAAAACCAAAACGAAAAAAAAAAACAAAAACATAGAAATGTGCATTAACGAAGTTAAAAATTGAAGGCCATGTTTGACTTTTACAAACCAACACTATCTGAAATCATTTCACGATCAATATTTTTTCTACAAACTGCGTTTTCTTGCCATTTGACTTTCCTCCAGAAATTGCAGTCAACCCTTCTATAATTTCTGACAGCTTCAGTTTATTGAGGTATTGTAGAAAATCTCTATTATTGCCTTTTTGGTATTTGAAGGAAGTTTAACGATTCGACTAGGTGAGGACCTTTTCCGCTGACCTTACATACAGAAAATATTCGTAATCATTTACTATTAAAAAGGAAGATAAGTTTAAGGAAGTAATTAATAATTGCTGACAGAAATAATATCTGACAATTTTTTTTTTAACCTTGACTGGACATTCCATCGTGGTAGTTGGTGGTGCGGTAGCCTGTTCGGGGTTCAAATCTCGGCACAGGCAAAACAAAAGTGGAAAAAACAACTTTTTCTACAAGGCACCATCTCCTGCCAGCCAATGGCAAACCTACAAGGATAAAAATTACCCAAGGAAAGCTTCTTACCTTACCTGCCATTCGGATTCGACATAAAACTATAAGTCCCTTCCATTCATCTAAAAAAATGATATCACAAAATGAGCAAATGCGAAGGCATGGGCCTAGGCGCTCCATGGCTGTTGTTCCATTAAAAGAGGAAAAAGAACATACCTGCTACGCACATTGCCGAATCTGTTGTATTGCGACAGCAACGAGAAAAAAGTCATCAGGCATTGACTAAGAACCAGATTCCGTTTTCTAAGAAACCTTTTTTTTGGATGACCTGTGCGAAATCTTTTCTAAATAAATCTATCTATGCTTACATAATCTTATCTGCGTCATAAATATCTGTTTATGTATGTTTTTTTATATCATCAAATTTACCATTTTATTCGTTTAAAGCTGATCTTGAAACAAATCACTACGATGGGAGTTAGAGTAATCCAATAGATTTTACTTTACTTTACTTTTAATGGCACAACAGCCCATGGAGGGCCTAGGCCGAACTTTTCGCATCCACTCATATTGTGCGTGTTATATTTGTACATGAATGGAAGGGACCTACAGTTTAATGCCGAATCCGAACGGCGAAGTGAAAACCAATAGATACTGAATAAAAATCTCATCCTTCTCGTCTTCTCTATACAATTTAATTTTCCTCTATCTGAGAAAAGTGCATTCAATGGGCTGAGTTCTCTGGAAGGCGTATGAACAGTGATGATCTAGTATTTCTGATCCGAAACCAGCTAAAAGATCGGAATAAAAACCAAACCAAATATTAATCATAAATCAATTTAAAAGATTATATCACAAGAAGACTAAAATTCAGCAGACCAAAATGCAGAACATGATCGTGGTCGCTGTGGTGTAGTGGTAGTGTGTTGGGCTGCTACGCAGAATGTCCAGGGTTCGAATCTCGGCACAGGCAAAATCAAAGAGTGGAAAAAATAATTTTTCTACTCTGCACCAGCTCTTGGCAGGCAATGGCAAACCTACAAGAGTAAAAATTGCAATGAAAAGTTTTTCACTTCACAAAACCCCAGTTCAATATTAGACCAAACTAAATTAAAAAAAATCAGACCAAATTCAAACCAACAGTAGGCCAAAACTCAAACTAAAAGTCAGTCTGGAAATCATACCAAAATTTACACAAAACCACACCAAAACTCAGACCAAGTTAGAGAATATATCAAAGTAAATCTCAAACCAATAGTTATACTAGAAATTACTTATATAAAAATCCGAAAAAATTCAGAGAGCAGACCCAAATTCAGACTAAGGTCAATATTTTTTTCAAAATAAATTTGTCTTGTGTAACTTCCAAAACCACTAACACCTTTCACCATCTCTTGCACGGTTGAAGCACTGACATTTTTGGCTGATGCTTTCTATTTTTTTTGTAAACTCCTTTTCGTTTTCAGCAATACCTTTTGTTGTTTTTGAGAATACGCTTTACCATAGCCTAATAACGCTCAATAGGACGTAACTCTGGGCAATTTAGTGGGTCCCATTCCATTGAGACAACAGTTACTCTATTATCTACGTACCATTTCATAACTTTCTTAGCATAATGTGAAGTGACCAGATCAGACCAAGTATTCTACTCGAACATTAGGGTTTCTTAAAAATGGAAAAGACACTTTTTCAAGCATTCGTCTATGCATACTTCTGGATTTATGGACCCAAACAAAAGTTTCACTTCCTTTTCCATAAGTACATATTGCCTGCCTACCTTGGACTGTTTTTGTTTTCAACTTTTTACGGGCTTGACGTCCAGCTTGTCATGCGTAAAATTGTTGTCCTGTCACGTACGTTTTATCAATAATAATCCAGCATTTAAATTTAGTAACGATATTTTCATACAGCCTTTTGGCTTTAGTTACCTTTCTTTGCTTCGATCTGGAACCTTTTGCTCTGGGCCGCCTCGATAGAGCATCACCAGGCACCTCTGCTATGCGCGCGCTGACGCCAGTTGGTAAGGCCAAGTGCAGTCAAGTCCCCCTGTACCTGGTCTTTCCAACGGAGATTACGAAGTCCTCTTCTGCGTGTTCCTCCATAGTGGCTCGATTAAAACACCTTCTTGCATTCGCTCACCACGACCCAGCCAGCGAAGCCGCTGGATTTTTGGTTCCATCTTATTCGATACACGTTGTCCACGCACATTGGACCATAGATCTTATGGAGTATCTTCCTCTGGAACGCTCCTAACAGCCAACAGCCTCTCATCATTGATGATCAATGTCCACACTTCGGCGCCATATATTAGGACGGGAAGGATGAGGGACGTATAAAGCGTTATTTTCATCGGTCGAGAGAGGGCTCTGATTCTCAATTGCCTACTAAGCCCGTAGTAACACCCGTTGGCAAGAGTTGATCTCCGCTGGATCTCAAGGCTGATGTTATTGTTGGTGTTTATGCTGGATTCTAGGTAAACGAAATCCTTGACGACTTCAAAAGTATAATTGTCAACAGTAACATTTTGTCCAAGACGCCGCGCCTCTTTCATTGTTGACAAAAGGTATTTCGTTTGGTCCTCGTTCACCACTAGACCCACTCAACGAGACTCCCTTTTCAGGTTGGAGAATGCTGCACTGACTGCTCGAGCATTGGTTCCAATTATGTCAATATCATCAGCGTATGCTAGCAGCATGACGCTCTTGTAGAAAATAGTGCAAAAAATTTCGATGTTCGAAGAAGAAGTCGCACGATAGGGAGTCACCTTGTCTGAAACCTCTTTTGGTATCAAATGGCGCGGAGAGGTCTGTCCAAATTTTCACATCGTTGGTTGTGTCGGCCTTTGTCATTTTGCAGAGACAAATTAGATTTGCACCGATACGAAAATCAGACATTTCAGCGTACAAGTGATCCCTAATCGTGCTGCGAATAGATGTTGTGTGAAGATCTGCTTTCCTTGGGTATTTTCCAGGATTTGGCGTAGTGTGAATATCTGGTCGATGATGGATTTACGAGGCCTGAAGCCACACTGATAATGACCCACTATATTGATGGTAAGCTTAGTGCGGATGTTCCGTCAACATGAACTGGTCTGTGGCACAGAACACAGTCCACAACCAGACCTCACAGAAGCGTGATTACAGAAGATGCCAATATTCCATATCTGGTCGATGATGGATTTACCAGGCCTGAAGCCACACTGAGAATGTCCAATCCTGTGTGATTGCATTCCCTCTCTCATTCTCCCTCCTTCCTCCTACCAATCAATCTTCCTTCTATTCCTGCATTTATAAGGGAGGGTGTGTTGAATGTATGAATAGAAAAACAAAATAAAATCAGTTTGTTGACTATGGGCTTTAGTCTTTCGCACAGTAAGGTCGGTAGAACTTTATATGCAATATTAAGAAGGCTTATCCCAGAGTAGTAGGCGCGGATCGTGGAATCACCTTTCTTATGGATTGGGCAGAGTACGATGACGTTCCAATCACTTGGCATGCTTTTATCCGATCATATTCTGCATAGAAACTGCATGCGTTTAGTTAGCTCTTCGCTTCCAGTCTTAAACAACCCATCAGGCAGGCCATCTGCATCTGCAGCCTTATTGTTTTTAAGCCGAGCGATTGCTGTTAAAACCTTGTCATAGTCGGGCGGCGGTACTTCAACGGCAACAGCAATGCTCTGTTGAAACTAGCCTAAAAATTGTGCTAATATTCTGTCTAAAATTCAGATGAAAACCCCGAATTACATAAATAAAATTTTATAATATTAAAAGCCATAACGGGGACTCTTAAAACTGGCCCGAAGACCCTCTCTAAATTAGTGACTGTAAATTGAGTGAAGTTTACCTGTCTTCAGCTCTGATTTCCCTTCAAGGCGCTTAAATAATTGTTATTCAAAGTTTCTCACCGGTGATTTTTAAACCATTAGCTTCCTATTACCACTTATGAAAAAACTAAAGTAAAATGCAAAATTTTAATGTAAAATTCTTCGATTTTTACTTCATTTATGCGCTTTCTTATTACTCGTCTATCGATTAAGTCTACATACATAAATATCATGATTTAATAAGTTCTGTTTCTACTTTATAAAACTTTTTATCATACATACATACTTACTTATCTTTTAAATATTTACATCATTATTTGTATACAAGTATTTCCTTTTTTCCTCTCTAAATCCGCAATTATAATTTTTTTTAACTTTTACTTTCTTTTACACACACACACACACACACATAAACTCATACACACACACTTGACACAATTTATTTTTCTTCCAATCCTTAAATTAACCTACTACAACAAACCAATAAAAACGAATAAATCAACCTAAAACACCTGCTCAAACTCGATGTGATCGCAGCGATATTCATGTATCACATCAACGTGATCTCGACGATTTGCGAGCAACATTCGATATCGAGAAATCAGCAATGGACAAACGCGATATGCAGAATATACAGGAAATTGAGCAGCTACATCGAAAGTGTCGCGCCCTGACGAATTTGTAAGTAAAGATAACAGCAATAAGAAGTAATTGTTAATTTGATTCGTTCCACACTGTCGTAAACCTGCTACGAAAAAGTTTAAGATGTACTCTCTCTTTTATTTTAATCGAGCGGCTTCTTTGATTAATCGTTATTTTTCAAAGAGTTAATATTTTCTAGTCAACTGCGCAAATTGAGAAAATTTTATTCTCTTTTTTCGGAGCTGAATGGAAAAACAACAGCGACTGTGGAGAGCGTTACGTTCTTCCTCTCACTTTCCTCTGAGGCTTGCAAATATTCTCTCTTGTGAAATGACAGCGTGCATAAGCAGATATGATTCTGTGGTGAGCAGTTTACGCAGTGTTATGAATCCTTTTACTTCTTAATATTAAGTCTAGAACTTAAACTAAGCTTCAATTGCTATATGAGTGGCGTTGGTGGTCTAGTAATTCATTAACTATTGGCATGTTAAATTAATACTTTCTAATTGAAAAATTCATCTATAAAGAATTTCGCTTCCAAGTAAGAGTGTTGTGAAGTATCGTGTGCATCTAACTATTAAATATATTGAATACACTGAAAAAGAAGACACACTTCAGAAAATATTGAAATTTTTATATCCATACACTCTATATAATATTTTTCCCAACCCGATCAATCACACATCAGCTTTTCCTTTTTTTTGTTTTTATTAATTTTGCCTTCTTTTCCCCTCCACAGATTCGATGAGATGCGCCTGCGTTACGAACGACGTGAGCCACGTCAAGAAGATATACGTGAAATTGATGAGTTACGTACGCGCTGTGATTCACAGGAACGTGATATGTTTCTGCTCACCGAGAAATTACGTGAAATGCAAATGAAAATGGAGAGCTTGGAAATCAGTGGCAGCGAGGCTAGTAGTTCAAAGAAGGCTACTGCAACATCGAAGCAAGTGAAAAAACCTCCATCGAAATCGATACCAACCAATTGTGATGTCATTTATGAGGAGAACGAAGAGCGTGACTCACCGCCACCAGCGTCATCAGCATTATCAAATCTCACGGATGACGATAATATTGCAAAGGACAAGTGCAATTTACATAATGACGATGATAGTCCTGCTGATGAAAGTCGCATGACCAGTGCAGTGTGAACCGTTCGCTTAACTCCTCAGCTTCTACGCTCTAACCAATACCCCTCCAAAATAGAAAGAAGAAGAAAAAACAACAACAACAAAAAACCGAAAAATTTTAATCATAATTTTTTACACAGCACACTCCCAATTCACTTGATCCCTAGTCGAATTTCAGGCACACACGAATTGCACTAATTCACTTTTTGGCCAGTTAAGATATTTACATAATACACTGTACTACATGAATGAAACAAACCAATTTGTTATCGTTAACTTTTCATTTCTTCTATTTAATTAAATAATTTTTAATTTAATTTGTTAAGTAGCTTTGTATAACTACAATATTTATTTACATAGAATTTTTGGTGTGCTCAATAAGATCGAAAGCTCTGGACTCTTTTTTTCTTTTTGTATTGCAAAAATTGTGTTTATGCAATTAAAATTTTTTGTACCTAACTATTTGAAATTTTTGTCATTGAAACGATTTCGAATTTAAGTAGAACCACCAATAAACGAAATTATCAAAATTATTAAAAATTATATTACCTGTATGTATAACAGAAAGAAGAAGAACGTAAAATGGTAAAACATTTAAAAAAAAAACATTTAAAAAAATAAAACTCAATACTTTCTAAATTTTTAAAATTTGCCTTTCCATTTCATTTATAGAAAGTTATAAAATGTAGGTCATTTGTTACTGCGATCTCCATGATCTCCACTATCCATCCTCCTTTCCCTTCATTTTGGCAAGGTAACCCTTGAGCAGGACTCTACAAAAAAAAAATGGGTAAAAAGAAAAAAAATGATTTACAGTACTTTCAAGAAGAAGGCAATCGGCTTTTTCGCATGAAATAATTTGAATATCAAGTAGGCCTTGATTTTCAAAAAACTTGATTTCATTGTAAATTTCGCAATGTAATTGTAGAAACAGAACAGTTTTACACTTTCGTCTCAAGAGCACATTTAAGAAATGAGTTCCGTGTACGCGAAACTTTTTGAAGCAGTCTTTCTTTGTTCCCATCCAAAAGGACCCAAGATGTCCCACTTGAGTGCTTCGAAGTACTTAAAAAATTCGAAGGCGTTTGTCCAGCATTGGAACCAACACTTTTTGGTGCACAAAAATGTGGACGACTTGCCAAATCGCGGCATTTGCAGAGCTACCTCGAAACAGGAGGACTTGGTTATAAAGAGGATTTTCGAAGCTAATCCAGCCATATCCTTGAAAGCAGCTAAACAAAAATTGGCTCGAAAGGGCATAAATGTCTCTCTGAATACAATAACAAACCGTTTGAGGGAGTTTCAGATCCAATTTCAAGCAACGACGGTAAAACCCTTACTAACTGCAAAGCAAATAAAAAAAACGCCAAGAGTGGGCAACTGAACATGTGGATGACGATTGGAGACAAGTGGTGTTCACAGACCGAGCCAAGGGAGGTCAAAAGAAAGGCCTGTGGGACAACGCTCGTCCAGATTTTGAAGCCGTATGTATGGCTCTCGTATGGAGAGCGGAATCCCCTTCCAGACGAATCCTCCTTTTGGATGACAAACACTATTAAGCGTGCTTGGTCCACTAAAGATGGTAAGATGCTACAGCGATCAGTGAAACATCCAGGAAAGGTTCATGTTTGGGGATGCTTCACAAAACAAGGATTTGGAAAATTAATCATATTCACGAGGAATTTGGATGCCAACTTCATGACCACGATATATCGTCGTGGACTTCTGCCGTCAACGGATATGTGGTTTCGGGCAGGAAGTCGAGATAGGGTTCTTCAAGAGGACAACGACCCAAAACATCGCAGTCGCTTGTGTAGCAGTTGGAAAGAGGAAAACGGCATAACTTCATTAGATTGGCCCTCACAGTCGCCAGATGCGAATCCGATCGAAAATGTTTGGGCTCTTATGAAGTTAAAACTACGTGGACAAAAAAAAATACGTTCAACTAATCATTTGAAACGGCTTCTTAGGGTAATATGGCGAAGTTTAACACGGTCATATGCTGAAAAATTAGTCGATAGCATGCAATGAAATTACAAAGAATGGTGGCGACTGGACGCCATATTAATATATTTGCGCAATGAATAATTAGTCATTTCAAGATGCTGTGTACTTTTTTTTTTAAAGATACCTTAATTTTTTTTGTGACTTAAGCCGATTGCTTTCCTGTTGAAGCTACTGTAATCTTCGGACGAATTTTGAAACCTCTTGAAACTTCAACAAAGAACAAAAAACGGCTTCGGAGTTATAATCAGCGAGCCAAAATTAGTGTACAATCTCTTGCAATCCAGATCTGGACGCAAAAGTTGATTCTTATTACAGAGTGCCATAGTTTTTACTGGAATTATATTAAACCGAAGGCATACTTGAGAGCAGCTCAAAATATTGCCTATGCTCTCTCATTATTCATTTACAACAACTTTTCCCCTCTTCATTCACCAGCTACCTTTATCTTCTTCACTCGCTTTCTTACGTGCTCTTTCGTTCACTCACGCTTTTCCTACATCTCTCTCCACCCGCTTATTAGTCACTCCTCCATCATTCGTTCGCTCTAATCAAGCTTTTTGAGAAACGGTTGTTATCAGTACCCTCAGTACCCTCGTTTAGTCGATATTCCAGTAGACGACATCTGTCGCACTATTTTCTACATGAGTGTCATGCTGCTAACATACGCTGATGATATTAACATCATTGCCGTCGACGTGCGAAAAGTCAGTGCAGAATTCTCCAATCGGGAGTCTCAGCGAGTAGGTCTGAACGAGGACAAAACGAAATACCTTGCGTCAACAAACAAAGAGTCACGGCGTCTTGGACAAAATGTCACTCTGAGTCGTTAAAGAGTTTGTTTACCTATAATCCAGCATTAACATCAGCAATAATGTCAGCCTTGAGATCAAGCGGAGATTAACTATTGCCAGCAGGTGTTACTGCGGGCACAACAGGCAATTGAGAAGCATAGCTCTCTCTCTCGACCGATAAAAATAAAGCTCTATATGTCCCTCATCCTTCATGTCTTAAAATATGGCGCAGAGACGAGGAAATTGATCACCAATGATGTTAGGAGCGTTCCAGAGGAAGATGCTCCATAAGATCTGTGGTCCAATGTGCGTGGACAACGTGTATCGAATAAGATGGAACCATGAGCTGTATGAGCTGCACGACGACACTGACATAGTCAAGCGTATAAAACTCCAGCGGCTTCGCTGGCTGGGTCATGTTGAGCGAATGGAAGAAAGCGCTCCGGCTAGAAGGGTGTTTTATGCGAGCCGCGTCCAAAATATAGTTTATGTATATTGACAAATTGCCATCAACGCCTTCATATTATTGCGCATGAAAAGATTGCTGTATAAGGTCTTTAATGAACATGTACATACACTGAACAGCTGATCGGTAGATAATGTGCTGTGCATGATACGCGCTACATAAAAGTGTTTAAATATGCTAACAGTAAATTTACTTCATATACATAACTACCACAAAAGAGTAGTAGCAAAAAGTATATGAAAAAGTTGTAAAAATAGTATTAGTAGAAAATAATACGTGAAAAAGTTTTAGAAAAAGTACTAAAAATGGTTAAAAAAATAGTTGTAGGAATAGTAGATGAAAAGTATTGGAAAATAGTAGTAAAAGTATTAGTAAAAGAAGTAGTAAAAATAGTAGAAAAAAGTAATAGAAAATAGTAGTATAAACGGTAGTGGATATAGTAACATTGCCCCTGGGACAAGGAACCAGTCCTTTTCGTTTTAAAAAGTTTCAATTCTCAACCAATAAACAGACTGAAAGTGTGACTGAATAATGTGACCTGGATATTTATGGCAATAGCACGAGTAAAGATGTTATCACATAGTAAATTAAATCTGCGCCGTAAATTAATCACTGCGCCGTTCGGATTCGGCATTAAACTGTAGGTCCCTTCATTTCATGTACAAATATAATACGCACAACATGAGCGGATGCGAAAAGCTTGGCCTAGGCCCTCCATGGGCTGTTGTGCCATTAAAAGTAAGTAAAGTAAATTAAATCCGTATAGTGATAAGGATAACTCTTATGCATAGAGATTCAAAAAACTACAGCCATATGAGAGAGTACCCTTTATTTTACATAGAATCGTATATAAAAAAAACTAAAACTCAGTTAAGAATTTATAATAAGGTCCAAAAAAAAAAACTACAATAGAACCCTAAATATACCAAAAATGGTATTGTGATAAGGGAGGACTCTCATACATAGAGGGCTAAATTAAGTACTAAGATACTATAGTAACCGGTAGTCGGATTTGTTCCTTTCAGTCAGAACTATTTAACTTAAAAATTTAACAATAATAAGAGAAAGCCCATAGATGGTTAACATATTAGAATATTTGGAAGAGACACCTTTACTTTTTAAGAGAGCAACCCAGTCGGAAAATACTCACTCCAAAAGGCTTTTTAAAATGTCTCTGTTTTCCATTACGCATTATTACGTTTTTACACATTGCAGTTCCTAGGCATTCTTAGGCAGTTCCTTCAATCTTATTCTACTTTTCCATACGACAGAATAAACTTTAAGATTATAAAATTAATTTGTTTATGTTATTTTCTTGGAAAATAAATAACTTAATGAAGTGTTCAAAAAGTTTAAAAATTATTGTTTATATTGTCTTTGTTTTCCATTACGCATTATTACTTTTTTAACATTACAGTTCCTAGGCGTTCTTAGGCAGTTCCTTCAATCTTATTCTATTTTTCCATACGACAGAATCAACTTTGAAATTAAGCTTGTTTATGTTATTTTCTTGGAAAATAAATAAATTAATGAAGTGTTCTAAAGTTTTTTATTTGTAAATAGTAAATAATGTGGTCGCTGTGGTGTAGTGGTAGTGCGTTGGACTGCTACGCGGAGTTTCCGGGGTTCGAATCTCGGCACGGGCAAAATCAAAAAGTAGAAAAGATAATTTTTCTACACGGTACCACCTCTTGGCAGGCAATGGCAAACCTACAAGAGTAAAAATTGCTATGAAAAGCTTTTCACTTCGCCGTTCGGATTCGGCATTAAACTGTAGGTCCCTTCCATTCCATTCATGTGCAAATATAACATGCACAACATGAGTGGATGCGAAAAGCGAAAAGATCGGCCTAGGCCCTCCATGGGTTGTTGTGCCATTAAAAGCAAAGTAAGTAAGTGTGGAAAATGTGAAGAATACAATTAAAGTCATTTTGTCGTTGCCGCGTTCATTGTGTTGCAGTCGCAGACAACATGACGCCATCTTGCAGCGGACGCCATCTTGTTGTAATGGTGCAATGACGCTATCGCAGCCATTGTGTCCGCTGTCCCACTGCAAGCAATGATTGATGAGTATACGGCTTTGCATTTGCTTTATTACGGAAGCTAAATGCAAGCAGAAAATTATTTTGATAATATGAAAAATATATTTTTGATAAACAAAAACAATGTTATCATTTTAGATTTTTATACATATTTATTATTTTAATTCAAAGAGAACACGTTTCTACACACAGAGGTAATTAAAATAAAGCAACTCGAAGACAATTCAATTCGAACGCACAAAAGACAATGCAAAACCCGATAATGCGAATATTAAACGCGATGTTAAACTTCAGCTGTTCATATGATATGATGTTCTCTTGCGTTTTTGCAGTGAAGCAGCCACAGAAAGAAGAAATGTTGATCGTTTTCATACAAAAAAACTGCTCCAGAGAAAATTATAATAATAGTGTGAAAAAAGGTCATTTATATCACTCTTCTACAAAGCACTTTCATTCTGACCGACTGGGACGAAAACTGACATGTTAGTAAGTATGTATGTGCGTATGTGTATGCATACTGGCGAACATTAAATATTTGCCAAAAGATGTTGATGACGACAAATATAAAAGTCAAATAAATAAACAAATAAATACGAAGCGGCAAATAGAATAAAGTTGCAAGCAGCAAGTGGCGTGCACGGTGAATGTACTCGTAAGTGTTTACATATTTTAATCAATCTGCACACGTGTCGTTTTTCGTTTAATTAATGACATTAACATTGCATTTTTTACGCATGATTATTTCAATTTTATTTGCAAGAATTTTATAGTAGGCCTCATATTTCTTCTCCATGGTTTGTTTAGTTCAATATTGTTCTAAATTTAGATATTTCCGATAAGCCGCAAAACAAAATATTCTTCTCTTTGTTGTTGTTGTTGTTGTTGTATTGTATTTTTTGTTTTGTTATTTTGGCGCACGCTATATTTAATTAAAAAGTGCGTAAGGTGTAGTCGGAGAGCACTTCAGGATATGTGGAACGTATCTCATTTAGAATAGTTTAAGAGTTCGGTACAAGAATAAATGAGAAACTGAATATTGCATCGAGAGAGAAAGAGCGAGACAGAGAGCAAGCAAATCTCTCTGCTTCCAGTTGATGAGAGCTCCCCATTGTTAAACTTCAACGCTTCCATGAGAGAATCTCATGACATTTTTTTGTTTTGTTATTTTGGTTTTTTGTTTTGTTTTTCGTTTTTGTGTATCGTTTCAAAAAACCGGCAGTTCTGGATTAATTAAGGTGACCACGCGTTGCGAAGATTAATTTAAGAAGTAATAGGGTATTCATATAAAGGTGGTATGAGTAAGCCACACTGTTTGTAACGTTCTGAATTCATTAGTGAATAGACGAAACTAGAAACGGCAGTTGAACTAATTTTGTGAATTTTTTCATATTTGGTAAAGCAAAAGAGTGGAGCATTCTTTAATTTTCAAAAATATGGTTCATTTACTTTTCAGATCTCTCAGTTTAAAGGTTTCAAATCTTTAAAAACAATTCAGCTCTATTCGCCTGAGGCAAGACATCTTCAGAAATTTCATTCGTTTTCCGAAATTCATATTTATGTAGGGGTTGCGCCCAGTTTATATTCTTGGGTCTTGAGGTACCTTTGTGTCTATACCCAGTATTCATTCAGGCTGGATTTATGCTTGAGAAATACTTGAGCTACAGTGCAGTTCTCTCTCTCTTTTCTCAAGGAAATTAAGTGTTTCTCAAGTGGAGAAACAATACATTCTCAAGGAAATAGGAACATTCAGACCAAGACCAAATCTTCTTTAAATGTACTCAAGCTGGATTTCCACTATATTTTGGCTTGAGTTTTTGTTGAGATCCAACCCATATCTCCTACTCATATCAAATACATATGATAGTCACTATGAAACTTAAACTGCACCGCCAGATTGCTTCTAATATTGGATTTATAAACTAATAAGTTAAAAACCAAGACATTTTTTGGGTCGGAGAAGTATTAGAAATCAAAAAATATTTAATTTTTATAAACGATTTTGATATAAAAGTATATTTTGTATGGCACTATAGGCAAATGTAAATTAAAATATTAAACTTATGATTGGGCTGGAAAATAATTCGAAAAATCAAGCAAGTTGGAGAAAAATCTCAAAATTACTAATCTATTAGATTAGTCATGTAGCACAAATTTAAGTCTATTTTAATCTTTTGGATCGATAGTTTCTTGCATATACAATACATTTTCTAATCCAAAAGGTAATAAAAAAAAAATTTATCTATTAAATCTTAATACTTTATAAGTATATAACGTATGTATGTGGACAAACCTATTATTGTCTTATGGTCACCTCAAAATTCATCTGTTCGCTCTAGATTGAAAGAAAAAGTAAAAAAAAATTCCAGATGCTACTCTTTATTTCGAATTTACCATATGCTCGCTCACACACACACACCCACTCTGAATTCTGATGATGATATTAAGTGTTGTTATTGTTGCTAATGCTTGAAGAAGGTGCACACATGCTGTGTTGCTACAACTCGCTTGGAATTCACATTGAAATCAAAAAATCTGCTAATGTGTATAAGAAGAAGTTGCAGACACCAATGAATTTTGTTGAATGATATTGGTCTTTTTGCTGTTGTAGCTGAGTGGTGAATTTCTCTGTCGAATTCTACTACATAGGTACCATAAGTACTTATGCTATAGCTAGCAACGAGTAGGCTGGTGAGTGATGGATGCTAAATTAGGCTCTGGTCAATTTACTGTGTTGTAGACTGTGGTATGTAGTATAAACAAGTTTTTGCTTCAAATATTCATCATTGTCTACCTTCGAAAATTCCTGTTTTGCATTGGAGCAGTGAGCGAACGATCGAACAAACAGCAGCGAATAGCATGCACCTTTTCGAAGTTACAAATACTGCAACTCAAAAAAAAAAAAAATAAAAACAAAAAAATCCTAATGTTGTTGTTGTTGTTGCTTTTTTGGTTTGACAATTGGATGCTGCTTGCATGAATGCGGTGTCTGCTGCCTACTATTGCAGTGTTGTTGTTGGTGTAGTTGCATCCCAGTTGTACAAATAGTGAGTACTACTCAAAGGAGCAATGATTGATTTAATACTCCCCGTACTTTGACGAATTTGTTCTCTTATTTTTCGGACTGCAATAACAAACCAAAAATGTGTTAAAGAGAATAACAATAAGTATATGGAACAGTTATGGTAGCTCCTTCCAATAATACTCAGTGAAAATGTTGTCTTATAATTGCTGCATGGATGGATGGATGTGAAGAAAGCCGAGAACTTGACCTACGAGTGCAGCACAGCTCCTCAAGCACTCAGGCTATGTAGCTCATTGTACTTAAAAATAATTGCTACACACTTTACAATATTATTTACTTATATTGATTTTGAAATAAGGAAGCTAACACAAAGAGCGCTGAAGACTAATCGTGGAGGGCTCCGAATAATTTTATAATTTATAAACATAATTTTTCGTTGAGGCAGTTTTTTTCTTTAAATAGTATTAAAAAAAAGAAATTAACTTAATGTGCAAACTTATGAAAAAACAATTCAACTAATAACATCTTCTTGGTGCCGACAACTCGGCAAGTTGAGACTTTTTCATTTGTTTATTTAACGTTAACTTTTTTAAAGATGTTTAATATTTAAACTAATAAAAATTAATAAAAAATAATCTGAATAATAATAAGAATAACAACCAAATTTATCTAATTGGTATCGTCGTTGTTACTGCAATTTATGTATGTAAGTTAAATTTCATTTGAATATTGATATTTTGGCCAGTCCAAGAGTTATAGTAAGGCATACTTTTGTTTGTGTTTGTTTTAAAAGTTTTAAAAAGTGAAAGTTGGTTTGTTTTTAATTGTAAAAACTATAATGAAATATGGAAAGAGTGGATTTTAATTAAAATTTTTTTTTTTTAAGCTAATGACTTGTTTTTAACTATTATGTGCAGCACTTTCGTTTTATTTACAGTTTGCCAAAGAATTTTTCGACTCAGCTGATAGGAAAAAATATTTCGACTAATCGGTCGAGACGGTGATGATGTCTTAAAAAGAAAGCCAAGAGAAATTGAACAGAGGAACAGTTATTTCAACTCAATTGTTCTTTTTAAAAACCAAGAGTGAACGAGAGAGTGCTTACCGACGACCAATTATTTCCTCCTTTTGCTTTTGAACGTCAAAATGATTACTTTATTGCCTGGTTAGGACATGCAATATTAAAAGGAAGTAAAAACGGCAAGAGCTCTAGAGGAATAGGGATGAATTGATTCCTTGGTGTTGAGCTCTGGATGATTACTCCAACGATGATCCTAAGTTCTACTGGGATGCAATTGTTTTGTATATGTGTGTGTGCGTCAGATATATTGTTTTTATTTCCATACGTATTTATGTATTTTACGCTGTTGTGTGTTAATGCTACCTCTTTTTCTTTGCCTTCTCTTTCCACCCAATTTGTTGTTGTTATACATCACGCTATTTTCATTTTAACAAATGGTGTTCGTGTTCTCTTTATATCTTTTACTGTACTACTATGGAACTTCCATTGCATGGAAATGTGTTTGCCTAGTGGATTTTCTCATATGTACTAACACTCTTTTTTCTCTATTTTAGTTAACGCTACGCAAGCGTGCTGGATTCTTAAGAGAGTTTCGACGATGTGTGTGTTCAATTTTCTTTTAGAGTTTTCATTGCCTTTATAGCATTTTTTACATTTGTCTCCGCTCCTTAACCGAAGACCTCGCTCTTTATACTTCATTCTCTCCACATTAATAACAAAATTTCGAAGTTGTTGGTTTCGAAATTGAACTTAACTAAGTGTGTATCTGTGTCTATTTGAATATTTTGTTGTCCCTTTTCGATTTGAAGTCACTCACAAATTTAGCTTAGTTCGGTTTTGTGCATTTACGAGTGAGGAAGTGTTGCGCTTATTCTGGGATATTTGACGCCGTGTGTGTTCTCCATCCCAAAACAAAAAAAAGATAGTCTCAAAAAAGGAAAAGAAGCAAATATTCATGAAGAAAATGAAATAAGTAAGAATTTTACAAGAAATAATGTACAAAATTCTACTTAACTTTAAATGAGAATTTGTGTGTGATTTTAAGTGTTGATTTGAAGTGCAAGAAGCTACAGTGAATTGCCAGCAGCCAACGACAAAAATTATATTGCAGGCGAAAAATTTCGTGCCATTTTTTCTTTGAATGAAAAAATCAGAAAATCTTTATCGATAGTGTGAAACAGAGCAAATAATCAAAAAAAAAAAAAAAAAAAAATGCTTTATAATTTTACAACTTCCTTTTCAAAATTAATTGCTTATTTTGCTACCTTGAAAAACTTTCAATTGAAAATTCAACATTCTTGAGCTGCCAGACTCGATGCTGCATTAATTCCGCCACTCTTCAAACTTTCGGCGCAAAGGTCGCTTCTAAAGGTCACTTAAAATGCATCATACTACATTAAAACAAGAACAAATATTTCTGTAACAAATAACAAAAAAAAAAAAGAAACAAAATAACAAAAATTGTGTATTTTGTAGTAAATTATCTATAGATGATTTTGCTAGTTACTTGTGTTTATCAAAAGAATAGAGAGGGAATCAGATGAAAATACAGTTAATAATAAGAGAGCGGATTTGTAACAAAAAAACAAAAACAATAATAGTAATTTTGCCAATTCTAAATTCAACAACTATAGATATTGGCTTTCAACAAAATCAAATATCATCTGCTGCTTGCAACATCGAGAGTATTAGGACACATCACCAGAAGTGGGAGAAGAAGAGGACTAGTAGTAGAAATAGAAAAAGAATTGGCAGAGGCAGTGGCAGAGCCAACGAAAACATCTAACCTGTTTTCTTAGTTTCTTGTGTACTAACGTTTTTCTGTGTATTTATATTTGTATGCGTGCGTTTTTCTTTCGCATTTTCCTTCAACATCATCAACATCAACAATCATCTTCAGATTATTCGTCATCCTCTTTTGCTACTACTACTTCTAGCCAACGTTTGTCTCTCCCGCGCTCTTTGTTTTTTGCAGAGAAATAGGAAGAGCGAGAGGGGAGTTGCTTTCTTCCTTATGTCAGGCCAGGTACGACACGCCACGGCTCAGCCTCAAAAATGACTAAAATGTAAGTGTTTTTCCAAATTGCTATTGCTTAAATCCACTTCCTTAACTTTCTCTCCTTTACGTATGTCATTTAAATCTTCCTGTTTTTCATTTTTGCTTTCTTTTATACATCTGCTTCTTCTATTTTTTCTTTATGTTTTTTATAATTTTGAGTTTATTTTTGTAACCTTTTACACATTTACGTTTCTGTTATTCAGCCTTGTGTGCGAAATCCTTTTGAATGCCTGTTTTATAATTCGCTTCCCGCTATGTCAGGCGGCCAGAATATATTTTACACAGCAGCAACAACAACAACAACAAAAATATATTTAAGCTGTTTTATTGATTGCAAACAGACACACACGCACCCAAAACTACATGCAGCAGAAGCAAACGAAAACATTAAAACCGTGTTGGTTTTGTTTTTTTTGTTCTTCGGATTTTGTTGTTGGGAAAATCTGTTACGCCCGCTCTTTTGCTTTGCTGTTTCGTCTTTCTCAGCATTTCAATAGTATTGGTGGTGTACATGTAAGGGAGAGTGGCAAGTTATGCACTCGGCGGAAAAATAGCATAAAAATTGTTTTTTTTCTGTGAATCTGATTATATAAACTTTATAATACGATTAAAAACACAACCTTTGGCATAAGCAGTTTGTTGAAATTCCAAACAGCTATTTAGCGATTCAGTTATAAAATATATTAAAAATTCTGAAATAATTATAAATAACGAATGAATGTAATCACTTTTTCAGCTTCGAGCCTTTAAAATTCAGAAGTCTTCTCCTTCCGACACCGTTGGGCTAGAAAGCAATATCGTTGACGTTGAAATTGCATGATGGCTGGCCTTGACGTCCTTTTTTCTTTCTTTTGCAACACAAACACAAAGAACCAAACACATTTCGAAATAAAATTTCATTCACAATCTGAAGAGATGCTAAGAATATGGGTTGACGCGACAAGTGCTACTTAGTAAAAAAGTTAGTTCTTAGCGCGAAAACAATAGATGCGTTTTACATATACTTATGTCGAGTAGTTTAACGTGTTCGAATAAAATTATTAAACTGTTAAATCTCTTTTGCGTTGAATTGTCATCCACAATGAAACTGCTTAATACAGCTGGCGGATGTTAAACTATAAGCTAGCTGTTCATAGCTGCCATAGTTATACGCTTTATCATATCTTTGTAGCTTTTGTTGTTATTTCCCAATGAGGGGTGAATATTAGTAGTTGGAACTGTCATAATTTTTGTTATATGCGTGATATTGACGTGTTGCACAACTTCCCACTCTCCCCTATGTATACACTGTTGTTACTTTTGTTTCACCATTTACGTCTTTGTTGTTGTTGTTGTTGTTATATAAAGGGTGCTTTTTTTTTTTAGAAGTGTGGTTTTCAATCTGGCAACACTTTTTTCGGAGTTGGTCTTTTTGACAGCTGTCACTTGATTTATGCTCAGTTTGGTTTGCCATTTCATACTGAATAGACTTACTCCTGAACAACGTTTGCAAATCGTGCAAATTTATTACCAAAATAATGGTTCGGTTCGCGCGATTTTCACGAGAAAATTTTGTTCAGCGATGAAGCTCACTTTTGGTTGAATGGGGGGTACGTTAATAAGCAAAATTGTCGCATTTGGTGTGATCATAATCTACAAGCCATTGTTGAGACGCCGTTACATCCTCAAAAAGTCACTGTTTGGTGTGCTCTATGGGCAGAGGGAATCTTTGGTCTATATTTCTTCAAAGATGAAGACGACCATAATGTTACAGTCAATGAGGAACGCTATAGAGCCATGATTAATGACTTTTTCGTGCCTGAATTGTGAATTGGAGGATGTTGATGTGGACGACCTTTGGTTCCAACAAGACGTCGCTACATGCCATACAGCCATACAGCCAACGAAACAATCAATTTATTGAAGGTAACTTTTGGTGAGCGCATTGTCTCGCGTCATGGGCCTGAGGCCAAGATCGTGCGATTTAACACTGCTGGACTATTTGTTGTGGGGTTATGTGAAGTCGCTTGTCTACGCAGATAAGCCCGAGACGATTGACGCCTTGGAAGAGAATATTCAGCGCGTTATTACTGACATACGGCCCGGCCCCAATTGCTGCAAAAAGTGGTCGAAAATTGGGTATCTCGGCTGAAATTTATTCGAATCAGCGGCGACGTGGCGGCCACTTGCCCGAAATCGTTTTTAAAACATAACGGCAAATCCTTATCTTTATAATTAAGCTAAGTTCTTGGCCATAACATTAAATTATATACGTTTTATTTCTTCTTGAAAACCACACTTCTAAAAAAAACACCTAGTATTTTGTTTGTGTGTTTTGTATTTTTAGTTTGTATTTTTTTTGTACCCAGTGTTCTCAGTGTACCAATATAAATACATACATATACATACATAGGAAGTGAGCGGTAAGGGGATGAACCCAGACAAAAAAACAAAAAAAAACAAAAAAAGCAAAAAAAGACTTCAACTAACAAAAAGGAAACCTTCTTGTAATTTTGTGTATTTCGTTGTTGTTACCAAAGTAAATGAATGACTATTGCCGATTGTGCTGAAACAGAATGAATGTGAGTTTGATAGTAGTTATCAACTTACCTTCTATTTCCTTTAACACAGAGAGACATAAGCATTTCTAGCCAATGTTTGTTGTTGTTATTACAAGAAACACAAACTGAAAATGCTAAACGGATTTACTTGAACAATTGTCATCATCATTTGAGTTTGAGGAGCAAGGAAAGCAAATCGTTAGTTTTGGGTTTGAATTTCATTTTAAGCCTTCAGAGGAAATCTTCTTGTATACTAAAATTTTGCATTACTTTCTTATTTATTTTTTATTTACAGTTAAGACAAAAATCTGAATGCTTTTTTAATTGGTACATGTACATATATTGGATTATTTGATTGATTGGAATTGCATAGCGTTGCAAGATAATGATGAGTTCTTTGTTCGCGTGATTTGTTATAGATTTGCATACTTTACGCTCTTTGTTTGTAGTCACTGACTGAATATTTTCAAATTTAATTGCTCTGTTGTGAATTTCAATCAATTTATAGATTGCATTTTTTTCAATACAAAAATAAATTGGTTTCGTAAGTGACTGAAGAAGATAATTTCATACAATGTTAACTCAATATTTAACATTTTCAAACACAGACTTGAAGATCTACATTAGAAAATTGAAATATCTAAGCTTTTAAAGTGCTTGCCTAAATGCAAACCAATCCGGATTGGCCATTTTTAGTTCACCATATTGAATTCGCAATTTCGAATTTTTCATTGTGACTTCAGTTTCAGAATTAGCAGATCCCAAAAATTAAGAGTTTCAACTTTCACTGAAGTCGGTTCTATTTTTTATTGATTTGATCTGTAATATTGGATCTGTGATTTTGAAATGTTAAATATAGTTTCCAGATTGGAATATTTATTGGTTTTATTTTGATTTTTAATTAATATTCTTTTTTTTAATATCATAATCTATTTTACTTACTTACTTTTAATGGCACAACAGCCCATGGAGGGCCTAGGCCGAACTTTTCGCATCCACTCATGTTGTGCGTGTTATATTTGTATATGAATGGAAGGGACCTACAGTTTAATGCCGAATCCGAACGGCGAAGTGAAAAGCTTTTCATAGCAATTTTTACTCTTGCAGGTTTGCCATTGCCTGACAAGAGGTGGTGCCGTGTAGAAAAATTATTTTAATCTATAGCCCCTTCAAATATGAGCTCTAGAGTACATACATAATGAAATAAATTTTTTTTTTTTTTACATATTATTCTAGTAAAGCTGGTCGAAACGAATGATTGAGTTTTATTCTCGAACTTTAGGCTTTAGCTTCAAAATGTATGCTTTGCAAATACCCAAGATTTTGAATTTTCATTGAAACTATTTCAGTTTTCATATTTTTATTCAACAATTATCTTTGAATTTTCCTGCAACCATTCCAAAATGTTTGTTCATCACAAAAGAGCGGTCAAGTACATACAGTAGCTATTTTATTTTAATGGCTTCATTACTTTAAAAAAAGATTATCAAATCTTAAAGTTATTAACTAAGACTAAGAAGTCCAAAGGGGTGCATTTTTAAAGAATTTGAAGGCAAGAGGACATATTTATATTCCTCCAACCTCTAAATACAACATTACGTTCAAATATTTTTCAAAATGCTACTCCGAAAAGTGATAGCTCATCAACAAAATCGTGACGAGCTAAAAGTCGTTTAAATAATTCTAATTTCAGAATTGTAAGAACCCATTAGCATTGATGGTCTCTAAAAACTAGTTAGTAAACATACAAAAGATGTAGAACATACGAGCGGAATGGTGATTTTAATATCAGGTCAGGTCTCATCTCTTAAAAAATCATTTATAAATGGATATATCCACCTTGATTTACTGAAAATATGGTACAAAATTCGACAGGTTCTCTTTGGCTTTGCAGTTGCCTTCAGATTCTAAAGGGAAAGCGCAACTGCCCAATACAATATTAAAATTTTTTCCGAATTCTGTAACATTTTTTTTTAGTTAGAAATTTACAACTTGGAACTAAGTTTGAAGAACATTTATAAAACGTAAATAAAGGAAGCTAAAGATGGAATCAGGAAAAACGGGACTAATGATAAGGAAGCATGCAATTTTACAAAAATATTCTTAAAATGAGACTCGTTTTTCCCTAGCTGGGGAAAGCTCGATTGTCCACAAACTCAGTGTTATGGAAGGTCTATAAGGCGCTCACACCAAATTTAATCTTCTTTAATGAGATTGAAAAATTTATTGTTTATAAGAGTATCCTTTCGATTTTACATTAAATTTTTAAAATCAATATTCAAAGTATTTCATATGCTTTCCATTTATGTAAACACTGAAAATTCTATTTAAAATTAATATCTTCTTATCAACACGAAAATTTGCAGTCGTATTAATAAAACTATCGAGATTTTTCTTTTGACATTCATGGGCCCTCGTGTGTAATCGATGCCTCCCCTGGCTTTATCGCTATTTTTTTTACAAACCCAAGACGAAAATTTTTAACCAAATGAAAAGTCGTTTGCTTTATTTAGTTTAGTCAAAATGTGTTACACAGTGTTATCAAATTCAAACTTGGTCTTAAGTTACTGATATAGTATAAATATTTTGTAGAATACTTGTGTTTCCAAAAAGAAATTTAGTGCGAAAAATATGCAGAAGATGATGAGAATATGAATGTTAAAAAAAAAATTAATTAGTCTCCTCTTAATGAGCCTTAATAAATGCTGGTACAGAAGGAAACTGCACATCTCGGTTACAACACTGTGAATAAGATGTCGCTGGACATATTTTGATCTGCATAGATCGGAAAATGGGAGATAAGATGGTACCCAATTTATTAAAATGTTTTGAGAGTGAAATTTCATGAAAGTCTGTACACATTCAAGGCAAAAAGTGTAAAAGACTAACAATAAAAAAAGATATTTCTTAATCTAATTATAGAAATAATTCCATAAAAGTATCGTACATGAAAAAACTGGTTTAACAATTAAATATATAAAATATTCCAACTCTATGAATCCATGTAAGTAACTGCACAGATCAATCTTCTGCAACTGCTGGTATAGTGCAACTTTAAAACTATAGCAAAGTGTAATTTACAGACAAACTCTGAAGCTGTTGCTGCGGCTGCTTTTCGCTTGCTATATTGCACAGCAAGTGTTCGCAAATAATGACAAATATGTGAAATGAACTCGCAACCAATTACAAATAACAACACTTAAGAGTTGGTAACACATGCAGCAAAATAAAGTGTAAAAGTGGAGAAGAGACAAGAGTTGAGAAGAATAATAAATAGAAAGAGAAAAAATACTATAAGTGGCAGATGGAGATACATTGGAATGTCAGAGCAGCAACATCAGCAGTTGTAGCAATAGCAACTTGCGCCTTTTAAAGAAATAAAATAAAATGCCACTGCAGCAGCAGCAGCAGCACCAACACCAACATCTATTTATCTCTCGCAGATAAATGCAGTTTGGCACTCTCAACAATTTAATCCACATAATTCCCGAATAAAGTGCACTAGCAACAGCAACAGCAGCCAAAGCAATAGCAACATTAACTTGAATTAAAATCAACCAAAAAAGAAACCAAAACCCGCAGCAGAAAAATGGAGAAAGGAAACAACAGGCGACGAAGAAAGCGAGCAGCATGGCTACGAGAACAACTACAACAACAATTCCGACAACAATTGTGACAGCAACAATATCAGCGACAGACAACAGGCCAAGGTTTTTCTTTTTTGTTTTTGTGAATTAATTTTTGTAATTTTTATTACTGCAAAAATAATGGAATAATAAAAAGAATCAGTAACAATAACAGAGCAACAACATAAACTGTAACAACAACAACAACAACAACAACAACAACAACAACAACAACAACAACAAAAACAATAGCAACAGAAATAACTATAAGTACAACAAAAATCTGTTTTAAGAGAAAAGTAATTGCTACAAAAAAATCTGAGCAAAACTGAAAAACTAACACAGTCTTGTGCTTCCATGCAACAAGAACAACAACAACAACAACAGCAGCAGCTATAGCAGTAGCAGCAGCGTAACTGTATCAGCAGCAAAAGTGCAATGAGAATCTAAAACTAAATGAGTTGAAAATGAAAGACAGAAAGTAGTAAAGAGTAGTTGCAGAATATGATGTAGCAAAAGATGAAACGAAGTAAGTGAAAATTGACGAGGTAGCAGTAGCAGCAAGAGCAAACGAGCAATGGCAAGCAAGCAAGCAATGACCCTATGCAACAATGCTGCTGCTGCTGCAGCTCCTGCTGGTGCGTTGCTGCTGCTGTTACTCCAAACAAATATCATCATCACGATGATGAGGATGAAGATGATGATGTTGCTGCTGAGGCTGAGGCTGAGATCACCTCACTGCCAATACTACTAAACCGGTTGCTGGTCGTGGTCTGTACGCTGGACAGCAACACGTACACATTTACATATGTATGTATGTATGTGCAAGTATTGAAGTAGCGAGCTATTGCTGGCTAAAGTATCAAGAGGACAAAATTATAAACGGCTACCGAGGGGCAATCGGGCCAAAAGCATAAAATCACTCACTCAGAGACAGATTCAGAGACTCAGAGATACAGTCACACAGAGTCTAGAAGAAATGTTTTTGGGTTCCTTTTTAACCAAAAAAAAAACACAAGTTATTTTTTGGTTTTATAAAACTTTATTAATTGATTGAGTTGTGAATTAAAACTAAACTTTTAATAATGTAAATTCTTATACTTATAACTTAAAATTGCTTAGAACTAAAAATGTTTAATTGTATAAAAAAAATAAGAATAAAGAAAACAAAATTAGTCGGAATTTTGTTTTCCGGTTGTTCGATGTGAAGAAATTTAAGTAATTGAATGAACTTTGTCAAAACTGTGTAGTATGCAATTTTAATTATTAAGAATTTGGTAAATAAATTATTTGGGTTGTTTTGAACTGTGTAGTGTGCAATTTTAATTATTAGGAATTTTGTAAATATTTGGGTTGCTTTAAACTGTGAAGTGTGCAACTTAAATTATTAAGAATTTTGTAAATAAATTGTTTTAGGTTGTTTTAAAGTATATGCATTTGTATATATGTATGAACATATATACAAATATGTATAAAGTGGTTGTATAATGTGTTATATTATTGTTTTATTATGTGTAATCGTAACTCCCCCATCCTTAGAATGAGGCTCCGACGAAATATTGTAAACATTAATTTTTCTTTTGTATACAAAAAATGTTAATATAATAATAATAATAACAATAATTACATTTATTCCGTTACTTGTTATGTTTAATATTTTGTTAGTTTTATGTTTAAAATCTATATTTTTAAAATTGTTTTCGTAACTTAATTGTTTTATATAGAGATCTTCCAGTTTTAAATCTATAAATGTTTTGTTTTCTTTAATGTCGGTGATTAAATGAGATAATATTACATTTTCTTTGATATTTAATTTATCGTTATAATACGTTTTATTTTCTATTGTTACATTACAATTTTCGAATTTTAAGATAAATGTCCCGGAAAATTTTCCATAGTTCTCATGAATGCAATTTTCTGTTAAGTTACCGAAAAAATTTTTAAATAAAAGAAAGCCTTGTTTTATTTCTTTAATTTCTAAGAAATCAAATTTTCTTAATGTACATTTGGCTTCATTGTTATGAACAATATTTTCAATGCAAGGGTCACTAAATGTTTTGAGGTTTTTAGCTAAATTATTTATTATGTCAATATGGAAAATATTAAGGTTTTTATCAAGAAGTATTTGGTTTTCTTTAAGGTATAGTGATTTATTTTGTATGTTAGGAATTGGTTCGAAGGTAATTTTAGAAAGGGAATTGGAGGAATATTTTGGTATAGAAAGCATGATTGAAATAGTGTCTTCAAGATATATCACGTTAATTTTGATATTAGTGTAAGACTCAAAGTCATCAATGAGTTGCAACTCTCGTTGATCTAGAATGTCCGTTGGAATGATACCTAATTTGCTGGTGAATATCACCTGACCAATGTCGTCTACGTGATTCCTCAGAAGAGTTATATCGTTATCAATTTGATATATGTGTTTTAGAAAAGTTACTTCATCTTCTAGTGTTGATATTTTATTTTGAATTTCATTTCGAAATTTGTTTATATATCTCGCAACAATGGCTTGTTGCTTGTTAACATGCATTGTAGTGTTTTTTATTTGGGAGGACAGAGTTTCGCTTATTTGGACAAATGAGTTTATTTCTATTGAATTATTTTGCATGCCTTTTGCTAGGAAATCAAGAGCGTTATTAATTTCTTTTTCGTCTTCGCTGTCTAAGTTTCCAGTTATAAATTTAATTCCTTTACCAAGTGCGTTAATAAGACCTCGTTTTTTCCTAAAATGGGGAGATAAATTGTTTATTTTGACTTTAAGTAAAACAAAATCATTTTTTATTGTATCCAGCAATGGTTTTGTATCTGAAATTGACCCGTCCAATAGTTTTATATTCTTCTCTATTATTTCAATAGAGTGGTGGTATTGTGTTAAGTTGATGAAGTGAAATACCCTGTGGTAGTGATCAATAGTCCTTATATCATTTTCCTCTTTTATCGGTATGTATCCATTGTTGTTTGTAAGGTCTTGGATATATAATTTTTGTGCGTTCAGAAGATGCAAAATTGAAGTTGATAGTAGTATTAGTATAGATTTCATCTGAAAATAAATAGTTATACAATTTATGTAATTTCTAATGTATTAATGGTTTGGTTTTCGGTATTTTGATGTTTCTTTTTTCTTTTAATGTGGGACTTATAGTATTTATGTCCCGTGTTTGTAATAACATGATCATTATCAAGTTCGGAGACTACTATTTTGCGGAATTTAGAGTGGTTTTTACCTCCTCTTTCATCTCTTAAGTAAACAGGTCCTGTTTGAATATCTACGTTTTCTCGGTTTGCATTAAGTTTATTTATACTATTTTCTTTAGCTTTCATAATAGATTCTTTGATTGATTTGTAGTCATCTTGACTGATAATTCCATTCCTGAAATCAACTGGTTTTCTTTTGGTTGTGGAATGGATAGTATTATTATAAAACATAATAATTTTATAAATTTTTTCTTCGACTGATTCTGTATCTCTGTTGGGATCGTGTTTTAAGATTCTTAGGTGTTCATTGATTGTATTATGCAAGCGCTCTACATCCGAGTTTGAAGTATGATTATTGTTTGAAGTGTAGTGAACTTCAATGTTTTGTTCCCTAAGGAATTCCAAAAGGGGAAGTGCTTTGAAGCCTAGTTCGTTGTCAATGATTAATTTTTTTATATTCCCAACCGATGCCAAATATTGTGTTAAGGCGATTTTGAATTCGATCCACGATCTGTTTTTTATTTTGATTGCCTGTGCGTATTTGGAGAATTTGTCGATAAATGTAAGGAATAGGGTTTTTTCTAAGCTATAAAATACGTCCGCATGGACTATTTCTCCTGGTTTCTCCGGTGTTTCTGTAATTTGGAATTTTTGCTTAATAGGATGTCTGTCGTATTTTTCTTTGTTGCATATTTCACAATTATTTATCAATTGTGTTACCCGTAATTTTAATTGTGGGTGGTATATTTCTGTTTTTAATTCTGCAAAGTTTTCGTTAATACCCCTGTGATTATTTTTCTTATGTTCCTTTTCTATTTTCTCTGTTAGAATATTTTCATCTAAGATGTCTTCTAATACTTTTTTACATATTAAGACTCTAAATCTGTCGTTGGCTTCAAAATATTTGTTTAATACTTCTTTAAATTGTTCTGCAATAGTTTCGTCGTTAATTAGCACTGCATTTACTCTGTCGGGATTAAAATGATTTTTTAAAATTGTTATGAGGGTTGATTCGTCAAACTTTTTAGCTGATATTGTTTTCCTGTTATTTTTAAATATTTTCTCGTTTTTTATTTTCAGTGATCCGGATGTTGTTTTAGTAATAATAATTTGTTGTTTGTAAAAATTCAAAGGGTTGGTTGTTTCAATAATTAAACTATTATTTGTAGATGTTGAAGTATTATTTCCTTCGTTCAGATTTATTTCGACTCTAGATAGCGCATCGGCATTTCCATTTAAGATTCCTTTTTTGTATTTGATCTCGTAATCGTATTCTTCTAACCGTAACCTCCATCGTATAAGTTTTGAATTAGGTTCCTTAATGGAAAATAACCAAGTTAGGGGTCTATGGTCAGTTTCAATTAAGAATCTTCTTCCAAATAAGTATGGTCTTAATTGTTGTGTTGCCCATACTATCGCTAACAGTTCTTTCTCGATGGTACTGTAATTCTGTTCGTGGTCATTAAGTGTTCTACTTGCGTAGCAAACTGGGTGTCCGTCTTGGGATAACACTGCACCTATCGCGAAATTACTTGCATCTGTTTGTAAAGTGAATTTTTTATTAAAGTCGGGGTATATAAGAACAGGAGAATTTACTAATAAGATTTTTAATGTTTTGAAACTTTCGATGTATTCCGGATCATTAATATCAATACTAGTATCCTTCTTTAGATATTTAGTCATTGGCCTTGCAATTTTTGAATAGTCTTTTATAAATTTTCTATAGTATCCTGCTAATCCGAGGAACTGCTTGATTTCTTTTTGTGTAGTTGGTAATGGGAAATTTTGTACGCATATTATTTTATCAGGGTTTGGCTTGATGCCTTCTTCAGTTACAATATGTCCAAGAAAATTGGTCTCCCTTTTCAAAAACTCACTTTTGTCAAGTTGAATTTTTAGGTTTACCTCTTTAAGTCTCTGAAATACTTTAGTTAGGGATTCTACATGTTCTTGTAGTGATGTCGAAAATATTATTATGTCGTCTAAGTACACTAGGCAGATCTTGTTAATTAAGTCTCCTAGAACGTTGTTCATTAGACGTTGGAAAGTTGCCGGGGCTGTCTTCAGTCCAAAAGGCATACGAAGGAACTCGTAGTGGCCGCCTTCCACACTGAAAGCCGTCTTAGGTATGTCCTTATCGTGTATTTCGATCTGGTGGAATCCTTTGGCAAGATCCAATGTCGTAAAATATTGACATCTTCCTAGTTTTTCCAAGATTTCGTCGATATTGGGGATTGGATATTTGTCATCGATTGTTACCTCATTTAACCTACGGTAATCGATCACCAATCTCCATTTTTTCTTGCCACTAGCATCCATTTTCTTTGGTACAATCCAAACCGGAGCTGAGTAAGGCGAATGACTGTGTCTGATTATTTTTTTATCCAACATTTCTTTGATTTGTTTTTTCACTTCGTCTTTGTGAACGTAGTGGTAGCGGTATGTTTTCGCAGCTATTGGGATGTTATTAACTGTCCTTATTTCGTGTTTGATAGCATTGGTAAATGTTAAATCACTTTCTTCTGTATAAAATATTTTTTTAAAATTGTTTATGATTTGTAGTAATTTCTTCTTTTCTTCAAGATTCAAGTGAGAGGTTCGTATCTGTTCTAATAGGGGGGGTTTAAGATTTTCATTATTTGAAGGGCTAATGTAAAAATTTTCTTCGGTTATTTTACCTGTTTCTTGAGTTTGAAATGCAACTCTTTTTGGAATCTTTCCACTGACATTAACTAGAGCATTTATTTTGAAGTTTTCTGCTTCATATACTCCTTCCATGATTTCAACATTTTTATTGTTTGCTAATATTGTTTGAGGCTTATATATTAATCCTTCTTTCTGTTCTATAGGCAATTCTATTTCGTATACGCCATCTTTTTCAAAATAATATTCCACACCACTTGTATTGTATTTTAATGAGATTCTTTTTTCTCCAACTTCTAATATATTATCTTTTAAATTTATAATAGCCTTTAGTTGTACCAGTATATTGTTTCCAATTAAGCCATCGTAATACGTATGAAAATTACAGACTAAAAATTCTATTCTATTGTTGGTGTCGCCAAGTTCTTCGAAAAGTGGAATAGATACTTTTTCATTAATTGTAATGGTATGTTGAAGAGTTTTGAGGTTCATTATATCGGTATCTTTTCTCCATTTAGGATGACAAATACCTGGGTTAATAATGGAGTGCGTTGCTCCTGTGTCTATAATAAATTTTAAGGTTCCTAATTTTGTTTTTATCATTATATATGGTAATTTTCCGTAGAGGCTGTCTGCTGAAAATTTTCCACATTATTAACGTCCATGGGTTCCACGCTTGATTGCTGTGGTTGGGTCATTTGGTTGTGGTTGTTGTGATTTTGATTATTATGCCATCTTTGATTTTCATTACTTCTATAAAAGTGTCTTGAATTTTCCTGACTATTATCGTTCTGACGATAATTGCCACGTCTTAGATTTTCCCTACTTCTATCGCTCTGCCGATAATTGCCATGCCTAGGATTTTCCCTACCATTATCGTTCTGCTGATAGTTACCGTATCTAGGATTTTCTCTACTATTGTCGTCCTGTTGATAGTTACCGTATCTAGGATTGTCTTTACTATTATCACTCTGTTGATAGTTACCATGCCCTCTATATCCTTGATATTGCTTTTTATTGTTTGCATCAGTATTATTATCCTTAGGTTGTCTGGCCTTTCTTGAATATATGCGGCTATCTTTGCCCATTTGATCATATCCATTTTCGTACATGATGTCCATAGCGGCTTCCAACGATGTTGGATTTCTACACGCTAGGATGGTTTTCATGGGCTCTGGAATTTTATTTTTGAAAATATGTAGAGCCGTTCTCTGGTTATTCATTGAGACATGGTTTGCGGCTTCTCCTTCGCCTAGTACCATTACACTTTTATTATTTAAACGCCTTAGTCTATACTTAATGTCATTGTAGAAATCAATTGTGTTTGTATGAAAAGTGACAGCTCTTAGGTCGTCATATAATTCCTCACAATTCTTTCTTTCACCGAAATTATTTTGAAGCGTTTTCTTAATATCTTCCCACGATCTAACTTGGGTATTTATCTCAATTACCTCCTTCGCCCTACCAACAAGTCTACTCTTGATGATATCTGAGAATAGTAATTGGGATAACTCGTCATATGTGGCGAGTATTGGGTAAATTCTATCTATTAACCTCGTAAAGGTCATTAAATCATTCCTATTACCGTTGAATTGGGGTAAATTGTTTAAATATCTGATTGGGTCTAAGTTAATCTGAGGGTTTGCCATTTTGGGATAGTGCAAAGGAATGTATGGGGTGTATGAAATGTTTTTTTTTCTATTAAAAGGATTTAAGGTTTGTTCACAACAAAAGCCGCAAAAAAAAATTTATTTGATTCTATTCGCGCGTCGTATTGAATAACTGAATATTTAAATATATATATGTATATACCGATGGAAAATTTTTCGAGATAAACAAATATTATAAATATAATTACAATTATGAATATAATTTAATGCTACACTTACTATGATTTAATCTGGCTTAATATTTGTTGTAAGTCTTCTATTGTTGATGATACTTCTTTTCACAAAATGGGTTGAGTTTGTATGTATGTAGAATAAATTAATGATGTTGTTGCTGATTTGCTTGTGCTTTATGGTGTCAATCTTCCGATGTTAGTTCTTCCTTCAAAATAGGTTTACTTTAAATAGCGTTATTTTGTTCCAAGATAAAGTTAATTTATTGTTCTTATTCAACACAATTATTTATTTTTTTTTGTTAATCCTTTTTTTTTATTTTTACTTGGTCAAGGGATATGACCACTTCACAACACAAAACAAAGTTAATTTATTGTTTTGTTGTAAGTTAAACAAAATTATTTTTCGTTTTACAAGTCACAACACAAAACAAAGTTAATTTATTGTTTTGTTTTAATTTAAGCAAAATTATTTTATTGCTTTTTAATTCACAACATGAAACAAAATTAATTTATTGTTTCAATCCTTTTTTTTTCTTTTAAAACAAAAGTAATTTATTGTTTTAAAGTTCGTAGTCAAAGACAAAATTAATTTATTGTTTTGATTCTACGCGAATAAGGTAACTTTTACACTTTCACTTAGTCAAAGGATATGACTACTTTTATTCACTAATTGTCAAAGGATATGACAGTTTTTTTTTCACTGATGGTCAAAGGATATGACCATTTTTTTTTTCACTGATTTAAAGGAATTGGTATTAATATACCTATCCCATCCTCGTCGCCAGAAATGTTTTTGGGTTCCTTTTTAACCAAAAAAAAAACACAAGTTATTTTTTGGTTTTATAAAACTTTATTAATTGATTGAGTTGTGAATTAAAACTAAACTTTTAATAATGTAAATTCTTATACTTATAACTTAAAATTGCTTAGAACTAAAAATGTTTAATTGTATAAAAAAAATAAGAATAAAGAAAACAAAATTAGTCGGAATTTTGTTTTCCGGTTGTTCGATGTGAAGAAATTTAAGTAATTGAATGAACTTTGTCAAAACTGTGTAGTATGCAATTTTAATTATTAAGAATTTGGTAAATAAATTATTTGGGTTGTTTTGAACTGTGTAGTGTGCAATTTTAATTATTAGGAATTTTGTAAATATTTGGGTTGCTTTAAACTGTGAAGTGTGCAACTTAAATTATTAAGAATTTTGTAAATAAATTGTTTTAGGTTGTTTTAAAGTATATGCATTTGTATATATGTATGAACATATATACAAATATGTATAAAGTGGTTGTATAATGTGTTATATTATTGTTTTATTATGTGTAATCGTAACTTCTAGAGTCGAGAACGAACAGCAAGAGCATAGAGAAGAGAGGAAACGAGACGAGGCAAGGTAGAGAAGGTCCCCAAGAAAGACGACATTTAAAAGCGACGAGATATGATATGGGGCGGCAAAAGCTACGAGAGCAAAAATGCAGATGCAGAAGGAGCAACAACAACAACAACAACAACAGCAGCATTACAAACATGGACGAAGTCAAATGAACGCATCAAAAAAAAAAGGCCACGATTGCACAAACACAAGCAAAAATGCAAAAGTTGCTAAAGCAGCAACAGCAGGCAGGAGTGACAACAGCAAAAAATAAAAAAACTCGCTTCAGGAGCAAATATGCGGTTGTAATGCTGGTGGTTCCTGCTGGTGCTGTGGTTATTACCTCAACTACTTACTACTACTACGACTACTACTAAGTAAATACACTGCAGCAGTTTTGGTTTGATTTGGAAACAACAGAGAAAATGTTGCTTGGTTTAAAAGCAAAGTGCACGCAGGCAACAAACAATTTTCAGTTGTTGTTGCTACCGCTGCTGCTATTACTAAGACCTAAAAGCTACCTGTCCCAGCATCACATGTTTGATGATGTAACTCATGCTATTGCTGATGCACTATTCCTATTCCGTTTCTATGAAGTTGTTGTTGGCAATTTTCATTAGCATTCACATTGCAGCAACTGCACAGACACATAGAAAATGCAATTAAATTGCGGCGTACATTCACAAGCACACGCGTGCATGCATTGGAAACAGCACGTGAGTTTGAGTTACTTGTCTACTTTGTAGTTTTTGTTTGAATTTTTATTAGTTGCGAGTATTTTCTCAAACATTTTGAATTGCTAAGAGCATTCAGAATACTTCTTCCAACTTGATATGTGACATTGGGAATGTTGTTGTGTTGCTGCCTCCATCTCCCTGCCTTTTTCTCCACTTTACATACTAAATATGTAAGCTTCGTTAAAATTGTTGTTCTCTGTGAGATTATCATCATTTAATTTCTGCTGTAATTATGAAAATAAGAGTAATGAATTTCCAGCAGATTACCTTCACTGTGTGTGAGTGTATGTGTGACTTGATGTGTTTTAATAGAGAATCTCTGCAATAAAACTGATCTAGAGTGATAATGTTTAAATGTGGAAAACGAGTTCACAAAAATCCTCTTAAAAATATGATCTAAAAAATTAATTGCCAAAGATGTTGGTATTAGCGTTTCACATATACAGCGACACATATTAGAGAGCTAAAAGTTTTTAATTTTTTTTTCCATTTTACAGTCACTAGTAAATATAAAGGCATTGAACTTTTTGAGTAATACTAATTTTAACTGTGTTTAAAATTAAAGTACTCGTACTTTACAATCACTCATCAAAAATCAACAAATAGATTTGGTGAATTGAAAGCATAGAGAAAGAAATTTATGGGAAATAACTCAGTGAGAGTGGTTATTGGGATCATGGCGAATTTAACATGGTGAAGTTACCTTAGGGTATGCCCTGTTTTCTTTTGTTGTATTTAGTCTCAAAAACTAAAACAAAATGCTTAGGAAATTTGGCACTACGACTTTAGCGCTCTGATGAGACTTATGGGGTATACATATATAAGATCTTAAGTATAGGAACTACTCTACTTCCCGGTGCAGTAAATGCGATAATACTTATGTAGTCAAGCGATAACGAAACTTGTTAAGTGAACACTTTTTAAAGTAGTCGGATTCGTTAAACTCGTAAATGCCTCTTAACCCTAGTAAACTATTTAAACGCGTAATCAAACTGTCAAATTTTATACAAATTTTGACATTTACTATACACACTTTTAAACTTTTGAGGTATTTACAAGATTTTATGAGACAAGCGATAGAGTAAAAATGCTTAGATAGAAACGAAAAGTACGTCAGGAAATTCTACTTTTGGGCTCTTAAAACCACAGAAATATAGCCGCCTCACTCTATATGAGTGTGTTTTTTTTGTTATAGTTTGTTGTTTTAGGCTGTAAATATGCAATATTGAGCAGGTGTAGAGAGAAAGTTTTAGCATAAAATACCTACAGATATTTGCCTTCTTTAGCGGCGAGACGTTTTACTTTTTAAATTTTTAACTCAAAAGCTTTGCTGATGAATAGTTTCAGTGTACGCAGGATTCTCTCAAAGTTTTCATCTTTTACTGACTTGTACGTATTTTCATTAGGCAAGATACTCAACGTCAAGAAATAGGTTGTTTTGTTGGCGAGAGAGGCAAGATGTGAATATGTCGGGTATGGACTTGCTAGTTACCTTTTGTTCAGTTCTTTGTACATAGATATAGGGTGCTAATAACTATCAAGAATATCGGATTATTATTACCTTTGTAAACAATTTATAGTTTTTGAGATATCTATTACAAAATTTTTTTTTTCCCCCATATTATTATGGGGTATTATTTTTATTTTCGAATGTGAGCAATAGCAATAACCCGCACAACATGAGTGGATGCGAAAAGCTCGGCCTAGGCCCTCCATGGGCTGTTGTGCCATTAAAGTAAGTAAGAACAATAGCAATGCTATTTAGCGTTCAGTAATAAAAAATAGAATCTTAAAATATGGAATTTTGTACCTTTGACACTAAAGAAACATCGAAAGATACTAACCATTATTTACTGAGGCTATATTTTAGTATTGTAGTCAGTTAGGAGCAGGCCTACCCACCCTACAAGGGATGACGTTAACTTCAGGGACACCCTTTATGTATGATATTTATTAAGTGTAGAATTTTTCAAGGAATCTTAGATATTGTGTGGAAAGCAATTGTCAAGACCAAAAACGTGTCGATAATTGCTTTCAATAAAACACTGAGCATAGTAAAAATGGCGATCGCTCTCTATTATTATAGGTAAAGTGAGAGAAGAGAATGCTTTGTGTTAGTTTGCGAGAAATAAGCACCAGACTAAGAGGGAGATCGAACTCCCAATCTCTTGGCTGAGATGAAACTCTAGTGCTCTAGCCACTAGACTATGGATATCGTCGTCTGTTGGGCTACTATTTTCCTCTTTTGTCTCCTGTCATTTATGTAAAAGTTGACTTTATACAGCACATGAGTCGAAATTGAAAGAGCCGACGCCGACATCTCAGGTTGTTTTCTATGTAGCCGATCCCAATACCGACACCAATGTCCTGCTCTACTGTATGGTTATATTAAAATGCATGTACTCCGTAGCTTTTCCCGAATTCATATCTAACATTTAATGGCAAAGCAAAGTAAAGCAAAGCAAAGTAAAGCAAAGCAAAATGATAAAGTTTTATCAGTTTTCGAAGCAGAGTATGGGACTTATTTGCCTTGCCAACAGATGACACAAGGTAATCAAAATGAACAATATCTGGTTAGGGATAGAAAATGTGCTGCCAGAGACTAACTGCCAAACTGATAAGCTTCATATTTTATTTCACTTTTCTTCAGCAACTGTGTCCTATTCTCTTCTTCAAGCCTTTTGATTTTTTGAATGCAACTTTTAATTAGGCAACCAATTTTAATCAGTCGTAAATCACAGTGTGGGCAAGTATGTAAGTATTTGATTTTTATTTCCTTTCAAAAATGCAAAAAAGTTGTTACTGCTTTGTAAACAAACAAACAAATCAAAAATATACTAAAATGCGATGTAACTGCAATTTAAAGCAAAAAATATTACACCAAAGCTCACCCCGCCAGCAATCCAGCCGGCCGACCTCGATTGACTAGTTCCCAAGTTCTCACACTTTCGCGTGAGAACTTGGGGGTTTGGTTTCCCTCTTGGTCCGGTGGTCAATTATCACAAACTTCTTGCATTTTCTACAGATATAAAGTGTATGAGAATTATAAGAATGTATACGACTGCACCTCTTGGTAGGCAATGGCAAAACCACCAAGTGATAACGAATTACCACCCGACCGTTCGGAACCGGCGTTAGACTGTACGTCCAACCAGTGTATGTATCTGCCCTCGATGCCTCACACTAACCCACTTAACTCTTCTCCGATCTCTATGTGGGCAAAGTACAACAGCCCAACGAACTATGAACGGTCTATGGCCTTCCTGCCCACATCCAAATCTAATCTGATCTAATCCAACCAACAACAAAACGAATACCAAATAGCTTAACAAACTCAACTGAAAAGCAAGCAATAATTGCTTTTGATTACAAGCCAATTTTTGAGCTCCCTTTATTGTTGTTGTGACAAAAAAATTATAAGTGAGCAGAGGAAGCTAGTAGGGGTAGTGTAGCAGAAGGAAACAAAATACAAATACAAAAGAACAAATATTACCAAGAACTTGAAAAGCGCAGCATAAAAAGCACAAACCATTGGCTGCTTGCCTGCCGCTACGATTACCACTGCCACAGCTGCTTTGCATCCTTTGTAATAATTTTGCCTTGCTCATGCTGCAGCAACCGCTCCAATCCAATTGTAATTGCAATTATATGTAAACAACAAATGCATCTGAAAAAAAGTATACTAAGTACCAACCAGCAACTTGGCAACACTGACTGCAATGCAATGTAAGCTGGTAAGCTGCTGCATGCACACATCCTTTTGCAATGCAATTGAGCCAAGCTGAAAAAGGTTGAAATAATACTGCTGCTGCTGTTGTTGCAAAAAATAAAAATTACTACTAAAAATTTGCATGCTGATTGCAAAAATATATAAATAAAAGAGTTCACATCTACTACTTACTACTACACAATGTTTATTTGTTTGTAAGTATGTATGTATTTTGTATTGTAGATTTTACAAAAAGGAGCTAGGTAGTACTATATGTAGGGTAGGCTCCTAGCCTTCTCTTTCCATCTCTCTCTTTCCTTGAGTCTCTCTGTTTTCAATATTCACGTACATAGTTGCAATTCGTTAGCAAGTTGTTGTTGTTCCCTAATTATTGTTCCGCATGGTATCGTTCAGTCTCTCTCAGTCTCTCCCTCTGACTGTGCCAGCGTTGTCTTAGTGTTTGTTTATTCATTTCTTGTTGTTTTTGTTGCTCTTGTTATTCTTTCTGTCTCGTTGCACTTGGCATTTTTGTTTTTGTTTACTATTCGATTGCACTTTTCTTTCCTTCTTTCATTTCGTCTCGTCTCTGGTTTTGTTTTACTTTTTGCTTTTTTGCGTTGGTTGTTGTTGTTTACCATACTTAGTCCTTATTTTCTTTAGTTCTCTGCTGTATTTGTGCCCTTTTATTGTACACTGAAAAAACTTACAAATAATGAATTTCAAACAACTAATCATTGAATTTAGGTAGGTAAAGTTAGGCGGTTTCCATCATTCGCTCACACTTAAGAAAATATACGTGATATCATGTAACACCTTCCTCCCTTCCTCTTCTTCTTAAGAATCAACTTTATTAAACATTTATTTAAGCAGGCTTCCTATATCAACTAATCCAACCAAGACAGATAATTCGTTACAGATGTACCATATTGCCTTAGATTATTTTTCATACTAAGTACTACTGTGGGCAAAAATTAGTTAGACTTTGTTCATAATTTCAATTTTTTTTATTCCTTCTTCCAAATCTATTTCGTCCCCTTCAAAGTAATCCCCCCCGGCCCCAATACACTTGTGCCAACGTTTTTCCCAATTCTCGAAACAGTTGTTAAAGTCAATTTCCGGAATAGCCTTCAATGCGCTTAGCGATTCATGTTTAATGTCTTCAATTGACTCAAAACGGTGTCCACGAAGCGGTTTTTTGAGTTTAGAAAATAGCCAAAAGTCACACGGTGCTAAGTCAGGCGAATAGGGTGGTTGTGGAACGATATCAGTCGAATTTTTGGCAAAATTTTCTCGTAAAACCAATGCAGTGATTTTGGAACCAATCGTGCATTCACTCTTCTTAGGCCCAAATGATGTTTTAAAATGGTTTTCACTGATCCTTCCGATATTCCAACGATGCCAGTAAGGTCTCTGGCATCTGACTGTTAATCGTCGATTCTCGAGCACCAATTCCTTGATTTTATTGACGTGTTGATCATCAGTTGATGTTGATGGCCGTCCTGGACGTGGTTCGTCGTCAACGCGTTCTCAACCATCTTTGAACAATTTGTACCAATCAAAAACACTGGCTCGCGACATACAATTATCACCGAAGGCCTTTTGCAACATTCTGAACGTTTCGGCACCAGAAATTTGATTCCGGACACAAAATTTAATGGAACTTCTTTGTTGAATAATTTCACTCATTGTGACAATCGCCGAATGCACTTTTTGTACTTCAGAAAGACAAGCGTATACTAAACACTAATGATTATTTTGATGTGACATTTGGCACAGATGCCACCGACAGTCATACCAACCGTAAAAAAATAATATTTTGATGAATGGGTTTCCGCGCGAAATTTAAATTAAAAAGTCTTACTACTTTTTGCCCACAGTAGTATTAGACTATGATTGATTAGTTGAAAGTATAGCTTAGGATATTTTCTCTCAACCTATGGTATGACTCAAAATATCAAATTCATTGAAATGAACTATAGCCAATCTACTGTAATTTGTGAATTGATTGAGAATTTGATCGGGTTGAATTCAATTGTCCTAAATCTATCCTCAAACCAAAATCTCTGTGCCTAAAGTAAAAACTATGAAACCATTCTTTATACGAGTATTGATAAATTGATAAAAGTGTACATCAATTAAATGAATCAGCGTTTCGGTGAATGAATTTCAATTATATTAAAGAAGAAATTCATAAGGAATTTCGCGGTGTGCATATAGCTTTAGCCATTTTGAATTTTCGCCAATTCACCAAAAATTTCGCCCTCTCGTTGTTGTTGTTGTTGTTGTTATTTTCGTTGTTCTTAAATTGCATTTTATTTGCAACCCAGCTCTGCATTGCTCTGCAGCATTTCATTTACTTCATGGATTGTTGGGTTTTTGCCAAAGCCACAAAACTCGCTGCTCCCCAGCCACAGTCACAGTAAAATACCAGCAGCACCAGCATTTATGTATGTGAAAAGGAAACCGAAATTGCTCGCTGCGTTGCGCAAGTCGTTGAGTGAGTGCTGCAAGAGTTGGCAATGTTGCGCTTTGTAGTTACCTTTTTTTTCGGGCTGCTTTAGGTGAAATCTTTAAACACAATTCAAGTCGCGGTTTGCTGCATCTCCTCTGCACACAGTCACACATTTGACATACGACATTTTGCGGTGTTGACTTGTGTTTGTTATAGGTATGTAATGCTTGCTATATCTGCTGTAGTTTCTAGATAGCTTTCAATTTTCATAAAACGCTCACTGAACTGTTGCAACAGAAAATGTAGCACCAAAAGTTTTAAGCTTAAAAAAAAAACCAATTTAATTGAAAAAAAAATCTTTCCTATCCTTCGTGTATTTTTGTTTGTCTGTCTCTCTGTCTGTCTGTTTATCTGTGAGTCTTTACTGATTCTTTGTTGCTCTTTGTGCGTCAACAAATCGCATGAGATTTCTTTGTTTTTTGTTTGTTTTGTTGTTGTTTTTGTGCTATCGTATGCTGTTTGCGTAAAGTACCTTACCTTTCTGTTTAAATTAGGTATGTATGTACATAACTAGATTTTTTCTCTGTTTCCTTTTTTTTTTTAAATCCTTTGCCTTTTTTGCTGCTCACTTTGTGGTTGTGTGCAAGTCATAAAAGCCAAAAACAAAAAAAGCGGAAGTTATTTGCTAAATATGGTTACAAAAATACAAAACGAAATGTTTAAAGAAAAAAGTAGGTACTTTTTTAATTAACACAAAGACGTAGCTAATTTCAATGTTATGATGAAATGTAATTTGAAAAAAAAAGAACTAAATCCGAAGGAAATGACTGAATGATGTGAGTTCCTAGAAAGAAAACAAAAAGAAATATTTCTTTTTATTTTGTTTTAGTGCATTGTATAAATAAGAATTTATACACAATACTTTTTAAATTCCATAGAATTGGCATCATTTAAAAGTCAGACCCATAGCAACGTTGCTTTGCAATTTTATTTATGCTTACAATATTAATTATTTATAATTCATTTATGTGTTTTAATCAACACTTTTGAGAGCGGCACGTTAAATGATACTTGAGGCCTAGCTAACTGAAGAATTCCAACTTTAGCAGCAGCCCCTTTTGCAAAAGGATTAAAAAAGAATTCTGTGGTCAGCATTAACTATACAATATAAGTGAGCAATAGTAATGAAATCAAAATATTTACCACCAAGATATTATTCCGCCAAGATATCAAATAAATATTTGCCTAGAACCTCAACCATGACCCTGGAGTACTTCTGAACTTATTCGAAACAGATATCATAATTTGAGCTATCCAAATCTTAATCGTTCCAGCAGATCACGTGTCAATGTTAAACATATTCAGACGAGTATAATATAAACAAAAACACGTACACACGCACTTTGAGAAGAGATAAAGAAGCATATTTATGTGTGAACACATGCATCTATTACTTTTTCCTTGATATGTTTGTGTGTTTATGAACACTCGATGCATTTTTTAATAATAATGTTACAAATTCTTTTCAATCCCACAAAGAAAGAGTGAGAGAGAGAGAGAGAGAGAGATAGAGCGCGAGAGCGCTCGCTTCAAAACAACAATAACATTGAAAGCAAAGACCATAACACTAAATATTTTGTAAATATAAACAACAACATTTATGATTATTAACAAATAGAAAATCTGAAACAACAACAACAGTGTGAGTAAGTAAAAGAGGCAGAGAAAGGAAATATAAGGTTTTCTTAGTGTGTACAGGGTGGACCATTTATAATTTGGAATTTGATTTTGGTGGAAATAGGAAACGAATAATTCTTTTTTTTAATGTGGTATTTATTACTCGTATGTACAATCCTTCCGGATGATTGTGGAACACTATGTCACGCAAATGCAAATGATTTCCTCGGCTGGCCCTGCAGTAGCCGATACGATCAACCCAATTTTTCAGTTCATTTTCGACAGTATGGAGCTGTACTTGGCCGATGGCTGCACCAATTTCATTCATCTTTCAGAGCTTCAAACGTTGCTGAATGGCTAGCGTAACACTTTTCTTTAAGAGCTCCCCACAAACAATATTCTAACGGGGTCAAATCGCAACTGCGTGGTGGTCAATGCACATCACGAAAACGCCTAATAGCGCGATATTTAAACTTCGCACTCAAAAGATCGACTGTTGCACGGCTCGTGTCACACGGTGCGCCATCCTGTTGAAATCAATTGTTGTTTTAGTCCATATCTTCTAAAACAGGCATAAATAATCAGTTATCATTGTGCGATAGAGCGCACCATTCACTATAACGCATCTTCCTTCCTCTGAGCAACAGCAGAAATTTTTTAGGTTGTGCGCAGAACCTGTACGAGAATGTGTTGTTTTATCCAATAAAGATCCAGGTTCACGCACACGTTTGTGGATCACAAATTGCACGGAAGGCGCTTGCCTTCCACCAAATTTTGAACGTAATTTTCCTACTCTTTCGTCAGAAGATTCACCAATTTACAATAAATTTTTAGTATTTTCCAACAACCCATTTCGTTAACCACACTACATATATAAAACGAATCTTATGTCATAATACGAATGACATTAGAGTTGCCAAAATAACCAGTATTTCAAATTCCAAATGTTAGATGGAAGACCCTTTATTTGTGAATAAGTATGTGCTGAGTTTACATTACATGCATGGTCGCTGTGGCGTAGTGGTAGTGTGTTGGGCTGCTACGCAGAATGTCCGGGGTTCGAATCTCGGCACAGGCAAAATCAAAAAAAAAAAAAGTAGAAAAAAAAAATGTTCTACACGGCACCACCTCTTGGCAGGCAATGGCAAACCTACAAGAGTATAAATTGCTATGAAAAGCTTTTCACTTCGCCGTTCGGATTCGGCCTTAAACTGTAGGTCCCTTCCATTCATGTACAAATATAACACGCACAACATGAGTGGATGCGAAAAAGCTCGGCCTAGGCCCTCCATGGGCTGTTGTGCCATTAAAAGTAAAGTAAGTAAAGTAAGAGTTTACATTATCTCTTCATGGGTGAGAATTGTGTTGCAGCACAAACAGCGACATCTATACAAACATAACGCCATATAGGGAGTTGTGTACAGAGTAAGTAGACCCAGTAGAAAATTTGATTTAGAAAAATATATTGAATTGACTCTTATTGCTGAAATCGAAGAAACTATCACCTATAATCTTAAGATTTCCATTTTTGCTAAACAGCCTTGACCTGTGAGCTAAAATTAGAAAAAATTCTATGCACTCAGTTTTGAATATTTTTTATATAGGTTAATTATGTGAATGAATTATTGCTTAGCGTATCTTTGGCAAAATTTTTTAGTATCTTTCAATATTTACGAAAGCGAAATCAATATTAAGAGTGATTTACAATTTCTCTACTTCATAATCCGGATTGTACCACAGGCCAACACAAAAACTATAAGTAGGTACATAAATTTATCTTCTTAGGAGCACACAATAAATCTACACATATAAGTTGCCATTAGACTTACGTAACTAATGCAGCTGTAAATTTCGAATCAGGCATGACTACCATTTTCGTTTTGCGAGAATTATTTTTACAGACTTATTGAATAATTACATATTGAAAAAATAGCTAGACCAAGCCACAAAATTGTGTAATAAATCTAGATCACAAGCGGATCAAAAGTAATCCACAACTCAGAGAAAATCAAACTAAAACTATAAGCTCTCTTAAAATCAAATAAAATTGAAACCAAATCTTTGACCGTAATTATAATTATGATCAAAAACTTCTATGAATTCAAAGCAAAACTAAACCGAATTTTAACTAAATTCGGTTAAAACTTCAGACCGAAATTGAGGGCAAAAATTAGATTGAAAACAGCACTAATTTAAAACCTCAACTCAGATTAAATTCAGTCCAAAATTATAACAAAAATGGAAAAAAAACTGAGATGCTGAATCTTGTCATTTATGACCTTTAACCCCTTTAACTTTAAAAAGTTTTCCATCTACTTTTTAAAGCCTTTTAAACTCACAGACTTAAAATAAATACTTAGATTTATTACAAGTATTCGTAATTGTACTACAGGGGACTAAAAACAGTAGATTTGACCATGCAAATGAGAAATTAGAGATTGAATTTTCTGCTTTAGAATTGTAGTAGTTATTGAAATTTCTTGATAGTTTGTAGTTTATGTTTGTAGTTGGTAGTTTATGCTACCAACATTTCTGCTAGTGGTTTCAAATTTTACAACACTATGAGAAACTCTGCCATGATTTCTGAATTCATTTCATAGAAGTTAATATTGAACTTTCTAATATTTCTGTCAACTACTGAAGTTAGTTAACACATCTCCAGCTTAATTGTGGCGTTAGTTCCGGCATTGCTAAATCTATTCAGTCTATCATTAAAACGAAATCTACACACTCATTATTTACTAAAGTATCTAAACATTACAATTTCTATTACTTAGAGATTGTTATGCCCGCATGAAGGATTTAAACCTGAATCCCAGAATAAATAGCTCTATCATGCTTCATGGATTCATATCTTTGAAAAGTCTTATTATTTCCTACTGGGTGCAAGTGTGAAGTGTACGAGAGAAAAGTAAATAAACAAAAAGAACAAAAATATACAAAAATTAGAAACTCATAACTTATACAAAGGTACCCACATAAAAAGTCCAACTTTTTTTTTTTCCTTTCATCACTAGTTGGTATTTGTTGTTGTTGTTGAAGACTAATAAAATTACAAGAAATAATTAAGCAGCAAATATGTATGAACAGACAAGCGTAAAAACGATCAACAACAATCATAAAAAGGCTGCAAGTAAAATTGTGAAAGTGATAAGCGAAATACGATGAAAACCAAAAAGTATCTATAAGTACATTGCAAGTATCTATGAGTAGTGTTAATAGTAACAATGTATGTATGCGTGAAGTAAGCGTTGAGTGATAGACAAATTTATGACATGTTACAAGGTACACCGAGGGGGTTGTGCCAGCACTAATGAAGTGAAAGGGGTCAATGCAATTATAGAGAGCAGGAGCACTAGAAGTGATACTAAAACGATCACAATCACATGTCTACATACATACAGCTAGAAATGTGCAGCCGATATCGAAAAATATAAAAGAGAAGCTATAACTTCATAATTTTTTTATTTTTATGAGACTATTAAAATTGTTTGAAAATTTATAGAAAATAAACTTCAGTTAACTTTTGTCTTTTACATTAATGAACTGTATGATTTCGAGAGACTTTAACGATTTATGCGCGCATGCTCAATCTATACAATCTCGATGTTTATAGATATGAATGTATATACCATATGTAAGTATGTGTTTATGCCAACAGACATAAATGTCATAAATATTATTTTTATTCTTTATTTAGTCATAAATGTATAAATTACAAATTCGTCCGTTTCGATTATAAGTTATACGAGCATGTGTATGATTTTTTTTATTTAACATCTAAAAATTGTTTATATTCTGTATGTATGTATATGTGAGTAAGTAAATATTGGATTTTATGTTGATTTCGTAAAGATTTATGATTATTGTTTTGGAAGTATTAAAAGTTAAGTGCAGTTTCGTTAATTCCACACGCACTTCACGTTACTGTTGCTGCTGCTTCATAATTTTACATAACAACTCTATTTATTCATCTCTAGCCATTCACTGGTCAGTCACTCAGTCGGGCATAGTATGGGAAAGAGTTTTCTTGATACCTATTACTAATAATGTGCTATTATAAAGCAAATTACATTTTATTGTAGTACCTACACTTTTGAGTCTTACTTTGAAACTGTGTAATTATATTTTCATTCAATATTCGAATACTGATTAATATTTTAATAGCAACTATTAAACAACAGTTTACGATTTGAAAGTTTAAAGTTTTTTAACCAGTTTGTTTTGAAGTAATTACTAATTGATAGTCTGGAACGAAAAATTATGTGAAAAATTGTAGCGAGCGAAAAAATGAAAGGCGAATTTTTGGGAGCTAAAACGAACACATATTTTGCGCTCAAAGTAGCTCCACTTTACGGAGTTTGTGTCTTCTCTAGTAATTGGGACGTTTATCTAATTTGTCCAGCTATATCCACCTCGTAAAGTTTAGGTATGGAGACAGACTACTTAAGTAAGGCTTTTGACGAGAACGTTTTAATACGCAAAAAAAAGTAGTAGAAAATATTAGTAGAAATATTAAAAGTATTAGTAAAAGTAGTACAAAAGCAGCAGAAAATAGTAGTAGAGAACCTAAAAGAAGAAGAAAGAAGTGGTCGTAGTGGTAATGCGTTGGACTGCAACGCAGAGTGTCCGGGGTTCGAATATCGACACAGGCAAAATCAAAATGTAGAACAAATAATTTTTCTACACGGCACCACCTCTTGGCAGGCAATGGCAAACCTACAAGAGTAAAAATTGCTATGAAAAGCTTTTCACTTTGCCGTTCGGATTCGGCATTAAACTGTAGGTCCCTTCCATTCATGTACAAATATAACACGCACAACATGAGTTGATGCAAAAAGCGAAAATATCGGCCTAGGCCCTCCATGGGCTGTTGTGCCATTAAAAGTAAAAAGAACGTAAAAATAACGAAAATGGTAGTAGGAATAGTAGTAGTGGAATACTAAATTCGTTCCCTGCTGCACGAAAAATACATGAACCATCCCCAACACCGTGCCCAACTTTGCTGAACAATTCACAATGACTGAAGAAATTTCACTTTAAATGGATTATTCTAGAAGTATGCCGTATTTTTATTATTATTGTGTTCCACACCATCTTTTTCAAGCACAACTAATACTCCTGTGGGAAGGCATTGTCAACTAAAGTCCTTGTGCCTCATCTCAATATTGTGCAGTGAATGGTTTCGGAGATATAACCTGAAAAGCATTAATATGGGGTTGCCACGCCCAATTTTCCAAGCCTATCCAATTTATCTACAGAATGTCATTGACAAATTATATCTCCATAGCAAATCTTAGTATCATACTACAAATGGTTTCTGATTTATCCCTTAAAGAAATTTTAGACTATTTACTCGTATATGAGATGTGCCACAAATCCTTTGTAAAACCCAACTATGGTATCGTCAACTAATGTCTTTTTACCAAATCTCAAAGCTATTTTCAGAAGTAACAACTTTATACAAAATCTTAGTATCATATATTAGTATGATGTTTGTTTCAACACCAATGCCAGCCATGTTAGCAGTTTCAAGCAACAAAACGAAGTACTGTTTCAGATTCGTGCTGACCCAATAACTGAGAGGATTTTATTTTCGATTCAAAGTGTTATTACACCCTTAACCAATTAGTGACAATGAGTGACCCATTTGAGAGGCAAAAGAGGAAGAGTAGTGAAATTTGGTAGACTTATCTTTGGTGGCACACCGAATTTACTTAAAAAAAAGTATTCCTTGAAGGTGCATTACCATATCGTAAAGTTGAAAAATAATGGGTAAATTGTTAATTAAGATGCCTAAATTATAATGCGTATCAAATTTGAAGGTTAAAGTTGATCAACCCAAAACCCTTTCCAAAAATAAACCTAAAAATCATAGCTGGTAATTTTAACATATTTAATGATGGTATTATCATTACAATTTAATTAAACCCCATCTCTTGGCATATGATAGCCCCAGAAAATATAAATTTCCAACTAATGCACAGAAGTTATTACGGGAAAAAGAGCTTCCAACATATGTTTCCCCCTTTAGCTGCTGCATTATTTAAAGTTTTTAACAATCTCATTTAAAATGTCAGCACTAGTGATTTTGTTTTTCTTTTTCTTATTATTTTTGCGTTCAGCTTCTTCTTTGACTTCAACGCTTGTTGAATGTATGAAATATTTAACTTTTGACCATAAGCTTTCAACGTATATAAATTGTTCTGCTTGTTGATTTTCTTTTTAAAATACATTTTCTACAATAATTATGCGCTAATTAAATGTAATGGCAGCAAGGGAAAGAAATATTTGATATAAAATGCTACATAAAATGAGTTGAGTCATTTAGGAAAACAATTTCAACAAAAAAATGCATAACATATGTTGTTGCTGTTGGCATTTTAACGCTGACTGGCTGGTAGTTTTTTTTTACCCTTTTATTTAGGTTTTTGCTGAATGGTTTCATGTAATCGTTTACGCCTGCAAGCATTCAACAACAGGCAACCCGAAAAAAAACCATAAACATAACATGTTATTAATTATGGAGCAACATATTGCTGCTGCTAATAATTTGTCTCACAAAAGCCAATGCTAGACAGTTGAGCAGACAGACCGACTGACAGACATGAGAATAAGATCCTTTCTTTATTTCTATCTGTCCTTTCCTTAGTTCGACAGCGACTACATTGAAATGCACGTTGAAATCCAGTCCGGTATATAAAATATTTTTGACTTCAAATATGCTGCAGAATATCTCAATAATCTTGAGTATTTGAGATATACAAAATAACGAAGATGAACATGCCACCGCATTGGCATGTTGCATGTAGCATGTGCTGGCATTTATGCTCTTGCTGTTCTCCTTATTCTTATTTTTGTTTTGTTGCTGTCTTTCTCACATGCTTCGTGTATAGTAAATTATCAAGAAAATTACCATAATTATATGCATTTATATTGTATAATAAAATACTAATATTATTATTATGTATGATTATGTGTAGAAGGCCGTAGTATGCAAGCAACTGTCGTTGACATTTAAAATGTTAACAACTCAAACAGCAACTGAAGCAGCACTGCCCGCAAGAGACTCACCCAGCTTGATGTTGAGTTGCTTTTTGTGAACTCTTTGTTAATTATTTTGACACAAAACTATGACAATTTAGTTATGGTTGACTTCATTTACATGCTAAATAATTATTAATATTTTCTGGCCTAGGTTTTACTTTTTGATATTTTTAATTGTCTCTCTCTAATTATTTATACTTATACTAATTAAACTTGTTCACACTAGTCTTCTAGTTTTACTTTTTTGTGAAGTACCCGCCACTTGGTTTAGCTTTAGTTGTTGTTTGACATTTGCATTTGTATTTGACATTTGTCCACACTTTTGTTTGTTACTTTTGGTGGTAGTTACAATAATAGCATTTTCTAGCATTTTAATATCAATTAGCAACGGCAGGTATTACAACATTGTCATTTGCTACTGTTTGGGTTAATTGACACTGGCATTGCCTAGTGTGACCGAATGAGAAAATGACAGCATAGATTTTTATAATTTTTTACCATTAGATGAATGGAAATATTCAAGATTTGAACTTATTAAGATCTAGACTAATTACGAGTGCAGTACTTTATATATGCAATTCTTCTAGTAATAAAACAAAAACCCTAAAAATTACCAAATTGAGCAATTGCTTAGCCTTCCTAATTGATTTGGATAACTTTTCTAGCAATTAACAGAAAAATATTCAAACAGTTTAGGGAATGACAAAGCAGCACGACCAATGGAAATTTTGTTTTCTAGAAATGGAGTATTAAGAACTGAATAAAATCCAGAAAGCAATACAAAGTCACATGTCCAATTTAAATAACTTTTCCCAGCAATGAAAAGCAATGAAACATATTCAATAATTATGTGGCGTGAAGAAAAACCCGCAATCACAAGACTAAATCACAGGACTAAATTTTATTATTTGACAGCATTGTTAACAAAAATAAACAGGAATTTTAAGAACTGGACAATATTTAAATATTTCTATGGTCCAGGTCCTAAAGAAGTTTATTTGCAGAAATGAACAGAGTAATACTTCTAAGTCTGAGATATGTAATAACCAAATCTAATCTAAATCTAAAAAGGGTCAATTTAGCAACATATCGCATGAGAATTTAAGTAAGTGTCGTATGTGAAATATTCATGTAAAAATATAACACACACAACATGGGTCTAGGCCCTCCACGGCTTGTAGTGCCATTGCAGGAAGGAAGGATGCGGGTTTTCAATCGTTTTGATTTGAAAGCAGAATTGATGTACATATAAACTCAGAAATATTAAACTGAAAAGAAAAATTATAAGTAGTTATTTACATTCTAAAATTTGAATAAAAGGTATAAGAAATAGCTTTAAATTTAAATGACTCAAAACTACCGAAAACCACAGACGACACTTGTTTTTCATACGACTATATGTATGTATGTAGTTATTTTCTTTCAGGAATAGACAAATAAGTATTCAAACCTTTTAGAAATGCATTGGGCAGAGAAAACCAAAAAAATTTGTTAAAGCAGAAATTGAGTTGGGATTTAAGATCTTGTTTTAGCTAATGTATCTTAAATGAATTACACAATGGATCAGTAATTCAAGAAGTATTGTAGATTGGGTTCCTTACCCATGAATCGGGGTTTTCGCAGCTCTATCGCATTCTCAAAATACCTTTAGTTCAAGTGTAGTATATCACTTATAAGTTTATTCTAAGGAATCTACAGACTTTTCGGGGCACTTGCGGGAAATCTAAGTTATAGAAAACTTTTTAACAAAAGGCAAGTAATTCTGGGTCTTTCCTGGCTAAAAACTACAGCAATTCTAAGATTACGCATTCTTATTCTTACATATTCTTAGATTCCACTACTACTTCTTTTATGGCCCAACTATTCATAGAGAACCTACGCCAAGCTTATCGGTACTTTGAATGCTTGAAGTATATTTCTATAAATTATTATTATGAATATTCATTAACTTGATGTTATCCACAAATTTCAATTTGTTAACTACATATTTGTAGTTAACAAATTGGTGGTGGTGGTCGCTGTGGCGTAGTGGTAGTGCGTTGGACTGCTACGCAGAGTGTCGTCCGGGGTTCGAATCTCGGCACAGGCAAAATCAAAAAAAAGTAGAAAAAATAATTTTTCTACACGGCATCCGGCACCACAGGCAATGCCAAACTTTACTTTACTTTTGATGGCACAACAGCCCATGGAGGGCCTAGGCCGAGCTTTTCGCATCCACTCATGTTGTGCGTGTTATATTTGTACATGAATGGAAGGGACCTACAGTTTAAAGCCGAATCCGAACGGCGAAGGAAAAGCTTTTCATAGCAATTTTTACTCTTGTAGGTTTGCCATTGCCTGACAAGAGGTGGCGTGTAGAAAAATTATTTTTTTTACTTTTTTTTTTTGATTTTGCCTGTGCCGAGATTCGAACCCCGGACACTCTGCGTAGCAGTCCAACGCACTACCACTACGCCACAGCGACCACCTGCAAGAGTAAAAATTGTCTATGAAAAGCTTTTCACTTCGCCGTTCGGATTCGGCATTAAACTGTAGGTCCCTTCCATTCATGTACAAATATAACACGCACAACATGAGTGCATGCGAAAAGCTCGGCCTAGACCCTCAATGGGCTATTGTGCCATTAAAAGTAAGTAAGTAAAGTAAGTAACTACATATTTAATTATAATGAAATCCAATTTAATGTATGATTAGTCAAATAGATTTTAATAACTAAATCGCTACATTGTAAATCATACAAAAGCCAAATATAAAAAGAGGATTAACAAATAAAGGATTAAAAACAAAGTAAATTCATAAATACTTATAACTAAAACATGCAAATAAATTTAATTTATTGTATTTATCGTCTAAAATTCTTTTATTTATTGATGATGTTTTTTGTTTTAATTTATTATTTATTTTTTCCGTTATTTGATTCTTTGCAATTGCATAATTTATATTCAATTAAAAACTAATGTTGTCACTTGTTAATGTATGTAATGCAATGTCGGGCAAGTGGCTGTCTACCGCTCTACCAACCTCCTTAAACTCAGTTATTGTTGTTCTTTTTATCTATAATTATAGTCATAAATTTCATAATAACACATACAAAAAATTTAACATATTTTCAACATAAAACATGTTTTTCATTTCACTACATTTCGTTGTATTTTTTTTTATCATTTATTAATTTGCATAATTTATGCTAAATTTTATATTATTCAGTTAAATTTTTTTTTTTTCTTCCCATTGTTGTAGTAAATTAATGTTTTATTTATTATACGGAGGTTTTTGTGCTTACACGCCACTTACACACGTAAGTGTAGATAGTATAAATATATTACTATTTTTTTTTTCGGAGGATAAATATTTAATTTTGTGACGTTGGTGGCGTTGGTGGCGGTTATCGTAAATTATTTAAAAAGTTTTGTAAAATAATTTTTTTTAGTATTACTTTTAACATATATCTATGGCCACAAAGAATAACAGCTAAACTCGAGTTAGGAAAAATAAAAACTTATTGTATGTTTTTCATTACAAATCTCTAAATGTTGAGACTTCTTGAAAAATGTTTCCAATTGATTAAATTCCAATAATTATTTATTTTTTACTTTCAATATTTTGGGATATAAGTTTGAATTTTTCTTAAGTCGACTTTAGCTGTTATTCCTTGTGATCACAGATATGTAGTTATTTACTTACTTTACTGTTAATGGCACAACAGCCCATGGAGGGCCTAGGCCAAGCGTTTCGTAAGTTATTTATTGTTGTTTTTATTTTGATTGACTAACCTCAAATGGCATTTAATGCTTTTTTGTTAGTATTAAAGTGTGAGAAGGTTGGGCGTAATAATTTATTGAACAAAATATTAAATAAAGTTGATATTAAATTAAGCGAATAAAACTTGCATTTAATTTATTTTGAATCTTTGGTTTCGATTTACCAAGTTTCAATTGATTGCCAAGTATGGCAAGCTCTTTCTTTCTTTCTTTCTTTGTGAAGCTCTTTCAAATCTGTGATCTGCAAAGATGTATTCTCTCCAAACTTGTTGTAAAATGGCTAATCTTTTCATTAATTGAGTTTTATTTTTCTCCTAAAAATATGCCATTTCAGAAATTGAGACATTTTCATCTTATTTGTGACTCATAAAGATAATATCACTGGTTTGCTGAAAGACTGACATGACTAAAGAATTTAAAGTCGTGAAAAAAAACGTATTTTCTCACATCATTTCGAACAATTGGTAACGACAAAAACTCTTCTCATGTTCAAGAGTTCATAAGATACAGTTATGATTTTTTTATATAAAATAAAGTGCAAAATAACAATAAATTCTATATACTTTCCATTTTTGTTTATTTATAACAATCGTGCAGCTAACGATAGATATATTCTCTCCGAATATATACTAGAATTTATTTAAGAATTTTTTGGTTTTATTTTTAAATTTTATCTCATTTCCCACATTAGGCTAAATTAATAATAATATAATATAATCTGTGATCTGGAAAGATGTATTCTTTGTGGATATGTAAAAAGTTTTATATTTATTTTGCATTTTAGATACTATTTCACTTAAAGCTTCTGATTGGTTTTCTACTTAGTATTTTTCCAAGTCTTTAAAGTTTCTCAGGTGATCCTTGATCTACAAAAATAAAATCCTAAATCGTAGAATTTACTGTAATATAATTTTTTTACTTATTTTTTATTTATTTAACCGAATTTTTCCAAGATTGATCTATTTCTAACAAAATAAAAGTTATACATCTATTTCTCAAGGTCCCTACACAGCATTCACCAAAACGGGTGTATTAACCACCAAAATAGTAGTCTCAAGGTACACTTTATCACATCGTCTAGTGAACTCCCCAAAATTTCATAATAATTCTTTGGCTATGAGCTGCGTTGTATATTACAGCCGCTGGAAGCAATCAAAGTCAAATATGTTGGAAAGTCTGAAAAATTATTTATTTAGATTGAGTTTGAGGATGAGTGGTCGCTGTGGCGTAGTGGTAGTGCGTTGGACTGCTGCGCAGAGTGTCCGGGGTTCGAATCTCGGCACAGGCAAAATCAAAAAAAGTAGAAAAAATAATTTTTCTACACGGCACCACCTCTTGGCAGGCAATGGCAAACCTACAAGAGTAAAAATTGCCTATGAAAAGATTTTTACTTCGCCGTTCGGATTCGGCATTAAACTGTAGGTCCCTTCCATTCATGTACAAATATAACACGCACAACATGAGTGGATGCGAAAAGCGAAAAGCGAAAAGCTCGGCCTAGGCCCTCCATGGGCTGTTGTGCCATTACAAAGTAAAAAAAAAAAAAATGTTTGAGGATTTATTAAAAAAAATAAAAACAAATAAATAAAATAATTTCCGTGTTACTAACGGTATATAAAACAATCTATGACTAGCTAAAAATAAGAATATTTAATATAAAATGTTTAAGTATTCAAAAACAGGCTCAAAAAACCACAATTGCTACGAGTTACGAATTACGAGTTCCCATCTTCATAAATCCGTGCTAATTGTTTTTTTTTAAGTTTTTGAGAACAGGTCTGTGCCTTTTACATCGATATTTGTCTATTATAATTTTTCTATTTTCTCAATATAAATTTGGAAACTAGAGTACCTACGATTGAAGTACTGAAGTTTTTGAAGCAAATAAAGTCGGTTATTTAATTTATAGGTAGTTAGATTCTTTAAAAACGAAACATAATTTTATTTTAAATTTTTCTTCTAACTGACACTTTTACTTATATTTTCGTTGTTGTTTATTACCATTCAAACAAAATTTCATTTGCATTAAAGAAAAAATCATAAAATATTTATTTGTATACATATTTATGTATTTGCTAAAATATTCGAATTGAAAATAACTAAAGTAATAAATTTTTCTGTATGTAAAAGTATGTTTTTTTCTATGTGTATAGAACAATCAATAATCATTTGTAAATTACTACTCGTAAGTCGGAATAATTTTCAATTGTGTAGAAAGTAAAAAATAACTACTGCAAAATAAACATAAAGTTAAATTAAATTTTTTTGTTGTGGACAGTAAAAATAACTACTGGCATTCATTTATCACAGCAGGAATTATATGGTATTTTGAAAGTATATTTACTTTAAGTACATGTAGTTATTGCATATAAAGTCTAGCATAATAGGGGACAGTGGATGCAATATGGGCAAATACTTCAAAGTGAAATTTTTAATAAAAATGTTGAAGCTCTTAAGAAACTCCCTCTGGTAAAGTCTTTCCCATGATTCATTATAATTATTTTAAATATAAAACCATTTCAGAGAACAACAATTTTAATGAAAGTTTTTGAGTTATTATAAACTTAAGTTTCCTATAAGGATTTAACCATACTGAAAACTCTTATATAAACAGTTTAAAAGAGATGTTAAAATTCGTCTGATTAAACTCAAGAATATAATGGGGAAAATACTTACGCATTTAAAAATTATAGTTCAAATATTATTTGCTGGATGATGTGGTTCAACCACAGCTAATATTGGAATACAACTTCAGAAGTATTAACCGATATGAAAGACTTGAAATTATGGGACAAATAGTGAGGACTAATTGGATGTGCTGGATTGAACTCAGCACAAGTGAAAATAAAGTTGAAAATAGGGAAAATAGAAAATAATGTCCTATAGAAAAATAAAAGTCTGGCAAACCTCCAATAATGTAAATTGACAAAAATATTTTTTAGATTCCTCCCATTGGTAAACACGCACGGCGTAAATGGTTGTGAAAAATGCAGCCTAAAACTGGAATGGCTTGTTGTGGCAATTTGATTAATCCTTAGCAGAAAGGCGAGCTGAGAGTTGCAAGTGTTGGTTTTCAATCTTTTGAGTTTTGGTTGGTGTACTACTGTGGGCAAAAAGTAGTAAGACTTTTTAATTTAAATTTCGCGCGGAAACCCATTCTTCAAAATATTATTTTTTAAGGTTGGTGACATCTGTCACATCAAAATAATCATTAGTGTTTAGTATACGCTTGTCTTTCTGAAGTACAAAAAGTGCATTCGGCGATTTTCACAATGAGTGAAATTATTCAACAAAGAAGTTCCATTAAATTTTGTGTACGGAATCAAATTTCTGGTGCCGAAACGTTCAGAATGTTGCAAAAGGCAATTGTATGTCGGTGATAATTGTATGTCGCGAGCAAGTGTTTTTGATTGGTACAAATTGTTCAAAGATGGTCGAGAACGCGTTGACGACGAACCACGTCCAGGACGGCCATCAACTGATGATCAACACGTCAATAAAATCACGGAATTGGTGCTCGAGAATCGACAATTAACAGTCAGAGACCTTACTGGCATCGTTGGAATATCGGAAGGATCAGTGAAAACCATTTTAAAACATCATTTGGGCCTAAGAAGAGTAAATGCACGATTGGTTCCAAAATCATTGCATTGGTTTTACGAGACCATTTTGCCAAAAATTCGACTGATATCGTTCCGCAACCACCCTATTCGCCTGACTTAGCACCGTGTGACTTTTGGCTATTTTCTAAACTCAAAAAACCGCTTCGTGGACACCGTTTTGAGTCAATTGAAGACATTAAACATGAATCGCTAAGCGCATTGAAGGCTATTCCGGAAATTGACTTTAACAACTGTTTCGAGAATTGGAAAAGATGTTGGCACAAGTGTATTGGGGCCGGGGGGATTACTTTAAAGGGGACGAAATAGATTTGGAAGAATGAATAAACAAATTTGAAATTATGAACAAAGTCTTACTACTTTTTGTCCACAGTAGTATGATTTTTTAATAAACAAGGCAAAACTCTAAAAATTTCTAAAGCTTGGAGGTTTGGAAAGCGTTAATTTTTTCCGATTTTTTTCGGCGCCCTCGCTAAATTTAAATTTTAACCTGAGATCTCTAATCTTTTCCGTCAAAATACTCATCTCCCTTTGTCTTATTGAATTTGAGAAGGAAACGCAGCGAGTTGAATGAAGTATAATTTAGATTTTTAAACAAAATTGAAGAAGGTCCTATAGTTCCGTGATTCGTAATCGTGTAGTTTTGTAACATATAAATGTTAAATTTTTTTATTTTTATTTTAATAGAAAAGAACCTCAGGTAAAGAGGTTGACCCGAGATCTCTAACCTCTCTACCCTTCCAGCACATTACAACTAAGAGTGAAGCACGATGAGTAGTAATAGATCAAAGAAGTGAATGAAATCAGCTATTTCTACCTATTTGGGTTCGAAGTGTGCACCTACCACGTCTTTTAATCTATTGTATTGTTGCTTATGACTCAATTAGAATTTTAAAGGGAAGAAAATATTGGAACTTTTCTACTTTAGGGCCGCTAGTGAATATAGTAGTCCTCGGTTAATTGCCCACTGATTATTGACAATTCGCATGTAATCGCTTCACATATTTTATGTAAAATTAATTTTTTGCGCTGATTCTTTCAACTACTGAACATTGAATAGTGTGGAGCCCCGTTTTCCCTCATTAGCTCCTTCCAACCGGTTGCATTTCTCGTGTTCGTTACTTTGTAAATGCGACAATTTACTAATTTGTGTTGCACACATTTGCTTTAACATTTTTGTTCTGTTTTTTCTTGCTCATATTGCCTCCTCATATTTATGTTGCACTCTGGCGCTTACTTGCAGCACACTTGCCGAGTCAAGTCAGCGGTCAAGCAGCGGGGTGGTGGTGACGCGATTTTCAACATTCTTTGAGAATTGAATATGAAGGGCGTTCATCGCATGTTTAAACTCACTTATAATTTAATTTTCTAATGTCAACAGGAAGAAAGTAACAAGCAAATTGGTAAAGGGAAATATCCGATTGCACACGAGTCGAGTCGTTTGAGTGTTACAAATACTTACTCGTATGTAATCTTTAGACATAGAGAGTAAAGGATACAATTACGTAAACGAAAGTGATAATTTTACCTATTCAACTTAATTTTTTTTAATAATTTACTATTTTAAAGCGAAAAGTGTTAAAGGAATTAATGATTTATTTTTATTTTTTCTCTTTTGGCATTTTCAAAATTCTTGATGACAATTTAAAATCCCACAAATTTAAGCGTTTTTAATTTATGCGCTCTTAATTTACATACACTTTCTGTTATGGGGATTTGTGCTCATGCTACATTGGATAAAGATGTTTATATTTTTTGCATATATTTCTTTGTTTTTTTTTATAAGTTTCATGTATGCGCTTAAATTTTAAACCCTAGGAATAAGTGTGTATACATTTTTCTGGGGCTGCCTGACTGCCTGTCTCTTCCCTACATCTTCCCCTGTTCCTGCTTCTGTTTTCTTTTGCAACGTAAACAATTTATTTATTTTTTGTTTGTTGTCGCTCTGGTTGTCCTTTTTTCGTCATTTCGACCTCATTTTCATTCATTTTGTATTTCATTTATTGTGTATAGCTTTTAGTGTTCATCTCCTCTTGAATTCCCCGTGTATGTATTTATTTGGTTGACTTGATTCGACATCACTTGGTCGATATCGGAGTTGACTTTAGCCATTTCTGTTTTTAAATTTTTATATTTTATTTTTATATCCGATTCCAGCATGCACTTGTACTCACTGTCCTTTATATGATATTTTCGTGTCACCGGATTGTTTTTTTTATTACTCTTACTGCGAGTATAAGCGAAGTTTGTTGATATTTTCTCTTCTTGTTGATGGTGAAATAGTAAATAAATCGCATAAAAGTATAAACAACAAATTTAGGTACTCGAATTGAGAATCATATCGGGGAAAAATAATTCCTGATGAAATAAAGCATTTCAGTGACTGTACATGCGTGGATGAATGCATGAATGTGTTGTTAAGTGGAGTTGAAATACTATAACGCTCTTTTGTGAGAAGAATAATTTAAGTAAGAAGTTCTTATTTTTAAAACAATTTTTTAAAATTTTCTTTTGTGTAATTTCTTGAATCTTGAAATCAATTAAAAAAAAGAAAGACAAAGTATTGGTTTCACTTGCCGGAATGCTACATAAGATTCTCGGGTTCGAAAAGTGATGCAGAAAAAATTTAAAATAATATAGATGGTTACTTTTTGGCTAGCAATGGTAAACTTCCAAGTTATTGCAGATACTAGAACTTCTAACTACTTATACTTATGCGCTGATTATACTTGTAAATTTTTGTGTTAGTAGTTTTAAAAGAAAGCTACACGTAGTTTTAATATGTGGCCGCAGGAACATGTTATAGCATGAATGCTTATAGAAGTGTTCGTACTTGAACACTAACATGAGCATTTAGATCGTATCGCATATGAACTTGTATGAAGAAGGCCATGGTTCGTATATGAACACTAATGAATTGTATTTACTTTTTGGATTATTTGTGCATATCTTGGATTAGGAGAATCAGGGTATATAATTGAGCACCGCTATATGAAACATTCCAGATCTTGTCACATGTGTGTACATCCAGGGTTCGTATTTAACTCTCATATACTGAGCATTTTTTATTCCACTAGAACATATTTAAGAACATCTGTGTTTCTATTTAAACACTTAAATCAGTAACTTTTCGCACATTAGAAGGATCAGTAGAGATCGTATTTATACACTCTTACACCAATTTTGCTCGTATTTTATCATGTTCATATTCAAGAACACCGCAGTTCCTATTCGAATACTTATATAGTGATAATTTTTTATCTTTTTGCACAAGTCCTGGTTCGAGCATATAATGGTTCGTATTTTAACACTCATATACTTAACATTTTAGCTCTTTACCATATGCAAAAATATTATATTCAAGAGCATAAGGGTTAGTATTTGAAAAATCATGTGCCTGAAATTCATAATATTGTCGAGCATATGCTAATACGGTTTCCCAAATATCAGGTTTGCCAATTGGACACTAATGTACTGAACAATTTTTACTTTCTTTAACAAATCTATAAATATGTTCAGGAACATCAGGGACCATATTTTAATACTCATGTACTGAATATTTTATCTCTTACTTTTTACTTACTTGTAATGGCACAACAGCCCATGGAAGGACGAGCTTTTCGCTTTTCGCATCCACTCATGTTGTGCGTGTTATATTTGTACATGAATGGAAGGGACCTACAGTTTAACACCGAATCCGAACGGCGAAGTGAAAAGATTTTCATTAGGTAATTTTTACTCCTGTAGGTTTGCCATTGCCTGCCAAGAGGTGGTGCCGGTGCCGTGTAGAAAAATGATTTTTTCTACATTTTGATTTTGCCTGTGCCGAGATTCGAACCCCGGACACTCTGCGTAGCAGTCCAACGCATTACCACTACGCCACAGCGACCATATCTAATAGTTTATCTCTTCATGTACAATTCCTTGGTCAAGAGTAGTGCGGTTCGTATTTGAACACTGATGTACCTAAGTAGTAACGATTTTTCTTGTTCTTAAAAATTAGTTAAAAATTTAGTTTCCACAGAAAAACATCATATTTTGCATGTATTTTCATTTTCAATGCTAAAGTGAAATAAAAAATGAGCGTTCAGATGGCAAACCATGCTCGAAGGCTTTTTGTTCTCACTGTGGAGATTGCTGTTGGAACGTCATAGTACCATATGTTTCGAGCCGTTGGCGAAAATCAATAACATTTGATTTTCATCGATCCGTTCGAAAAAGCATAATTTTATGCATCCCCACTCTATGTCATTTGTTGTGAAACAATAAGCACGATCCACCGTCTGAACGGCTCTTAAAGTCAATATCATTTGATGAAGAACAAAGTGCGATGTTAAAACATTTAGTTGGGTATCTTAAAAAATCAGGATTAGTTCTCGAAACGTCACGTAGAAAGAACAAGGCACTTGCCCTGGGAGGTTTAACTAACCTACTTCACATAAGGAGTCGGTAATAAATATTCACTAAAATTATTTTTGCATATAAGTACATATTAGGAATAAAGGGGAAACTGCAGCTTACGGACTTTTGAACACTAAAATTTTATTTTTCTTCATTTATTTTAACGGCAAAGAAACAAGGCTTGAAAGCGATGTAAAATATTATACTATTTACTAAGTATTATTATTTACTAAAATATTCACTATACACTTCGTCGTTCCGATTTGGATAAAAATTGTAAGTCCCTTTGATTTAAAATTACAAAATTGTTTTTTGAGCCCTCGATAGACTAACTTGAGTCTTTAAAGAAAAAGAAGAATACTCTCTACAAAATTGTATCAAAATATTATTTATAAACTTTTTATATTTGCATTTTATTCAAGATTTTACTATTAAGTACCTTAAAATTACTTAAGAACCTATGAACATTAGCTTCATTGGCAGCTAATCTAACTTAGACGTTGCCTTCAACACATTTGGCAACTGCATATTTAAAATAAATTTAATTAAAATTCACTTTATTTTATGCAATTACAATTCATCAAACCAAAACAACACAAATAGAAGAGTGAAGAGTTGTTAGATACTTCTAACCAAAATATGTAAGTGAAGTAGATATGCAAGAATAAATGAAAGACAAAAATATAACAGAAAGAAAAACAATGCAATTTCGTATACTCTATAATTTTCACCAAAAAAGTAAATAAATATATAATAAAATCAAAGAAAATAAACCAAAGTAATACTAAGTAAGTAAAGAAAACTAAGTATTCAAATTGTTAAGGTTGAAAATATTGCTCCTCTTGCTGCTGCTGTTGCCGTTGCAACTTTTATGAAAGTTCAACAAAACAGTGTCGAGTGTAAGTAAGTAGTAACCTCCAACAACAATAACAACACAAAGCAAATTTTAAACCAGAAACTTCATTCGATTAGCTGTGGAAGCATCAGCAACAGTACTGAACCACTCTCAGTAGATACCACCAAAAACTGAACGAAAAACAAAGAGACGTTTGACCTCACGGTTTTATAATTAATTTACACAAACACACACACACACACACACACACAAACAATCTAATAGTTATAACAACATAGACACAAAGTTTGCTGCTGACTAGTTAGAAAAATTGTCGGCAAACAAAAACCACAACAGTTAATTTAAAACTAAGTAAGTAACTTAACTACACCATACTCTGCTGATGATGAAACATTGTTAGTTGTAGTTGTTATTTGTTAGTCGTTGATTCCTACTGCTGCTGTTGTTATTATCGCTGTTCGCTGTTACTATTGCTATTGTTTTGCCAAAGAAATTTTCTGGTAAACATTTGCAACAAAGCTGCAAGCAACATTTTACCACTTTGCCAGCAAAGACAAAGAGAAACCGAACCGAACCGAACCGAACTAAAGTAAACGAAAATTGAATGTTGTTGGAGTTTTCAAGTGATACTTTTATCTACTTCATTACTGCAAACATATACCAAAAACTACAACTTTCTTACTGTTACTGTTTTACTTAGCAAACAAAGTACCAAAGTGCAAAAATGTAACTGAAACTATTGGCGAAAGTTTACCGTTGCGAAAATTTTGTATTTTAGCTTCGGTTCGCAGTTGTGGCGGACAGTTTGATCCTTTTTAATGAATATTTTGTAAGGTATAGGAAACAAGGAGCAATTGTGGGCACTGGGGCTGCTGAAGTTTGTAATGAAGGAAGATGAAAGAGTTATATAAGTAGGAACATGTAAGTAAGTATGTATAAGTATTCCTTTGTCTGGCCAGCTGTCTGTCTCTGACAATCACTACATTTTAAACAAACACACACACATTACAACTTAAAGTTTTCTTGGTTTCTGTGGAATTATGTGGCATTATTGAACATTTGCCTTTGTTTGTTTGTACCTTGAAGCGTATCAACTGTTTCAGCCTCTGCTTGTTGTTACTTGCATTTTTTACTCTTCACCCTCTCCCTCTTTTCCCCCACTTAGGTATTGCAACATAGTATTTACGTGCATGCATGTGACGTTGCAATATTTTTGCTTCCAACTGCAACTGCAATATTAAATCGCCGGCACTGCCAGCTTCTGCCTATTTATTTACTTACCTACCTGACTGGCCAGTGGCAGAGATGAATCATGGGGCTCTATGGGGCTGTAACCTCCAATTGTCCAACTATTTAAATATGGCTAATATATAAGTAGATGTAGATACGTGAAATATATTTATTCTAAACTTAAAATTGGATTTACGTATGAAATTTTGTGTGAGTTATGGTAGAAATTTTGATCTGATTTTTGGACTGAGTTTTGCTTTGGTTTTCGGTTCCTCTGAGTTATGTAAAAAGTTTTAGCTCAATTTTTGGTCTGGCTTTTTTTTCTGATTTGTGGTTTAAATTTTTTGACCGAATTTAGTTCAAATTTTGGCTTATGTTTTGGTCTGAAATTGGTTTTGATTTTGGTTCGACTTGTGGTATAAATTTTAGCTAATTTTTTTTTTCAATTTTGTTCTAAATTTGGTCTGAATTTAGTCTGTATTTTTGACACAATTTAAATTAGCTTTTTGGTCTGGATTTTTGTCTGAATATATGTTGAATTTATTGGTCTGACTTTTGTTGGAAATATTCTTTGAATTTTGGTTTGACTTTGGTCTGAATTTGGATGTGATTTTCGTCCGGTTTTTAATTTGGCTTCTGGGCTGAATTTTTCTCTGATGTCAGGTACGACTTTTACTAAGTCTGTATTTACTCTGAGTTTTGGCCTAAATTTCTGTCTGATTTTTAGTTACAGTCAAAGTTTTATTTTAATTTTAGTATGAATTTTGCCTGAGAATTGGTCTTTTTGTTGTAGATTTTTGACGAAATTTTGTTGGGAGTTTTTATTTAATTTTTGATCTGAATTTTTCTCTTTAATGTCTGGAGAGAACTTTGATCTGATTTTTGTCTAGTTTTGCTCTTATATTTTACCAGTTTTGTTTAGAATATTTACTGAGTTTTCGTCTGATTTTGGGTCTGACTTTTAGTTTAACTATTGATTAAATTTTTGGATTTTTTTAAATTTTGGTTCAAATTTGAAAATGATTTTTTGACGATTTTGGGTCCAATTTAAATTCTGAGTTTTGGTTTGATTTTTCTACTGATTTGTAGTATAATTTCTGAGTTATGTCTTAAAATTTTTTTTTTTTTTTAATATTTTTAAATTTCTTATGAGACTTTAATTAAAACTTTTGGGTGGACTATGGTCAAACATTTTGTCTGATTTTGGTGCAAACTCTTGGTCTGATAACATTTTTATCTCGTGTTTGATCTAAGTTTTGATTCGATTTTTAGTCTATCTCTCAATTTTTCTTTAAATCATCACAAAATATGTTGTTGTGAATTTGGTTTGATAATATTTTTGGCTGAATTTTTATCAGAGTTTTGCTCCGTCTTTTGTTCAAAACTTTTCTTTATATCATTATTTGATTTTGGGTCTGAATTTGGTTGTATTTTTGGTATGATTTTATGTCAAAATTTTTATAAATTTTAAATCTGACTTTGCTTTAATATTAGAATCGGATTTTTGGTTTTAGTTTGGTCTGAATTTTCCTTTTACTTTTGGTATCTTTTTAGTCTGGCTTTTGGCTTGACATTTCCTGTGATTTTTCTTCAGAATTTTGTTTAAAAGTTTGGTCTGCATTTTGATTTAGTTACATACTGGTTTAAAAATTTTGCAAAATCAGTTCCCTTCCTTCAAAACCAAATCCTATATCCGCCACTGAGTTGTTCGATTGCCGCTCATTTATTTGTTTTTGTGTGTGTTCTGTGTTTTCTTTGTTCTGAAGCTCAAACTCTCAAGTATTTATTTTAAGTGTATTTAGGTAAGTTTTCTTTTTCCACTTCTTTTTCTTCAGTGATTTAAAACAAGTTTATATAGCTCACTACGATGTTAAGAGAGATTGAAACGAAGAGGCACAGGCAAGAAAGGAGGTAACAACAACAAACTGAAACCAACAACATATTAACATGATTTAATGTAACAGCATCTACAACTACAACCAAACTGAAATATACAACCCAACTGCTGCTGTTGTGTATACATTTGTGTATACATATGTAAAATGGTTAAAATTAAAAATTAAATTTTCACTTGAGCTTAGATAAGAAAAAGAAAAGGTTTTTATTTTCAATGGAACTTGGTACTTGGTGTATGTTTATAAAAAAACTGTGGTGTTGTTTACAAAATTTCACTATGACGCTCAAGTTTTTTTTTAAGTTTAACTTGGAAGCCATGGCAGCGGCATAATCATGCGCTTACAATTAACAAGTGTGGTTTTGTTGCTGTACAACAAAAACAGTCATCATCTTTTGGGTTCGCTTTTTTAATCGTAAAAATTGGTGCTCCCTATATAATTTCACAAGTGGAATAATATGTTTTTAAAATGTTAGAAAATCTGTAGGTTGAAACTGAAGATTTATAGGAAATTGTAGGTTGTTTAACCGATTAAATTTTACTTAGCTTATGGCTTATAAACGATTAAAGCTTTTAAAATCTTATGCTTTAGGCAGCATCAGTTAAGTAGTTAGTTTAGTTTTAAGTAGGTTTCAATAATGCGATATGCTTTTAAGTACTTACTCGGTATGTATAACTAGAGCGAATGACACATTGACCAAACATAGTCATTGCCTTAAGTGTAATGAGAAAGCATTACATTCTCCCAATAAAAAGAGTAGGAAATGCTATGGTTTCAGTGAAACCAATCATAGTTTTTGCTTTCTGTTGAGCGTGAGGAAAATCTCTCACTACTGAACACAGAAATTGAAAGACCACAGCTAGTTACAAATGAAATGCAAAATTGCCTGGCATTATGATAAAAATCTATCAAAACATATTCAACATTTTTAATACCGATTTGATTGCATTTGCAGAAAGGAAAACCGAAAAGAATTTGCAATTTTCTTAAGCAATAAAAATGTCAACAATCAACTATAAAAAAAGTAAAGCAAAAAGATAATCACCCAAGAATATTTCTCATAGAAGATTTATGTATTTTTTATGTAAATTACTAATCAGTGGCGTTTTACCACACACTCACATATAGACAGACAGACAGAAAGACAGATAGCTAGATATAAACTCATAAAAAAGATCAAGCAAGAGAATGAGTAAAAACCACATAAGTATGCCAGCAGCTAAAGCTAATGACGATGGTGAAGGCGACGGCGAAGGCGAAGGCGCTGGACCATGTCCAAAAAAACCAACACCCAGACCAAGTTGATGGAGGTGAAGATGCTAATACGAGTGTAGATGTGAATATGTGTTGGTGTGTGTGTCTCGGCGTCTCTCTGAATCATGGTAACATGTGTAAGGCATAAATTTTGCAACATTCGCATTTGCACAAAAAAATGAAATAAAAAAAATATACAAAATGTAAAATTGCAATCTCCAAAAGGCATTGAACGCATAAAAACAGCAAAACTATAGGAGAGCAGTCGAATGAGAGGTAAAGCGTTAGGGTGCCTAAATAGAAAAAGCAATTTAAAAATTATTTTAATTTGAAGCCAATACAAAAAAAGTAAATTTGACAAAGCGAAAATGCTATTACTAAAATGATTTGCAGGAGAAGAGTTTTCAATGCTAACGATTTTACTGGTAGAGCTTCAATATCTCGCCAACATCTTTGCAAATTTTCAATTTTCATAGCAATAATTAAAATTGGTTTTTTTTTTTTTTTTTTTTTTCCGCTATTTGCCTTTCTTCCATATTCTGTATTGCATATGTACAGCTCCGCACTCAATTTACTTTCAAAAAGCTTTAAAGAACAACAAACACAGTCAGCCATACCAATCAAACAGCCACAATTCCCAAGCCACAATTCCAATGCACTGTGAAGGTATATTGTATCTAGAGTTGTACTCCGACTCATATTCAACTTCTTTCTCTTTCTTCCGTACCCTGAAGTACACTGAATTGTGGGCAAATATATGAGAAATTGCTTTTTGGTTGTAATTCCATTTTATTTTCAACCTTTTGTATTTGTTCTGCCGGTATGTTTATTTAAGAAAATTATTTATCTCGGTTAGCTTAAACACACACGCCACAGCCTCAACCAGAAAAATCATGTACTTGAGTATATTTTCCTTCACATATGTGAAAATTTATTATAATTTCACCTGCGGGCTCTCGACAGCCGCTAAAAATAAAAGTTATTTGCAAATGTTAAACAAAAAAACATATGAAAAAAAACAAAAATTATTTTACAAATTGCTATGAAATTATTATTTTACATAATTGTTTTTTTTTGCTCTGTACTCATGTATGTATTTAGATCTTTTTTCTTTCTAATTTATATTTTAGCGGATTTGAAACTTTTACTGCCAACAAATTTTAACATTTTTTGATTACTTTTTTACGCTTGAGAAATTATTTAAATGCGTGCATAACGCAAATTAAGTAACTTAATACATATGAATGGTCGCTGTGGCGCGGTGGTAGTGCGTTGGACTGCTACGTAGAGTGCCCGGGGTTCGAATCTCGGCACAGGCAAAATCAAAAAGTAAAAAAAAAAAAATATTTTTCTACACGGCACCACCTCTTGGCAGGCAATGGCAAACCTACAAGAGTAAAAATTGCTATGAAAAGCTTTTCACTTCGCCGTTCGGATTCGGCATTAAACTGTAGGTCCCTTCCGTTCATGTACAAATATAACACGCACAACATGAGTGGATGCGAAAAGCTCGGCCTAGGCTCTCCATGGGCTGTTGTGTCATTAAAAGTAAGTAAGTAAGTAAAGTAAATACATATGAATGGTCGCTGTGGCGTAGTGGTAGTGCGTTGGACTGCTACGCAGAGTGTCCGGGGCTTGAATCTCGGCACAGGCAAAATCAAAACGTAGAAAAAAATAATTTTTCTACACGGGACCACCTCTTGGCAGGCAATGGCAAACCTACAAAAAGGTAAAAAAAAAAGAGTAAAAATTGCCTATTAAAAACTTTTCACTTCGCCGTTCAGGTTCGGGGCATTAAACTGTAGGTAGCGAAAAGCTCGGCCTATGCCCTTCATGGGCTGTTGTGCCATTAAAAGTAAGTAAAGTAAAGTAAAGTAAAGTTAAATTTGCAAGCGGTTGGACTGTCTGAGTGATTCAGTGACTAGTTCAATGCTTGACACAAATGAATTGAATAACTCATAAGCCTAATAGAGTCGGAAAAGTAATTTGTGGTTGGCAGTTATCTAGGCTTTTACTACGAATATCGTATTGTTATATAATTTACGCTAATGCACTCATGGACTTAGCCCTTCTCTTAAACTTGAAAAAAAAAACACATGCTTTACTACTTCAACGTTTCACTAATACTTACACTTAGCCACTATTAGACAAACTTATCGGCCCTTAGTAATGGGGAAAATAAAGTCGATTTAAAAATGTAGTGCATTGTTTAAATTTTGACCCATTTTCAATTCGAAAAAACGTTAAAAAATCTGCTATTGTATTTACAATTGACTTTAATTTCTTTATTACTAAAGATCATTGACTCATAAGCCGATTGGCTAAAATATTAGGCTTAGAAACATCAAATTTCCGAAGCACATAAAATCTAAGGTCTAGGATTCCACAAAATTTTTAACTGACTCACAAAAGAATTGGTTGACTCATAAAACGCTAGGTTAAACTATTAAACACAAGCTGCTAAGCTAAATTATTAGAATTAAAAGCATAAATTTCGGGAAGCATACGTCTGTCTAACATGGTCTAGGCTTCCACTACGAAAAACTTGTGCACCTCGATTTTTACTAGTACATTGAATGACTCACAGACGGACTGTTTGACTCAAAAGACCTCAAGTTTGAAATTTGGTACGCACAAGTATTAGGTTCTATACGGAAAACCATTTTTACGAAACTTTTCCCTATTTAACTGTGTGTCTCAAGTCAAGCTGATTGACTCATATGCTGCTTAGACAAAATGTTAATCTTTACAAATATGTGCCTTTAATATTATGGGCTACTATTGCATTTTTTTTTGTTGGAATATCCACAACTGAATGAAGAAATGGGAGTGGCGAAATTTGGGACGATTTTGCCGAAAAAGTATCCAAAACTTACAGGAACAAAATTTCTGACTTACACAATGCAGACTTGATTTATTCATAAAAAACCAAGCTTAACTATTAGACTTTAAATATGAAATTTGGGAAACTCATGGTGTTATTTTTTTTTTTTGTACTAAGCATTAAAGACTTTTAAACTTAGCTGATTCACTTGCGAACTAATTGACTAATAACCCTCCAGAGTAAGCAGTTAAACTTGAAATTTTGGAACTACAAACTTTTCGTAGCGCACATTTCTACTAAGTACAACATTTCTGAAAACTTTACATCTGACGATGGCATGTATGATTAGTGATTTAATTTAGTCAGAGTAAAAATTATATGAACTGTTTTGCAAGGGAACTTAGCGTGGTGGAAAATGAATAATTTTAGGCAAGTAGACGTGAGCTGATTCATTAAAAAAAATCTTTATGACTCACTAGCGCACAATGAGTAATATTAAATTTAGAAATATTTTGAACTTACATTCCTTAGTAATAGTCTCTGGACAATACTGTTACTCATTATCGTTTAGCACGTTACTGTACATAATAAAATGTATGAAAGTTTGCACAAATTTTGTACTTAGATGCAACGTGTCAATATCACTAAAACAGAACAAATTATGTTGGACGCAATCATAAGATGGGCATGACAATTGTTATCCTTTTATATTTAAAACTGCATATCTTTTTTATTTTTGGAATTACGCCAAGTATAATAGAAGAATTATATGCTCAGTCATAAGTTTTCCAATGGTGTTTCCCATATATGAGACCATGGGCAAAATCGGGCACTCAAAAGTTACATATTCATTGTATAACAGAGTGGTTATATACTTAATAACAACAAAAGCAAGAGGAATTGCTTTTGCTAATTCAGTTGTTAGAATTTTGTTTAAATCATTAGGTTTTTGTTTTTTGTAAATAGAATTCACAAAAATTTTAAATGTGAAAACGCTTAAAGTTATGTAAAGGACAAAATATTAGGGGAAAACATTATCTCAAAGTCTGGGATGTGACCTTGCACGGTGTAACAGCCGCTGAAGTGTAAACATTGGAATCCCTGCGCCGAAGAAACAACAAAAAATATTGCTATTTTTGCACAATGCAAGGGTATGTGCTAGACTTGGAAAATACCCCTATTAAATTCAAATGTAAATTAAACCCAAATGATGTTGTTTTTTCAGCACACATTATGTATATTTAAAACTTAATAAATTGATTATATAGTACATCGGCAGGGGTGAAGTTTTACGTATATATTTTTTTAAATATTCTGTTGCCGTAAAAAGATGGGTGGTCTTCAACTTGTTTGAGAATAATTAAAATCGCTATGGCTGTAGGCATACAAAGCTTAACTCAATGGTCAGATTAGAGAAGTAAGACCTGCCCAGCTTGAAGTCTTGATTTAATCACTAAAAATTCAGTGATATATATAAGAACTAAGGAAAACTAAACTAACTAGGATTACACACCTTTTGATACTTACACCCACAAACTTACAATGTCACTGCATTAAAATGCAATGATTTTACATGTGAATGTCATATGCCAAAAAGGACAATGCAATTTCAAGATGTACTTACTAAAAAGTAAAAGCAACACAAAATTGTCGGACTTGAAGTAGACGAAAAAGAAGAGAGGTTAGAAGCGGAAGCAATGTGTATGAAAAAAGGATGAAGATACTTGAACAAAAGTCTCTCAAACATTTATCATGAATATGGTAGTCATTACAATATTATTACTTAAATGAAAATGGACACACACGCATAACTACAGGCACACAAAGGACACAAAGGAAAGGTACTGTATACACACACTAATACACCATATACATACATGGAAACATAACACAATACATATTAGATATGGCAACATATGTGTATGCGTTTGAGTATGATTTTATTTCCAACTACTTACTAAAAATGTATTTACTCTGTATATGTGTGTGTATTTTTCTGTTTGCGTTGTACGTGTAGAGAAATGTCAGCAAAATGAATGTCCATTTGCCACAATTAAATGAGCGTCATCATATTGTGTAGCGAGCAGCAACAGCAGTTAGTTGTAGGTTAGATGTAGTGACAGTATGTAGGGAACTAATGGGCAACCCTGCAGAAAACGTTCTCAAATACTTAAGTAGCATTAACCCAGTCAAAACACTTTTATACAATACAATTTCTGAAAGTATTTGGAATAAATCAGGTCACATTAAAACAATAAACAGGTCATATTAAATGAGACAAAAATGTTTATATGTTTATTGGTCGCTGTAGCGTAGCGGTAGTGCGTTGGACTGTCACGCAGAGTGTCCTGGGTTCGAATCTCGGCAAGGCAAAATAAAAAAAATAAAAATAAAAATAATAAAAAACACATTTAAAAAAATAAAAAAAAAATAGCAACAACATCAAAAATTTATAGACGGCACCACCTCTTGGCAGGCAATGGCAAACCTACAAGAGTAAAAATTGCCTATGAAAAGCTTTCCACTTCGCCGTTCGGATTCGGCATAAAACTGTAGGTCCCTTCCATTCATGTACAAATCTAACACGCACAACATGAGTGGATGCGAAAAGCTTGGCCTTTGGCGCTACATGCGGTCATAGTCGACACTGATAAGCTGAAGTTCATTAAGGCATAACACTTGCCACAATGGCTGTCTATGTCTTTAATGGTGTCCTGTGTGATTGCATTCCCTTTCTCATTCTCCCTCCTTCTTCCTCCCACCTATCAATCTTCTTTCCATTCCCTGTGTGTTGAATATATCAATAAAAAAAAAAATTATCATTTCTGAAACCAACGAATGGAAAGGGTACGGAAAAAAGAAAAAATTTTGAAAAATAAAGTAGCAGAAACCCGAGTATGAGACAAAGTGTATATACTTTCCTATACTTTTCGAAAAAAATCAGGAAAATATGCATACTTGTGATTAGGAGGGGAAAGGGAAGGATATTTAAAAAAATCTTAAAAGATAATATGTCGTGAAATTTTGTATGGAATATGAGAGAATTTATGATAATTAAGAGGGTACGACACGGAATACGAAACCTTTTGAATAGCCCAATTATATTAAATTGAAAAGTTTTGGTAATGTAGTTGGAAATAATTATAATGTTATTTTTATCTATTCTTGGATATAATATTCTACTCATGTATAAATTATTCTGAGAGTGTTAGAAGCAGTCTCAACAATATTTTCATTTCCTTTGACAGATAATCCTCTGCTAAAGGTTAGATTTTACCCTACGGTATAAATTGGTTATATCTCGAGCAGTGATGCCCAAACGTGTTTAATTGCTAAAGCAAAAGTTAAAACTCTATACTTATTGATCGTTGCCTCCCTTTCTCTTACTTATTCCAATGCTAAAATTTATTGAAATGCTAAATTTGTATCAAACATTTTGTCATTGGTTAATAACGGCCATCATGCATATCATAGAATTAAGATTGGACCCAATCAACGACAATGTTCCAAGGACAGTTCTACAAATCTTCAACTCAATTCTTCAAGAGGAGTAAGTTAGCACTAACTACGTAGAGTTACCGAACCTCAGAGAGACTTAATTGTGGGGAGAAATACAACTTATTAGCAAAAAAAAAAAAAAAAACTGTCATTGCGTTTTTAATTTCCAACAGGATTTAAGGCGCACATCAGCTTAATTCGCTGTGTGTCCTGGCAACTCGTACCTTCTTTCTGCGTCTACGTAAGTACAAATGTATTTAAGTCCTAATGTTATAAAATGACAGTATGTTTTGCTTCTATTTATTGTTTCTCTTCTGTTATGGCACAATATTTTGTTGCTATTTTTTGCAAAATTACTACAACCGACTACTGTTTGCTATTAGTGTAAGTCGATGTTGATGCTGTTGTTGCTATTGTTGCCTCTGCTCCTGTTGTTGTTTAATGTGTATAGTTGTTCTAAATATAGCTGTGTACACATACATGCATACAGATATCCATTTGTATCTGTATGCTGTGATTGTGAAGCCACAGTTGCTGTTTATGTTTTAGTTTACATGAGAAAATTTCTATGCTTTTACTATGTATTTCATGAATGACATTCATAAAGTTCACAAACACACACAATAACACATATAGACTCAGTCAGGATGTGTGTTAGTGTGTGTGTGTGTGTGTGTTAGTGTGTGTGTGTGTGTGTTAGTGTGTGTGTGTGTGTGTGTTCAAAGGGCATATAAAGTGAAAAGGATTGTATTTTGTAAGATATAGTCATTTATGTTAGCTGAGAAATGATAAGATTGCATAATTACTACAGTTGATTTGCCATACAAACACATATGTACATACATATGTACAAGTATGTATGTATTTATATATGTGTGGCATGAAGAGTCTAAGCTTTCACAACAAAGATGGATTTACTTACATAATCTGGTATTGCGAGTGTACTCGTATATGTTGTTTAAGCTCAATTGATTACGCTTTTCCCTTATGAGCGCTACACAGTCCAACTGAAATTATAACTTTTTGTTTTTATCTAGGTGGTAGTGGGAGTTTATAGAAAGGTGTAGGTAGGAAGCTTATAAATATTTCAAAATGGTTTCCGATTTAAATTCTTAAAATTCTTTTTCACTTTGTCCACTAACCGAAGTCACTATTTATTAAAGATTACGAGTATTGTGGATTTTACTTTACTAACTATTTGTACACAAAAAAAAAAGGTTTACCTTTTTCACATACCTGAAGTATTAAACAAACATAAATAACATTAACTTATGCATAAATTATTAATTTACCACTCAATTTAAATAACATTCAAATCTATTTATTTCAAAAACTTTACTGCTTATGAAACTCATATGTGCATGTATGTATGTTTGGGAAGTGAATCGAAATGTTTTTACACTTGAAAAAAAATTTGATATAATTTTAACAAGTTACCGCATTAATTGTACTATTTTCATTAATTATTTATGTATTTTAATATTAAACTGGAATTTTAGATTCAACTCAACTTTAAAACAATTAGTTTTTACTTTAAAAAAGCTCAGCAAATTTGTTAGTAAAAAAAAAAAACAATACTTAGATGGTACGACTTTGATCGGAATGTAGTCTAAATTTTGTTCAAATTTTTTATCCTAAATTGGATCTGAGTTTTGGATTGAGTACAATATTCTGGTCTGAATTTTAGAATAAATTTTGGGTAATTTTGATTGAAGTTTTGGTCTGAATTTTTGTATGAACTATGGTCTGAATGTGCACTGAGATTTTCGATTTTCATTTTGGTAGATATTTGGCCTGAATTTTGATATAAATATTGATCGAAACTCATTTTAATTAAATCTTATTAAAAATTTGAACTAACAAATTTGGAAAATTTTCTCCGATTTAAAAATTTATAAACTCAGATCCTTTTGAATTTGGCCTGACATTTCTTCCGGTCTACATTTGGTATGAATTTCGGTCCATCTTCTGGTTAAAATTTTTGTTTGATTTTTGGCTTATGTGTAGCCAATATTTCGGTTATATTTTGTGTTAGTATTTTGTTGTTTTCAAGTCTAGATTTTGATCCGAATGTGTGTCGAATTTTGATCTGAGTTTCCGTTTGAATTTCGGTCTGAGTTTTCGTAAATTTAGGTTTTAGTTTTGGCTTATATTTGGCCGAAACTTTTTATAGATTAGTAGGTCAGATTATTTATCAGTATTTTGTTGATTTGTAGTCTGACTTTTGGTCCAAATTTGCAACCGATATTTGCTCTGAGTTTTGGTGTGAATTTTGTGTTTTAGTATGAATTTTGGTCTGAGTTGTGGTCCTAATTTTGGACTAAAACTTAGACAGAATTTGGATGATTATTTTGACTTACTTTGGTCTGAATTCCGGACAGATTTTTGTTCTGAATTTTGAACAGAATTTCGCTTCATTTCTGGTTGAGTTTAATATTTTTTGGTTTGGATGTAAGTAATTTATCTAATTTCACCTTAATAATATCCCCTAGATCCCCTATTGTTTGTGAGCTCTCTGTGGAAGGGTTTCTCTGCAGAACCATGCCAACTAAAGTGATATTGGAATACATGTTTCATTTCACCAGTTAGTTTAATAATTGAATTTTAACTTCTTATTGTTGAGTGTATCATTCTATGTTTGCTTTTCAATTCATTTGAGTGAAAAGTTCGTTGCACACACCTAGGCGCTAGACACTATAAACCACCAGCAAACATGTTGAATGGCACGCATGAGTCTTTCAAAATAGGAATAGCATAGATCCATCTAAGTGCACATGCATGTGTGCTTTTATATCCTTAAATCCCAACACGCACATTGCACTGACACTCACGTGATATAATCCATTTTTAATGTTGTTGCTTTCTTCTGGTGCTTGTTGTTTTTGTTTGCTGCGTAGAAGAACATGTGTATGAAAATGTTTTTAATATAAAACTAATGCAAAAAATATATATATTTGTGTGTGTGTGTGTTTTATAAATAGTTTTCATTTATTGTTTCAACACATTTCATTTGAAATTACGCATACACAGGTAAATATCTAACATTGAGTATTTGTGTGTGTGATCAGTCTTTGTTATAAATTCTACATAGTATCTATAATAAGTATACAAAATGTTAATTATATGGGATTGAAAAGCACTTTTTTGTGTGTACTTTACCTTGTATAGCAAATCGCCAAACACACACAAACTCATCCACCTACATCAAGCAAACAAGCAAGGAAGTAATTCAAGCTCAAGCTCAATTCGCTTGCTAGGCTACCAAAATAATCCACTTGTACGTTCATTGCTGTTGCCACACACGCACACCCTACCATCAGCTCCACCGCTATTCACCGGCAACGCCATCTACATCGTTGATATTAATTCAACACTTTTTAACTGCACCTTAAGGGTTTACTTCGCTCTGTGTGTTCATTCGTTCAAGTCGTATGCAGGTATGAAGTGGTGTGTATACACAGGCACACCTATACAGACACACAAGTTGTGTTTGAAATTTGAATTTCAAGTTACTATAGCTGCAGCTACTGTGTTGTTGCTTTTGATATGGAGAATCCTTATCAGCACCACCACCAGCAGTAGCAGCAACAATTGAAGTAATGTTGCTACTGCTACTCATTCAAATTTGAAAGCTACCTACCTTAAAATGCAACACACTCGCTTGTTATTGTTCTGTCGCCGGTTGGTTGTATTCTCTATAACTACCGCTCTTCTGTTGCTCCCTTTTGCTCCTAATTTCTTTTATTTTCTCGACTTGGTTTTTTGTATATTTATTATTCTCTGTTTACGCTTTAAAGTCAAGCTTTTTATTGACATCATTGGCCTATTCTTATAAGAATCGAGTACACACATACACACACACAAACCCACTCTCATAAATATAACTTATTCAGAGTCTTCATTGAAGCCTCCATTGTTACTTTCCTTTCAATTGTGTTCCCACATACTTACACACCCACACATACCCACATCTCAATTGAATTCAGTTCGTTTTCATGAAGTGTATTTGTTCTGAAATTGTGCCACTCCTTACTACTTGATTTTAATGTGGATTTTTTTTTGCTTTTACCGCCATTTTTGTGTGGTTTAATTCTCAATTTTGAACGCATTCATTTGTTGCTTACCTACTACTTTCATGTCTGCTTTTTTCTTTCGAACTTTTCTCATAATATTATTTCTTCGTTTGCGTTCATTTTCTTCTTCATCGCCACCATCATCGAAATCTGCTCTTCTCTCAATATCTTTGCAATGCCAGAGAACAATAGTTTATCATCATCTTCATCAACACAATTGCCATCACCAATACCTTCCATTATCATCATTACACTACTTCAACTACGACATCACTATCGCTGTTGCTCCATTTCTTCTGCATAAAGTAAATGTTACTCAGTATGGGCACTGCTGTAAATTATCACTTAAGAATAATGCATTTCTTGTAATAAGTCACTAGTTTGTTGGAGCTATTGGTTAAGAAATACTATTATCTGTCACAACTTACAGATAATTTCTTATACTTATGTAGTATAGTCTTAATATAAGAGAATGAAATAAATCCATTAATTTAATTACAATGGTAATTTCGTAAACAATGGTAATCTCAAAGAAATGCATTCCTTGAACCATTCAATAATACTAATACAACGATAAAAATATGAATTCTTTCAAATAAATCACAAATTCTATTCACAATTCTATGAATACTTATGCATTTCTTCCAGCACTTATTGAAAAAACATGCAAGATTTGTAATTGATTGGGAGAAAGAATGTAATTCCTAGATTGGTAACTGAATGGAAAAAATAATCCAATCACGTTTTGGTATTTGAATAGCAAAAGGATGAAATGAGGAATGGAGAGAAATTTTAGGCATTCCAACCATTTGAGATGGAAATCTGTGAAAAGGCTTCACCGTAGCTAAATTATCTGTAAAAGAATTCATTTACATTACAGCACATATTTGTACCAATGTCCCTATTTATACAAGTATGTAAATACAAGTACAATGCCCTACTTTGATTTCTCTACTGCCTTACTCTTTTAATTTGGTGGGTGCGAACATTTGTAAGTAGTTGTACATATGTAAATATGTACATATGTACGTACGAATGTAATACCTTTTTGGAAAACCTGTATTAAATAACAAATTCTCAATGGTTTTGTTTGCGCGCTCGAATATTGAACCTGATGTCAGTATCTGGTGCTACTTAAGTGCAAGTTCAATTTCAACTTGAGAGCTCAGTTTCTTCTTCAAACCGCAATTATTCGTTTACATCTTTTTATTTTTGAACAATAACCTACCCACAAGTAGTTGATTGTTGCTGCTGTGCTACTCATTCATAATTGAATAAATTTCTTTATATTCGTTTTTTCATTCATTGTCATGAATGAATATATGTAATTAGAATTTCCTCCCGCGGTTTTGTTTTTTTAATATTTTGCTTCTGCTAAAGTAACAAATTATCGTTTTCTAACCTGTGCTACTTTGTTGACTTAATGTGCGGCTTCCTGTTTTCACTATTCACCGTTGGTCAAAGAGTTGAGATGTTTGCATGTGTGGTACTAATATTCATTTTTTTTCGTTTTACTGCCACTTTTTTAAAATCATGGTCATATGTAGTAGCTGATTACCTGGTGTTTACTTTACATACGTAAAGCTAAGAGAATATTTGATGTAGCCCATAGCTGAGTACTATGTAGTAGTGAATTTGTGGTTTCCACCTTTATTGAGTGATACAAAAATTAAATTAAATTCGGTGATGTAACACTTTATGTAATTCTTAAATCTTATGTATATGTAAAATTGATTCCTTTTGAATTCTTTAACATGGACGCTATCGTGATTATTCGGGATCATGGAAGTAGTATTTATTACCAGTAAATACCATAGAAGGAATACATCAGCATCAAATTCGTTGTATTCAGGAGACCAGGAGTATTCAGGGCCAAAGATATTACCGAGGAATTGAAAAAGGCTCCTTAGTGCTTCATAGGGACTGTTTTAGATCCCTGAAACATCATTCAGGATCAAAAGAGTCAATAGAGAATACATTCCTGATCTCAGAAATATTCTGGATAACCGATGGATTATTCAGGGTAAAAAGGGGGCAACAGAGTAAGTAATCAGGATAACTGATGGTGTGTGTATATTCAGGACTAAAGAAAAGCATTCAGGACCGCTGAGTGAGTTTTCAGTAACCCAGAGGTCATGAGCGGAAGTATTAAGGACCAACAATGAATTATTCAGGTCAGCAAATGTGGTATTAGTAACCGCTGAGAGAGAGAGTTTAGGAAGTCAGAGGTAGTATTCAGAACCCTTGAGAGGAGAAAGCGTTCAAGATCACAGAAAGAACATTCAATACCAATTAGGGAGTATTCTGAGAAGGGGAAGCTAGGATAACAAATAAAGAAAAGAACAAAAATTAAGTACAGGGTGACAATTAAGAAGTGTATACAACAGTTTTGGACATAAAAAAGTATTGTAATTAAAAACGAAAAATTGACTGAAGAAAAGATAACGTAAGGCATGAGTAACAATATATTCAGTCGCGTTCGAAGTGGCCACTCTTGGCATGAATACACAGCTTCAAACGCTTGGAAAAATATTTGGCTATGGGCCGCAGCTCCTCCACCGTTATTCATTCCCATTCGCGACGCAACGACTGTTTCAGGGATTGAAAATTTTTGCGACAGACCCTGGCCTCTATAATGGACCATACGCTGTAATTTATCGGATTCAGATTCGGTGGCCTTTCTTGAGATTTGATAAAATGAGGCAAAGGAGCTCTGCTCCATTCTTGTGTCATTATCGCCAGAAAGCTGTCGGGCCCAGGAGAGTACCACAGTCTCCAAAATTACACAGCGGTACACTTCTTGTTTAATTTTCACTCCTTGTTCCACAAAAACCAAGGGCGTCTTGCCGTTTGCGCAAATTCCATCCCATACCGTGATGCAATGTGGAATTTGGCATTGTTGAATGACGAATAATGGTCCAGGAGCCTCTATTGACCAGCTTCTATCATTTTGACAGTTATGCGCTTGCTCAACAGTAGACAGCTTTTCATCTGTGAAGACGATTTTTTCCCCATCCAATTCCTGTGGCCCGACGTTGTAGTAGGCGACATCTTTAGAATTGTATGCGCTTGTTTTCATCCGTAAGTAACTGGCCTTTTTGGAGCTTGTAAGCATTGAGTCCAAGTTCGTTTTTTGCTTTGAGTCGAACCGAAGTTGTATACACTTATTAATTGTCACCCTGTATTTCTCATTTCTCCCACGACAAGGCGACCAAAGTTCATTGCTAGTTTTTTTTTAAACTTTCAAAACTGACCTCATTCCTGATGGACTATTTAATATCCAACTGGGTATTCATGTATGAATAAATAGTTTTTATTGCAGACACAGACTAATTACATGAATTTGGAGTGTCATACAAATATGTAAAAGTACAAGTAAGTTGAAGTTGAATGAAAAAACGGGAGCGGAAAATGTTCTGCATAAAGATTTAGTAAGTTAGAAACACAGGAAGAGCTAAACAGGAAGAGAGAGAATTAAGTTTAGCGTTTCGAAAAAAAAGAAGATTTTTTTTAAGAAAATAATGCAAAAAGTAGAAAAAATACATATATTTTATGTGAAAGCAAAAACTTTATGAAAAAAGTTAATTTCTTTGTAACTTTAAGTTTTTCTTTCAACACATTTGTGCAGTAAGAGCTGCTGTCGTTGTCAGCAAGTTAGCCAAAGGTACTGCTGACCTTAAGGCATCGGCAGCAGCGAGGCAAGAGCACATCATCATCATGCTGACGATGGCGACGACAGCAATGAGTGCAACAAATGTGGTTCTCTAGAGGTGAGTGCAATGTCTGTAGTGGTAATTCAGAAAAAGCCACTAACTATTAAAATTTGGTGTAGCCGCCGCAGCCGCCATTTAAAATTAGTAACAAAAGCAATTGTTGTAATGTGTGTGTAACTATGGCAACAATTGTAATTTAACTTAAGGAAGAAAAGTGTGTGCAACTCCTGTGTGTGCCACATGTGCATTCAATATTTTAGATTGTTTTATTTTTGTTTTATTTTACATTTTTTGCAGTTGTTGTTAGTTGCTGCAGCATCACCTCCACTACCGCCAGCAGTCAGCAGCTATCAGCGCCATCATCATCATTGTCAGCATTAATAGCTGTAAGAAAAAATGTTATGTGTATGTTGGTATCATTAGTGTTGGTTGTTGTTGTTGCTGTTGTTAACTGCAAGTGCAATATCAACTCTCTAATCTCTCACATTGTCATGTGTTGGTAGTTGTAGTCGTAGTCATTTTCATTGTCGTATCAGTGCAGCTAGCTGATGATGCTGATGCTGCTGGCATTTGTATAGCAAGTAGTAGTCTTGATGGCATTAGAATTGTCCGTCAAGTCAGACACTCATACTATGTAACGTGCAGAAAAAAAAGCTCGTTGCAGCATTTGTGGCTTGCTTTCTTTATATTCATTCTCTCGCCTTTCCCTTCAGCCACTCCAAAACAATCGTGTATGTTTGCATCAGTGTCAGAGCATTTCACATTATGCTCTATTCATTATTCTGGCAACAGTTTATGTTTGTCTGTTGTTGTTGCTGCTGTTTCTAGTTTTTCACTTACTTACATACTCGTTGTTTCTTTGCTTTAGATATTTGCTGTTGCCGTGGTTATTTGCTGTTGTTGTTATTACTTGACAGCAAGTTGCTTTCTATGCTGTTGCTGCACTTTAATCTTAGTACTATGAATTTACTTGAAGTGTTTCTCATCGTCTACTTTTCTTTTAGCCGCTTTCGCAATTTCAAGCGATTTACACGTTTTTTTTTATTATTGCTACAAAAAAGTGCAAGTTGCAAGTGCATCTTTGATATTGATATGCGCATAATTGTTGCACCACCTGAGACTTGACTTGATTGTGTCTGTGTGTGTGTCGGTGCTTATCTTAATGTCATGCTTTTTTAGAATACTGCTTCTGTTGCTGTTTTTTATGCATTTTTAATACTTATTTGCAATATTTCAATTTTTTCCATGACATGATACTATTATAGAGAACGCTTAAAAATGTAAGCCAATTCTGAAGTCTGGGGGCCAGAGTTTGAAATGCGAAAAAATTAGTTTAAGCGTAGATTTTATTTGTTAGACTCTTTATGGGCTTGATTAACTTCAAAGCAAAGAAGTGGCATTTAGATCTGAAGACTACCCAGTTGGAAATAAGACTGGGCAAGTGCCTTTGTTTGACACCCGAGGGCCAGAATTGTTGAATTTCATAAATGGGGTAATTGATTCAAATACTTGAAAACAATAATTATTTCCCTTCAAATCTATCCCATTAACATTTCAAATGCCCGAGGGAGTTTTCTACGTACCTAAGGGCCAAAATGATTTACGAATGGTATCTAGTCTTAGTGTATTCGCAGAGAAAAAGAAACTGTTGTCATTGTGCAAAGTTTTCCGTTTGAACCTTGACTAGAGAAATGAAAAATCAAATCAAGACCTAGTTTCCATATCATATAAAACTCAAGTTTTCATTCCAAGTACCACCTGATACAATGAATGCTACAATGCTAAGTTCAAATGGGTCTGTTTTTGTAGGCTATAGATTGGAAGTGCAAATAGACTGTACATTTTAACAATACATTATTGTTGAAACTACTTAAAGAAATGGTAAATATCAATTTTTTTTTCCAGAGACTTGTAACTATGAGGCTCAGAAAATAAAATTCGATAATTCATAGTTGTGTAGCACTTTGAAACAATTTGTTTTCATTGCTTAGTTTGAAAAACCGAGCTTGAAGACTCATATAGGTCAGTTTCAACTCATAATGGATCCAGTAGCTTAGAAGTGCTAGAAAATTTAATTTTGGTTTAGTAATCCTCTCTTAATTGCATCGGTTAAAATTTTAAATTTATGTTTCAATGAACCGGAGAATGCAATTAACCGAGAAATTTTAATACATTTGAGTTCTACGTAATATTTCTACTTACTTACTTAGTGGGCACTATAACCGTGGATCGGTCTTGGTCGCCTCAGGAAACGTATTAAGCATTGTTCAATTAGTAGGGGATAACTGTAACGGATATTTGTGAAACTTTTTACAAATATCCGTTACCCTCAGATTTCAGGCACAGGACGTGAAATTTAATAGTGAATATTTTTGTTCTTTTCTCTTGTTTTATACATCTTGTTTTATACATTAATTCCCGCTTAATTGCATCGATGAAAACTTGAAGTACAATTATGCTTCAATTAGCCGGGTAATGCAACTAACTAACCGAGAAATATGAGTACTTTTTGAATTAAAAGCGTAATATTTCTGGCACAATTAAACGGGAAACGCGAAATTAAACGGGGAAGATTATATTACCAGTTTTGAATACAGAGTTTGGAGTCACAAGTCAATGTTAGCTACCTAAAGCCAAGGTTAGCTCACAGTTGCTGCTTTGTTTTGCACTTACTTCAAGTTATTAGATAAAACTTTAGTGAAAGTCATTCAGTAGATTGCATCCAATATAATTTCTGGGAGCGAATAGAGGTCAATAAAATGGAGGCCAATATTGGCTATAATCGCAAGAGGGCACTAGTGAACTTAAAGCGCACACTCTCCTCAACATTTCCCTTTCAAAATCCGAAAAATAGTAAAGAGGAGTGTTTCTGTTCTGGGTGCGATTAGAGGGCCAGAAATGGAGGGCAATATTGGCTATAATCGCAAGAGGTGGGTGGACTTGAAGCCCACACTCTCTTTTACATCTCCATAAAAAACCCCCAACATAGAAGAGAAGAGCTGTTTTTCATTTGGTGGGGGCCAGTCGAATTTGAGGCACGCATTAAAATACTTATATTCTTCTTACTGTATATTTTTGAACTCTTATTTTTGTCTGTTTAAAAAGAAAAAGACTTCCGCTTTCTATGTCGACATTGATTAATAGTATGCCCATAACCACTACCAGATGTCTGGGGCTTTTGCTTGTCTTTTCTCTGTTCTATGTATTTAATATTAATGCGCGACAATTGCAAGTCATTACCGACAAAGATTCAATAGCTTTTACATAGTTTCTTTCTGTTTTTTTTTTGCTCGAATTTTATTTATTTTTACATTACCAATTCTCAATGGAAATTAATTTGCCTTTCTGTTTTATATTTTGTAGTAGGTATAATGCCAAATTTTTTCGAATGTGCTTTTAGTGTTGCAAGCAATTGCAAGTTGCACAAATAAATCATACGTACTTACATTGTACATTTAAAAGTAAAGAAAAAATATCTATGCATGAATATTTTTAAGCTGACATCTCAACAGGTGGCAATAATTATTCATTTTTTTTTTGTTTTGCTTAGCTTGTCTTCAATTTTTGGCATGCGTTGCATACATACAACTTTTTTATCTTTCTTATTTTTGTTTTTTTTTTGTTTTCTTAATATTTGTTTTTTGTTGCCAAATGATCGTTTTTCAATTTATTGCTTACATATAAATGAAAAAATACTTATGTGTACTTAAGTACTTTAAATTGGCGTTTAAATATAGATATTTATTTGATCTTATTTGTTTTGCTTTTTTTTCTTTCGAAAGTTTCACTTTTCTAAGAAAACAAAATAAAAAAAAAACATTCATATTAGAATGTGACATTTGGGCTCTTGAAAATGCCTTAATCTCGAACATGCCCAATTCCCATATTGTACTTCAATTGACATTTGAAATATAAAAGTAAGATTTTGAAACCTTTAACATATGTATTCATGAATTAACAATAAAAGTAATATTTACTTTTTTCTTTTTTTCAGGTAAGCCTCAAAATAATTTTGATTTCATGTTTGTTTGCACGTAAGTTTTTGTCAAGATTGTTTTGTCAGCAGTAGTGGATATAACATTTGGGTATAAACGGAGAGGACTGATTTTTGTATATTTTAAGGAAATTACTAGACATTGAATTTACTAATATATATCAAAAATTCACTTCCTGAATTTAACCAAATCTGATTCCAACATCAGTTTTATAAAAAAAAACTCCAAAACTCAGTCCACAATGCAAACCATCTCTTATACCAAATATTTAAAAAGTTTCAAGCCAAATCTTACACCATTATTCTGCCTATCTCAACAGACCCAAATTTAAATAAAAACTCAGACCAAATATCACACAAAAATTCAGACCAAATCCGGAAACTCGGATCAAATTTCAGACCAGATTTTACCTAAAAATTTAGATAAATTTGCGAAAAAAAATTTTTTCAAAAATAAGTTTATGAAATTGGATTCTAAAGAACAACGAAAAATTATACATGTCTCGCCGTTTTAAAAGATTACATATATTTTTTATTTAGGTTAGCCAATTTTTACCAAATTAAGTATAATACTGTGTGCAAAAAGTAGTAAGACTTTTTAATTTAAATTTCGCGCGGAAACCCATTCATCAAAATATTATTTTTTTAAGGTTGGTATGTGCCAAATGTCACATCAAAATAATCATTAGTGTTTAGTATACGCTTGTCTTTCTGCAGTACAAAAGTACAAAAAGTGCATTCGGCGATTTTTACAATGAGTGAAATTATTCAACAAAGAAGTAGAAGTTCCATTAAATTTTGTGTGCGGAATCAAATTTCTGGTGCCGAAACGTTCAGAATGTTGCAAAAGGCCTTCGGTGATAATTGTATGTCGCGAGCCAGTGTTTTTGATTGGTACAAATTGTTCAAAGATGGTCGAGAACGCGTTGACGACGAACCACGTCCAGGACGGCCATCAACATCAACTGATGATCAACACGTCAATAATATCAAGGAATTGGTGCTCGAGAATCGACGATTAACAGTCAGATGCCAGAGACCTTACTGGCATCGTTGGAATATCGGAAGGATCAGTGAAAACCATTTTAAAACATCATTTGGGCCTAAGAAGAGTGAATGCACGATTGGTTCCAAAATCACTGCATTGGTTTTACGAGACCATTTTGCCTAAAATTCGACTGATATCGTTTCGCAACCACCCTATTCGCCTAACTTAGCACCGTGTGACTTTTGGCTATTTTCTACACTCAAAAAACCGCTTCGTGGACACCGTTTTGAGTCAATTGAAGACATTAAACATGAATCGCTAAGCGCATTGAAGGCTATTCAGGAAATTGACTTTAACAACTGTTTCGAGAATTGGAAAAAACGTTGGCACAAGTGTATTGGGGCCGGGGGGAATTACTTTGAAGGGAACGAAATAGATTTGGAAGAATGAATAAGAAAATTTGAAATTATGAACAAAGTCTTACTAACTTTTGCCCACAGTAGTAAGATAAATTCTTAGTTTTTGACAGAATTTGCCAGAGACTATTTGCCTGGAACGTATTAACAGATTAGTTGCCTCCTTTATGGGTCGTTGTTACCCTTTTCAGAACAATTAACTTCAACCACCGAAAATACCTCGCCTTGGTGGACCCCACCACCGTTGACTTAATCTATTATGGGGATTGATAGAGGGTGTATCAGTTTTGAAAGGTGGGGTAAAAGCACTGTCTTAATGTCAATTGGCTGCCATTTTGTTTTCACAAAAAGTTCAAATAAATGTGTGAAATTTATGACATTAAGTTGAAAAAATTAGAAGTCAAATGACCACTTCCTGAGTTAATGCTCACTTGTGCTCGTTTTACAGCATTTTGTACCCAAATTACTGATTTGGAAGTTTGTATTGCTCCATTGTTTTTTGTCAACTAATTCTTTATCTGTTCAACATAAATGTCTAAGCACAATGACATTTGACGCCGTTTGCAAATTTTATGACAATACTTGCTGATAAAGTTTTACTATTTATAAGTCATGCACTTTCAGACCCTTGTTATTTTTTTTGTGTTCAACTGTGTTTTCGAACCAAATGCCAAACCATCAAATGAAAACCAAATTTCAGAACAAAATTTACTCACAAAATAAACAAATATTCAAACTAAATCTCAAATCAAAAGGCAGACCTAAATTCAGACGAACGTTACACCATATTGCTCCAACTTATAGAAACCTAAAGACCTCAAGCATTATTGTCCCAAGCATCTGAAGTGTTACTGACTTCGAATACTACAGCTATCTAATCATTTCCATGTTAGTTTTGTTGTTGGTTCCTTGCACTACATAATATATTCACAGCTTTCAGGCCATAGCAAATGCTAGTGCTTAAAATATCTATGAGGAAGTGTGGCGGAGGAATGCATTAAGAGAGCGAGAGAGAGAACAAAGGTCTTAAGTTCGCTAGTGTCTTCTTATATGATTCTTATGATTATAAGAAGGCACTAGGAGATCTTCTTTTCCTCTCTATTTCTCACCTTTGAGCTGTTAATCGTAATACTCTTCTCTATCAAATCTTACATGTTTTCTTTTTCAATGCAATTCCTCCTTTCTCTTTCCCGTTAAGCTTTTGCCTTTTCTTCCCCTTCCGCGTCTTCCTCTTCTCTCATGTTTCCCTTCCCTTTCTTCTACAAATTTCACTTTTTTCACCTACCTTGTTCCCCTTTCCTATTTCTTTCCCCTTCTTCCTTTTCCCTCCTACTATCTAATATTTTTTCCATTTCCTCTACAGCAATCTTAACTTGATTCTAATTCAGCCCTTTGTCGCTGCCTCTCTTCGCCGCTGCATTCTTTCCTCTTTTAGAACTTCGCCTCTGCATTCATTCCTCTTTTAGAACTTCTATATTTTTATACTTTCTCCCTTCTCAATATAAGTTTTTTCTCTTGCCTCTTACACAACTTTCATTTTCTCATTCTTTCTTTTCTCTTGCCCTCTACGATTGCAGTGATCACCAACCATCACTGTCAGACGTTAGGTTTTATTCTATGTTACAGATATTATTGTCGCAGATATTTCTGAACTGAAGTGGTAGCGTTACCAATTTTTTGTTGTTTATATTGAATTATTTCCGATACTTTTAGTTTTTTTAGATTACTGTCAATTTCATAGCAGTTTCTGCCACTCAACAACTTATTTATAAACCATTATCACCACAAGAGTTATGCCAAAGCTGTGTACTTAAGTATTTTCGAGTATTGGAAATACAAAATAATAAAATATTCAAGTACACTTAAATGAAATATGAAATGAAAAAAATTTATAAGCGTATAGAACTTCAAGAACATTTTGTTAGAAAGCACTTGGCCTAGCAAAAAATAGTGTGTAATTACCGCAAAACTGTTCAAAACCACTTGGTTATCATGCATAGCTGCGGAAATTTTGTTGGTAGATTTTTTTCTTTGGCTATTTGCATAAATATTTTCAAATAAAGTTGAAAAAATGTAGGTCAACAGACAGCATTGACATGTACTTGTCGATGGTACATGGGAGAGAGAGAGAGAGAGCGAAAGAGGAGAACGAGAACAAGTTGTATTAAAAGTGTTTGTTTTACGCTAGTTTGGGAACAAAAATAAGCAAACAAAAAACTACCAAAAACATAAAGAGTTCACAGTTCTATGCCTAAAAACTGCAAACCCCAAACATGCATTCATTCGTTCACTTGCTATGGTCAGCCAGTCAGGCACACGCCACCAGCATCAGCAGCAACCAACTGTAAACCAGTTTCGCATTGAAGAGAACCTCAAAAAAGAGAGAGAAAAAAAAACAATAATATGATGGAGGAAAAAAAATGTGTACTAAGGTTTATTCAACTTTTACGTTCGCACGGCAACACTGTTTGCATTTACACACTTATTATTACATATACATAGGCAAAGATATATTTGCTACAATTTTTATACGAGCGCTTTCACCGCTCACTGTACAATTTAAACAAAAGAAGTACATAAATCTGCTGGCAAAAAATTCAGGAAAAAAATACACATAGAAAAAGGCTAACCAACCGAATGTTGCAAAAAAAGGAGTAGTAGCATAGATGCACAGAAAAAGTAGTGAAAAGTTTAAACTTTTATATAAAATTTGAAGTAATGTAATGTACGAGGAGTTCGCGATTTCGCGAGTGCCCTAGTCACCCCACTAAAGTTGTTGATCTCATTGCCACTCTCACTTCCTGCCTTTTTTCCTTCTCTCTTTTTATTTCCTTGCAACTCTCTGTCTCTTTCACTCAATGCCAATTCGTAAGCACTACTCTAAAATGTATGCTAGAATTTTCCACATGCATTTTTCTTGTTATTGTTTGTTTTTTGTTTTGCTACAAAAAGATTGTTTTTAGGCGATTTGGCTATTATTTTTATTTGTTTATTTTTTATTTTTACGCTACACAATCTGCACAAATTGTGTTGAAAATATGTTTTCAAATTGTTTGTATTTATTTTGGTGCAACATTTAGTTCTTAACACATTTTTATATATGTATGTATATTGTAGTTACGTAAAATATATATTTTTTGGAGTGTAACTTGGAGTGTTTGAGAAAGTAATATTTGTTACTTTCTATGGATTTATTTTACACATACTGATACTGTTCTGAGTAAGAACTCATTGTAGTCCTTTTTGTTCTCGGTTTTCACCTTTTTTTTCTCGCTCGCTTAATTGTGGCACACTTTTTTCCCACAGAATGCTTTTAGCCTTTGCATTTATGCTATGGATGTGTGCATGCAACAACGCTGAAAAATATGCAGCAATTAATTTTTTTTTAAATTCTTAAACGCACACACACATACAGTTATACATAAAATGTATACATTTTGTTTTTGTTCTGGGATTTTTTTAACATTCACTTCCTTCAGATAACATTATGACGATTGAATTAAAATGCTTTTAGTTAGAGTTGAAATTGCATAGCTTGCTGCCTGTCAATGCTTGAAAAAGTATTTAATTTAAATGAAAAAGTTTCACATTAATTAAATGCAATTAAATCAAACATGCTCTGTGTTATGTTTAATCGAAAAATATACATGCATATGTTTTTATCATATGTATATGCATATATTTTTTTTACGAACACAAATTCTATATACGTTTACAATTCTTAATGAAGAATTTATGAATAGGGTGCTATCACCAATTACATGTCTGAGACATGTTATCTATCTCTTTATAGGTCTCCTTGGTATTTGCATTCCCTTTCTCATTCTCCCTCCTTCTTCCTTCCACTTATCAAACTTCCTTCCATTCAACACAATGCTCTGCATTCATAGCGGTACAAAAATGTTGTATAAAAGTTAGAGGTTTTTTTCTCTCATGGCTCTTCAGTATTTTGAGCGTTCCCGGGTAAGTTCAGATATGATTGCTCTGGCGTTAAGGAATAATGCCAGTTTAGTAGCAATGTTTCCAAATCACTGAACTTTTTTTTTATAGATGTATGGTATTTTAAAATTTTGCAAGACTCAAGATTTTGATTCTTGATTCAAGATTGAAATTTCTAGCTTTAAATTGTTATCGAATTCAATTCGCTATATTTTTGATACACCATTTTGAATTTTTGATATCTCGACTTAATTTTGTAATTTTTAGCGACCTCCGAAACCTATATTTGGCTAATTTCCCCGTATTCCGTAGATTTTTCATGTTTCGAATACGCCGTTTTGGTTTAGCCATTTTGAATTTTTAAAATCTTGTATTGAATTCAGATTCAGGAACCTCAGAACTTGATGAATTATATCAAATTCGCTACGCTTTTCATGTATTTTATGTGCCACTTTAAATTTTTGATATATCAAATAAAATTTTGTACTTTTAAATCTTATGACTGAATCAGATCCAAAAATTTAAATCTACAATACATAATAAAGGATAAATTTCATTGAATTTTAAACATTTTCCGTGTTTTCAATCCATGATTTTCCGTTTTTAATATATTAGATATCTCAAAATTTAATCTGATATCAAATTCGTATTTACTTACTTACTTACTTTTAATGGCACAACAACCCATGGAGGGCCTAGGCCGAGCTTTTCGCATCCACTCATGTTGTGCGTGTTATATTTGTACATGAATGGAAGGGACCTACGAAAGGCGAAGTGAAAAGCTTTTCATAGGCAATTTTTTACTCTTGTAGGTTTGCCATTGCCTGCCAAGAGATGGTGCCGTGTAGAAAAATTTTTTTTTCTACTTTTTGATTCTGTCTGTGCCGAGATTCGAACCCCGGACACTGTGCGTAGCAGTCCAACGCACTGCCACTATGCCACAGCGACCACTGATGTATAATTTGGGGACTTATCATCCTCACTAATCTAAAGACCTAATCAAATTCAGTTCGTCATGATTGAAAAGTGGGACATTTTTTCGTGAGTAAATGCGTTAATTCAGAATCACGAATCTTACTGACTGAGATATTAGCTGCGTTTTATTCGCCAATCGCTCCTAGTTCTATTTTATTTCCCCTACAAGTATCACTAACAGTGATATTTGCAACAACATACTATAAGCTGCAGAGATAATGCATATAATTACAGCTGTTATGTATAACTTGCATGTTGTTTACCATCCCTGAGTTCTATAACAATCCGACTCTGAACTGTTAATAATGAAAGAAGAAATGTGACAAAATGTTCGTTGGAGAAAATAATGGAGTCACCAATGTAGTATTTAAAAATTTTTATTGCTGTTAGGACGGGTTCACACATTTATTAAAGAAAAGAAAAGCCTATGATCGTGTGCTGGAAAATCACCTCTAGCGTCAGTGTTGTTGAGCAGATTTATGGTATTGTGAATGACAACACAACGAAGAAGGGAGTTAACAACTTTATTTGTTTATTTGAACATTTTAAATGAGTTGGAGAATAAAACACAGCTATTTAATTGGTTGAGGGGAGGTTCCAATTGAAGTTGAAAATTTTCCCTATTGCAGTCGCCTATCATCTATTATATATTCTTTCAAACTTGAATGCCTACTTCGGAATCACCTTCAGTATTTATTTTCTTGAATTTTTCAGGGAAAACCAATTCTTCTTGTTTTAATTTCATAAACATTTACCCTAAAGATATAGAATTTTTTGAAGCAAATTTATTTTGTCATAAGTAAAGACCACTTAAAATGTTAATAGAATTAGTCAAAACAGGCCAATACCTCTCAATTCTCTCTAGTATTCTGGAATTGAAAAGAGAATTTATTCGATGATAAAAATCGTAAATCTTAAACCTTTTTCTTAATATGTTAAAGCGAAACAAAAATTCCATCATAAATCCTTTTATAATACGAGTATATACTCTCAACACAATAGAAGAGACCTCGCTCTATATTTACAACAGTATAAGTATATCTCGAGAGACTGCTTGTATGCGATGGTGAGATTGACAAGGAGTAGACAGAGAGAAAAAGTGCAGGTTTAAAAACCCTAACGGCCCTTCCCTTCTTCAGTGTGTAGCGGCTATAAGTTTACTTAGTAAATAAGTCTCTTTTGCCATGTGGTTGTATGTAAATAATTGACATTAATAGGTGACTTAGTAAAAATTCTCTATAACACTCTATATACATATTTAGTTCTTTTTTTTTAATGATACAAGGAAATGTTATGTTTATTTATTTTTTGGCTATTTGTTTCTTTGGCTACTTTTTTTTAACCATAATTTTTAAGTAATTTACTTTGCACGCGAAATTGTAATTTTGTTTGTTTTTTTTGCGGCCTTTCTTCTTTGTGTTAACAGTAAAGTGTGAATTACCTATAAAAATTAATAAGAACTAAAAGTTAAAAGCTGTGTTAGCGAAGAAAAAAACCGATATTTAATTTGATGGCGATTTTCGTGTTTGATAGGCACAACTTTTGCAAAATAGCCAATTTACAGTTTGTTGGTTTGTTGGCCCGGATTTTTTCCCTTATTACTTTATTTGAAGCTAACCAGGCTATTAATAATTTTTCCTTTTTTAATTTGAATAATAATAATGAATTCATGCATAAAATAATTTCTTAACTACTTGCTTGTTGCTAATGGGACAAACAAATACTTTATTCTACATATAGCTATTAAATTTAACTTATGTCGTTAACTTAGGGTCGTTATGGTTGATGTGTTACATATGTGCTGCAGTGTTATGAAGGCTACCAAGGTTCAATACTCGGCACAATCGAAAAATATATAGAATTATTCCATATGGTATCACGTGTCAGCTTCCAGGTTAAGCTTTCCTAAGGAAAACTATTCACTTCGTCATTTACATCCAGTTATCCGGTTTCGGAAAAAGTTTCCCATTTCATATACAATAGTATTAACTATATAACTATTTGCCATCAATAATTAGTATAAGTCTTAGAAATTTATTTAACCAGAAACTATAACATCTACAAATATCTTAAAAACAAATATTAACCCTAAAACTATGTAAACCCGCAAAGAAATTAATATCGAGGAAAAGATAAATAAACAAACGAAAATACAATCAAAAGTGTTAAATCATGGCAAATAAAGGGAAACTAATAATAATAATACGAAACTAGTAATCAAAATAGTAATAATCAACAAAGAAGCAAATATTAATACAAAAATTAACACCTCGGACAATGTGAACTGAAATATAATATTTCGAAAGCAAAATGAAAACAAATGGATGGAGAGATGGACAGACTGATTGACTGGCTCACTGGTCGGACTAACTAACCAAACCATTGCCAGTGATAATGATAAGTAACAAAAACAAAAAACAAAATGTATAACAAATAAACTTTTAATACCCACAAAGAAAGTAAAAAAACAAAAAAAAATTCAATGTGAATGAATAAAACTAAAATCCATAAACAGAATGAAAAAAAAAAAAAAAAAATAAAAACAAATATGTACGAAAATAAAAAGGAAAGCAATTGGTATGAGTAAAGGCAACGGCAGAAAATAATAGAACGGTACAGTGGTTTCCGCTTAATTGAGCTAACATTTGTGGTATGGAAAGCCTATATATGTATGTATAAAATATACCAACCGTTAATTCAAAGTAAGCGGTTATTTTTCATAATGCGTCAGTTGTGCAATTGCCGGGTAATAAATAAAGTTTTTGTAATCTAGTTAATAGGTTCAGAAGTATAAATTTTTTGATTGATTTAATTGAATTTCCTATTTTATAAAGGGTGTTTTTTTTAGAAGTGTTGTTTTCAATCTGGCAATACTTTTTCCGGAGTTGGTCTTTTTGACAGTTATCACTTGATTTATGCTCGGTTTGGCCATTTCATAATGAATAGACTTACCCCTGAACAACGTTCGGTGAATGGGCCCAAAACGAGATGGCCACCGATTCCGATTTTCACAAGAAAATTTTGTTAAGCTCTCTTTGGTTGAATGGGTACGTTAATAAGCAAAATTGTCGCATTTGGAGTGATCATTATCCACACACAAGCCATTGTTGAAACGCCGTTACATCCTCAAAAAGTCATTGTTTGGTGTGCTCTATGGGCAGGGGGAATCATTGGTCCATATTTCTTCAAAGATTAAGCCGGTCATAATGTTACAGTTAATGGGGAACGCTATAGAGCCATGATTAATGACTTTTTCGTGCCTGAATTGGAGGATGTTGATGTGGACGACCTTTGGTTCCAACAAGACGGCTCTGTATGCCATACAGCCAACGAAACAATCAATTTATTGAAGAAAACTTTTGGTGAGCGTATTATCTCGCATTGTGGGCCTGTGGCGTGGCCTCAAAGGTCGTGCGATTTAACACCGCTGGACTATTTTTTGTGGGGTTATGTGAAGTCCCTTGTCTACGTATATAAGCCCGAGACGATTGACGCCTTAGAAGAGAATATTCGGCGCGTTATCACTAACATGCGGCTCCAATTGCTGCAAAAAGTGGTCGAAAATTGGGCCTCTCGGCTGGAATTTATTCGAATCAGCCGTGGCGCGAATCCTTATCTTTATAACTAAGCTAAATTCTTGGCCATAACATTAAATTATTTGCGTTTTATTTCTTCTTGAAAATCACACTTCTAAAAAAAACATCCGCTATATTATATTTTTCTTAAATGGATCAGTTGGGCATTTAACCGAGTATCAGGTAAATGATTCATTTCCTTAGTTACATAGTAGCATTAAAGTCTTTAAATATTTTTGGATGGCGGAATTACGCAGAAACTACTGTCAAGTAAGTATGTCGCACAAAAACAGCAAATATTTTCACTTAACTGATTTTAGTGATAAATATGCGGCGATTGTTAGCCCAACAGATGGACGAATGGACAAACAGCCCACTGTATGAAATACAAATTGTGTGGATGAATGAATGGATGGATGGAACGGAAGGATTTACAGAAATATCGGCTGAAAACTATGGAAGGATGCATGGACAGACTGAATTAAACGTGACAGCGGAACAGAATTGCAGTTTTGCAGTTCTGTCATAAACAACAACAACAAATAGTAACAACAACAGCAACAGCAAAGTAACAAATATTGACATTAGCACAACGTGCTCTTTTGACACGTAGTCAAACAGTTGGTGGTGGTGGCTAATGCGAAGTGCAAAGTATAGTGTGCTTAAGAAGCAAAGGGTGTCGAAAAGTTTTGGTGGAAGGCTAAACATATTGCAATAGTAGAACAATAAGAATGATTTTCCTTCTATCTCTCTCTCTGTCTCTCTCTGTCTAGTTCCCTTAATTCGACGGTCTTTTACCGACTCCCCTCTGTCTATATATGTGGGTATTTGTTAATAAAGCATTTTATTATTAGTTTTTGTAGTAGTGTTCATTTTTTTCTTTCTTTCTTTTCTTTTTCAGTGTGTGTTTGTAAGTATCTAAGTATTATTATTACTTTATCCCCCTTTGGTAGTTTCATTTCATTTTTGTAGTCTACGTTAAGGCGACAAGTAAAGGATTTGTGCAGATTTGTTTGTGTGTGTGTGTGTGCGCGAACAGCAAAAGATCATTTATTTTCTGTTTAACAATATTTAGGGATTTTGTTTTTTTGTACGTTTCTGTTGTTTTTGTATTTTTTCCTCATGGTTTTGTTGTTGGTGGTGGTGGTGGTGGTGGTGGTGGTGGTGGTGGTGGTGCGGTGTTGTTCGAAAGTGCCCATATGGAGGGTGATGGTTGTCAGTTTTTCATGTAGATATAAAAACTTTAATACCTTTCGAGTACTATTTTTTCTTTAATGACTACAGCATGAACAATCAAGACAGAGAGAAAGAGATGTTAAAAGATAACATTTGATTTTGTGATTTTATTGCAAAGTGAAATGAGTTGCAGTTGAGATTAAAATGATATTAAGTACCTACATAATAGATACTAACATCTACCGTCTACCTACACATCAAACTTTATGTATATCAATATGAAGGCGACTTGATACATATGTTAAGTAATGTAGTAAAGTGCCATTTTATTGATATTGGTATTGGAATTGCTGTGATAATAGAAAGGATAAATTTTGGTGGGTTTTTGCTGATCGACTTGGAATAATAGTAAATTAGTGTCATGAAATACGATCACAGCGGACTGAAAACTTTTAGAGACATAAATTTGTTCGTCATGGTAGGGAAAGAGGAATGGAAGCTATGGCATTAATTTCATTTTCATAATGAACAAGTTTGTCCCAGACAAATTTGTAGAACCACACATCCAGCGAGTCGTTATGTATGATCTGAAACCTCCGCTGCATCGTTGCTTGCTACATGTCAAGCTTGAAACTTTCATCTTTTGATCTTAATCTTAATAAAATTGTGATAGATCTTTTAGGCGATTTGCCTGTGTTTGAACAAATGTTTTCAGCGTAGCTACGAGACTACAGAAAACTTTTCATCGTCTACCTTAAACCGCTGTCAGGCACTTAACACTTCTCCAACGACAAAGAGATATTTCAGTGAAGACAATATGTAACCATCAAATGGACCTTCAGGGTTACTGAAGTTCCAAATATTTTTGAATGAGGAATATTTTCACTGAAGCCTATCCTTATTATTTCTAATGGTTCACCAAATAGTAATAAGATTTTAGCGCTAATTCAATTTTCTAAAAATCTAGTATTGGTCGATGATTTTAAATTAAAAATTGATTCTGACCCGAACTGATTTTCTATGGAGAATATTTTCTCTAAATTGTTTTTGTTATTTTAATATGATATTAATGCAAGAAGTAGTAATTTTTTATTTTTTGGGGGGTGTTTATTAAAATAGTTGGACTTGGATGGTTTTGATCTTCGATGAACCCTACTACTGTTCGATGGAGAATATTTTTCACCCTGACCGGTTGCGCTACCTTTTACCCCTCATGGGCATATAGGTCTATATGGTTATGATCAAATGATTTATCATGTTAAGCAACTTATTCTTAGGGATGAAACATGTAGAAGTTTATATAAGTATTTGGTCCCGCATATACCAAAATTTTTTAAATCAGGCCTCTATAGCGAAGAAGTTTTAGAGAAAATATGAGTACAGGAAAGGATCATCAATTATCCTTACTCATTAGCCATCTGATTCGAAGGTGTCAACGTTGTACGGGCTACAAAAAGATATTAAAACTTAACTCCTACCATTAATTGCGGCAATATCAAAAGGCACAACATCTACTGAAATAAAAATGCAAACCCACCACCATTGCAAAAAGTTTAAAACAATAATAAGCTAAAGTGATTTGTTTCAACTTGTTCTCGTAATTTATAAAAACTACCCTTAAAGTTTTTATTTTAGAGAAGCATGAAATGCTTAAAAATCGATCCAAATTAAAAGAAAATAAGTAAATTTCTTCTTCTACTGCTGCTGATGTTGCTGCTCTATTGCATGATGCAGCAATGTGAAACGCTTGACAGCAATTTAAAAAATTTGTCATTTAATGAAAGAAGGAGGTACAAAAAAGTAGAAGCAAAAAATATGAGATATGATGAAGAAATCACTAGTGATGTGTTTCATCATAAAACAAAATATCGGAACAAAAAACCGGCAACTGAGAATGTACACCAATTTCTGAAATTTAAAATACATATTCGAATATTCTGACTTTTTGCTTTTTCCCTTGACATTTCAATGCAAAAAATGTTACCAACACAAATACAATTTTCACGTGCGCTTGTCATTCACCAATACCCCACCAATATTCTCAGCTTACAGCCATAACGAATTCGGGTCCGTGATGCAAGAAAAAATGATATTCTTGGTGGAAAAGGCAAAATATGGTAATAAGAAGCAGGCAGCAGAAGCAAAAAAGGATTTATGCTTCGTTGCATTTTTGATAGACGTATCAGAGCGTAGCATATTGATGGCAAGTTTTCACATTTTACGGATATTGAGCAAAAATTCATTTCATTTCATTCCCCTTTCTTTGTTGTAGCGTTGCTTGCGATGAGCTTGGGTTGCTGTTGATATTCGTGCTCCTGCTCCTGCTCCTGCTGTACTCTATTTCGTCCTTCGGACAACGTAGCATTTGATTTTTAGTTTCCCCTCTTACTTACTGCTTTGGATTTATATATTTGACTTTTTAATGTGAGGATATTAAAAAATGATTAATTATATGCAGGAAAGAATGGCATCATTGATTGGGTACATATAAAGCAGTGGCGTGGTCTGATTTTGTTTAGTTATGGGGAAAGCATAAAACATTGAATATATTTTGGTCACTTTGGCGTAGTTGGTGGTGCGGTAATGTCAAGTGCAGTCAGGTCTTATACCTGGTCTTTCCAACGGAGATTAGGACGTCCTCTTCTGCGTGTTCCCCCTCCGCTCAATACGACTCAGCCAGCGAAGCCGCTGCATTTTTATACGCTTGACTATTTCAGTGTCGGCGTACAACTCATACAGCTCATCGTTCCATTTAATCTGATACACGTCATCAACGCATACTGGACCATAGATCTTATGGAGTATCTTCCTCTCGAACGCTCCTAACAGCCAACAGCCTCTCATCATTGATGGTCAATGTCCACGTCTCTGCGCCATACTTTAGGACGGTAAGGATGAGGGATTTATAGATCGTTATTTTCGTCGGTCGAGAGAGGGCTCTACTTCTCAATTGCCTACTGAGCCCGTAGTAACACCTGTTGGCAAGAGTTAGTCTCCGCTTGATATCAAGGCTGACATTATTGTTGGCGTTTATGCTGGATCCTAGAAAAACGAAATCCTTGATGACATGAAAAGTATAATTGTCAATAGAGACATTTTGTCCAAGACTAGACTCACTCGATGAGATTCCCTTTCCAGGTTGGAGAATGCTGCAATGACTGCGCGCGTTGGTGCCAAAGATGTCAATATTATGAGCGTATGCTAGCAGCATGACAGAACCTTATATGCAATATTAAGAAGGCTTATCCCACGAATTAAAATCCGTACTAAATTTTGACCAAAGCTCAGCCCATAATTTAAGCCAAAATTCAGACCAAAATTTAAATCAAATTCTAACCTAATCTCAAACCGATATTCAGAACAGAATTTGGGCCAATTTTAAATCAAATTCAGACTAAAACTTAAATGAAAATTCATTCCACAAATCGGGCCAAAACTTATACCACAAAGGTCAGACCAAAATTCAGACTAAAATCAAACCACAATTAAGTTCGGTATTAAGTCCGTCCAAAACTAGAACCGGAATGCAATAGACAATGCAAATACAAATTTAGATCAGAACTCGAAACAAAATTCAGACAGAAAATCAAACCGTAAATCATTCCCAAAGCAGATTAAAAGACCTCAAATTCAGACCGTGATGCTATTAACTGGTTCTGCAATTTAGAATAATGGTAGTCCAAGCCTTTTTTTCTTCCTTTTACTGGCACAACAGCCCATGGAGGGCCTAGGCCGAGCTTCTCGCATCCACTCATGTTGTGCGTGATATATGAAAGGCCAACCCACTATCAACTACACCACAGCACCCACAGTAGTCCAAGTCTATCTCAGAAATAGTTGCTTTGTAGAAAAATTTTAAAAGATTGTGGTCATCCGCATTTGTGGGATGGTGTTGCAGCCCCCTCTGCATCCACCATTGACTATGAGGATACGCTATTTAGATAAATAAGTAATAACATGAAATTTCCATTTTTAATTGGAAGATTTCTACACTTCAAGCTAAATAAATGAAGATTAATTGTTTCTTTTATATATTTTTATGTGATATTCGGAATTTATTGAAATATTAAACTTCGGCATTGAATAAATTGTGCAACAAAAAATTAGAAGAAGTATTAAATGGAAGTTAAAAGAAGAAATAGAAGATTCCATCGAAAAGTAAAGTGTCGTATGATATTGGCAAAAATTAGTTTTAAAACTTTAAGGCTTATGCCTTTATTCCAAACACATACAGAGTGACACAATTTCTGCTGCTGTTGCTGGGTGCTGCAAAAAAACAAATAAATTTCATTTAACCAACGCAATGTGCATACATCCTTAACCTATAAATAATAAAAATAGCTAGAATGCATTCAGCTACCGAGAAAGAGCAGAGTATGAAGCTGGAGTATGTTGCAGGAAGACAACAGCAGAAAAGAAAGTAGAAGGACCAAGTGAAAAATGCTGAAGGCAGGAGCAGAAATAGTGCCTATCTTTAGACATGACATACTATACATACATACATAGACCAAGTGAAGCAAGCCAACCAATATATTTTATCTATGTCAACTCAAATGCACACGCACACATACAAATACTACACACTTGTGACTTACACATATGCGAATATGTGTGTGTTTTTTTGTTATCCTTTTGTACCTTTTGTACGTTGTAGTAATAACGCACTCAATTGAAAGATTAAATTGAATTTCTATAATTTTTTCTTATTTTTTTTATGCTTTTACTTTCAGTATTTCATTCATTCATGCATTGTCCTGTGCATATTTCCTTTTTGGTCTTAATGTCCTTTTTTCCCTACGCAAACACACACACACACAAAATTTTTTTTTTTAAATTGTTTCCAACTCGCACATATTTTAGATGCTCTTTCTTTCTCTTTCTTTCTTTCTTTTTTTCACAGTTTTTCTATCTTATTCTCGCTCTGTCTATGTGTGGCATTTGAAGCAGGTAATAACAACAGCTAAGCAATTTTACTGAGTTTTTCTATTTGATATAGTGCATTTGAATTGAAATTGTGTCTGAAACTGTGTCATAGACTTGTGTGAACAAAGCGAAAGTAACTGCAATTTACTGTGGTAATCAAGTTAGTTAATAATATGTACATATGTGCTGCGAAATTTAATGTAGTTTCTTTTTCATGCATTTTGTTTGTAACAAAATGAAGCTACTTACTTATAAAAGTTATAAATTTGTATGTATACATAATACAAATACATATACAAGGTAGGGCAAAAGTACTGTCGTAATGTGAATGTGCCATAATTTTTGTCATTTGTTAACAATAAGCAAACGTCGAAATCACAAATTTGCAGCCAAAATGACGTAAAACAAAGACGTCATCGATATATTGAGCTTACACAAAAAAATTTAATATTGCTGTTTTTTTTAAGAATTTTAAATACGTGTGATTAAAATAGACTTTAATTTTTTTCAAAAGACTAGATATACACAAAAATGCTGTGATTTAATTTTAAAAATGAGAAAATTCTTTAAGTAAAATGGCAGACACGGAGCTTGAGCCGAGAAAAAATATACATTTTACATGAAAATCCTTCACAGGCCCAAAAAAAAAGGTTGCAAAACTAGTGGTTGCAACGGTAAAACGAACCATTAAAAATTATAAGAAGAATCTTTCTGTTGAGAGAGTTAACGGCATCGACAGAAAAGGTGGTCCAGTGGACAAAAACTTTCTGGTTTAATTAAACACCTCTTGAAGAGAAGGCCATATGGAGCTGCCCGCGATACTGCTTCAAAACTTGAAAAAGTTATGTCCAAAAATCAGAAAATTTAAACCAGAGCTGCATCATGGATGATGAAACACCTATGTGAAAGGTGACATTCATTGTCTGGACAGAAATTTTACACAGCCCAAGGCTAGAGGCCAGTATTCCCAGTATTCTATTGGCCTGATCTGGCCACGTCATATTATGCCAAGAAAGTTATGAGATGGCACGATGATACTTCATAGAGTACCTGTTGTCTCAAAGGAATGCAACCCAAAAAATTGCCCAGAGTGCCCAGAGATTGAGCGTTAATGGGCTATGAGTAAGTGGTAAATTTCGAAATTATTTCAGAAATTATATTAAATTTTTAAACATATAAAGAAAAAACAAAAAATATATTTAAAAAAATATATATATGAGGCTTTGAAAGAAAATCATTTTTTTTGTCATCGGGGGATAAACTTTTCGTGTACACTCCTTATATCTATATAGACAACCTTTCATGCGAAACATTTTCTTTCAAAGAAATTTCAACTAAGATCTAGATTTGCAGAACAAAAAGGTGTGAAAAAAATAAATTTTCTGTGGAAAGGTTCCATCCTAGATGGAAGATTGATAGGTGGGAGGAAGAAGGAGGGATAATGAGAGAGGGACTGCAATCACAGGATACCAATAAAGAGATAGGCAGTCATTTCGGCTAGTGCCTATGCCTTTACCACAATGAACTTCAGTTTATAAATGTCGAACGCATGTAGCGCCAAAGGCCGAGATTTTCATATCCACTCATGTGGACAATTTTCTTTTACTACTTTTTAATTTTGCCTGTACCGAGATTCGAACCCCGGAGACTCTACGTAACAGTTCAACACACTACCGCTATGCAGCATCCACTTAAAGAGCTTTCAAAAAAAAACTAAGTAAATAAATTGAAGAAAACAGAATACATACCAAAGTAACATTCTCTGTTAATAAAAGTTCCGTCCTTAAACATTGACTCTCGAAAAACTTTCAATATAGACCCAGTTGTGCGAAACGAAATAAAGAAAATATAATAGTTATCCATGGAACACGCTCTCCGAAAAAACGTTCCACTGTGGAGGCTGGAGCAGAAATATAGGAGCCGAACTGTATAAAACAATAGCTCCGAAAAAATGTAGGATGTGAAGGTCCGCAGCAAAAGTAGTAAAAAAAAAAGTTGTTTCGAAGACAAAATGTGGAAAGTTAAAATTTTGTATTCTCTTTGAAGCGAAATTCAATCGGAATGATTGCGAATCTTATTTTATTACATTGCGCATGGCGTAGCGGAACTGGTTTGAATTTTTTTATTCATTTCGTTCTTTACTACTATATGATTGAGACATTTTTATATTGGAAATTATAAATTCCTTTCGTTTCGTATACAAAAAGTTTAATTTTTTTGTTCCTTTGAAGCGATTTGCTTTTGGAATTGATCGGAAATCGGTTATTTTCCATTTCGTTTTTAGCCTTCCCAAATTCTTTCATTCCAAACCGATGAACTTATGTTTAACAATACAGTGTTCTACTATTGAGTAAAAAATAAGCAGCAATAATTTTTTGTACACTTTCATTTAATCCTCATATCCTCATATTCATATCGTTAAAAATAGAAGAAGTTTGAGAGAAATGACCACCAGACCAAGACGGGAATCGATACAATAGGGCAATATACTACCAACTACGACACAGTGACCACAGTGGGTCCATGCTGCATATTATCTCCAGTGCTACCTCTATTAAGCTGCTTCTAGACGAGACGACATTGTCTTAAGGCAAATTTTGAGGTCGCAGAACTCGAATTTGCAAACTGTTTTACTCCATCACGTCAGGTTTTCGAGATAACGGTACTTGAAATAAGAAGATTGGGTTTGTAAGAAATGTGTTTAGGGACGAAAATTTGATTTCGTAAATATCCAAGTGCTCAGTATTTTTTGAAAGGTAATACTTCCACCAGAAAAATTGTAGCAAAAACTGTTTTACTTTTACTTACTTCTAATGGCACAACAGCCCATGGAGGGCATAGGCCGAGCTTTTCGCTTTTCGCATCCACTCATATCGTGCGTGTGATATTTGTACATGAATGAAAGGGACCTACAGTTTTATGCCGAATCCGACCGGCGAAGTGAAAAGTTTTTCATAGGCAATTTTTAATCTTGAGGTGGTGCCGTTTCGAAAAATTGTTTTTTTTTTTTTTTTTTTTTTTGATTTTGGCCTGTGCCGAGATTCGAACCCCGGTCACTCTGCGTAATAGTCCAACAAACTACCACTACACCACAGCGACCTCATGAATACTATCGAGGGTTAAATTGAACTATGAGTATGAAGGCTTCGTCAATCATTAGACGGTATGCAGTTTAAAAGATTGTTAAAAAATATTAAAATTTGAGTGAAAATTGATCAGTTTCAAAATAATATCAGAAATGATATATGTACCTATATACGAGGTGTGATAAAAAAATAACCGTATTTCGTGAGTTACGTACATATGTTCGATTTTCGCATTTTTTTTCTGTTATGTTGGTACACATGTCTGTTATATATGTTGGCAATATCAACCATTTTGGATTGTCAGTTTGTTTTTGACAGATAAAAAGGTTAGTCGTGTTTTGGTGTGCTCTTCGATTTTTTACTATTCGAAAAAATGGATCAAAGAAACTGTATTCAGTTTTGTGTAAAAATTGAAATTGAATGCGCAAGGACATTTGAAATGTTGACTGTGGCCTTTGGCGAGTCTACTATGAGCAGAACACAAGTTCAATTGTGGTATAACCGGTTTAAGGAAGGCCAAGAAGATGTCAATGACGATGCTCGTCCTGGTCGCCCGAGTACGTCAACAACCGATGAAAACATTGACGCAGTGAAGAAAATGATTTTGGATAATCGTCGAATCACTATCAGAGAAGTTGCTGATGATGTTGGCATATCGTTCGGCTCATGCCACGCAATTTTTACGGATGTTTTAGGCATGAAACGTGCACCATGATAACGCACCAGCTCACACATCGATGCTTGTGCGTAAGTTTTTGGTCAAAAACAAAACCGTTATCATGCCTCAACCACCGTATTCACCGGACTTGGCCCCGCTGACTTTTTCCTCTTCCCAAAACTGAAGACACCGATGAAAGGAAAGCGTTTTGGAGCTGTTGGCGATACCAAAAAGCGCGTTTCAGAAGTGTTTCGAGGATTGGAAAAAACGCTGGCATAAGTGTATTATATCTGAGGGGGATTACTTTGAAGGGGACAAGATAGTTGTTGATCAATAAATAAATACTTTTTGAAAATAACGGTTATTTTTTTATCATACCTCGTATAAGTATAAGTATTATAAAAGTAATATATTAAAAAATATATGTATGTAAAAATTCCACAAGTGTCACTACCATAAATAGCTACAGCAAAACGTGTGCCATGATAAACTTCCCAATCATCAATATCACAAACACATATTTGACAGAAATTTGACAAATAGTTGACAGCATCATGCAGCAACAACTGAAAAATGTCTAAACTCATTAGTCACGCCAAATGTCAATATCATTTAAGATAAGTACAATTTGAAATTTTCACCAATATTGCGAATAACTTGATAAAGTGAATAAATGAGTGAATTCATCAATATGAATGCTAGAAAGGAAATGAGAGTGTGAGAAAAGCTTTTGCGAACACGTGCATAAGAAAAATAGAAAATTATTATTATTATTAAACGGCAGGAAGAAAAGATATTAGAAAATTACAATAAGTCAAGTGGAAATGTGAAATTACTTCGTATTAATACAAAAATCATATTTATATGTACACAATTTATTAAAAAGAAAATGTGTGCAAAAAAAATTAAGAATTTTTTAAGAATTTTTATATGAGTCACGGACAACTTTTAAACTGACAAATTTCAACTTCAATTTCGGAAAAAGAAATTGACATTCATCAATTCATTTAAGAATCGATTCAATTCTTTTCTTAAATATTTTTCTTTTTTGTTTAATTAATTACTTAATTATTTTATATTTATGACTGTCATATTAATTAATTGCGCTAACAATGTCCCACTATCAAAACAACACCAATGGGTAGAAGAAGAAAGGAATAAATACCAAATACTTACATGAATAGATTTGGAAATAAAAAATTATACAATAACTAATAAAAAAATAATTTGTTAGTTAAGAACAGAGCTGCCATGATGCCAAGAAGGCCAGATGCTGCCAATAAAAATCACTTCAATTAATAATAAAAGAAAAGGAATACAAATTAAACGCAAACTTTATTCATCGTCAACGATATTGCCATCATTGACAATTCTTCAATCCGCCATTGTCGTCAGTTGTATGTGGGTATTTTTATGGGTTAATTACTATTATATGGCAATCATCAAGCATCAAAATTATACAATACATACTTTAGTGCTATACTCGTAGTAGCGTAGTAAGAGTAAATAAAATTGAAATTGATTGAATTGATTTGTGTGCGTTTGTATGTATGTATGTAGTTAAAAAGTGAAGTGGTCAAATGACATTAGCACAAATTCATATTGAAAAAACTGATCAAGTTGGTTGAGTTTGGTGCTGCTTTTCTTGAGCTTAATAAATTCTTTATGTCTATTAGCAACTTGAATTTTGATTTGGTTTTACTTTTATGGGATACTAATTTTTATGCCAAATTGATTGAAATTTTAGAAGAAAATGATTTAGTCTTGATTACAAACTGTCACTGGCTGTCATTGAATATTAATATATCTTGACTTACGCGTTACTATTTTACTTCATTTGCAGCCATTTTGGTGCTTTCTGTTAACCATCACTTTAGTTTGACTCCACAGTAATCACTCGGCGAATCAAATATGCTATAGTAAAGTAGTTGCCGTGGTGTAGTTGATTGGCAGTGCGTTGGTGTCGGAGAGTGCATTGGTGTACGCAGAGTGTCCGTGATTCAAATATCGGCACAATCAAAATCAGAAATTGGAAAAAATAAATTTTGAAACGGCATCACCCATGGCTAACTTACAAGAGCTAACTAACAAGAACATGAAAAGTTGTTCACTTCGCCGTTTAGAATCGGCTCAAAACTGTAGGTTTCTTTCACATAAAACACGCACATCATGAGTGGCTGCGAAAAGCTCGGCCTAGGCTCTCCATGGCAGAAGAAGAAGATAGTGAACATTTTTCTAATTAAAAATTCTCGGTAATAAAATTTTCTATAAGTAGTACCTAATAGATTTCGGAAAGGTATTGGTATGGCAAGAAAAAAAAATAGTAAAATTTTGCTATGATTAAACAAATGCCCAAGAAAATCTTTTTGTGTAAAAAATGTTTATACATATGTAGTAAAATTTATACCTAATTTAAAACTGATGTAGTAAAAATTTACAATAGTAAGCTATTGGTATAGTAAAAACCAAACATTTCCAATACTAAAAATTTCCAACTGTAAATATTTACCTTGGGAAAAATTAGCTGCGGTAAAAGTTTGCTATAGTATAAATGCTATAGTAAAAATTTGCTAAGATAATAATTTCCTTTAGTAAAAGTTTGCTATATTCGAAGTTTGCATTAGTAAAAATTTGCTTTAGTAGAAGTTTGCCTTAGTAAAATTTTGGTATAAAGTAGTAAATGTTTCCCATAGGAAAAGTTTGGTATAGGTAAAGTTTGCTACAGTAAATATTAGCTATAGTCAAATTTCGATATAGTGAAAGTTTGCTATAGTAAAACCTTGCTATAGTAAATTTTTGCTATAGTAAAAGTCTAATATAGTAGTAAACATTTTTTAAAGTTAAAGTTTGCTCTAGTAAAAGTTTGCTATAGTAAAAGTTTGCTCTAGCAAAAGTATACTATAGTAAAAGTTTTCTATAGTAAAAGATTGCTATAGTAAAAGTTTGCTATAGTAAAAGTTTGCTATAGTAAAAGTTTGCTATAGTAAAAGTTTGCTATAGTACAAGTTTGCTAAAGTAAACGTTTTCAATAGCAAAAATTTACTGTAGTTCAAGTTTGCTGTAGTAAAAGTTTGCTGTAGTAAAAGTTTTTATAGTAAAAGTTTGCTCGAGTAAAAGTTTACAATAGTAACAGTTTGCCATAGCAAAATTTTTCTATACCCAAATTTTTGCTACAGTCCAAACATGCCGTAGTAAAAATAATCTTTTATAGCGATTTCTTTTGACAAAAATGGTTATATAAAAAATATTATATAAAAAAAAAATTATATAAAAAAATATATCTACATAGAAAAAATGTGCGCCAAGAAAAATTAGCTAGAGTTAAAACTCTAGGAAAAATTTGACTTAAGGTACCATTTGGTTTGCTACATCTGTATGTAAAATTCACTAACTGGTCTCAAGCTCATCTCTTTCCTGTCTCCTGGGTAATATTAAGTTATCCTTTTCCGTTTGTACAATAAATTTTTGCGCAAACTGGTAACGACACACGTCTGTGTTTGATAGGTGTGTCTTGGAAGGCATTTTTCTCATGTATGGCGTTGTTGCGCACGAAGGTTCTATTTGAAAACACATGCGCGTCGTGAGTGGTTAGCTTTACGTAAGTTACATAAGTATCGACAAATTTTTATATCCACGTCAGTTAAAAAGTGTTGATGTGATACTTTAACTGGGTCAAAATATACGACATTTTAGTAATTAACAGCGACAAACACTTTTCTGACAATAATAATAAAATAAACATCTTAATATTTTCACTATTCTAAATATGTATTTTGAAAACACTTTTAAACGCAAGTAAACAGTAAACAACTAGGAACGATAGCTGCTATTCCTCCAATGAGGAATGTACTCGTATGTACTATGTGAATTTTATTACAAACCATAACTGCAACAATAACGACAAAAAGAGCAACAAAAATAATAGTTATAATAAATAGTACGATGATGCTATGCTATTGCTGCTGCTAAGGCATTGGACCACAACATATTTTTTAACAGCTGTTGCTTCCGTCGGACGGTTGGTCGATCGATCGCTGTAACTGTTGCTGGTGTGGTTGAAGGCAACACTCTAGCGCGTCGCGACAGTGCAATTATTTTATCACTACCTCAACAACAACAACAACAACAGCAACAAAATTTTTATGTGCTATAACTATGTGATATGTTGCAGTTGTTGCTGTTTTTGGCTCGTTTATTCATTTGTATACTTTTAACACTCTTGAGATACACTTGCAACTGAGTGCCATTAAAAAAAAAATAAGCACTGCTGTTTTTGTTATTGTTGTGAAAATAGCCATAAACACTTTGAAGCGATTAAAGTGGGCGTGTACACAGCGTACCACATAGTAACATAGCAGCAGCAGCAAGCAGTAACAACAAAAATATTGCATATATAAATTTTTCACATATTTATAAATGCATCTTTGTATGTTGCTGCTGCTGCTGCTGCTATCAATTGCATTACTGCCAATGAAATACTATACCAGCAAGTACTCGTATATGTGTTGCTAGCAACAGCAGCAGCAAGCGTCGAAAAAATATATTGCATAAAAAATTTGCATTCACCAAATCGACCATAAAGTTGCAATAAACTGTAACTTGAAAAAAATAATAATAAATAAAATAAAAGTGCAATTTGCGCACTTAAAGTCAGTGGAAGAGCTTGGAGTTTGTGTGTGTGTGTGTGTGTGTGTATGAGTGCGGAGAGAGGAGGGTTAATGAATTGCAAATAATAAAATTATTAAATTGGCTGCTTGCTTCTTGTTGCTGGCTTTGTTGTTCTTTTTCAATGAAATCCACAATTCAACAATACAATGACAAAATTGGCAACAAATGCTGTTTTTGATATGTGCTGGGAAAAATATGATATTTGTGGAAATTTATTTTCACTGGTATTGAAATGGCACATACATACCTATCAACTTAATTTGTCGAATCATTAAATTTTTCAATTGCCTCTGGCAATTTAAATTGGGCTTATACTCATACATTGTTATACCGTGTTACTGACGGTATAAAAAATGCCTATGAATACTTAAGGATAGAAACTTTTCACAAGGAGAGATCCCGACTTTCCAGCTTTATAAAACCACGCTCACTAATTTCTTTAGGTTTTAGAACAAGTCCATACTTTTTACACTACTACTCTAATTTTTTAGGTCAATCAAAAACTTGAGAACTAGAGTGTTAAGAACGGAATATCTCTGCCCTTAGCTATCAAGGGCAGGATGCGGGTGTGGAACGGTAGGCTGAGGGGTATTCGACGGGCAATAATGGAATAACATACGAACTGTCTTCAACGAAGAAGACATTTCGGGCAAATACCTATAAAGGGAGGATCTTCTAGTGCCCAGAATCTAATTGTATAGTTATATTTTTAGTGCTTGGCCCTTAGTTGGTTTTTTTTTACTGTCTTCAGCCAATATCTTCAGGCAATATCTATACGCTCAACTTCTTGGAGCTTAAGACCCTTAAGACCATGGTCTTTCAGCGCATAGAGTGGACGGCATGATACTGATCGACTTCGCGGTCGCATAAAACATGACAGTTAGTAGCACCAGATTCCAACATAAGGATACCATAAGGCCACTTGGCTGTCCTCTGATCAAAATACACGAAACTAGTTTGATCACGTTGTGATCGACGGAAGGCTCGCCTCCAATGTACTCGTACGCACAAAACGTGGTGCAAACATCGACTCAGACCACTGCTTGGTTGCAGCCAAGGTTTGCAAATCGCGTACGGATAGGTACAAAGTGAAAGCTGGATGTCGAAAAGCTGCTGTATGTTCTCTTCACGTTCTAGTCCAGAGAAACCCTCACTAGGTTCTTTTAGAACCTAGTGTCAAAATAACTGCTCATATTTTCTGATCTGGTGGTCGCTGTGGCATAGTGGTAATGCGTTGGACTGCTAACAGAATGTCCGGGGTTTGAATCTCGGCACAGGCAAAATCAAAAAAAAAAAAAAAGTACACGGCACCACCTCTTGGCAGGCAATGGCAACCTACAAGAGTAAAAATTGCTATGAAAAGCTTTTCACTTCGCCGTTCGGATTCGGCATTAAACTGTAAGTCTCATGGAGGTAAAGTAAAGTAAATTTTCTGATCTTGGCATATTACAGTGTGACAATTAATATGTGTATACAACAGTTTTGGACATGAAAAAGATTATTGTATTCGAAGTGGCCACCCTTGGCAAGAATACACAGCTTAAAACGCTTGGAAAAAGATTTGGCTATTTGCCGCACCTCCCCCATTTTTATGAAGGCGAATATGGTGGACATTCTTGTGATGTGATAAATCAAGAAAATGAGCCCTGCATCATTCATGTGCCTGTGAGCTGGTGAAGAGACATGCTGGAACGTAAAGTGTGCTCTTTTTGCTGCGTTTTCCATTACTTTTACTAGCATCTGGGGCGGCACGAATGTTTACCTTGAACTCGCCAGTGGTCTGAGACTTGCTGGCGCACACCTTGAATTTCAAGTAACTTAACAAAAAGAAGTCCGGAGTGGTCCGGAGATCTGGAGATCTGGGTGGCCAGTCAATTTCTTTTTTTGTTGACACCACACGTCCAGATAATTTTCGTTGCAGAAACTACATTGTTTGATTTGCACTGTGGCTAAATGCACAGTCTTGTTGAAACTAGTAACAGTCCAGACCTTTTTCACACCTTTTGTGTCGCCTTTTCTGAAGAAAAATGGCCCAATGACGGTTTTAGCGCAAACGCGGGCACAAACCGTCACCTTTTGCTCATGCAATGGTGTTTCATGGATCTCTTGTGGATTCTCCGCTCCCCAAAAATTAGGTTCAGTGTCGACCATTCGAGCGACGGTTTGGTCGAATTCCAAACGACGTGGACGCTCTGTCGGCAATATTCTTTGAGTCAACCAGTTCATTGGAACTCTTGGGCGTTGATTAACGGCTTGTCGCCGATCTCTCACTGTCCCGTGCCCAATAAAATTCGAGACTCCAGACGACGAATAGTGTTGTCAGACGGTGCTTGTTTGGCCACGATATTTTCGACGATATACACCTTGAGTTAACACAACTGAAAAACTATTTTCAATGTACAACGTCACTATTTCAGCGCGTTTCGGTGTGCAGCGATTAATGGTTAAAATTTTACTGAATTGACTCTCAAGAACATGGTTCAATACAATCGGTTGATAAATGTTGCAATTATTCGATTTTTACATACCGACATAGAAGATGGCGCACCCGTCTTCTATAAAGCGTGACTACGTCCTCTAATCTGTCATTGATTTTAACTTGAAAGTGTAAGCTAAACTAAATCTAGCGACTGTTACCCGAGATTTGCTACTTTAAATTCTTGAGAAACCAAAAATCGTCACTAAATTAAAATTTACAAACAATGTTTTGCCAATCTAATGTAAATAATATTTTATAATTGTTAATTTTGTATTTTTTTATGACTCTCGTTTAGGCATAATTATGTTTTGTTTATACATATTTTATGTCGTTTTAATTAATCATGAGATTCCGACATTCACGAGCATTCAAATTTTGAATACATTTACAATCGGCTGCATATGCATACAACAAAAAAACAGCAACTACGACAACAAACAAAAAGCTAAAAATAATGTTCATAGCCAAAAAGACTCAACAAAACAATAACATAAAGTTAACTATAGTGGTAACGGCAAATGACAAAAAAATTATTGCCCACCAAAAGGCAACCAAGAAGCGCGATAAAAAATAGACCAATTAAAATGACATAAAACTGAAATTTTGTGTATGTGCAAAGACTCGACGCTGTCATTAATACAGTGAACTAATTAAATTGTTGTTCGAAGATCGTAAAATAGTTAAACAAAAAGCAAACAGAATAGAAGAAGTAAAATTGAAATCAAGGGAACTTATTTTACGCGCTTGTGAACAGCTCACGTCAAGCGGAAATACATCATGGCCATCATTAGGTCCATATTTAGTTAGATACAACCTCTCTATACATATGCTCTAGTTTAAATAAACATGCTTCCAAATTGACCTATCTGCTCGATTTCATATCAAACTCGGCCAGACACATACAAACACATATTCACATTTATTTTAATGTTGGCAAATTATAATTAGATTTTGAAATTGAGATAATAAAGTGGACATTAAAATTTTACAACTTTCCTACAGCGACAGATTCACAGGCACACACAGACATTCTCCCAGAGTTACAAAAACCGCTCAAAGTGCTTATGTGAACTCAATAAATTAATTACTTGTACATACAGACACATTTCATAGATACACATTGCACACATACAGATACGAGTACATAGATGGCACAGATACTTTCGTGGTGGTAGTGCAAGATTTGAATGACTATACAAATTACACACACATACAGCATAGAGTCACTCACTCAGTGATGTAGCCATGGGCAAGGAGTTTGTGTACTTGATATTTTGCTAGTCTCTCTCTCTCTCTCGCTATCGCTATCTGTTTTCTCTGTTGCCTCTGTTTCTTGTCTCTTTCTTCTGGCTATAAAGAATGACACTTTTTGTTTGGTCCCATTGCACAGTAGCATAGTTATCGAAAATGACACTTAATAAAAATAAATCTTGAACTTTACGATTCCAATTGTGTAGCTGCTGCCTGCCTGCTCTGTTTGAAACAATTGTCCTTATTACTATTGGTAATTTTAAATGAAATGAAATGATATGAAATAGATTTCGTTGTAAGTATGTAATTTGAGTGCTGGATGTTGCTGGGGATTGTTTCTAGTTGGTTCTGGTTGCTTGTAGTGTCGTGTCGTGGTTATATTGAATGTTGTGGTTTTAGCTTTGCATTCGTGCACTTACTCGTACACTTAATTATGCTTTCAAGTTTTACTGTGTAATTGAATATGCATGCATACCAAAATGGAAGATGAGATTTTGGGAAATGTAATGAATTTTTAATAAATCTATTGAATAAATGTTGTAATTAAGGAATGAAAGGTACTACATACATGCATATGTCTGTATGTGTCTACATGAATGCAATTAAGAATGATAATGTATGTATTTATATCGTTGACTTAATATAGAAAGGATGTAACTAAAATTTATTTTCCAAAAACATATGGTTTCCAAATTTGAATGGACCTTATAGCCTCAATAGTCTCAGAATTTACGAAAATCCCGATATTAAAAAAATGTTAGTTAAGGCCTGTTTAAGCCACCCTAATGCACCTTTTCTTTCCTATTCATTTTCTCTATCTTTGTTTCTTTCTCTTAGTTCTTGTCTAGAACACTTTCACACCGGTCGGTTGGGCTCTTTATTATATTTAATTTTTCTTCTTTTTAATGAATCTTGTTAAATTTAAATACAAATTTCTTGTGTTTTAATATCCCATTAATTCACTTCTGAATTAAACAAGGCCGTTATAAATTAGGGTACCGATATGCACATACGAGATTTTCGTTTATTATTTCATTGAGGAACTAATTGCTTCTTTATGGTCTGCTACGCAGGCACAGGCAAAATCAAAAAATTTTAAAGGCAGTGTTTCTACACCGCACTACCTAAGAAAAGCTTTTCATTTCGACGTTCGGATCCGTCATAAAACTGTATGTCTCTTCCATTCAAGGCCCTCCATGGGCTGTTGTGCCCTTAATAGAAATAAGAAGAATTGATCCTTTTTAATGCAGGAATCAAAAATAATTATTTTTAATTAATTTTCGTCTCATTATAGTTTATTTAGACAACTGCATACATATAATAAATACGAGTTATCGTTTCCCCCGGGAATAAAGTTTTTTCCCTATGATTCAGGGAAATTTTTGAAAAATAATTTCTGTTAAAATTTGCCTGTTCTTCCACATGTTTCTTTTTAGAAATTTTAATTAGCTGTTGTCTCTGAAAAATATTCGTGGGTCTGTGAGCATTTAATTTCTGCATCAAGTTTACGAAATGAATTTTCCATTTTAAATGCAAAATAATTACTGATTAATAATTTTCAGATCTATGTTTGTTTACTTGGCCATTTTAGTTCAAAATGTAACCAAACTACTTTGTTAATTGCACTCCCCGGTTAATTGAAGCATAAATTGTACATTTCTCATCAATGCAATTAAGCGGGGATTACTGTAACATGTTTATACATTGATTTAGTATTGCTATACTGTAATCTTTCTTCAATCTGTAAATCATTCACTAAAAATTCTTTACATTTATTTCAATGCTTTAATAAATGACTATCTATATTTTTCATATCAGATTACCAAAAATATTTTAAGATCTGAATTTCACCAACTTTTAATAACATTTTAATTATTTATGCAGATATTGTCTACAACTACATACGGACAGATATAATCAGAAATATGTATGTTCTTAATATTGCCACTTGCCCACATGAAACTTAAATCATATTCCTCATAAAACTCAGGCTAAAACTTAATTCCCATACACTTTGAAACTAATTTAATAGCCATAAATTTTGTTATTTATTAATTTCACGGAATAAAAATCAGTACGCCAATAACTCACTTTTAAAAACAGATTTATGCTGCTGTTGTTATCCACAATTTCTTATTCACATTCGTCGATGATAGTAACACACACGCTACAATCAGCAATGCCAACCTACAGAATTGCATTTCAATATTTCAAGTGATTTTCAAGCATAATCGTCATCGGAGCCATCATCGTCGTCATCATTGTAGTTAGTCATCATCATCATCAGCTCCACCCTTCCTCATCATTATCGATATCAATATTCACAATTCTCAAAACTGAGAATCTCATACTTCAAAATCATACATTCAATGAATACAGAAACAGAAAATTCTAATGCATGATTGATGAATTTCTATTCATGGGTAAATGAACTTGCAAATGAATTGGGTTAAGCCAATTCAAGTGGCTGCTGCTGCTTCTGCTTGCCACGGCTCGGGTGAGGCTGCTTTGGCTTTTAGGATGGGGAAGTGCTGCGATGGAGGAGGAGGTTCTCTTGCTCTTGTGCGTGTAATAATTTTATTGCTACTGCTGCTTGCTAAGAAGATTCTAATTCTGCAATTGTGCTAAAACTTTTGTAATTCAATTGCATGGAATTGACATGAAACTGAATGAAAAAAAAAAACAGCGAACATTCTCAATGCATTCCCGGTGATGCTAGTTTGTGCTACTTTGAGGCTGATTGTACTCGTAATTAAGGAACTTGATTTAAATCAAAAAGTAAAAAAAAAAATTAAATGAATATTTAGTTTACATGCTTAAGCCAGAAATTAGCTTATAAATAGTTTGCAATGCAATCGACTTAAATTTTTAATCACACATTTATGTCTTGCATTCAATTTCTTATGATTTTTTACATATACACCCCACTGTGCCATTATAACATTTTCATAAATATTTTGTTAACCTGCATGTGCTGAATTACTGTAGTTTGAATAACTGCAGTGAAAGGTGCGATGACGTCGCAATCAAATCATAATCTCAGAACATAAACACTTAAATTTTTGAATCTTATACACTATGAGCAGATCAATCCAAAACTTGAACCAAAATTCAAGACAAAGCTTTGACCAAAGGCAAAGCAACTTCAAAACAAAATTTATAACAAAAATTAGACAGAAAAAAATAGATTAAAACTTAGATTAAACTCGAACCGAAGTTTAAACAAAAACTCGTTTAAACAAAAATCAGATGAGAATTTAGACCATCATCGTGAGGTTCAGACCAAAACTTGAATCGCTTAAGGTTAAGTCTTGTAGAAAAATAATTTTTTTAAAATTTTTGATTTTTGCTTGTGCCGAGGAGTCGAAACCTGATATTTACACCAATTCTTAGATCGAACGTTAAACAGTAATCGGACTAAAACTGAACAAAAATTTAAACTAAATCTGAAGCCAAATCTAAGACCGAAATCGGAAGGAAACCCTAATCAAAGATGGTGGGGCTGGACCGGCACTGTCTCTATATCTCTTTCCATCTAAATCATTGGATTTTGACTGAAAAAATGCAATCTATTTAACATAGGTGTTTAAAATTGGTAATTTCTATACCAATACCAATCGTTGTGATTTGATTGGAAGATTGCTTTCTTTTTTCTCAAGAAAATTATTATTTAGTTGGAAATTTGTAACCTTTGGTATATTTTTCACTAACTAAGAGATAATCCCAACCCCATTACATTTCTCATCAGAAGTTTTCAACGCTTAATATCCATTTCTCAAGAGAAATTTGGTTGATTTTTTGTTGTACCTTCTTGGCAATTCAAAACTGAAAAAAAAAAATGATATATGCACATATCATGTAGGTATACAAAGTGTCAGCACAAGGGTTAAATCTGTACCAACTTGTCAGCTGTTAGCTGCTGGCTCCCGGTTGCCTTTCAAACCATTCCACAAATTAAACAAACATAAAGAAATATTTTGGTTTTTGTTTTTTGCTTTTCGCTTTTCGCCTGACAGCGGGTGGTGGTCAGGTGAGTTTTAAATTTAACTTAACTGGCTCTTAATAATTATTTGTTTGTTTAAATGCTGCCGAAAAAAGAAAACACAAAAATACTTGTACGAAAAACAGAAAATGTTGCTGTAAATATGTTGGTAGTTAATAATGAACACACAATTTATTGCTACTCTTAAATTCGCAGTCAAATACATAAATGAAATCTTTTTTCTCAGGACAATTTTGTATTTTCGACCTAAATTCTAAGCATAAACCCTGATAAATTTATTTAATACCATAATTTTTATGAAATATTACGCACTATTAGGAGGTCGCTGTTGAACTTCCCTTATTTAAAAATTTCAAAATCACCATTAAAATTCTCACTTAATTGGTCGTTTTGAGATCTGCTCAGCGAGATATTTACTTATTAATATGGAACATCAATAAGTAATGAAATAGTTTTCTTACCCACATGTGTACATTTCATAAGGGTACCTATTCATCAATCTGTAAGAATTATTGTGAATATGAAATTGAAGTATCTTTAAAGTGAGCATTGTAATAAAAAAGATGATAGCGGTAATAATATCTTTGAATAATAATTTATTGTATTGGCGGTAATTGAATGATAAATCTACTGTATATTTATAATACTTATTTACTTAATAATATTGATCTGAGAGTGATTAAAAAGCCAGAGAAGTTAAATGACAATAAATATCTGAATATTAGAACCGAGCGATAAATTATTTAATAAAAAAATAACAAGAAAATCGCCGGAATTAAGGAGCGAAACCAAGTCTGATTTGTCTAAGGAAAATTAACTGGAACTGTTCTGTATACTTGGAAAATATGAGTGGAATTTTTAATGAAAAAAGCAAGTCTACAATATGACAATCCGATCAAAATGATTGGGGATAGAAATATATGAAATAATTACAATAAAAATGGTGAAAAAAATAGTTTTAAACGCCAGGGAGATAAAAAAATTATAATTAAAAAATATTGCATCAAATAAATTATAATGATTCAAAATGGAAAAAAGAATATGAAAAATATTAGTTTTTAAATAAAATAAAATTTTAAACTTAAAATCGCTGGAAACAGATAAATTTTGTCAATCTTAATTCTATAAAGGAGAACAAAAGACTCAATCAATCTATCTCACTCAAATATATATGATTGAGAAGAAAATGAAGTGAAATGGTTTCAATCTTTCGATGAGTTTAAAAATATGAAAATATTAGCGACTGGGAATTATAAAATTACGCATACTATTATTCTTTAGAGAAAAACTGTAAACAAAATGATTACGATTCGATTGGAAACAATCGAAAAGGAATAAAATCAGTGTTTCTATAAAATTACAAAGTGAGAATTAGAAAAACTTCCAATCTCAATGAAAAAAATTGAAGAGACTGCTATTAAATGTTGTGGAATGGAAAGAACTTAAATTTTCACAATGTTTCAATCAATTCTGACAGTCTGAAATGATTGAATTTTACAATTAAATCAGAAATTATGGATTGATTTATTAAAAAATATATGAAAATAATTGAAATTTTGAATCAGAACATAGTGCGTCAAATTCTTTGAAATGAAAGTGACCGCAATCTTTAATGAAATCATAAATAATCGATTTAAATCCTGGAGAATCAATTCAATTGATTAATTGCCAGTCACAATCATTTATACGAAATTAATTATATTCTTCAAATCAAAACATAAAAATTTAAACCTTTGAAATGAATGTGATTACATTCTCAAATAAAATCATACAAAATGTATATCATTCCGATAAAATTACTTGTCACTCATAATACGATTTTGAAAAAAGTTACAAAAATTCAGTCAATACAAAATGATTCAAATATTTTTAAATAACAATTGTTGCAGATTTAATGAAACCATAAATAATGGAAATTAAATCATTAAGAATTTACATTCATAAAAATAAATGAAAATAATCTTTCAATCAAAACGTAATGATTTCAATCTTGCAAATGTAAATGATTGCAATCTCAAATGAAATCATAAGGAATGAGAATTAAATCTTTTCAAACTAAAAGTTACTTTGAACATAATTTTAATCATTCAAAATTTATACCATGAATTTGTTTCCACCGCTCTTCCTGCATTACATTGACATTCATAAATCTCCCAATACATATTAATGATTCCGCTGACAACATTTGGCCATCATTCAAAACCTGAAAGACATAGAGAAACATACACTTCATGTCACACTTCGCATATGTCAAAGTAAAAAGGAAAATTTAATTATTGCTCAATTCATAGACTTCCAACACAAGATGTGACTTGAGAACATGTAACGTGGCGTTTTACTTTCCCCTCACCCACCACTTCCCTGCTCCCTAATAGCAAGCGCTCTAATTGGCTGCTATAGTTTAGCTCTAATGTTAATTTACGGACCCACACCTTTTTCACTTCCCAACCATGAATCCTTAAATTACTTTGCGTAGATACAACAAATGCGCAACATTCCGCTGAATGAAAAATGATCCTCATGTTTGTATGTTGTGCAATATCAAATTCCAAGCCTGATCGACTCCGACAAACAAACAATAATTCAAGGTTCAGCTGCTGCTGTTGATATTTTCTGTTGTTTTTTGACTCAAATTTTTTGTTAATAATACGTAATTTGTCGATTACTCTATGAAATTAAAAAGGAAAATGTGTCGTTAGTTTAAGGGTTTCAATTTTGACGAGGATCATCTTTCCCCATATACGGATACACTCACTGAATCATCTGTTTCTTTCACTAGCGGACACTACAAATTATGGTACCTACTGAAGGCAACTGGCGTTTGTAGATAAAAAAGAATGAAAGGAAGAAAATATTAGTAGTTATCTCTAATGCTAGAAATTTGTTAGTTTTTTTTTTGGGTTGTTTCTGTTTTAAAGCGCACGATCACTTTGACATGAAACAACACACACACAATACAACAAGATCTTATCGCAAATTTTTTGACATTTTGAAAATGTTGAATGCATTTTAGAGTATTTGTAGTAACGAAGATAGGAGGTACGTGAAAATAAGTATGTAGTGAAGTAGTACAATCTTAGCACTACACACTTTGCCCATACGGCAGACCAAAGCCAATTCTATGATAATTTTAGATTAGGCTCAATAAATCATTTAAAATTTTTCTCAATTTTTCAAAGTTGCTGAAGTGTTAATGAGTGAAGCCAGGTACTTACGTGCATACATATAATACTCGATAGAAGTATAGGATCTACATAATAATAATCTTTAAGTAATTATCCAGGTCGGAAAAGGTTTTAAAATACTTAATTTGTCACTAATGTCATTCTCAATGATGTAGTCACGTGGCACTAAGCTTTTTTACTAAGCTCAGTTTAATCGGCGCCACGATTTCTTTGATGGTTTTTATAGCGTTTACGTACAGAGGAGAGAAGTGTACATATAATTATTTTTATGGTGTACGAGGTGTGATAAAAAAATAACCGTTATTTTCACCGTTAATTTCGTGAGTTACGTATGTTCGATTTTCGCATTTTTTTTCTGTTATGTTGGTACACATGTCTGTTATATATGTTGGCAATACCAACCATTTTGTGTTATCAATTTGTTTTTGACAGATAAAAAGGTTAGTCGTGTTTTGGTGTGCTCTTCGATTTTTTACTATTCGAAAAAATGGATCAAAGAAACTGTATTCAGTTTTGTGTAAAAAATGAAATTAAATGCGCAAGGACATTTGAAATGTTGACTGTGGCCTTTGGCGAGTCTACTATGAGCAGAACACAAGTTCAATTGTGGTATAACCAGAACGGTTTAAGGAAGGCCGAGAAGATGTCAATGACGATGCTCGTCCTGGTCGCCCGAGCACGTCAACAACCGATGAAAACATTGACGCAGTAAAGAAAATGATTTTGGATAATCGTCGAATCACTATCAGAGAGGTTGCTGATGATGTTGGGATATCGTTCGGCTCATGCCAAGAAATTTTTACGGATGTTTTAGGCATGAAACGTGCTGCAGCGCAGATTGTTCCCAAATTGCTAAATTTTGAGCAAAAATAACGTCGCTTGTGCGTAAGTTTTTGGCCAAAAACAAAACCGTTATTATGCTTCAACCACCGTTTTCACCGGACTTGGCCCCCGCTGACTATTTCCTCTTCCCAAAACTGAAGACACCGATGAAAGGAAAGCGTTTTGCTACGATTGAGGAGATAAAAGAAAAATCGAAACAGGAGCTGTTGGCGATACCAAACACCGCGTTTCAGAAGTGTTTCGAGGATTGGAAAAAACGCTGGCATAAGTGTATCATATCTGAGGGGGATTACTTTGAAGAGGACAAGATAGTTGTTGATGAATAAATAAATACTTTTTGAAAAAATTAAAATAAATAAACTGTTTTTTTTTTATCATACCTCGTATACAAATACAATTAGAAAAAAAATTAACTAACTTAGCAGTAGCAATCATACTGAGTTTATTTTTCGGTTAAACTATGATTCAAAGAGAAAACGAAGCAAAATTTTCAACGAATCTATAAAATATTTAAGTTGTCATCTATGACATTCTCAATGGCATAACTTGTCACTTTTATGAACAACAACCTGGTTCTCTTTATTGTTCTTGCAAGTGTTCCGTTTGGTCCCGACTGATCTGAATGGCTCAACGCCTGATTTTCATTGAGTGATGAAGATCTTTAGTGGTTTTATATTAAAAAGTTTTACCTTCTCAGGTGATTTTGACCTTTTTATTGGCTGAAAATATTTATAAATATGGTATATTTGTTTCTAAGACATGATGTTCTCAATGACATATTTTGTTACGTGAGTAGCCAAGTTTAGGAATAACAAGCTCGTTCTCTTTACTCACTTGTGATTTTTAATATTCCCTTTAGTTTAGGTTGATCTATGTGTCTCAATTTAGGAACTTGTTTAAGATTAATGATCTTCAATGGTTCATATTAAGTAGTTTCACTCTTTTCAAGAAATTTTGTCCTTAGCGGACGCAAATATTTTTCAATGTGAACTTTTTCTTGTAAAATCACTTATTGTGTTTCCCAACGGTTATCCCTTATAAAAAAATTTTTATAAAAAAAATTCGTCCTACAAAAGTTAATTTTCGTGAAAAGTTTAGCTTAGATGATTTGAGCAACCCCAAAACCCCAATTATTTTTTAATAATATTTTTCTTGACCAAAGATAATATTGTAAAAAATACTTCAGTACTTTATAACTTCCAATTACTTTTCAATAGTTTGAGTTTTCCCCTCCAGAGAATGATTCTTGTTTACTTTAACGGTTTATCAAGTGAAAAGAGTTTATTAAAGAACCTTTAGTTTTGTCCTACAATAGCTAATAAATTGATAAAAATGCAATGTAATTTTGACCTATAATTTTGACCTATAATTTTGAAAGTGGCTCCACTTACTTCTTGGTATGGACGAATGGAAGACTCTGCTTTGGGTTTCGCATGCGTCCACCAAGTAGGTATGGTATGGTCATAAATAAAGTTATGACTTTATATAACATCCCATAGATTGGTAACTAGGAGAGTTTGAGTGTAATTTCCTTACTTTCCTTTTTTCCCCATTTTCATTATTATCCACTTTCAGTAAGAGTTAAAATAAAACAAAAATTATTTTGGTTCCGTATACTTTTACCAAAATTGTGGGGTTGCGACCTTGAACAGTGAGAGTATAAGAGAAAATCTTAATACAGCGTCGGAATCAGCGACCGGACTATTATTCCTTAAAAGTTATTCATTCCCCAATTGATATTGCAAGGTCTTATCTTAGAAGCGTTGATCCTAACTATAGGTTAAAATTTTTCAATTATAAAATGTTCCTTTTGATGTTTGTTGCTTCAATTATGCACACTAAAGTCTACAGCAAACAAATAACAAATACTCCACTTACCTAATTACTATTCAGTCTTCCTCTATAGTCTGCGCCAAAAGATTATTGTAATGTGAATCATGTTTTTAGTATTTTATTTGTAAGCCATTTTCGCTTAGTTTTATAATGAAAACAAAGAAGTAAACAACTAAATATTGATATTGTACTTCTGGTTAAGCATTTAGCAAATGAATTAAATATCAATAATCAACCCATCCATCATTTCGGAACATAGCCACTACAAAATATTGGAAAGAAACGAAACAGAAGAGAAATTTAAAAAGGCATTAAATCATAATGCCGCGAATAACCTAAAAAAAATATACAGAAAAAAATATATAATAAAATATAACATGAAATGATTCGATATTTGTAAGTTCAACGAAAAATACTAAAATTAAAAAATTAAAAGACACTACAATTTATGAAAGTTCTAACATAAGAAAAATTATACACTCAATTTCATGAACATGATTTTCCTTTCACTTTAAAATTAAATATGTACATAGATACATCTCTGGGAATTTGGGTCAAAGCAACGAATAATCATGGAAGGAAAAAAAAAGAACAAAAATATTTTTGTCGGTTTAATCCAACGTGAATAACCGAAAGAGGAGAGCAGCAGAATAAAGTTAGTGAATTCGAAATAAAAACGCCAACGCAATTGATTAATGCGCATCTAAATTCAGATTCTTTTTTAATTTTTATTAAGTTTATCCGCCATTAAACTTTAACATAATTACGTGGTACTAACTTTTCGCTTTGCTGTTTGTGTATACTTATTACTCAGCGCATTGGTGTAGTCTGAAAAAAGCTTACCACAGATTTTGACATGGTCATTCCTGGTAAGACAGTGACAAGCTTTGTACTTGTTTTATTTTCTTCACGGTGATTTGTCTGTCTTGGCCAATGTTGCTAGTTGATAGGTTTCTCAGTTATTACAGTCATTACAAGATAAATACTTGAATACATACAACTAATCAAGCCACAGTAAACAACAGATGAAACAGTTGAAGTTGAGTTCTGAAGATAACACGCAGTGGGAATTCATTAATTTATTTAGTTAGAGTACATAAAACTAAGCGATTCATATATTCTGATTCTAATAAATATACATAAATCAATTTATCAACTTGTTAGTTGATTTAATAAACACGCGCATCATTGTAATGTAATGTAAAATTTGTTAAGTCTTCTCAATGTAGTGTAATTAATTTAAATAAAGAACTTATCAATGAACGTATTCATCATTTGAATGAATCTGCTTAAAATTTATTTTCACATACCCTAAATAATTCAGAAACTTCAATTTATTCATTGGATTGGCGAAACCGTTCATTATTGTAATGAATCCGTTCATAATACTATTCTAATGATAAACTTTGTATCATTTATGAATAATGATAAACTTTGTATAATTTATGAATAGCATTCCTGAATGTTTTGGGTGTTAATCAACGAAATACATCCCTTCAATGAATCTGTTGGACAATCCCCTCTATTGCTTATTCTAATCGAATTGATGAACAGCATAGATTTAAAGGAAAATCCCTTACTTAACGCATTCATCGTTTCAATAATTATATTAAAAATTTCTTTTCAAAAAACTTAATTTAATTTGTTCATTGGATTTATGAATTTGTTCAGTATTACTTATAATGAAGATTTTTTTTTTATTATTTTAAACAACAACATTCGCGTCAATTGATTGAATTTGTAAAAAACAAATTTTCACAGCTTATTTTGATAAGATTTATGAATATCTTTCATAGAAAGAAAGCCTTTTTAATTAAATAGTTCATCGTGGTCGCTGTCCGGTCGCTTGTCTTGCTGCGCAGAGTGTCCGGGTATCAAATCTTGCCACAGGCAAACATACAAAAGTACAAAAGTGCCTTAGAAAAACTTTTCACTTCTCCGTTCGGATTCGGCATAAAACTGTAGGTCTCTTCCACTCATATACAAATATGAGTGTATGCAAAAAGCTCGGCTTAGGCCCTCCACGAGCTGTTGTGCCATTAAAGGAAGAAGTTAAAGATTCATCATTTCAATGAACCTTCTCAAAATTCTTTTGAAAGCATCCATCATTTCAATAAATCCTTTGAAATTTCTTTTCTAAGTATTTTATAGCATAGTTATTTGAAAATAAAAAAAGGAAATATCCTTGGAATAAATGCATTCATTATATTAATGAATTTTTCACCAATTCAATGAATCTCTTCATATTCACTTCCAGCGCATAGTTTTTTAGATATGACGAAAAGTACTCATACTTATTCCTTTTAATTAATGTACAATATATTAAGTAATTCATTGGATCTATTCAAAATTCGTTACAACTGTATGTTTCCAATTGGTTTATAAAAAAAATTTAATAAAGCTCTTCCTACATCAATGAATCACTCATCAGTTTTATACTATTACTGAAAAAACTTCGTTCTTCCTTTTTATGAATATAATAAATCAAACATTTACGAACTTTTTTACTTACTTTTAATGGCACAACAGCCCATGGAGGGCCTAGGCCGAGCTTTTCGCTTTTCGCATCCACTCATGTTGTGCGTGTTATATTTGCACATGAATGGAAGGGACCTACAGTTTAATGCCGAATTGGAACGGTGAAGTGAAAAGCTTTTCCTAGGCAATTTGTACTCTTGTAGGTTTCCCATTGCCTGCCAAAAGGTGATGCCGTGTAGAAAAATTATTTTTTCTACTTTTTGATTTTGCCTGTGCCGAGATTCGAATCCCGGACACTCTGCGCAGCAGTCCAACGCACTACCACTACGCCACTTACTTTACTTTTAATGGCACAACAGCCCATGGAGGACCTAGGCCGAGCTTTTTCTCATTCACTCATGTGGGGCGTGTTATATTTGTACATGAGTGGAAGGGACCTACAGTTTCATGCTGAATCCGAACGGCGAAGTGAAAAGCTTTTCATAGCAATTTTTACTCTTGTAGGTTTGCCATTGCCTGCCAAGAGGTGGTGCCGTGTAGAAAAATTATTTATTTTCTACTTTTATTTTTATTTTTTTTTTTTTTGCGTGTGCCGAGATTCGATTCCCGGACACTCTGCGCAGCAGTCCAACGCACTACCACTACGCCACAGCGACCACTATAATTCATGAGCCGCGTTATTAAAATTTTTTTAACTTTTAATTAATTCAATGGGGATTTTCATTAATTCAATTAATATGTTCATACTTTTTGTTCATTGCAAATTTTCATAGATATTGTGAAATTCACCTTGTAATTTGTATAATCCATCAATTCAATGAATATTTAATATACCTTTTTTTGTTGTGATAATTTTCATAATATTTATGAACAGCATTTTTTGAAAGGTTTCCTTTCCAGAAATTATTGCAATTGCACTCATTAGCAGCACCTATCAAAAATTCTCCTTTTCATTAATGAAATACGTCAATTCAATGTAGTTCTTCAAAACTAGTTTCCATTGCATATTTACATAACATTTACGAACACCATACATAATTTGGAAGAACTATCTATGAATCTTTGAAATCACTGGCTGTGTTCGTTATTCCTTAATTCCAGTGGTCATTTTCAACTTTTTAATATTTATTTTTCATTTGAATTGTATGAAATTTATAGAATTTCCTAGTGGGTTTATCTATGCACAATACTTTTGAAATATTCATTATAACTTTTGCTGCAACAGCACAAGCAAATACACGTTTGCAGGTATTGGTTAAATGGTGTTAGCATAATTTATTTATTCGACTTATGACATTTAACATATTCGTTTATGTATTTGCTTATTTGTTAGGTTGTGACAAAATTGCAGCATTAAAGCTCAGAAATTGTTATTTGATATGAAAACTATTGTTAATTCATTGGCTGTATATGTGTGTGTGAGTTATTTGTGTGCAATTGGTAAATTTACTTTGTTCAAGCACTACAAATTTATCTCTTGTAAATGATCTCAAACATAACTAAATATTTAAAATAATACTAAAAAGGCAACAAAAAATTATTGACAATTAATTAAAATTGTATAACCGTTTTTTTATTTTTTTTGCATGTTGTTCAAGGTAAAAATTTTGCAATTTTACTGTGTTATAAAATTAACCATATTCTGGTACTCTAACCTCAAATTTGTTTTTTGTTTTTGTACTGTCGAAAGTAAAAATCTAACCAAGGTGTGATCTTTAGAAGCAAATTAATTTCAGATGTTTTATGAATTTCTTCATCAAATGCATACTTTAATCTGGATGATTAATTCATCAATATTATGAACTGATTTATTATATTTATGAATTTATTCGTCATATTAATGAAAGAATATGAAAATAAGTACCAAACAATCCTGCTCTCTTTCAAATATAAATCTACAAAGCAACTATGGTATTCATTAAAAAAAAAAGCAAAACAACAAGGAAACTGGAAATATAAGTAATAGAAAAATATTTACAAATGCCAACAGCAACTATTCAATTCTGATAGTTACCCCAAAAATGTGTGTATCATTTTCCGATTCGTTCTTTGTTTTTTCGTTGTTGTTTTTGCTACCGAATATTCTTAATTAATTGAGCTCATTGATTTTTATTGCATTTCATAAGCTGATTACGTTCTTTCATACCACTACCAAATAACTGCCACACACTACTGCTACTGTTGCTACTTTTACTGCTCCACCACCACCGCATATTTCTACTCGGGTTGTTTTCTGCTTATCCAGTATGCGTGTTATGTAGGGAAATTAAAAGCGCAGATATCGTATGGAAAATTCACATTTATTTGAATGTATGTGTGAATCAAGTGTGATTTTCACACAGCTGCTTGTAAAATACTTACATAATAAAATTGCCCAGTGGAGAAGTAGGTGATCGGGCAATAAACAGTACCTCTTCTCTTTATAAATGTTGTAGTACCGCACAAGTTATTAATATTTAACTATCAAATTCGAGTTATTTCTTTGTCCGTTACTGAAAAAATACATAAATCAGTTGAGTGGTTCAGAATCTACGGGGATTTGTCTATTACTTACTTACTTACTTTTAATGGCACAATAGCCCATGGAGGGCCTAGGCCGAGCTTTTCGCATGCACTCATGTTGTGCGTGTTATATTTGTACATGAATGGAAGGGACCTACAGTTTAATGCCGAATCCGAACGGCTAAGTGAAAAGCTTTTCATAGCAATTTTTACTGTTGTAGGTTTGCCATTGCCTGTCAAGAGGTGGTGCCGTGTAGAAAAATTATTTTTTCTACTTTTTTTTTGATTTTGCCTGTGCCGAGATTCGAACCCCGGACACTCTGCGTAGCAGTCCAACGCACTACCACTACGTCACAGCGACCACATTTGTCTATTACACATGTCTATAAACCTTTGTCCATTGCTTAGTAGTTTATAGGTATAGATCAGTTCTGAAGTTCAGTTAGAAAGAAATGCCCATTTTTAGAACTTTTTCTTCATTTATCTAAAGTTCGACCTTACTCAGGAGTTTTGTCCATTTTTATAGCTTATTGTCCATTTTTCCTTAAATTTGACATGGCTCTGTATACTCTGTAATATCCAAACTTAGTAAATTGCTCTTTTGAATCACTTCCTAGAATGACTTATCTACTTATATATATAAAAATTAATATATGATATGTGTGTGATTAATGATTTCGGAAACGGTTAGATTTTTTTGCCGCGCAAAATATGGAATTGAATTTCTTTTGGTTTTGTTTTTTTTTTTGTAAATATCAACGACATATTTACACATTGGAGAAACATTGTATGTTGCCTTTGTGTCATTTGCATTGCGTTCGGCTGATTTTTATCATTTAGTGCTATCGTTACTAAAATTAGAATCGATAACGGTAAGATGGTTTTTTTATTTTTGTTTTTACAAATACCTAAGTATTTTAATTTCATTTTGAAATTCCATTTATTACATAGTTGCTTTTCGTGCAATATAGTCCGACCACGATCTAATCTTAGTAGGCGCTCACGTCAAACAAGAACTGTTGCAGCTGCTCGAGCTGCAGAGACTGAAGAGCAGCAAAATGAAAGAAATGTGCAGAATAGAGAACAAACTGAAAGGAGACGTGCAGCACAAAGACGTACACCACAAGACGGTATTCGGAATATTCAAAGAGCAACGAATTTAAATGTTAAGCGAGCTGCGTTCGATTATGATTCGACGATTGATTACACTATACAATAAACTGTAGATATTGGTGCTATAGATGACGTATGTAATCATTGCAAAGCGTACAAATTCAAAGGTGAAGACGTGTTAATACTAGGAATTCCGATGATTCCAACCGATTTTCCTTTCAAATTCAAATGTGTACAATTTCCATTACTTAAAAAAGCGCAAAATAAATCTTTGGAAATTTGTGGTATCAACTTAGAATATCCAGTATTTTCTCACGAAGAATTATAAGTAGCGTGTTCACGTGTAGGCAAACCATCAGTATTATTTATTTATTGCCAAGATAATAAGAAAACTAAAAATGTGTTTTACCATAGAGTTTTACAATAAATATAAACTTTAAATTTAAAATGCTTTGAATTACTTTTTTAATTATGCACAGGGAAACGTGCATGGGATCCGCTAGTTCTGTGTAAAAATAAGAAGGTTCGTGTTTATTTTTGTCTTTTGGAAACGTTGTAGCTAAGTTATAAATAAAATAAGTCATTGAAGGGAGGGGAGGCGTGGCTTATAAACTCTGCAATTTATACCATTTTAAAAAACGCTGCGGCACAATCTGTTTCAAAAAATAAATTCAATGAGGGGAAAAAGGAAGCAAAGGGGAAATATGAGATGAGCTTTCACATAGCTGACTTTTTAGTCAAATTAAAATTAAAAAAAAAAATATTCAAGCAATAGATTTAGTTTCAAAGTGGCAGTGTGACGAGATATGGGAGAGAAGGGAACTTGGCTTAAAAATGTCTGACCGTTGATCATTTTTAGAACTAACTCTGCAATATACAAAAGTTAAATAAAGTAAAGAAAAATATTTGATTTCCAGAGGGACTCAGTGGCGAGGTAGGGGAAAAATTACAAATTGTTGAATAAAATAAAACAATAAATGTATTTTTAAGAAGGGTTTGAGGTGCGAGGGATGATAATTTTTGCTAATTTACAGACCTAACTCAACAATATACAAAATAAAGTAAGTCACGGTAGGATGAATAATAATGTAATTAACGTACCCTCCTCCCTCCCAACACGACCGAGGGGCGCATCCACATAACGTATGGATCGGTGACCGACGCAACCGCTTTACACGAAAGTATGTAATAAGCCGCGTATATCCAAATAGGCATTCTTTAAAACTACAGATATGAAATCATCAGCTGTTTATTGATTTAATATGATAAGTAAGTTTGTTTTGATGTCTTCCAGAGAATCGGAAATGCTGAATAAATTATAATGTTCAATAAAATCTCTAGATATTCCACGAAAAGGATCATTTTGAGCATAATTTGTTTTGCATATGCTAAGTGTAATGGGAATAAAATAACGTGAGCTTCTACAGGGTATATTAAAGTTTATTTCATTTAGTAAATACGAAGATGATAGAATGCCATTCAAAAGCTTTACAAGAAATGTTATATTCAGCATTTTTCTTCTGCTTATCAATTTTGGTAGATTAATAAGCTTTAATCGATGTTCATACGGTGGAAGATTCAATAGAGTATTCAAACAAAAACTACTCAGTGCAAAAACAAGAAATTGTTTTTGAACCGACTCAATTTTACTTATGTAGCAATTATATTGAGGATTCCAGACAGGAGATGCATACTCAAGGATGGGTCTAATAAGTGAAATGAATAGCGTTTTTGTTGTATAAGGGTCGTTAAACTCTTTTGACCAGCGTTTAATAAATCCTAACAAACTTTTAGCTTTGTTCACACACGAGTTAATATGTAAGTTAAAACTTTATTTGGAGTCCATTGTCACACCCAAATCAACAAATATCAATACATGACTCAGAGTCTGATCCTGTAAAGAATATTTAGCAGACATAGGTTGTCTCCTTGTAAATGTCATAAACTTACATTTATCCAAGTTGAGTAACATCAAGTTTAATCGGCACCATTTTGAAAACTTATCTAGATCTTCTTGCAGAAGTTTTTGTTGGATTATAGAGTTGTAAGATAAGAACAACTTTACATCATCAGCATACATTACAATTTTGCAATTTCGAATAACAGATGGCAAATCATTGATAAACAGAAGAAATAATAAAGGTCCCAGATGGCTCCCATGAGGAACTCCGGAAGTAACAGCAATGCTTTTTGATACTGCATTTCGGAAAATCACTTTTTGTTTTCTGTTAGTGATATATGACTCTATCCATCTCAAAAGCAAGGGCGGAAATCCAATCAAACCTAGTTTTTTAATAAGGAGGCCATGATTGACTTTATCGAATGCTTTGGTAAAATCAGTATTATAACATCAGTTTGTTGTTTATTAATAAATCCATTCATTCATATAGTGAATTCTAAAAGGTTAGTCGTATATCTATATAATATAATTACACTAGTTGGTAGTGAAAGTCAAAGGCCTCATTCTCCCTTTTCCCCTCACAACATCTCCTCTAACTGATAAAGCATTGGATAATACTCTTTCTTCGAACTGCTCGTTGCGCGAAATGCTTCGCTTTCTTCCCATTGGGTATTAACTAGACTATGTATGGGAATACTTTCTGTGCACTGACTGCTATGGCAACCATCGTTTTGCACAGGAAGACAGACATATTACCATCATTTTTTTCTTTAGCATAACGAGTAGTGAGCATGCCACAACACACAACAACAAAAATCGAGAATTAATCGACAATAATATTGTTCATTTGGGTATGAATTTTATCGGGGAAAACTTGAATGAGCCAACAAAGCTCTGAAAAGCAAAACTGAGCAACAAATTCAACACATTGGGAAATTTTCAAAATCGAAGTGAATGAGTTTCATTAATTTTTTTATTTCTATTTTTCGGGTATTTTGTGTATTTCAATATGTATTGTGTATTTTTTGTTGTTGTATTAATTTTGGGTGCAGCATGATATGATTTGGTGTTGATGAAGTGGGTTTGCAAAGACAGCCTGAGAGACTGGTTGACTGACTGACTGACTGACTGACTGACTGACTGACAGACTGCGTGCCTCCCTGCCTAACTGACTGGTTAGTTTCGTTTCTGGGGGTACCAACCAACTCACACGCTATTCATATGTGTGAAAGACTTTATTGATTTGTGGTAAACGCAAATTCATTATAAATTTGTTTTGCTGTTGAAGGAGGAAGAAAAATATGCGGGTGTTACGCTGTTTGTTGAATACTATTTAATTAAAATCACTATTATTATTTATACTTAAAAAAAAAAACTCTCGCACACATCTTCTAAATCTGAAATTCTATTTATTTTCATTACAGTTTAAACAGTCCAACATAAACGTTGTTCTAAAATGTCATCATCATCATCATCCGTTAAAAGAAGAAAAGCAGGCAACAGACTCAACAACTTGTAATTTTTTTTTTTATTAACTCTAGGCGGCAGGCAAATAGATAATGCCAGTCCCAGTAGCAACTTTGCCATCCTTGAGTTTAGCAGTCAACGTAGCAGCCTCAACTATGAACGTCGTCATTAAATCTAATGCTCTATTAGGCATAATGTTAAAGAAGCTTGCGGCATCGGCCGGAGCTTGTGCTTCGTGCAGTTGCAGTAACATTAGCTGCCATCATCAACAACGGCAACAATTGCGAAACGCGTAAAATTACGTGTCTAAATTTCTTCAGAATTTTCCATTTTTACGTTGCTTACATTTAACTTTACAGTTCAGTTTTATGCGTGTATGTGTGATTTTGAATTTTTTTTCCTTTTTCTCGTGAAGCTAAAAGCGCAAGAAAAATGAACTGAAAAACGCAAAGTGTCATCTCGAGCAAAAAACACCGAATTACATTCATTTATTTGTAATTGCACACGCTGTACATGCTTCACGTAGTGTAAGCCGGGGTGCAAAAACGTAGCGCAAGCCGGAACAATAACGTAACGTAAGAGAAAAGTGTAAAACGTTAAACGAGTCCAACTGAAATGCGTTATAAATTTTTACGAGTGTATGTGCGCGTATAAAATTTAACGAGTGTGTAGCCGTCAGAAACGAAAATAACAAGTGTTGCCAATTGAATTCAAAAGCTACTACTACTTAAAACGCTGCTGCCACTCACTGGTAATGCCTGGGAATGTGTGTGCGCATGCAAATTGATTTGAATTATTTAAAAACATATAAAAAAGAAAAGATGTAAAAAGTGTAAAAATCACTGAAAAAAAAGAAGAAAATTTCAAACATAATCGAAATTAATTCCACATATTTTAAGGAAATTGCATGCTTTGTAGTATTTAAGCAGCTTTGAAGTAACCCACGCCTCCTGTGCTGTACACGCCCGCCGCTTTTTGAAAAGCAAATAACTGCATGCGTTTGATAGTTAGTGAAAATTAATATTAAAAACGAAATGAGGAAACAGTGAAACGACAACAAAACGAAACAAACAAAAAATAATTATAATCGCCGGCATTTTGTAACGGTAATTGTTTAGTACACGTAAATTTCCAAACACAACATTGTTGATACTCACCGCGCTCCCCTGTCACTCTCTCTCGCTCGTACCACCAACTCTATCAAAATGGCCGTCAGCAATATTGTTTGTGAATGGTTGCGCGCTCTCGGTTTAGCTCAATATGCTGAAAGCTTTCTCGACAACGGTTACGATGACTTGGAAATATGCAAGCAAGTCGGCGATCCCGATTTGGATGCTATTGGTGTTGAAAATCCCGTTCACCGGCATAAGCTATTAAAAAGTATACGTCAGTTGCGTGAAAAGGGCGCCGCCTCGGTTTATTTCATGTTAAATGATCCGAATTCGCTATCGGGCAGTATGGAAATATTATGTGAAACTCCACCGAATGAATTGGATATTGTGTTGCGCGAACAATTGGAAACGGATGGCGTAAGGCTGACAGCGCATCCTTATTCGACACCGGTAAGTGTAAGAGATAAGGTTTTTATATTTAAAGTATGTAGATGATCTGTTTAGTTCTGATTTCACCTGATTGTATTGAAATTTTCTGTTTAAGTAGTGTGGCAATGGCAAACCTGTTCCTGATTTAATCGATAAATGTAGTAATAAGAAAACACGTGATTAAAGATAATTGAAAAGCGATTGAATGTGGTTGGTTATAAATTTTATCACTGAAACTATTGCCAATCAAGTAGAGTATTTTTAACTACGCTGTCTGAATTAAACCTTTGTTTAGAAAATAAAATAAATGTGCTCCGCATAAAGGGAGTACTCAGTCGAATCTTTGCGTCCAATTTCGCCTGAAATTGTTGCTTATCTACTTGCCATCATGTGTGAAAAAAAGGAATAAATACCTGATGCAAACCTGTTTGATACAAACAACCTTCTAAGATGTCATTATTAGATAAATCCAAAATCCTTTATTACGACCAAAAACTAACTAAAATTTTGTTTGCCTGTGCTGTCATATCGAGCCAAGAAGTTACGTATATTCTCTAGATTCAAAAGCTTCAATACCTGAATGCAACTCTGCCCGAAATAAATCGCGTACAAATCAATCAATATTCTCTGAAATCTGTTTTCATCATGATATTTCGATTGCGAAGAAAAATTACTGATTTTCCCCGAGATCCACCAATTTTTACTGCCTGAATGTAACCCTGACAGCATACAACTGTTTTGTCTTAATAGGTTGAAATGTTCCGAATATTCTCAAATTCAACAGCATTTAATGTACAAATACAGGGTGTTTTTTTATAAGTTAGTTTTTCAAGAAGAAGTAAAACAAATATAATTTAATGTTATGGCCAAGAATTTAGCTTTATTATAAAGATAAGGATTTGCCATTATGTTTTAAAAACGATTTCGGGCAAATTCCAGCCGAGAGGCCCAATTTTCAACCACTTTTTGCAGCAATTGGGGCCGTATGTCAGTAATACGGTCAGAATATTCTCTTCCAATGCGTCTATCGTCTCGGTCTTATCTGCGTAGACAAGCGACTTCACATAACCCCACAAAAAATAGTCCAGCGCTGTTAAATCGCATGATCTTGCAGGCCACGCCACAGGCCCACGACGCGAGATAATATGCTCACCAAAAGTTTCCTTCAATAAATTGATTGTTTCGTTAGCTGTTTGGCATGTAGCGCTGTCTTGCTGGAACCAAAGGTCGTACACATCAACATCCTGCAATTCAGGCAAGAAAAAGTCATTAATCATGGCTCTATAGCGTTCCCCATTGAGTGTAACATTTTGACCGGCTTCATCTTTGAAGAAATATATATGGACCAATGATTCCCTCTGCCCTTAGAGCACACCAAACAATGACTTTTTGAGGATGTAACGGCGTCTCAACAATCGCTTGTGGATAATGATCACTCCAAATGCGACAATTTTGCTTATTAACGTACCCATTCAACCAAAAGAGAGCTTAACAAAATTTTCTTCTAAAAATTGGAATCGGTGGCCATCTCGTTTTGGGTAAGTGGACTTACACCGAACGTTGTTCAGGAGTAAGTCTATTCATTATGAAATGGCAAACCAAACTGAGCATAAATCAAGTGACAGCTGTCAAAAAGACCATCTCCGAAAAAAGTATTGCCAGATTGAAAACCACACTTCGAAAAAACACCCTTTACAACACTGCCTACATGCAACCCTGCTTAATGGCAGTAGAGGAGAAAATAAATGGCACATAAATGAATGTGTCGGATTATAGTTTACCTTTGTCTACCTTGACCTAATAAACTGAACCGTTCACAATATTCTTTAGATTCAAAAACTTTTACATCAGTGCAATCTAGTGTCATGTCAAAAGAATATCTCTGCCGAATATTTTTCCATCATGTTCTCATCGCTCTCTCTTTCTGGTCGTGGTAAAGATTGTACGTTCAAAAGAGTTGAAGTTGGGCAACGTGCTTAGAGAGAAAGAGAGTTTGCTTTCAGTTGACCAATCACTGTTGCTTGCTTTCGTAAAGTGAGAGCAAAATGTTTCTCTTTTATGTAAAAAATTGAGAGCAAAATGTTTCTCTTTAATGTAAAATAGAAATACTTACATATATGGAAATAAATGTCTAGAAGTTTGTGTTTTGTTACCTATGTTTATATTGCACACAAAGACTATTCGTAAGTTTAAGCTCAAAACTATCGTTTAAATCGTTAAATTATTAACATTTGTCTATATTATTTAGCATCTCAATACTAAAATAGTTACACTATTGCTCCAGCTTTCCAAAAACTATAATTATGTATGTACAATCTAATAAAATTAACCAAAAATATCAAACTGCATGGAAGTATCGAAGTATACCGAGAAGTGGCGCAGTTACGTTAGTCTGCACGTATCCTTTTAAAGACATAAAAGCGGCATATAGTATCTATCCCAAAAGTGGAAAACAAAAAAATTAAATTAAGTACGAAAAAACAATTTAATCACTAGATACACTCACACACACTCGGGAAATAATAGAAGCAACATGACTCTCGAGACGGTATTCAAAATCACTTGTTTTTTCCTTGTTGTTACTGTTGTTGTTACTGCTATTGTTGTTGTAGTTATTGTCAAGCACGTTGTCGCCGTTGTCATCGTCATTGTCGTTGTAGTCGGTGACATTTTGAGCTTATTGTTTTGTGTTGTCTACTGTTTAAAATGAGAAAGTTTGAATCAAATATTTAGTAGAATGTAGGTACACAAACAAGTAGTTAAGTTAGTACTTGTACGGATATACTGAAGTGTTTACCCACAAATTTACACAGTAAATGTGTTATGCCCCCATACGAGTACTTATATACAGGATTTTAATTAAAATTTTTTACTTTACTACAAATATTTTGCTAAAACAAAAATGGACATGAGACATAAGTGGAAGTGAAGTGGAAATTTTAAATGGACACGTGGAGTGCCATAGTTCAGTTGATGATATAGTTTAAATGACTCTGAATGTTTTTCAAGTACATGTTTGAGTTAGGTAAACGAATTGGTATTACACACATTTCATAAAACTGGGAAAAAAATGTAAATTGCTTGCACTTTAAATAAGGTTGATATTGTACAAAGAGAAATGTAAATTGAAGTTGTTGTAGTTTTGATTTAAACTATGTAGGTACTTATTTAATAGTATACTTAGGGTTCTTAAAGAAACAATCACATTTAAAATTGTATTTATTTATCAGCCATTTACTTCCATTTACAACGAATGCAATTCTGCCTGAATGCAAAACTGCTTGAACTCGAACCTACTTGAATGCAACCTTAACTGATTGCAACTCAGGCTACATACATTACAATGTGCATACGACCCTTAATGATCTGGTTATTAGAACGGATGTTCAACACTAATGCAAAAAGTATGTCTTATTAGTTGTAAAAGATTACATTACAAAAATGCTTTAGTCTTTAACTGAAACTTTTAGGCATATCGTCGCCTGAGAATTTATTTACCGTTTGATTTTAAAGTATGAAATAATTGATAATATATATATGATAATAATTGAGTCGATAGATTTTCTTATTTTTTCACCTCTCCTCTAGGTATGAATAGAGGATGTTCAACATATATAATTTCCAGATCTCGGGTTCAATGACTTTGCAATGCCGTTTTGGTGGCGCGTCCCGAAGTGCACACTCATATATAAAACAAATTTAAGAATCTGAAAATGTGAGTTTTTGAAGCACAAAAATGGCAAATCAATTCTCATGCGACGAAATGTAGAATGTTGAGAAATTACACATAATTTTATTGAAGCACAGTCTTCGAAGTCTTCTATAATGTCACAACAGGATAGTTCTTTTCTGAAATCAGAAATACTTACTCATAAAACTAGAATAAACATATTCATTCAATGTCTGAGAACCGCTCAGACATTGAACTCATTACAGAGTCGATGGATTAAATAAAATCAAGATTGATAGCGACATTGTTTTCAGATATGACAACAAAAGAACTGAATAGTAGAGCAATGATTGATGTTAATGGGCGGACTGAACTGATACTGCTAGCTACTATTAGCGATCTATGATACCTATTGATATTGACACTAAAAATAAGGGGTTGATATCAAGAATGATAAAAATACCTTATAAAACCGGGACGCTAATAACAGATATAAAATCTTGATTAAAGAACCGAATTCTACAGCATCGTACTATAGTAAAATGGTAAAAAAAATAATATTATAATGCGGTCTTTCATTCCTAATAATTTGGTCTTTCATTCCCAATAAAATGATTAGCGTTAAACATAGAGACAAATCATGGTATAATGCAACTTGCAGATCAGCAGTCAATACCAAAGAGGTCGCTTTCAGGAACTGATAGTCTAATAAGGATGCCAATACTGAGCAGTTGGTCTTACAATTCCATAGGGGTGGTAAGCGATCAAACACTACGCGTTATCGAATCTGTATCTTGTGTTATACCTGAGATACATTTTCGAACACGAGTTAAATGAATTCTTGTAAATCTAAACATAAACAAGGCTTCTGGACCCGATGGCATTCCAGCTCATGTATTGCGAGCTTGTGCGACGACACAAACTTTTCAACATTTTATTTGCTCGGGATATTTCAAAGGCGTTTGACAGAGTGTGGCATAAATTACTGGTGTAAAAACTGAGTGCGCATGGGGTCGGGAGTAACTTCACACGATGGATTACGAACTTTCTGAGGGGACGCTCTATCCGGCATTGTTTCGAAAGATCTTGCCATTAATGATGGAATGCCGTGGGGTTTGGTTCTCTCCCCTACCCTTTTCCTTGTCTTCATTAATCACCTTCTGTCATTTACGAAGAATTCCATTTACTCGTTTGCAGATGACAGCAACATTTCTCATTCATATATATGTTCAAAACGCCCTAACTCTTTGGAGATTGAAAGGAAAAGGCATGTTATGAATGACTCACTCAGTAAAGATCTCTAGCCCATCTCGGAACAAAGTTGAGTTCATTGCGCGTAAGACCCAATGTTGTCTGTTATCTTACCATCAGATTCTGTTGTAGAATGCTGACCTTTCTAAACCACCACTGGGCTATCTACTTATGCTAAGTAATATGGGAATGGCCCCACATCACATATTGAGATCAAGGTTGGTGAATGATATCGGGTATCAGAACTACTACCGATACTTCGGGCAAAGATCAATGATCACTCAATATTACAGTTCTGAGTGGACAAATTTTCTAATTATAAACCAATCGTTTTTTTTCGTAACTTATTTCTAAGAATCTAAGAACCTCAAAAAGGTTTTTTTTCAAAAATCATTTTGTACCGAATTAGCCTGAGCTAAAAAACCAAACTGCATGAATAATTAAAAAAAATAAAAAAAACAATAAGAGTTTTGACACGGGTTTCTAATGCTTTAGCAATTGCTAAGCTATTATCTCAGGTTTACTGGGTTCTTAATGTATATATTATTAATAAATATTTTTCACATTTATAATTTTAGCTACAATAAAAAAGTTCTTAATAAATATGATTAATAAATATTTTTCACATTTATAATTTTGGCTACAATAAAAAAGTTCTTAATAAATATTACTAAAAAATATTTTTCACATTTATAATTTTGGCTACAATAAAAAAGTTCTTAATAAATATTACTAAAAAATATTTTTCACATTTATAATTTTAGCTACAATAAAAAAGTAAAAATAAACAAGTTGACGTGAAAATCAGAAATAATTCTTAGAGCCGGTTCGCTGAAAAACCAACAAAGCTCACTGTAATCCAGATTTCAGTCTTGACACAAACCCATTAATACAGTCGAGAAAAAGGATATCAACTATACAGACTGTAATCAACAAAAAAATTGTTTCAGCCCTAAGTTCACTAAAATTGAAAATTTTTAACTAGTCCTGAAAATTGTTCTGTCACATTAGCAAAACTCCATATCATGACTCATATTCATATATGGCTATGATATATGTATGTACGTATGTAGGAAATCGAAAAGATTTCATCAAAAATCTTCACTTTGCACGCAAATTTATTTCACCATTGATTTATTATGCAACAGAAATCTCTAACCTAAACTTAGATCTTGGCAAATGTGTTGTGTATCAAAAGAAATGTGATTTGCTTTTGTGATTTATAACATTTTTCACTTCATTCACTTTATTGAAGTAGTGTAGTACGTACCATACATCAAAAAGACAAAACATCTGTAGGCAGACATCACTGGCCTTATAAATTTTTGCTGTGTTTTTTTGACATACTCGTACCTTGATTCCAATACTGCTACAAGTATTTTATTTTATTCTCCTATGCTTACTTTACTTTTAATGGCACAACAGCCGATGGAGGGCCTAGGCCGAGCTTTTCGCATCCACTCATGTTGTGCGTGTTATATTTGTACATGAATGGAAGGGACCTACAGTTTAATGCCGAATCCGAACGGCGAAGTGAAAAGCTTTTCATAGCAATTTTTACTCTTGTAGGTTTGCCATTGCCTGCCAAGAGGTGGTGCCGGTGCCGTCTAGAAAAATTATTTTTTCTACTTTTTGTTTTTGCCTGTGCCGAGATTCGAACGCCGGGCACTCTGCGTAGCAGTCCAACGCATTACCACTACGCCACACATATTCTCCTATGCACATATGTAAATATCTTTGCAACTCATTATACATATACATACAAACATACATATGTTCATACATACTTACATATATAGTATATAGTATGTATCTATGTATGTAAGTATGTGCGAGAACTTCCTTGGCAATTTATTTATTACTCATTCAGCTGCAAAATTGTTCCTTAATTGCCCATATCAGGCCAAAATCCGAAATGAAATTTATTACCTGCTTTTCTTTCCACATCACTTTATCAACGTCATTAAGCATTTTTTTTTTTTCATTTTTGTTTTTTATTTTCTCATCATTTTTTTTAACGTTTTCTTCTTTTGTTGCTTTTCCATGTAATGGTCTGACTGTCTGTCTGTCTGCCTCTGTCGATGTTTTGTCGGTGTACTTCTGTGTATCTGTTTTTCTTTTCTTTTGTTTGTATGTCTATTTACTACTTCTTCCTCATTTAGTTCATCGTTTTCTTGCTTTTTTTTCATTTTTTGTCCTGTACTTTTGTGTGATTCCTGATTTTTATGGCAGGCTATTCAGATCAAAAGATATTTCCTTTTTCGTTTTTTTCTCTCTTTCCTTTGCGGTTGCCTTTTCTTCTTACCTTGTATTACTCTTTTCTGTCACTTTTTTACGTCAATTTGTTGTACTAACCTTGACCGGGTCAAACGAAGTACTTAACATTCAAAGCAAGAAAGAGAGATGTATAGAATGCAATAGTGTAGTGCTGAAATAGCATGTGCGAGAGGGCGATAGAGAAGGCAAATGAACCTTTACATCTTGCCCTCTATGTTTCTTTTATGTAATATATTAATTTGTCGTCTTTTTTATATTTTTTTGAGGTTGTCACATCAAAATTTCTGAATTTCTGTTTCTTATTTCATTCAAAGATTTTTTTTATTTTAAGTTTTTTCTGCATACTATGTGAAAGTTAATAAAAAGTTAAGGCCACTTTTCTATAAGGGAGTAGAAAAAGTTATGGTTTTTTCTTTTGTGTTTTAACTTCACCCTCAACTTTTTGCATTAAATACTTTGTAGTACACCTGCAAAAACCATTTGTTTTTGTTGGTGTGCTGCTGCTGTGCGCTTAAATCGAGTGTAAACTTTGATGTTTCTGCTCTTTAGTTTACCGTTGTAGGGATTCCATTACTACTTCATGCAACTATGTGTGGTTTTCATGGGTTACGATTGTAGGATTTTTGAAAATGTTTCTTTTTTTCGTGAGCGCACACGAGTTGTTTGCGTTCCATTATTGTAGAAGGGAAAATTTATACGAAAAAATAAAATGGGACTTAGGTACATGGATTTGTCACCCTAACCAATTTCTCATGAGGAATATTTTTCTGCAAGATTTTATAATAAGTTCCGATAGGTTTCGATACATTAATGTAAGTACATCATACTTATATTATCCGGGTGGTAAGGGAGAGTTAATAATAAAAATTTATTATAAGTAAGAAATGGTCTCCTATAGTGGGAATTTCAAACACATGAGAGAAAATCTGAGTACAGATACGTAATCGGTGACTCCTTAAATACTTATTCATTCTCGTACAAGAATTCCACAGTGCTAGAAAATTTCCCATTTTTATGTTCATACTTTACTTATTATCTAGATTCTTCTTCTTTTAATGCCACAACAGCTCATGAAGGGCCTAGGCCGAGCTTCCCGCGTTGCATTCATGTCATGAGTGATGCTTTTGAACACGAATGGAAGGGACCACACTGTTTTATACCGGATCCGAACGGATCCGAGCGAAATGAAAAGCTTTTTCTTAGGCAAATGATACTCATGGAGATGGGCAAGAGATGGTGGCTAGTAGAAAAATTTTATTTGTACTTTTAGATTTTTGCCAGTGCCGAGGATACGAACCGGGTGCACTACCAACTACTCCAAGGCGACCATTTATTCTTGTTTATGTAATTACATATTTTAAAATTTTTCTCTCCCTTTCCATTACTTCGCTAGTTCCTATTTTCCCTATGTTCTACGCTTTGCATTGGCTATAAACAGTTTCTTGCATGTAAATCTCATATTTTACTTACTGATTAACTTTAATTATTTCATCTAATTAAATGTTGCAATTATGTAAATATTGAAACAAAAACAAAAAAATAATCAACCTGACACCGTTAAAAAAAAATTAGTATCTAGTAAAAGCGAGAAAACAGTTCAACTAGAGAATGCGAAAAATGTTAAAAAGAAAAGAAAAATTTATGAAAAGCTAACATACAATTGACCTCAGAGTACAACAGGGTACGGTGTGGCTTAATGTTAAAAAACGGAAGAAATCTGAAACTTCTTGAGATCGAAAATTCCCAAACATCCCAAATTCAGAATTCTATAACTTCTACCAGAAATTATCAATTTTTTATCTCTTTTCTCTTTTAAACTTTGATAATGAATAAGGTAATGGCTTATGCAATCAGACAAACATAGAATTGTCATACTCCTACGAAATCTGATCGAAGATGCTGACCACCTGTAAGCTATTATACGCTAAGCAGAGTGCCCGGGGTTCAAATCTCGGCACAGGCAAAATCAAAAGTGTAGAAAAAAACAATTTTTCTACACGACACCATCTGTTGGCAGGCAATGGCAAACCTACAAGAGTAAAAATAGTTTATGTAAGTTCCTTCCATTCATGTATAAATATAACACACACAACATGAGTAGAGAAGAAAGAAAGTTTGGCCTAAGCACTCCATGTTCTGTTGTGCCATTAAAAGAAGAAAGAATGCCTACTGAAGTAGTAATTAATTACCTGCTTGCCAACAAGCTATTAAGCAATACATTTATATAATTTTGACTATCGGTAATCAAAAAAATAATGCCTTTCGTTGTAAGTAGGTAATCCAAAATAAACCGCCTAGTATCTAAATTTCACAATTTTCATAAATTAATTTGGTTCTACATATATGAAATTAAAAGGTAGATTTTTTTTTTCAATTATGGTCAATGGCGTACGCAATCAAGAGATTAGGGATAATGGTTTATAGAAGCATCTGAGTCCATTCTCTTTAATGTCTCATATGAAGGCTCTTTTGCCCACTGCTCCCATCTCTTCATTATTTTTTTCTCCTCTATATTAGTTTGGACAATAACCTACGTCGAGTAAGTACACACTTCAGATTCGTTTCAGCTTTGAAGCAACCAAACAAACAAAAAAGAAAAGAAAAACGCCAGAATGTTTAATTAATTTAATTGCAATTTAATTACGCTTGCTATTTAATTAAACCCATTAAAAAATAAACGCAAAGAGAATAAAGATAAAAACTATGAAAAAAACCCGCCGAAATGATTATGAAGCAACAGGGGGAAAAGTGTAGGAGGTTTGTTTAAGAGTTTCAGTAGTTTTTTGTCCTCCTCCTGTTTCAATATTCTAATGTAGTGAAACAAAAAAAAGTTTTAGCTTCAACGCAATTCACTTCGTAATGGAAGCATAGAATTTGAGAAAAAACATCAATGGTTATATTATTTTCGCTGCAATGAAATGGAAATTGAACTTTCATTATTATTATTGTTATTTGGTAAAGAAAAAGCATAAAAGGGAGAAAAAGCATCAAGTGCATTGCCATTACTTCTAAATGGAAGGAATGAAATAAAATCAACATTCATTGAGTTCAAACAGATTTTTTTGTACTGTTTTATTATTATTATATTTTTTTTTTTTTTGCAATTAAATTTGGTCAACAGCATCGACAGTACTTTCAAGTGGTTCACAATGCAATGAATATTTAATTGGAATAATTTTTAAGTAGAAGGAAAATATGTTAGATTAGAGGCGGGAGATAATATTTGCAATATAGGAGTTGAATTAGATGATATAATATGTATGTATTCATATGTTTAAAAAAACCGTTTTACTTTAATTTATGAAGTTAAGTATTTATGCAAACAAATTGGTGATTCACAGAGGACTTCTCGTAGTTAGTAATGATTAACTCCATCAGTCTAACTTTGTTTTTGACTCAGCACAGTATTATCAGACATACTCCGATTTTTCCCCACATGGAACAATTTCATCTCAAAAAGTAGTAAGAATTTTTAATTTAAATTTCGCGCGGAAACCCATTCATGAAAATATTATTTTTTTAAGGTTGGTATGACTGTCGGTGACATCTGTGCCAAATGTCACATCAAAATAATCATTAGTATTTAGTATACGCTTGTCTTTCTGAAGTACAAAAAGTGCATTCTGTGATTTTCACAATGAGTGAAATTATTCAACAAAGAAGTAGAAGTTCCATTAAATTTTGTGTGCGGAATCCAATTTCTGGTGCTGAAACGTTCAGAATGTTGCAAAAGGCCTTCGGTGATAATTGTATGTCGCGAGCAAGTGTTTTTGATTGGTACAAATTGTTCAAAGATGGTCGAGAACGCGTTGACGACGAACCACGTCCAGGACGGCCATCAACATCAACTGATGATCAACACGTCAATAAAATCAAGGAATTCGAGCTCGAGAATCGACGATTAACAGTCAGATGCCAGAGACCTTACTGGCATCGTTGGAATATCGGAAGGATCAGTGAAAACCATTTTAAAACATCATTTGGGCTTAAGAAGAGTGAATGCACGATTGGTTACAAAATCACTGCATTGGTTTTACGAGACCATTTTGCCAAAAATTCGACTGATATCGTTCCGCAACCACCCTATTCGTCTGACTTAGCACCGTGTGACTTTTGGCTATTTTCTAAACTCAAAAAACCGCTTCGTGGACACCGTTACCGTTTTGAGTCAATTGAAGACATTAAACATTAATCGCTAAGCGCATTGAAGGCTATTCCGGAAATTGACTTTAACAACTGTTTCGAGATTCGAGAATTGGAAAAAACGTTGGCACAAGTGTATTGGGGTCGGGGGGGGATTACTTTGAAGGGGACGAAATAGATTTGGAAGAATGAATAAAAAAATTTGAAATTATGAACAAAGTCTTACTAACTTTTGCCCACAGTAGTACATATTTTTTTTCTTCGGATTCGGTACCACTTCATGACTTTTCTATTACAGAATTGCCTCACTACAAAATGTCTACCCGAGTCTACAAAGATTTCAACTCTTCCAACACAGAATTAGCTCCAACATCGAATTTTCCTACTTCGACCCATTCCACGACGCTTTGATTTTCTCTTTGATATCGCTTTGACTTCTCGATTACGAATTGATTTTCTGAATTTCCTTCAACCAGAATTATCTTACGACTGTCTTGAATCCTACTTTTCCTACGCAGTATTTGCATCTCATGGCCCTGACCACTAGCTGATCCCGATGGGAGGTGAAAGGGAAGTCGAGTTGAAATACTAAAAATCCAATAATGGGATGTGTTCGATTGGACTCTCTGTACTCGATTAAACTAGCTAGTAGGTAAGCTGTAACTACGGTTCCCAACTCCAAATCTTAGGTTGGACTATACTGATTAAAATACGGGATGTACCCCGAAAATGCGGGACCTTTTTTTTTTTTAATATTCTAAAATCGATTTTTGTTCGTAATGCGGGACATGTTCTATGAAACATGCTAAAATTACCCGAGTTTCGGGATATTCCGCGAAATGACGGACAATTGGAAACCCTACTCTCCATTGTTCTTACCGATCTGAAACTGTGTAAGCTAATTTTTTTAATCATGCTCTTCTTAATTAAAATCATTTGTTAGCAAAGCAATATGAGTTTGGAATAACGAAGTCGTTTATTTTGAGTCTACTTTAACAAAGCTGCTTATCAGGGCTGTTAATGTTGCTAAAAATTTGTACTTACTTCACACTGACCGATTAGTGTCCCATTACACCCAATATTTTTTCTTTACCAGTTTGATTCTGCCAACAACAGAGGAAAATAATTCAAATTTCACAAGTATACACCTTTTCATTTCTGCTGATCACTCATGGGTTAATGATATAATATTTATTATATTGTTAGTAAGCGTTTAACAAATCTAAAGTAGCTATTGGTTTAAGGTCCCTGACTTGAATTCTAAGTGTTAGCTTTAGTTAGCTAAGCCTCCTACTTGAGTTAGCAACCATTTCAACTTAACCTAACTTAAGCAGCTCAAGCTTCATATTGCGCCATACTTTATTTCCACCTTAACACTAAATGATTATTTTTCTTTATTTTCCTTCTGCATTCACACCAATTAATATCGAATACAAAGTACCTACTTAAAAAATTTTCAAATAAAACATTTTTCGAGACCACAGCAAGCACCTACTGTCAAATTTTCCCTTGTTAAAGAAGGTGTGAAATATTGCTTGAACTGACAGACATAAACACATACACACGCTACCAAACCATCATTTTCACACAAAACGGACAGTCACATACAGGAAAAGCTAACCCAAAACGCAGTGAAGAAGTAATAATGGTGTTAAAATGCCTAAAGCTTTAAAAAACTCAGTCATGCTGTTGGATACAGTTGGATGTCATTTCTGGCAATGATGAGGACAATGGCAATGACGATGTAATGAATGATGATGGGAATTGTGATTGCGGGTAAAGAAAGGAAACTTGTCCAAGGAGAAACAACAGTCGCAACCAATTAAAAAAAACAAGCTTCGCATAGTTTTACTGGCGACATTAATTGGCATTTAGTTAGAGGCGCCCAACAGCAACGCAAGCACAGATAGCAACTGCAACTAACAAAACGTGTAACCTAGAAAAGAGGAGGCTACCCATGATTAAGGCTGCTTGACCAACACGCGTTTGTATGCATGTGCGTTCTTTTTGTGTAAGGCTATGTGCGCCAGCTGCTGTAACCAGCAACTTAAAACTCAACATTTTCCGAATGCTATTAGAAATGTCAAGTCTCCAGTACATAATGAATGTCAAAAATTGTAAGCAAAAAGAGCGAAAAAAAGTGTAGACAGCAGCGAATGACAACAAATTTACTAGCGAGCAGCATTCAAGCTCTACGTAGGCTTGAAACATGCTTGACAAGCATATGCGCTTATTTCGAAAGTTTAAAAAGAAAAAGTAGCAATAGAAATAGCAGCTTCTTCTGTGTTGAGAAGGCACCAAGTCATTGTGCTGCTGCATTGTGAAATGTCACTTTGTTCAAATAATAATGACAGCTGTCTAGGCATACGCACACATATACACACATACACACACATGAGCAACCTAACAATTGCCAACTCATCATGGTGCCCGTGTTCAATTGTTCAAAGCAGTTAGCCAGAAGAAGATCAGGCAAGACAAACCACTCTCTGCTTTAATGTTTTGTATTTGCAACAATTTGCAGTTTGCTAAAAACCTGACAATTTATTGGTATTTCAAATTAAACTAAATTTGGTATGTCATCGAGAAGTTGCAAAGTCATCTTCAATACCCTTTTCTTTTCTACTTCTTGGATTACGGCTTGAAAAGCTCCTTTCTGCTGTTGCCCGGCTGATGTGAATGGACTTTGGAGCTGGTATGTTTGGTTTGTATGTATTGTACATGCAGCATACAGCAAAAAGTTTTGATTTGATGAAATATAAGAGTTTAAACGCTGAACTACGATAAAGAGGCTCAGTAAGCAATAAAGTTGCATGGAAAAGTTGAGTTGGCCAAGGAAAGCAGCGGCAGCAGTATCAAATATGCTTTTTATATTGTCATAAATAAAAGCAGTAGCAGCAGCAATAACTTTTCACAAACAACTTTAAAAGAGTGTAATTGATTTCACGAAAACTTTTAGTTGTTGCCAAAAAAAAAAGAAAGAAAAATAAAGAGGATTCATCAAATAAAATTTATACTGCTCTCGCATAAAGTTTTTCTTTTCTTCTTTTAATGGCACAACAGCCCATGTAGGGCATAGACTGAGCTTTACTGGTTGGCCATTGTCTGACAAGAGGTGGTACTGTGTACAATGTTTTTTTTTCTTCTTATTTTACTTCGCCTATTCGGAGATTTGAACCCCGTAGTAGGCCAACGCATTACCAACTACGCCTCGGCGGCAGCCGGGTTACATACTACTTATGTACATCCAAAATTAATTCTTTGTCTTTTCACAAATTTGATTTGTATTCACCGAAATTGCTGTAAATATTTAATGCGTGTTCTCATATGTACAAAAGTATTGGTTCAGCTCATTTCAAAAAGCGCATAACTTTCTTGATACGTCTATGAGAGATGTTGCTTATTCTCTTTCTATACCTACATATCATTGTATTGTATTCATTTCAAAGTGGTTGTTAAATTTCTTTAAGTTTTTCATTTAATCTTCTGTTTTAAATCACATAATATTTTATTTTACTTTTCTGTTTCTAAGTCTATCTGATTCATAAGCACATATGCTCCTGTGGGGATCCTGTAGGCACAACAGAACATGGTTGCTGTTTGACAAAACGATGACAGCGGTTACAAGTAGTTGGACAGATTGATATCAACTGAGAAACACATGATTCAGACAGTCAGCATTTATCCACTGCAGTTGGAGTGAAGACAAGCATCAGTCAAGGAAATTTTCTAAGTGTCAATCAAGAAATCTATAGAATGACCTAAGTAGTAAATGGGAGATTTCCATGTTACTTAGTTTTCATTGATAATAGATCAACTCCTTTTTACATAAATATTCAAATTCTATACTTTAACGACTCGCAACACAAATTTTAGTTGCCTTACAACCTACAATGAGACTCTGGTCGATTTCAGTTAATTCTTTATTTATGATTTCCAGAGATATTGCAATATATTCCATTACTGGATACTTTACGTTTTTATTTTGCAAGGTTATGGTGAATGCCAGAGTTCTTTATCCAGACGGTAGATGGCACCTCTGAGTCAACAGACCTGATGAGACAGAGTCCCTGAAAAATCAGTTTCCGCCAATTACAAAGACTGAAAGAAGTTGCAGTGACAATTTGTGTGAAAAAGAAGAAGACCCTAAATATGTGAATTATATAGAGAGTGGTAGGAAAAGCATGATTTAGGGAAAAGGTATGAAAATCATGTTTGTCGGAAGTGCACCATGTGGGAAATATATTTTCGGCACTAAATTAAGAGAGGATGGAGAAAGGAAAATACTGCAAACAGGGCAGAGAATAGGGGCATAGAGATAGAGAGGTTAGAAAAATATTAGATGGGCGAAAGAAAGTTGAAAGAAAAAAATAGAGTGAGAGGGAAATGAGATAAAATGGAAAAACTAGCAAATAAAGCTAATATAAAGGGGAAGAGATATAAAGGTAAAGAAATAGAAAGCACTGAGGATTACATAGAAAGTGGGAAAAGAAACAGACAATTGGGATAAAAAGCAGCACATATAGGTATACTTTTACTTTACTTATAATGGCACAACAACCCTTGGAGGGCCTAGGCCGTACTTTACGCATCCACTCATGTTGTGCGTTTTATATTTGTACATGAATGGAAGGGACCTACAGTTTAATGCAGAATCCGAACGGCGAAGTGAAAAGCTTTTCATAGCAATGTTTACTCTTGTAGGTTTGCCATTGCCTGCCAAGAGGTGGTGCGTGAGAAAAATTATTTTTTCTACTTTTTGATTTTGCCTGTGCCGAGATTCGAACCCCGGACACTCTGAGTAGCAGTCCAACGCACTATCACTACACCACATATAGGTATATATGTATATATTATATATAAATATAGAGGCATAGAGTCATATATACGAGTTGTGATAAAAAAATAACCGTTATTTTCAAATTTCGTGAGTTACGTATGTTCGATTTTCGCATTTTTCTGTTTTTTCTGTTATGTTGGTACACATGTTTGTTATATATGTTGGCAATACCAACCATTTTGGATTGTCAGTTTGTTTTTGACAGATAAAAAGGTTAGCCGTGTTTTGGTGTGCTCTTCGATTTTTTACTATTCGAAAAAATGGATCAAAGAAACTGTATTCAGTTTTGTGTAAAAAATGAAATTAAATGCGCAAGGACATTTGAAATGTTGACTGTGGCCTTTGGCCTTTGGCGAGTCTACTATGAGCAGAACACAAGTTCAATTGTGGTATAACCGGTTTAAGGAAGGCCGAGCAGATGTCAATGACGATGCTCGTCCTGGTCGACGAGCATCGTCAACAACCGATGAAACCATTGACGCAGTGAAGAAAATGATTTTGGATAATCGTCGAATCACTATCAGAGAGGTTGCTGATGATGTTGGCATATCGTTCGGCTCATGCCAAGCAATTTTTACGGATGTTTTAGGCATGAAACGTGCGGCAGCGAAGATTGTTCCAAAATTCCTAAATTTTGAGCAAAAACAGCGTCGCTTGTGCGTAAGTTTTTGGTCAAAAACAAAACCGTTATCATGCCTCAACCACCGTATTCACCGGACTTGGCCCCCGCTGACTTTTTCCTCTTCCCAAAACTGAAGACACCGATGAAAGGAAAGCGTTTTGCTACGATTGAGGAGATAAAAGAAAAATCAAAACAGGAGCAAGTGTTTCGAGGATTGGAAGAAACGCTGGCATAAGTGTATTATATCTGAGGGGGATTACTTTGAAGGGGACAAGATATAAATACTTTTTGAAAAAATACGGTGAAAATAACGGTTATTTTTTGATCATACCTCGTATATATTGCACCCTGAATATACAATTTTTTATTCGGTTAATAGCATTCCTCATATATTGAATCATAAATTGTACGTTTACATCAATGCAATTAAGCGGGGATTACTGTAAAAGTATATCACCAAGTTGCGAATAATGTGTCAGTTCCTCCCGTTCTTTCCTCATTTGCCCCAGGCTGCAATTTTAAAACTATTCTTCAAAGAAAAAAAAAATTAATTAAATGAAAGTGAGATATTTAATTAAAACGAAAAATATATTCAGCCCGTTTTTGTCTCTGTTGCCTTTTTTAATTTTGAAGAAAGTAGTTGCTTTCACTACGAAAGCTAAACTATCCCATTGCTTGTTAACATGGGTTATGCTTCACTAAAATTAGGTCTGACGATTTATTCTCGCTGAGTTTCATGTACCTTATTAAATTTTATTTCTATAAGTGCGAAACTTCTACTTTTTTGTGATTTCGTTTTATCTAGAATATTATTTACAGAAAGCTACGATTTACGCATTTCCTGGCGAATTTGTCGTGTGCATTTTCGAGTAAAATGATTCACTTATAAACTGAAATCAACACTAGTTACTAACTTTAACATTTTCACTTACATTGTACATTAACTATCAACTATACTTAGCAAAAACAAAGTAACAACCCTTCATCAACTTCTTCTGCCCATAATATTTTAAAATGCCAACTTTTTATATGCCACTGACATGCAAATTTCTTATTGCCAAACTAAGCGAGTACATAAATACTAAGAATTATGTGGTTTCAAATAACGAAATGAATCATGTCAAAATGCTATGACTAAGGATAGTATCTTTAGAAAGATACAGATACAATACCGAATGAGAAAGAAACCAACGCCTACTACTTAGATTTCAATGACAACAAATGCCTTCGTTGCAACACCGATGTAGCAGCTTCAGAACAAAGGTACAACATACGAAATAACGGAATGTCATAAAGCTTAACTGCATTCATTTTAAATGCTCATAAATGGTGCACTGTTGCTATGCTGACAGGAGAGCATAAATATGACCGTTAGTAGAGGAACAGAAGGAAGAGAAGAAGGATGGAGAACATTGGATGGTGAAACCATATTTGTCTAACTAAAAATAAAGTGAGATTTATGTGTAAATGTGAATAGCATCAAATGCAGAGAGTGAGAGAGGTTCAAAAATATGATGACAATTTTAAGTGTTTTTCTTTTTTTTTTTTTGCTTTTCTGTTCGTTTTCTATTTAGGCCAGAGTCAAATTGTAAAACCAACCAAAACACACAAACACAAAAACACAACGTCACACTTTTGATTATTGTTTATGATATTTGATGCCATGTCTTCATCATCATTTTTCCAAACTATTCATTGATTGAACAATGCGAGCAAAACGGGAGCATTCTATATGCTTACGAGTATGTATGTATGTATAGACCTTTAGTTCCTAAAGGCGATTTTATGCAATTTGTTTGTATCTTTCCACATATACGTATGTACATATGTGCTTATGTATGTATTTGTGTGTTGTCTATGCATATATGCACTGTAAATGTAGTAATCAGCAAATGGGGGCATTTTTTCCTTACAGATGACACACACACACACCCACACACACACATTCATGCATGCATTTATGCCTATATCTGTTAGTTTCACTTTTTGACTTACCTTAATATTCTGGAGGAAAATTCATCGGATCCTGTTGGTTTTCATTTGTTCATTCATTTTAATCGTTTCGTATTCTGTTAATTACAGCAAATAACTCTTTTACGGGCTTCTTCTCTGTCTCTCTCTCTCACACACACACACGTTCCTTTATGTATGCACATGAAATCAGCGAACTACCCAATGGGAAAATTTGAACTGCTTCCCTAAGAGTACTGACTTTGTGCTTTTCTGGATACTTATAAAAGCACTCACTAATTTTCAGAGACTGGGAAATATTTGCTTCTAAAAATTGCTCAGAAAACAAATTATATCCATCAAGAACATATGAGAGTTTACTTTCTGTACTCCTAACTGTTATGCTCTCTTTGCTCTGCTTATAAGCGCTTTTAAGGAGTGCTCTTTTAGGACTTTCAGGAATGCTTGAAATCAGCGCATACTTCCTACGACATGCAACGTAAAAAGTATACGAGTTGTGCTATAAAGAGGGAGCGCTTATTGCTGACAGGGAAGCGCTTCAGTGTAGGCAAGGAAGCGCATTTGGAGTGCTTCCTTCCCCGTTGGGTACTTTCTTGCTGAGTGCTGTGCTCGTGTTTTATTTGTTAAAATTTACATCAAATGCCAAAATTAGACGTCCCATTTCAGTTGAAAACATTTTGCTTCCAATAATATTTTATGGTGACCACGCTTTGTATTTATGTATGTAAGAGGGTAGATCAATAAGTACCCATGTTAGGAATGAAGAGACAAGTTTTTGACAAATTTTTTTTTCTATTTTTCAACGTAATCTCCTTTTAATACAATACACTTTTCCCAACGTTTCTGCCATTTCTTTAACCCCTACAGAAAATAAGAATTGTCAAACTCTTTAAAATACGCTTCTGTCTCGACGACGACCTCCTCGTTTAAGCTGAATTTTTTTCCCCCGAGCCACGTTTTCATGTTGGGGAACAGAAAGAAGTCGCAGGGAGCCAAGTCGGGCGAGTACAGAGGGTGCGGCTGCAATTCGTAGTTCAATTCATGCAATTTGGCCGTGACAATTCCGTATCCGCTTGTTGTCACCTTTCTCATGCTTAACCTATCAAAAAAAATGTTAATTACCGTTCCGTACGACACTTCTACGGCCTCTGCTACTTCGCGCACTTTCGTTCGGCGATCAGCGAGAATCATGTCGTGGACCTTTTCAACGATTTCCTCGGGAACCACATCTGCCGCGCGGCCTGGGCGCTCCTCATAAAAAAACAGATGTACGACCACGATTAAATTCGTTGAACCAATATCTTACGGTTTTCATAGATGGTGAAGGGTCCCCATAGACAGCATCCAACTTTGCTTTTGTTTCTTCGCATGTTTTTCCATCCAAAACTAAAAAGCGAATTACGGATCGATATTGTTCTTTTTCCATTTTCTCGCGAAATACGAAACACGAAACACGTGTAATACTAATAGCTGCGAAATAAAAACTAACCTATGAATCAGTTTGAAATTTAGTGTGGTGTCGTGTGACGACAGATGGCAGTACACGACGGTAATGCCAACTTCCCTCAGCAACGCCACCTATCTTCACACAAGGGTACTTATTGATCTACCCTCGTAGCTAAAAAAATTCTTAAGCGTGTTGTTGTTGGGGATGTTTTTAAGGTTGCCTCAAGATTGTTCAAGTCAAAATATAGATTGATTATGAATTTGTAATGAGTACGCTATTTATTTTATATGTGTACGTAAAGTAAAATTTTTTCGAGGTGCATTCACACCTGCTTATCTTTGAATATCAGAAAGCTTCCACATTAAATCGATATGTATTATATAATTTTCAAGGGAAAAACTATAAGCTTTTGAAAAACCTCATTAATTTTAGTTTTCTACATTTTTATGTAGAGTATATTTACTTTAATATATAGACAATGTATAGAAACATTGGGAACATGAAATTTACCGAAAAAGTTAAACTAAAATTAGTTGAAATTAGAGAACCTCATTTATTTTGAGTTCTCTACATTTTATGTGAATAATAAGCACACAAATACTTAATAATGTCAAAAATGCCGAAAAAATTACTATTTAATAGAAAATTTACGCAACTTGAAATTATTTGGAACTAGGGAATTACCATAAGTTCGAGTTTTCAACAATTTTAGGTATATAATATTTATTTGCGAAAAGGCTCTCCATGGGCTGTTGTGCCATTAAAAGAAGAAAGAAAAGAAAAAGAAAATATAAAAATACATAGACAATGTCGAGTAAACGTTGCAAGAATGGATGAATGAGTGGATGCGAAAAGCTCGGACTTTGTCGCTACATGCGGTCGTAGTCGAAGGTCATTGTGGTAAAGGCTTAACACTTGTCACAATCGGTGTCCCGTGATTGCATTCCCTCTCTCATTCTCCCTCCATCTTCCTCCCACATATCAAACTTCCTTCTAATCAACACAATGCTCTGCATCCATAGGGGTACATCCTGTGTGTTGCATGTATCAATAAAAAAAAGGAAAATTTTTTAATAGAACATTTTTACAACTAAAATTCGTTTCTAAATTCGTATGTTAACAAATGTGTAAACATTTATGAATCAAAATTGATATTGTTTATTAATTTCATTGATACTTATTGCTAAAATTTAACTTACAAATTCCTCTTAGTCTATAGGGGATCCTCTAAGATGGATGAGTAGCATATGTCCTTGCACGTTGCAAGAATAACAAAATTTTGTTGTTGTTTCTTCGTTACATGGATATCAAACACGTAGATAATGGCGTTTCACGCAATAATAATTCTATTAAATCTTTGATATCTTTGCACTCTGCAATTCTTTTCCAGGATCATAACTAATTTTGAGCAGTTAAGTCTTTCTCTAGCTCAAATCAATCTCAGACATGTTGAGATAATTAGCACTAGCTAACATAGGCAAACAATTTCATAATACAAACACAATCAAAACTAATACCTACCTAACAAATAAATGTATTTCATGAAACAGTGAAATATGGCAAGAGTTATAGAAAGAGATAGACAGCTTGAGAGAGAGTAGGAGGTATAGTGACAAGCATCTGTCATGTCAAACCAAGCTAAAGGAATTGAACACATAATATCGGCCCATATAAGCGCGCGTGTGTGTGTGTGTGTGTGGATGTTCGTATGATTATTTGCAACTGAAACTTGAAAGCAATTATGAAAACTGATATGCTTACGAAAGCCGATGACAAAAGAAGAATAGACATAAGCTGATACGTGGATGGAAGAAGAGAATGACAAACGGGCAAATGAATTGAATAGAAGAAGACCAACTAACACAACAACAACTAACAGCTGCAATATTCATTGCGGCAACAACAACAGCGACGACGATGACGTCAGCAAACATTGTAAATCATAAATTAATTAACAAATAGAATGGGCGAAAGCGAGAGAAAGAGTTAGGGGGAGAGAGAAACCAAGTTTACGACTAATGACAATACAATATCCTGCTATTCAACCTCGAAATAACTTTGCTAGTCCTGTTTATGGTTTACTTACAATATATTTGCGAATAATTAGATCAAATTTCACATGCAACTACAAATGTATGGGTGACAACATACATTCATACTCGTACGTACAGAGCTATGAAAATACCCAGTTAAGCCTCCACAGATCAAGTCCATAATGTGTCTGTGTATACACTGTACAAAATTATTTACTTTTTAAAGTCAATCGAGTTTCTGCATAAAAGTGATAATTTCTAAAATTTGTGTAAAAAAGCAGAAATTGAGAGAAAACTACACAATTAATGTGTTAAAATTAAAGAATGCGTGATAAATTAATATTGTATAATGAAATGGTGTGATTTCAGTTAAAATATATTATTATTTTTATAGTATTTTTTACACAAAACTCACTTTTAATCTGTAAAAAATTTAAGTTTTTTGGAATAGATAAAAAGTTGACAAATAATTTGAAAATATCATAACTATTTTTTTTCACACATGAAATTGGTAGAGTTTTTAATCACCGGCTAAATTGTGGGATTTTACAATGTTTCTCCATATCTGTTTCTATCTACACACGCTGGCTATAGTAATGGACTCATTTTCATAAAGGAAATGGCATACATTTTGCAGATCGTATTTTTGTCGAAAATTCGAGCCCTTGAATTTCTGAATATTGGAGTATCTGTCTACTCATGCTGGGCTTCAGGGTTCAACTCTTCTTCTAGTGATATCCGATGATGTCCGTCCACTTTCCTGTGTCAATCTGACACCCTAGGATTGAGATCTGCCACAGGTTTGGACTCTTTTATCTCTTGCCTGATATTTGCTCTAGGAAGTTGAGTCATTATTTTATAGTTCCCCGATTTTGCTTTTTATCTGATGATTGAATCTATCGGAATCTCTTTCTGATTGAGCGCGATATCTGCTCCACTTTTTCTGTTTTCTTCTGCTCTCCACGCCTTCGCACAGTGCTTGTCACGACCTTGGCGCATTAGGCAAAGATAAATTCTATTTGGGGTCTCATGTATTCAGACTGGAAAACCCTTAATCTACTCTCGAAGTCAAGGTCGCCATTTCCGTAGAATTTTCTACCACAGAAGCAGCTAATGACTAGGAATTTTGTGCTAGACCTTTCTACAGAAGCTACATTGGCTATCAATTTCTCTTGTTGCGAAGCTTCGTTGTTCATCAGTTTGCCAGTTGTCTGCCTGTAGCTATTATAGTTTAATTCTTATGGGCTCCAACTGAACCAGGCCGTCAGTAACTCTTTCTTTTTCTTACCATGTTTTGTCTAAATTTTTAATTGTTTTTAGGCGGAAGAACTGATTTTTGTTTAAAATTTAAGTACTGGGTGCGAATCTTCGCCTGAATTTGATTTAATTATAGGTCTGAATTTTGATCTAAATTATTCTGAATTTGGTTTCAAAGTTTTGGTGTGAAGGTTTGATTTTTGGTTTAAATTTTGGCTTGGTTTTAATTTATTTGTTTTGATTTTTAGTCTGATTTTTGATTTATGCATATTTTGTTTTTATTTTTTATTTGAGTTTTAATCTTACTTTTGAGGTCTGATCTTTGACATAAAAGACTTGTTTTGGTTTTGATTTTGGTTTAAACTTTTTGATCTGAACTTTGTTCTGATGCTTGAGTCTGATTTTGGTATGCAATTTGGTTTCAATGTTTAATGTTTGGGTTGATTTTTGCTTTAAATCTGATCTGACTTTGGAACGGAAATTTTGTTCTGACGGTCTGATATTTGCTCTTATTTAGGTTTGAATTTATCATAGAACTAAATCTTAGTTTCAATTTTGATCTGTATCTGTTTAAATTTACCATAGATCTAAAACTTAGTTTCAATTTTGATCTGTATTTTGCCAAAATGTTTGGGTGGTTTCTAGTTTAAGGTTTAGTTTAAAATTTGCCCTGAGTGAAGACTGAATTTTGTTTTTCTTTTGCTATAATTTTTGGACTGAATTCGTTCTGTTTTCCAGACTGAACTTGTGATCTGAATCTGTCCTAGAATTTGTTTCGCATTTTGGTCTGCATTTTGATCTGAGTTTTGATTTGAATATTTGGTTTGAAGTCTAGAGCGAAAACTTAGATCTGCCACTGGGTTGGATACTTTCGAGGGCCTTTGACATTTCTCCACCAATAAGTTCCGGAACTATGTATTGTGATAGTTGGAAAGTTGTTTAAAGTTTTGTTCAGAGTATAAAATGGAAAATTTGTAATCAGGCAATTTGCAGGATGTGAAGTTAATACTTGTACTTATTTGCGTGTGTGGCTTTAGCTACGTGGACTTAACGGAGAAAGAGAGACAGCAAACGAGTGAAAAGTTATGGAGTTATCAACGACATGGCATTAACAATGCATTCGAAAATTTTCTCAATTTTCTCACTGACTCAAGTCAGCGTGTGATGTTGAGACTGTAGTGCAAGGAACTATTTTCGGTAAATTACATTGAAAGCACAACACAAGTATATAACAACAAATAAGTTTGTGGAATTTGGCAAAGATAAATGTAAACCCATACAGACATAATCGTACAATGCAAACAACACAAGTGCGAATTCCTAAATTCGATACTGAATGCGCATTCTTTCGCCTCGGGCTAGGAATGTTGGCTGCAGGTTTTTCGCCACATCTACCAACATATGTATGTAGTTAATAATTAAAAATTTATTTTTATACCTAGCCACCAACAGTTGTGCAGCAGTTGTTGGTTTTTGCTGTTACATTCAAAGTTCAATTGAGTTGTTGAGCCGCCAATAACAACAAATAAATATGCGTACAAATGTTGCACAAAGGATTTACTTTAATGTATTTTACACGCAATCTCTTCATTCTGGTATCTGTATGTATGAGAATATGTATTGTAAACCACAATATGTTGCATCTACATGCATGCGTTGCATGTCTGTAAAGTATTTAAGCTGTAAGCCAGAGAGACAGAGCATGCTGCAGCAGCAAACATATTTAACAACTGCTGCAAACAACATGCACATGCAATACAATTGCAAAGCGTGAATATTTGTAATAAATAAAATTTGCTATTTATTGTTGTTGTTGTTGTAGTTGTTTGCTACAATTTAAACTTGCTTCATATAAGTAATACGTGTAATTGGGAGCGAGCGAGATGTGGTGCTGCCGCTATTATTGTTACTGCTGCTGCTATAAATGCATGGGTATTAGTATTGTTGACCATGTCTTGTTGTCGTTGTCATATGGTGTTGCCTCCTACTGCACTGCCACCCTCCCATTTTCCTCTCCATCCTCATCATATCACCGTTGTCTATGTGCGCACTAAATTTGTGTGCGTATTAAATGTGGAGCCACATTTGCAATACACTCAGCATTTGGAAAATGCAATGGCAATGCTAAAATTGCTGTAAGTAAAAATGCCGAAATGTCGCATACATTGCGAAAATTTATTGCCTCCAACTTCAACAGCAACAACAACAGTTGCTGCAACGTTTTACATACTTATATATGCACTGGATATACACACAAGTGTCAGGCAGAGAATTTATAGCGGCAGCACTAGCACCAGCTCCAGCTACAACTTCTCAGCATCCAGGCAATGGCTGGGAGTAACCATTGTCGCTATTTGGTTGTTCGTGCGTATGCATGTATTTTGATGGTGACTTAAACAACTAAATTTTGTGGAAAATTGCAAGGTGAACACATTCGCATATGTACGAGTATGTAAGTATGTTGCTATGAATGTATGCAAAACGGAAATTGTATTTTTAGCTTACATACTTGCACTACACAGTACACACATAGTTGGTTTTGCTTGATCTGTGTAGTTCTGTGTAGATCTGTGTGGTGCATCGCCTCTGTTTCTTAATGCCATTTTCATCCTTTCTATTTCTACTTACTATGTATCAATTTTAATAGTATTATGTATCAATTGCTGACAGATCGGTATAGGGTTTACAAAACAACATTTTAGAGAAAGTGTTGAGATTTATATATTTACATATGGTGGCTACTCTACTTTGTGCGTGTAACTAACTAGAAACATGCATTCAAAATACTCTCAATCAAAGAACATTTAAATAGTCATTGTGCTTGGAAATTACTTATGTATAGAGAAAAAATAAAGAGCGTCAATAATTTAAAATTTTTTCTTCATATGTATACCAACATGTATTTATTACTTATAAGGGCTAATCGAAATCGATGTACATCATTTTCTCCTGCTCACTTCTCTATGTGATCGCTCACTTTCGGATTATTCTCTCTCGATCAATCTTCTTTCACTTTTGTCTCCCTTTTAACCTTCTCTCTAATCTTTTCTTTCTCTTAATCTTTTTTCCTCCCAACCTTCTCTTTCACTCAATCTCCTCTTTCTCTTATTCATCTCTCTTTCTCAACCTTCTTTCTATTTATCTCAACCTTCAGTCTTTTTTTCCTGTCTCTCGTCTTATCTCTCTCTTTCATTCCTCTCTATCTTTAACCCTATTTTCCCTCAGCTGTCATCCTTTTGTTCATCTCCATCTCTCTCCATTCCTCCCTTCCGGACCTTTCTCCATCACCATTTCTCTCAAGCTGACCCTCTCTCTATTTTCTTTACCTGAACTCAGTATCTCTCAGCCGTCTCTCTCCTCTTTTCCCTGTTCTTCATTCTTCTCTCCATTCTTCCCTTGCTGACCTTTTTCCATCACCATCTCTCTCCAACTAACCCTCTCTCTTTTACTCAACTACATTTTCCTTAACACTTTCTCCTTCAACCGTCTCCCGTCTTTCTTTCACTCTCTTTTCTCTCTCTCGAACTCATCCCACTTTCTCCTTCGCCCTATTTCCACATTCTCTCTCTCTCTCTCACTTCTCACTTTCCTCAAGTTTTATTAATCGCTTATAATCTTCACTCCTTTTCTTCACTCCAAGAATTCACCATCTCTTCTTCTCTAACCCTCAGTTTATTTCTCATTCGAATTCATCCCTCTCGTCTTGTTTCAGCTGCTAGACCGTATCTGTATGTTTCTTATTTAGTTTGACAGTTTTAATGTCTTAACATTTATTTTTTACAAAGTATCTTCAATATTAATTGAGATCTTACGACAACTATTATGATTAAATAAAATAATTGCTCAGATCCCTGGAGCAAAATTTCGGAACTATAAATCCGCCCTTTCTTCTCTTTTGCATTATTCTCTTTCACATCCCCTCTAATGCACTTGCCCTTTTCCACCCTTTCTCTCATCCTCACCTCTCTCTCTCATCCTCATCTTCTTTTCAAATATCTTATTTTTTGCAATTTCCAACAGCATGTGTGTGTTGACTAATGTTACTTTTCATATTTTTCATAGCATACTTTTAAGCAATAAATGTCTTCCTATGCCTAAGTACATATGTCTCATTAAACTCATTAAAAAACCATTCCAGCGCAAACCTTACATTTAGGTCACTAGGAGACAAAAAAATTGAGACAGAGATTTCAGTTTTCTGCTTTTCGTTTTTTTACTAAAAATTCGTTAACCAGCTAAAGTTTTATTTAAAGGAAATATGAAAAACTGTAAAACATAAAAACCTCATAAACTACAAACACAAAAAAGAAACTACATAGAGATATGCAAATTCCAAAACATATTCATTATTTCCGCTACTACTTAGGGGCAGATGCATGACGCAAAAGAAATAGAACCGAAAAAAAGGAAAGACCACTTCATTAAATATTTAAATGAGCATCCTGTTTTCCTATGTAGTAGTAGTAGTAGTTGGCCTACACACACATCCACACACAAATACAGACTTGAGCAGTTAATTATGCCAAGCAGCACCAACCTCATCCTCAGCCTCAGCAGCAACATTGCGAATTAACATGAAGCCCAATGCTTGTTACTCTCTTATTCTTCGCTCTCCGCTTTGGTTGGTGGCACAACAGCACCGCTTAGTAACTTCAGTTGCATGATAATGAAGGCAAATTGAGCCACCGCCATCGCTACCTTCCATCAACATAATTCCCCATTCTCCACGTATGCCACACAAGCAGCAGCAGCAGTTGATAATTTTGTGGTATGCAGCAGCATAATGTATTGCTTGCATCTTACAAGCCTCGTGTTCGAGCAGTTAGTATGCCGGAAAGCAGGTTTTTAGTGAACATGTGAGTAGGATGTACAACGAGAAAAGTTGTAAGACTCTTCACTCTTCTTTCAGTTAAGCAGCAGGAGAAGAGATAGGTCAAACGATAATTAAGTAGGCTTAGACTTTTCTGAATGTACGAGTACATGTATGTGTATAAAAAAAGAGGCTTGAAAGCTTCTAAAAATTATTATTATGTATTAAGGGAGAGCTTCATATTATGTACATAGTTAGCCTAAAATCTTAATGAACTTTAGATAAACTGAGTGTCCTAAAAACAATGACAGTCCACAAAGGGATGAAAGGGAGCGACTTAGGATCAAAGGGAGGGCTGTAAGAGAGAGAAGTGTGACTGAAGGAATAGTGAAAAGAGGAGTGTGAAATGTGATTATGGGAAGAGAGTGGTGAAAGAGAGAGGGGCTAGGGGGATGACGATAAAATGAGAAAGAAGAGAGGAAAAACAGATGAAGCTTTTAGCGAAATAAAGTTTAGAGAGAGAGAGAGTGTAAGAAAGAGAAATTGGGAGAGAGGGAAAGATATCGGCGATAGTGAAGAAAAAAGTTGAGTGAGAAACGATTGGGTCAGAGGAAATATGAAAGTGTGAGAAGAGAGATTAAATGCGATAGGAATAAAAAAATGCGATAGAGAAAGGAGTAATAGAGAATGAGGTGAGTTGAAGTGTTGAAAGAATTGATATGGCTACAGAGAAATGGAAGAGACAAAGCGGGGTGACGAAAATAGAAGTAGTCTATAGAAGGGTGTGTACCAGAGAGGGTAGCGAAGCATGTACAAAAGTTAAGGGTAAAGCAACACATATTTGAAAGCCAATTAATCCCAGTATTTATTATGTTATGTTCTCGGTTGCTCGCTAGATTCGTAGCGATCCAGATGGCGGTAGCCGGACATTCACATATGTAACACAATATGTTTCGTAAAAAGTAAAAACTTGTTGACTGGTGTTTGTTATCATTTTGACATTTTTTCTTCTTACTTTTACTTTCCCTGTACCACCGTCAATCACTTGTTCACCGCAACATAATCACTTTATCAAGTGCAACACACAAAGTTGATCAAACCATCAAACACACACATGCACACAGCCATGCACATGCCACACACGCGGTGTGCCTACATGGAACTAAGTATTACATACACACATATAAATTGTCTACAGTGTTCACTCAATTTGTGGTTACACTGATCCAAAAACAACAACAAAAACCAAGAAAAACAAAAAACAATATGAAGAAGATATATTCATTCATATTTTGTCAGCAATATGACAAGCGGCAAAATAGCTAACAAATAACAATAACAACAGCTGTTGGCAACAGGCAACAGTACAAGAGCAGCAATAACAACCACTAGCACCAAAAACTTCATGCTAGGCTTGCATGCAGTCACGTCTTTAATTAGAAAATAATTGCCAAATCTCATTCTGATACACACACAAACAAGACATTGACGCCTGCGTAGCTATCTCTAGATAAAAATGATGGACATACGTACATATGTATAGACAGACGAACGTAAAGATGGATGGATGAAAAGGCAGACGCGTGTGTGTAGTTGGAAACCTATGTGCCAAGCGAAACGTGCGAACGTCTGGCTACATTTATTAATAAAAAACAAAGGAGTGTTTTTTTTTTGCCGCTGCCTTTTCGCTATGCTGCTGCTGATTCTGCTGCATGACACATGCCACAACATGGTAATATGTTTGACATAAAGCATGCAGCGGCAGCATCGGTGCAATGAGTTTATTACTTGTGTGCGTATTTTGCTTGAAACTGCTATTTTGCTGCGTCATCATCAGTAGCAACCTAAGAGGAGATTTATAGGGACTTTAGCCAATACCAATATAGGAGAATGCTCATAAGTAAATGCAGTGCAATATCAAATAGTTGGAAATTCTAAAGCTAGTTTTACATATATATATTCTACATACTTTTAGAGAACTTGGTAATAATTATTGGTCTGGTTTGGGTCTTAATTTTCGTTGAATTTGGAGCTGAATTTTGTTAGCGTTGGGTCCATTTTTGTTTTACGGGTCTGTGTTATGGTGCCAAATATGGACCCTTTTTGTTTAAAGTTTTTTGGTATGAATTTTGGTACATTTTTTGGTCTAAATCTGGTTTATTTTGGGTCTTCATTTTGGTTTAACTTTGAACTGAATTTTGTTCTGAATTTTCTTATGAGATTTGAAACCAAATGTGGTCCCATTTTTGTTCTGAGTTTTTTGATATGCATTTTGGTATGTTTTTTAACCAGTATTTTGTTTCGTCAGATTTAGGTTTTAATTTTGATCATAAATTTGGGATGCATTTGGTCTGACTTTTGGTTTGAGATTAGGTCAAAATTTGGTATGATTTTTGTTCTAAGTGCATTTTTTGTCTATGTTTAGGTCAAAAGTCGCTGTGGTAGTGCGTTGTACAGAGTGTCCGGGGTTCGAATCTCGGCACAGGCAAAATCAAAAAGTAGAAAAAATAATTTTTCTAGACGGCACCGGCACCACCTCTTGGCAGGCAATGGCAAACCTACAAGAGTAAAAATTGCTATGAAAAGCTTTTCACTTCAATTCGCCGTTCGGATTCGGCATTAAACTGTAGGTCCCTTCCATTCATGTACAAATTTTATAACACGCACAACATGAGTGGATGCGAAAAGCTCTCCATTAAGATTAAATTTCTAATCTGGTATGAACTTGGTCCGAATTTCAGTTAAATTTCTGGTTTAAACTTTGGTTTGATTTTTGGCCCTGTATTTTGTTTTATTTGGATTCGACTTTTGATCTTAGCTTGGGTCTGAGTTTCGATTTAGTATCTGGTCTGGTTTTGGTCTGATCTTTGTATTTATCTGAATTTATATTTATTACTTTATCTGAATTTTGATCAGAGTTTTTTACTTTAAATTTTACTTGACTTTTCGTCTGGTTATTGGTCTGAAATTTATCTTATTGCTCTACATAATTATTGATGTGATCAGATTATTGATCTGAGATTTACCATTCCATACCATTCCCTTTTTTCTTCCTCCACAAACCCAAAGCTAAGATCCGCCTCTGGCCATCATCATCATCACATGCATGACATATGAGTTTGATCTTTGCAACACTTGCAACTCTTTACATTACACACACACTCGCACTTCAGATACATCACCAACACCAACATGCACCGTTTTCAGTTTCACCCTTCACATTTTTTTGCATCTGTTCTGGCTAGAGAGCTACGGTTATTTATCTGATGCAGTTTCTCTATACGCGCTGCTTTTTGCATTTGGATTGAATTTAACTGGTTCTTCCTCAAATTCTTCTTTTTCTCTGGGAAACAATATCATCATCATGTGCTTCAGCATTTCCTTCGTTTGTTCATGTTGGTGATGGTGTGGTGTTTGCTGACTGCCTGCCAGTGATTTTTATTAATTCTCTTGTGCATAAATTTTTTTTGTGATGGTTGTTGTTGTTGTTACTCCTACATTTTGTCATTTAAGTATACATTGTTTTCATTAACTTTATGTAGCGTGTAGTATTGCTCTGTCTGTGTCATATTTAGCTGTCACTTTCAGTCTGTCCGATTGGTCTGGTTTGATCTGTATGTTTTTAGTTGTCTCTTTTCTGATGAATTTACGCATTATTGCGTTGAATCTACAACTGTGAACGAATACATTCGAAGTTGTTGTGATATTGTGACTATTATGGACTTACGCCTACTACATATAGTACATATGTGTACATATCTTCTATGATTATAATGTGAATATTTTAAAAAGTTTTTTTCACTCACTTATTTACTTACTGTTAATTTTTTTGCTCGAATAAAAGTTCAAAAACATAATGGTATTCAAGCCTAAAAGTATGCTACACAATTTCTTAAAAATCATAATAAGCTACTCGTGTCACTTTACTTCAAATCAAATATATTTAAGGCAACTTCTTATGCAAACAACCCTTTCCCCTCGCGAACGAAATTCATTTTCGTAATTTATACAAAACGTTTGAATATTGAAGTTTAATAGCTTGGCAATTACATTTCTATCATCTATGCACATTAAAAGATTTTTATCAGCTCAACGCTGAGTTGAGAACTGGTTTGTGCTCAATTAATGCACTCATGTAACTCATTACAAGTTGAAGCTTTTACTTTTAACTATTAGTGTTAAGTTACACATGATAGTGTAATGAATGAACGAATGCGTTCCATATGCAATTAGTCTACCAAATTACAATTTTCATCAATCTATGTAATCCCCCATAGAAGAAGAAACCGAAGAAGTAGAAGAAGAAGCTACTTCGCCTTTTTCAAATTAGCAGCCAGCAACCAAATTCTCATACAAACGCAATTAAGAAACCAATTTCCAGAAGGAAATTTACAAAATCACACACACACGCATTCACACACTGAGAAGATAATTAACGCTTTGGGAAATATCAAAAAAAAAAAAAAAAACAAAAAACTTACTTAAATGAATTCACATTTTCAGGGAAAAGAGTAAAATCTCAAAAAAAAAAAAAAAAAAAATAAATAAAAAGAAAAATTTAGCAACAGCAGAAATTGCACAAAGGATTCAACATTCAACGCACACAAACTTAACCACGCATGATGTTAGTAAATTCTAAACGAACTATGTATGGATATGTATGTATGAATGTTTGTATGAGTGTGTACTAGTAGCTGAGGTAGAAAGACAAAAAATTACGCGCCACTATTTTGAAAATATACGCGCCACCAACACTGAAGTCTACTTCTCCATACACATATGCGTGTGTGTGTTTGTGTGTATTCGGCTGATACTATACACAAATAGAAAAGATAGTTCAGGATGCCATGAAGGCATAGGTAGAAGAAAAAGGAGCGAAACGAAGTATCAGTTTGTAAAAGTGTTTCTAATTGGAAAAGCATGAAAATGCAGGAAAATTGCAATTGAATGCGTTGAGTGGCATGTGCAACGTAATTAACCTACTCGCATTGAGCATAGATGGAAGAGAGTTTTGTAACCAACTAACCAACAACCAACTTGTTGTAACTAGTTATAGACATACACAGAAATAGGAGACACTTTGCTCTAACTATTTCTCTAGTACGTAACTAAGTATGTCAGCTACTAGTGAGTATTGAAAGTGAATGTATGCTATGCATGAGTTGATATATTGTATAAAAAAAGAAGAAAAAGAGGACGTAGAAGCAGACGGATAGACCGAAGACCGAGCCACCTGCTGCAATTGACAAATGCACAAATTCAACGAACCCCAATAAAAATAGCATTAAATAAAGGCGCGCGCGAAAAAGCATGCAAAAATATCTAGCTACTAGTTTTCTAGAGTAGTAATTGAAAATGCAGTAAGTAGTTGCAAAAAATAGTAAATTCAAGAGTTCAAGAAACTGACTAGTGGCACATCAACTAACGACCAAGTAGACACCATTTTCAAATGTATCAAACTTTCAGACGCTACATTTTCATACAGATGCTTATTGGAAAGAATATTATGAAAGGCTTAATTATCAACATAACAAAATAATGTAACATATGGTAGATGATCTGAAGTATAATTAATTTAATGTAGCATACCTACTCATGATTTAGGGCATGATAGAGAAATTTGATTCAGGTATCAATACATTTTTGGGATTAAAAAAGATATGATTTTGTTGAAAAATGCCTAATTGTACAAAAAAAAAAAAATTTAAGAGTACCTAAAAGTACAGTTGTATCAAAAAAGTACTATTGTACCAACACTGGCATATGAAGGTTCAAATGAAACCAATTACGATCTTATCTAAGCAAATCAAAAATGTTCGGTACATTTGTGTTCCTATACGAATTATAATAGGTATAAGTACATATGTTATATTTTCTCTTCTTCTTCTTTTTGTGTGGAAAAATTCACAATGTTTCGTATATGTCTTGAGGGCTTAAATTGGATCACTTATATATGTTCGGGAAGATGTTCTTGTACGTAAAGGGTGTCCCAAATAGGGTGCACGATTTGATTTAAAAATAAAACGCCTATTTTTTAAGCGAGTATATAGCGAGTAGAGTATACGAGGTATGATCAAAAAATAACCGTTATTTTCAATTTTTTCAAAAAGTATTTATTTATTCATCAACAACTATCTTGCCCCCTTCAAAGTAATCCCCCTCAGATATAATACACTTATGCCAGCGTTTTTTCCAATCATCGAAACACTTCTGAAACGCGCTTTTTGGTATCGCCAACAGCTCCTGTTTCGATTTTTCTTTTATCTCCTCAATCGTAGCAAAACGCTTTCCTTTCATCGGTGTCTTCAGTTTTGGGAAGAGGAAATAGTCAGCGGGGGCCAAGTCCGGTGAAAACGGTGGTTGAAGCATAATAACGGTTTTGTTTTTGGCCAAAAACTTACGCACAAGCGACGTTATTTTTGCTCAAAATTTAGCAATTTGGGAACAATCTGCGCTGCAGCACGTTTCATGCCTAAAACATCCGTAAAAATTTCTTGGCATGAGCCGAACGATATGCCAACATCATCAGCAACCTCTCTGATAGTGATTCGACGATTATTCAAAATCATTTTCTTCACTGCGTCAATGTTTTCATCGGTTGTTGACGTGCTCGGGCGACCAGGACGAGCATCGTCATTGACATCTTCTCGGCCTTCCTTAAACCGGTTATACCACAATTGAACTTGTGTTCTGCTCATAGTAGACTCGCCAAAGGCCACAGTCAACATTTCAAATGTCCTTGCGCATTCAATTTCATTTTTTACACAAAACTGAATACAGTTTCTTTGATCCATTTTTTCGAATAGTATAAAATCGAAGAGCACACCAAAACACGACTAACCTTTTAATCTGTCAAAAACAAACTGACATTTCAAAATGGTTGGTATTGCTAACATATATAACAGACATGTGTACCAACATAACAGAAAAAAAAATGCGAAAATCGAACATATGTACGTAACTCACGAAATTTGAAAATATCGTATATGTTGTATATTGTATAACGTATATGTTTGTATATGTTTCGATTAAGTATGGAATAAAATATCCGGCCAATGATGCCCGCGCCTCTGATCGCAGACCCTTGCTCTTTTAATGAAATTTTCGGTGACATTTTGAGTAATATGTGGCTCTATCTGACCGATGACGCGTTGGATCTCGATCTCGATCTCGACCTTGAGCTCAGGAATTGTTTGTAATTTATTCGCATAGATCTTGGATTTCACAAAACCCTAAAGAAAGAAAGCGCACGGAGTTAAATCGCACGATCTTGGTGGTTAGTGGACATCGGAAATCGTTGCTCCAATTAATCGATTGTTTTATACGCTTTGTAACAGGTGTCGTCGCCATGCTGCTACCACATGTTGTCCAGATCCATACCATCCAGTTGAGGCCACAAGAATTCCATTATCATGTTCTTGTAACAAATGCCATTCATATTTATTGGGACACTCTATATACATATACATTAGGGTGAATCGATTTCATACCCCCCATATCAAGACATTGGTTCTTGAGAAGACTGGGTAAATAGAAGAAGAATGAAATATTTTTTTATTAAAAACGAAAAAAAAACCTACTCCGTCGAATTTTTTAAAATCCACACTAACTACTTATTGCAATAATTATTTCTAGTTCAAATGGGTTTCTTGGCTTAGTAAACCCTGTTACATAAAATTTCAACCATATCAGTTGGTCCTTATCATTTTTATATAGATCACTATATGATTCTCAAAATTTCAACAAATTCGAAAAGAGAATATAACATTACTATATCTTAAATTGGCAACTTTTAATTGCTTTAAAAAATTTTTCAGGAGTGAAGGTTTCCCCCTTCCCCACAAATTACTTCAATGTAGACGAAACTTTACTCGAATTATTTTTTAATTGGGAATATGGGACTATATTAATGTTGTTGAACAAAATTTAAGAGAACTTAATCTTCCTGGGGGGCGTAAGCCTGAAGAGCTTCATGTAAAATTTTTCAGTACAACGTCCCACGAGGAACTAAATAACTATGGCCCTAAATTTTTTGGTAAGATAAATAGAGACTCGAATCAGGTTTGATTAACGATTACAGGAAGAACCTACATTCTGTCAAAAAAGTACCGATTAAAGGTATTGTAAAAATTATTTTTGTCACTAAGTTGGCACCACTGTCCCCTGTCCTCATTGTCGCTCTGAAGTTTGAGCGCAATCTATAATTTTGTTTATTGACAATGCTCGATTTCGTCACAATTTTTACAATGAATAAAAATATGGAACAAAGAATTTATCGTGTGCCGTATCGCTTAAAATGTTACAGAAGATGGAAAATCGTCATATAAGTTTGAGAGAAATAGTCGTTGAACTTTTTGTGTCTAACGAATCAATTCGTACTGTTCTATTGTACACAATTGTTTGGGCATGATACGCGTTGCCGCTCGACCAGTACCGAAAGACCTGAATTTCCTGCAAAATTGTGAACGAATTTCTGACCAAAAACAACCACCGTATAAGGCTAACATTTTTCTCTTTCCAAACTCAAATTATCTCTTCGAGGCACCCGTTTTCAGTCAATACAAGACATAAAAGAGAATTCGCGACGATTCCGGATAATGCGTTTAAAAAATGTTTTTTAACGATTGGATTATTCGTTGGCATAAGTGTAACATTTCGGAAGGGGCCTACTTTGAAGGCGATAAAAAAAAATTAGAATGAATAATAAATATTTTGAGTTTTATTATCCAATTGCCGGTATTGGAAAATCAGTTACTTTCTGGTTTACTGAAACTCAGAAAAATTTACATCGTCATCAGTAAAATGTTTTCCTACTATGTAATCAAAATCATCACACAGCATAGATATTGAGATGGAGATAGTGAGGAACACGGAAGTAACTTACACTTTTGGACGACTTCTAATGCTACTAATGAGCGTTAAGATACTTGCTAAACCTATACACTTAAAATTTATTTGTAGTCGGTGCAGAATGAGAAGGCAAAGGGTGAGGGAAGTGTTGACTATGCAATTGGAATGTTTTATATTTTGTGAACCAGAGTTTGCTGGTTTCGTTTTAAAGTTTTACCGCCACTAGTTAATTCAAATAGGAACTAAACGCTGGCTTCTGCTGGTGCGGCTGCTCCTTTGTAATGCTCTTCTCACGTGTTCTATACTTTTCTCTCTCTTGAAGCTTAATTAAAACTAGTTGCTGTTGTGTTGCTGCTGTAATGAAGAAGAAAATGTCTAAATTTTTTGTTGTTACTTTTCTTCTTTTGTTTTTTGGTTACCTCTATTTATACTCTGGTTCTATGTGGAAACTCCACTATGTGGAGTCTGTGATCATTCACAATCAGTGTTGTCTACTGACAACTTTATTTCTACTTTCTTTATCAATGTTGTTTTCTGAAAAGTAGAAGCTCTTTCTTCACAATTACAAATGTATGGAGTGTGTGTGCGCGATTGTGTGGAGGCAAAGTGCACAACGATGTCATGTCCCGTACGTGCAATTTTTTGTAGCTGCGCAAAAAGAACACAGCAGCAGCTTGAAACAGAACTAGAAGAAGTGACGTCGAAAGAAATTATGCCAAACGAAATCGCATTTTACAATTTAGCTGCACACCCACTCATTCATTTAATTAACAGCCAGCAGCAGTTGCAGTAGCAGCAATAAGCTACAAGGGAAAACGAAGAGCCATGCATAAATGTTGCTATAACATTGCAGTGTGTTTGTGTGTGTGTGTGGAGGCTGTGGAAGAGCAGAAGTTGTCTTTGGTTTTTGTTATTACTTGGTGTGGTTGTTGCTGTTGCTACTGATGCTGTTTTTCATTTAGTGCCATATGAGTATGACTTCGTTCTTTCATTTTTTCTTGTATTTATTTTACCTTGTTTGCTATTACTCGTGTTGTTGTTGTGTGGTGGATGTTGGATGTTGGATGTTGCATGCTACTGCTGTTCTTTTTCTTTCATTCTTTCTTCCTTTTTTCCATTAGTGCTTAATTATGAATTATAGTTTTTAGAGTGCATGCAAATGAGATAATTATATGCAACTACTGTTGCTGCTGTTTTATTGTGGGAGTATGTAAATGCAACTACTAGAAATGTGAGATAGTTGGTTTTTTCACAAAGCAAATACGCGATCGTTTCTTCTTTGTGTGTACAATAATAATTTGCAATAAAAAATAATAATATAGTTATATAATTAGAAAATGTTGCTGGTGTACTTAGTAACTTAGTAGTAGCGGCAGCAGCAGGTCATTTGACCTGAGTTCATGACTTCTTCAAGCCTTTGCGGTTTGCATGTGGAAGACTTTAGTAGTTTAGACTTAGGTGTAGTGGAAAACTAATTTTAATTCAATCTTTAAGTGAACTGGCGTAGAAAAGTTAGGAAATTGTAAATACCAGTTTCTGATGCCTATTATGAACTTGTGTGATATTCAACTCGGCTATTGAATTAAGCTCTCGCACACTCAGCAATACACTGCACCACCTCTTGGCAGGCAATGGCAAACCTACAACCTGCAAACCTCCTTCACTTCGTTAGGATTCGGTATTAAACTGTAGGGTCCGTTCATTCATGTACAAAAATATAACATAATTGGATGCGAATAGCTCGGCCTAGTCCCTCCATGGGCTGTTGTGCCATTAAAAGAAGAAGAAGAAGAAGAAGAAGAAGCAGTTATAAGTTTGGTTTCTAATCTCTGTTTACGTCATATTTTGAAGTCAGATTTTTACTATTAAGTATTAAGGTTTAAATATAAGGTTTGAAAGTTTTAATTTTGGTCTGTCTTTTTTGGTCTTGTCTGATTTTTTCTTTTGTCTGATTTGTCTTTTTCTTTTGTCTGATTTTTGGTCTAAATTATGGTTTGATTTGGTTCGTTTCTATGGTCTTTTTTGATTTTTTCAGAATTTATCTGCTTTTGGTATGAGTTTTGAAATGAATTATGGTCTACCAAAAGTAGACCAGTCAGATACTGTGTTTAAATTTTGGTAATAAGTTTTGACTATTTTTGATATAATTATGCTCTGAATCTTGATATGAAATTAAGTAGAAATATCCTTGATCTGAAATATACAATTTTTTAAATCTTGCTCTGTTTTTTGGTTTAGAATTTTTGCTGAATAACGTGATGATTTCTGACCTGAAGTTAGACTATTTTTAGCCTAAAGTTTGCTCTTAGTTGAAGTCTGATTTTTTGTTTGAAGTGTGAAATTTTTGTGTGGTCGCTGTGGTGTAGGGGTAGTGCGTTGGACTGCTACGCAGAGTGTCCGGGGTTCGTATCTGGCCACAGGCAAAATCAAAAAGTAAAAAAAATAATTTTTCTACACGGCACCACCTCTTGCCAGGCAATGGCAAACCTACAAGAGTAAAAATTGCTATGAAAAGCTTTTCACTTCGCCGTTCGGATTCGGAATTAAACTGTAGGTCCCTTCCATTCATGTACAAATATAACACGTACAACATGAGTGCATGCGAAAAGCTCGGCCTAGGCCCTCCATGGGCTGTTGTGCCATTAAAAGTAAAGTAAGTGAAATTTTTGTATACTTTTATTCCGAGATTTCGTCTAAATTTAAGTCTGAATTTAAGTCCATTTTTTTCAATTTTCTATTACTTTTGCTCTATATTTAAGACTAATTTTCGGTACGAGTTTTGGCCAGAATTAGGTATAATTTTTTTTTTTGAAAATGCTCTTAATATAAATCTGACTTCATTCTACCTTTGATTTTAATTTGGAACACATTTTTCGTCTGAGTTTTGCTCTAAGATTTGGAATATATTTTAGTTTCTGGCTATTTTTGTCCTGTTGGACTTGTGGTTTGATTTTTGATTAAAATGTTTCTTTTAGTCTTAGATTTTGTCTCAATTTATGTCTGGCATTAAGTAGAATTTTTCGTGTGATGGGTCGATCTATGCTCTAAATTTCATAATGATTTTAGGCCTGATTTTTTGTCTGAAAATTTGTTGTCTGTTGTTGGTTCATGTACACCATGAGTGGAAGCACACCATGAGTGGAAGCGAAAAGCTCGGCCTTCCATGGGCTGTTGTGCCACTAAAAGTAAAGTAAGTTGTTGGTTCGTATTAGAGTTTGTTTTTTGATGTACTACGGTTTTATTATTGGTCTGTTCTGAATTGATTTTTAATCATATATTAAAAAAGCTATAGAAACTGTTGAAAATCAACATTAGGAAAAGGAAATCGGAGTGAAGAAAATAAATCTATTATCTAATAAAAGCAGACAAAAAATTAATTAAAATTTTCATCAGGCAGTAGCAGCAGCAATATCTTGAAATAATTATAGCATAATTTAAAAGTTTGTTTCATTACTTCATTACTGAATTAAGTATGGCGAATTCAGTACCTAACGACAAATACAAATACAAAACAAAGAGTAATCACAAAAATAACATAAAATTCGGCAAGCTACTAGGCTACTAAAATGCTATTTTCATGCTATAAACATTAATTAGAAAATTTTGTTGGAGTTTTATGATTTCGCGCGTACACACATTTGGGAGAGAAAATTTACGCACTTGTGTAATTAACTGCAACTGGGAACAAAGAGCAGCAGCAGCAATGGCAATATGTAGTACCTAATATTTATGTTGCATGTTGCATACTTAATGCTACAAGTTTTATTAGATGCGACTTGAAGCAACACAGCAGCAACAATATAATTATACGAACACGTGTGCAGAAAGGTAATAAAAAACGGAAACCATAACCAAAAACATGAAAAAAATTTACGGATTGAATAAAATTAATATTGAATAATGTAAGTACAGGCTGGCGACCAAATGAGCAAATATGAATGGCCAACCACAAAAATATTTCAGTGTTTCAAAGTTTCCGGTGTGGAAAAATTGGAAAAAGTGCTTATAGAAAAGTAGTAAAAACAAACACGCAGATGTAGCAGCAACAGAGACAGAGAGAGAGAGTGAAAAAAATGCTTGCGCTGTAGCTTGTTGGTTTGCTTGTTTGTGGGTTATTGATTTTTATATAATCAAAATCCTTTTAGGAAACAATTTCATTATATCCTTTTGCTATGCCGAACATTTTTTCTGCTGCTGCTGCTGCTGCTGCTTTCCAATGAGAAAACATTGACGCACAGTCAGTAGCAATAGCAATCAGTAGCAACATTAATGTAGCAGCAGCTAAAACGTGGATCGTGCTAGAGGATGTGAGGAGCAGCAGCACTGGTCGCTGTTGCTGCAGCCAAGCGGCAATAATAGCCGCAACAGCAATGAATGCCTTTTTGATTATATGTAGTACCTACATACATACTCGCAGTCATGCATGTTCTTTTAGTTTTTGGAAGCTACTAACTGTAGCGGCGGCCGTTGTTGTTGTTATTGTTGTTATTGTTGTTGTTACTGTTCATTTCGGTGTTGCTGTGAACAAATATTTTTATGTTTTATGCAATAACAAACATACAAAAAAAAAACACAAATTATTTCATAAATATTTAACCATAACAGCTTAAAAAATAAAATAAAATAAAATATTAACAAAAAAAACAAAAAAAAATTGGAAAATGAGTTCAATGCCAACCAGAAAAAGATGTGGAAATATTTGTGTGGCATAAAAGAAAGCTCTTTAAAGGTTTCGCATTGCAGACATATTGTGTAAAATCAAAAATGTTTGGTTGGTACTCGCCAACATGAAAAAAATGTGCAGAAATGAAAAATAGAAAAAAATCACATGATTGAAAATTTTGTTGCAGCATAAATAAATGATACTGCACACACACAAACACACACACACACACGCCACAACTGAAAAAAATCATGAATTCATGTACGTGCGAATGTTTCAGCATGAGAATGTGTTCACGTAAGTTATTATATTGAAGTATTTCGTAATAAATTTGTTGAGTAGTGCGCTTACAAAAATCTAAAAAAAAGTTAAAAGCCACAATTTTTTCTTTTTTGTTTACCTGTTTCCACGTTTTTGTGAAAAAATACACTAATTTAATTGGTTTAAAGCTTGCGATTCAAATTAGTAATTCTTGGTTAAAATATTACAACTTTTTTTTAAAATAAGTTAATTTTTAAATCAATATGAGGTACTAGAAAAAAATTAAGTGTTGTATGAACTTCAGTGCTTCTAGTTGCCATTGAGCTCAGTTCCTCGGTGTCTCTCTTCTCTCGTGAAACTGCTTCTGAAATCTAAAACTGATTTCTGTCTATCGCCGATTGCATTTGGTTACCTTTGACTATCGCTAGCTACTTCCACAAATTAGAATAATTCATTAGTTTGCTAAAACATTTGTCATTCCATTGGCATTAGGCCACTTACATATAATAAAAAGTCGATAGCATTAGCATTAGAGAAACTAATTACAATGTAATTGTTTAATTCAGAAGTGAATTATTTAAAGGAAAGATTGAAAATTAAACACTGAGAATTCGTATTTAATATTTGACAACATTTACAAATTTATTGGAATGAAAATGATAATTTTTTAGAATCATAATAAATATATTGAAGAGCCCAACCGACCGGTGTGAAATTGTTCTAGAGAAGAACTAAAAGAAAGCAATAGCAAGAAAAGAAATAGAACGTTTGAAACAAGGATAGAGAAAATTAATAGGAAAGGAAAGATGCATTAGGGTGGCTTAAACAGTAATGATTCCAAAAACCAGTTACAAATAATGTTAAAAAATTTAATTAGCACTGAATTCATTAGCATGAAGAATCCAAAAGTAATAATTCTACAAAATATTTTGAATTAGAACTTGACCAAATTTTTTAGATAATAACTTTGCTAGAAGGAAAATGTATTTTAAACAAAAATAATAATGCGTTAAGTCTAGTATATAATAAGTATAGGAAAGTAATTATGAAACAAAGCTAATGCTATCCGCTACATTTTCTGTTTTTAATACACAGAGTGTCTAGGGTTCAAATCTCGGAACAGGCAAAATCAAAAAGTTTAAAAAAAACAATTTATCTACACGGCATCACCTCTTGGCAGGAAATGGCAAACCAACAATAGTAAAAATTGCCTATGAAAAGCTTTTCACTTCGCCGTTCGGTTTCGGCATAAAACTGTAGAACCCTTCCATCAGTCTAGGCCCTCCATGGACTGTTGTGCCATTGAAGGAAAAAAGGAAAGAATGGCTTATCATTACAATTGGGTTTTCCATGCTAATATTATAAGTAATTGATTTGCTCTAGTTACAATATACCAATGAATTGAAAATATATTTATATCAGGGATGTGAAGCAACATAATTTGGCAGAATGATTTGGTTCAACGGTTGGTTCTTCACGTCACGGTCTATTTGAACCAGTGGTTTGGTTAATGAACCGATTTTTCCGCATATTCGAACCGATTGTTCGGTATAAAAATGGTCTGGTACACAAACCCCCAAAATTATTTCATGTTCTTTTTGTTGACGAAAATCAATTACTTACAATAACATTTTTTGAGTCAACACTATTGTTTCGAAGTACATTTATGTAATGTGCAATTTTTATGAAATATTTTGTATTAGATTACAATCGCTTTCTTCCATTGCATAAAGCATTTTTTTAAACTGACCCATTTTTCTTAATTATTGTTTCAACAGCGCTTCATTTTCATCCATCATTTTTTCGAACTGAACTGGTTTGGTTTTAGTTTGGTTCAAGTGAAACAAAAAAAAACAAAAATTTAAATCGGGTGGTTCATGGTTCGGTTTAAGTAACTCAAACTGCGATCGGTTCGCTTCAAAGCCGGTTTATATCCCTGATTTATATATGGTTACTTATAAACCTCTCATTCATCTTATAACTGCTTTTGACTTTATTTCGGAATTTTTTTAACTTTCTCTGATTGCTTAAGGCTACAATCGGCAGCCTGTGAGTTCCATTGACTGCCTCTAATTACCCGCAAATGTCATTATTTAGGTCTGACTGTCTCAAAACCTTGGCTGCCTCTTTAGTAATTATTTCTGATTTAATTATTATTGACTGCCCCTCAATGGCTCTAATTGCCTTTGAGGGGTTCCTAATTACACTGAAAGCCACTTGAACTATTTCTTTTTTATCTCCGAATATTTGATTGGAGCGGTCTGCTACTGGCTTTGCTAATTGCGTCAGACTACTATTTCTACCGTTTCTGATTGCCATTGTCTACGTTTGAAAACGAATTTCTTTTCCTCGCACTGCTTTTGTGGTCGCTGTGGTGTAGTGGTAGTGCGTTGGACTGCTACGCAGAGTGTCCGGGATTCGTATCTCGGCACAGGCAAAATCAAAAAGTAGAAAAAAAAAATTTTCTACACGGCACCACCTCTTGGCAGGCAATGGCAAACCTACAAGAGTAAAAATTGCTATGAAAAGCTTTTCACTTCGCCGTTCGGATTCGACATTAAACTGTAGGTCCCTTCCATTCATGTACAAATATAACACGCACAATATGAGTGGATGCGAAAAGTTCGGCCTAGGCCCTCCATGGGCTGTTGTGCCATTAAAAGGTAAAAAAAAAATTGTTTTTGCTTTAAAATAACTGAACTTACTGCATCTACTGTTAATCGCTGATTGCCTGCCTCTGACTTTCCTCAGAATTAGAATGCCTCTGCCTCTAACTTTTTCCGATTGTATGTGGTTTCCTCTGACTGACATTAGCCTGCTGATCTTGACAATTTACGAATTAAAACGACATCCTGAAATTGTTTCTAATCTCCTCTGACCCTTTCTGACCTTCCATTATTTTTATGACTTCATCCGTGGTTTTTCGACGACCTCCTTTGAGCTTAATCTGACCTCCGCTGACCTTCTGAACCCCTCAATCTTCCTTCTGACCTTCTTTTATACTACTCTTGAGCGTATCCAACTACAACCCGTTCCTGCGTTTGATTGCCTAATCTTGATAACCTCTAGTTACTGGGGTCCAAGGGTTGAATAAGATGGGGGCGCGGGAAGTATTCGTTGCCTTGTAATTCCCTCTTGATGTTACTTTCATTAGCTGCTTATGAATTTCTCTACCTACCTCTGACTTCCTCCGACTGCCTCGGAATGCTTTTAGCTACGATTTCCACACACATTTTTTGGTTCCCTTGACTGTGTCTTTGACTTATACTCAACAATAACAAGATTTAAGCGCTATGATATTGACAGATTATAAAACTAACACACACACACACATCCATCTAGCCACCCACACATAAAAGCGTGCAGTGGGCAGAGCTGCCGTAAAATTTTTGCCATAAATTCGCAGGAAAAATCATTATTGAATGTGATAAAAATAAATGAGCGCGTATCTTTCATCCTTTAAAGGAGATGAATATTCCCAAACGATTAAATTGCAATAAGAGCGGCAACACAGAAACAACAACAAAAGAGATAATAAAATGAGAAACAGAAAATGAATGTGAAACAACTTAATACAATTTAATCCGCACACACATAGCCTTAAATAAAAATGAAAGAGAAAAAATGCTAAAGAATATAATTACTGGCAAACCGAACAGTTATTTATGACCACGAGTATACACAGATACACTCATACACCATCGAGACAAACACATACACACTCGTATTTATGAATGCGTGAAACCAAAAATCGCATCACAATTAAACGGATGCTATTTTTCATTGTGCCGAGCATGAAACAGTGCGAAGTGGATTTCATATTTTATATTGCTGACAACGTTGAATCACACATACACTCACACACGCACACATTCAATGCTAGTCACTTGCTTGCCTTTGCAAACAAATTAAAGCCATGACAAATGAATTTCATATTAAAGTTGGCAAACGCATAAAATCAACTGTCAATTGGCAACAGATGATGAAGAAAATGAGCAAAACTGAACAGAGATGTTGTTGGTGCTGCTGCTGGGGCAGCTGTTGTTCTTGCCAGTTATTGCTTTGTTGCTGTCATGAGTTGCAGTTGATGTCATGTCTCGCTCATAAATAATGATATGCCATATTTGTTAAGGTCATGAAGATTATTTAAATGCATCATTACACACACACATACACACTTAAAAAATCGGCAGAAAACATAGCTTGGAAATATCTTGTAAGAATATTTAATATGTGGTCTTCTTTTTGTTGCTGTTGTTGTAGTAGTGCACGCACGATTTGCAAGTGGAATTTGTTGCAATTATTGCAGGTCATCGGTTGCTTGTACTACTGCAAGTTAATGAGACCACCTGCAGTTGCAATTTTGATTTGTTTTCCTTATTATTTAGGTATTATTATTGTATTTTTATAAACTTTACAACAACAGGTAATGTAATTTTTGTATACCGTATAAAACTTTAAGTCAATTGTTTTTATGTGGACAGCAACCAGAGGAGATAATAACCATTTGAAACAAGTAGAGACAATAAGATATTTTAAGAGTCAATAAGATGGCTCTGCCAAAGTGATGCGAGGAAATTAGAGGCAAACAAAAAAAAAGTCAAAGAATGTCAAAGCTAATTAAAAGTATCCAAAAACAGTCAGTACTATTTAAAGATAGATTTAATGCCTGCAGGCTAGGCAGTTACGGAAACGTTATCACAGTTAGGGCCGGGGAACGGAATTTGTAACTTAATGTTTTAATACTTAATTATAGTTACATCATTCTATAGCAGTGAAGGGCAAATAAGGTAGCATCACCTCTCTGTCAATGTATTGCTTAAGGAATTGCCCCCTAATGTTTTCTACATAATGAAATTGGGTGAAACTGACTAAATTTGAGCCTAGAAGTATGTAACATTACAAGCTATGAACATAATTTATTCTGAACATTTTTGTGATGTTTTGCACAGCAAATTTAAAAATTTTCGTCAAAAATACTTTTGTGAACTTTCTTCAAAACTAATTACTGTCTGATGGTTGTCCGTGGTTCGAATCTCTATAAATCTAAATAACAACAAAAACAGCAACAACCTACATTACCTATGAAAAGCTTTTCACATCTCCGTTCGGATTCGGCATAAAACTGTATGGCCCTTCCATTCATGTACAAATATAACACGCACAACATGAGTGGATACGAAAAGCTTGGCCTTTGGCGCTACATGCGGTCATAGTCGACACTGGCAAACTGAAGTGATTGTGGTAAAGGCATAACACTTGCCACAATGGCTTTCTATCTCTTTACCGGTGTCCTGTGTGATTGCATTCCCTCTCTCATTCTTCCACCCTCCTATCAATCTTCCTTCCATTCAACACAATGCTCTGTATTCATAAGGGTAGACCCTGTGTGTTGAATGTATCAATAAAAAAATGCTGACTGACTTTATAACAACATTTACATAATTATAAATTATTTAGTTTTTCTTGCCTAAAAAGTTAGCTAAATAAATGCTAACGACCAACAAGACAAATTTTTTTTATCTTATATTTAAAATGGGAAATTAATCGAGATACGATTTTTAACGTCGTAGGTCACCCTATAATTTTCAGGTGACCAGAGTCTGATAAAACTTTTCTAAAACGGATCAACGGCTAAATCGTTTTCTCATTTGGAAAAATAGCAATAGCTTTCAAACTTTACGAAAGTAATAACTAAATTAAACTCAATCCTAAAAGTATGCATCACTCTACTTTATGAACTTGAATTGTTTTAGTACAGCTTTCTACACAACACTATTCAATCATTATAATACTTAATAAAAAAAATAAAGGAAGAAAGCAGAGAGTTATCTTGAGATTTACTAAATGCATGCAAATATTTGTTAGCCAATTTAATGCTGATTAATGGAATTCACTTTTATCTCACAAAAAACTAAAATTTGATAACAGCTTCAACAGCTAAAGGTTTCTCAACATATATTCTTTCTGCTTACGAGTAAATCCTCTATTCATTTGTCTTCATGTTTTTTGTTTTACGTAGCTGCAAGTGTTGTCAACTTTTTTATTGTTCATTATTGTTGTAATTTAATTTCAATACGACATCGCACCAATTCATTATTCTTATTCAACAGCAATGTGACATTTTACGCTTATGTTAAACCCGCCATCGCCCAATTCTCTATACGCCAGCAGCAGCGCCTCAAACAAAAGACACAATGACAGGGAACATTAACTTGCAGCAATAATAATGTTAATGAGTTGCTGCTCTCACACAAGCAATAAATTATTGTTGTAGTCCCTTGGTCGGTTTTTGTTGCTGCTGCTGATATTGTTCCTGCTAAATCAATAAAATTAATTATTTTATTTTTAATGCGATTGTTTAACCAGAGAATGTCCTGTCCTTTCATTATTACAATTATTATTATTATTGTTGTTATTACTATTATGTATTATCCTTAAATCATTTATAATGCCCGGCCTGCTGTTGCTCTTTTTTCCTCAACAACGAACCTCGAACAAAAGCGACAAATAAGCGAGCAACGAGCACCATAATTTGTTATTCGTAATCACGCGCATTTAATTGTCCCCATTGGCAATTTTCCAACTTTCCATTGTCGCCCCCGGACGCACACACACACACACACACTAACCAGTTAGCTTTATCCCATAACCACCCTATTCTATAACTGGATGGTCTTTCTGTTTATTTTTTGCTTTAGTTGTTTTTTTTTTCAACCGGAAATGTAAAGCAACGAGCCTCAATTAACGATTAATATAATTTAGTATATGTTCTCGTATCTATGCGATAGTATCCGCTCCACTTGCTTCTATCTGCCCATCCTATCTACGTGCATACATAAGTACTTATGTAAATATGAATCTATCAACAACTTTTTATATGTAGTAATGTATAAGTGAAACCTAATTATTGTCCCTTTTCTGCTGCTATCGCCTACTGGCTACTGCCAGCTGCCACATATAGTAAGTGGGCGTGTGGGTGTGTTGTTACAACGACCAAGTCGAAAAACAACAAACGCATATAAAACACATTAAAAGGATTAATTATTAAGTCATATTGGGTATAATTTATTTCTTCCTCTCTCACTCACTCCTTCTCTTCCTCACTCCCTTTATCGCTTCCTCCGATTGTCTACGGTTGTTGTTGGCCTTTCTTGTTGTTTTCTGTGTTGTCAGTATTGTTTTCATTGTTGTTCCTTTTGTCAATACGTAAGCGGGTGTTAAGCTTTACTCGTACAACAACAACAACAACAAAAAAGTTAGGTTATACTTAACTCAAGGCTTAACACTAATAGTGCAGTATATTAAAAAAACAAGAAGGCCTTAATTTTGATTGCTTTATAATTTAAACCAAATTTGATAGAACCGAAAAAGATTGTGTTTTTTAAAATTTGTTTTATATAGGAAATTTTTAATATTTTAAAATTCATATCACGTGGCTTAATTATGGCAATTTCGTAATTAAATTTATGCCAATCAGCTTAAAAACTTCAAAGCGCAGTTAATTAAATTTTTCCAACTTTTTGGTATTATTATTTTTGCCTTACTGTTATTATAGAATTATTTTCAATTTTTTTGAATGATTTTTGCTTGTGTTTTGTGTTGTTTTTTTACTTCAATTAAGTTTTTTTTTTGTTTTGTTTTTTTTTGTAATTAATTCGATAATTTCTCACAGTTTTTCAATTACAAATATTTGGTTAAATTGGTGTTTTTTAATTTAATAATCAAATAAAGGGGATAGCTATATTAAACTTATGCCTAAAAGTATGCAATGCTATTTTTATGAACTTAACTTTATTGGTACAGATTTATTCGTAAGGAACTGAATGATTTCCTCCTCTAATGGGCAAAGGCAAAGACTCCTTTAAAACTAATATCTAAATTTTCTAGATAATGTATACTGAAATTTATCCAAAAAAAAAAAAATCTGTCCTTGCAATCTGAATTTTGGTATGATGGATTTAGAATTACGGGAATCTCAACGAACTAAGTTGATCCGGCTATCAAAAACAGTAAGCGGTTTACAACTAATTCTGTCGTGAAAAATGAATATCAACTGATTTCACTAAGGCATATTTACTAAGGAATCTCTCTCGTCTTCTACAAGTCATTCAAGTATTTGCAAATTAATATCTTCGCACCATTTACTTACAGAAAATGTTTATGAGATATAATCAACATGAATATCTCTGGGAATTGCAATGATGATTAAGGACCAGGAATTAGAAATGGTTTGCCCACACAGGCAAAATCACAAGAATGATATTAAAATGGAATCAGGCCAAGGAACACCTAAAAAACATTAATATCTTTTATAAATATACAGCAATAGAGAGATATTCAGATAAAAACAATTCTGAGTAGTTGTAGATCAGTGATGGCTACACAATACTAAGAAAACAAACAACAAAAAAAAACCCCCAGCTGTAAAGGTTCTTGCACGTTAATCATATGAATAAGCTTCCTGTCAGAGCTTTAAGCTTTCTGTTTTATACTTTTCTACAATTATCGCGTTTAGCTTGATAGTTGTAGACGGCCACTCCACTACGCATATTAGAAAAACTCATATACATATGTATACGATGTGAGAGAGCCTAATTTTGAAAAGAGCCTAAAGCTTTTTTAGTCCCTTTACTGGTGGATATCACTCAGTTTCACGTTTTTCTAGTAATCATGTACTACTGTGGGCGAAAGTTAGTAAGACTTTGTTCATAATTTAAAATTTTTTTTATTAATTCTTCCAAATCTATTTCGTCCCTTTCAAAGTAATCCTCCCGGCCCCAATACACTTGTGCCAACGTTTTTTCCAATTCTCGAAACAGTTGTTAAAGTCAATTTCCGGAATAGCCTTCAATGCGCTTAGCGATTCATGTTTAATGTCTTCAATTGACTCAAAACGGTGTCCACGAAGCGGTTTTATGAGTTAAGAAAATAGCCAAAAGTCACATGGTTCTAAGTCAGGCGAATAGGGTGGTTGCGGAACGATATCAGTCGAATTTTTGGCAAAATGGTGTCGTAAAACCAATGCAGTGATTTTGGAACCAATCGTGCATTCACTCTTCTTAGGCCCAAATGATGTTTTAAAATGGTTTTCACTGATCCTTTTGATATTCCAACGATGCCAGTAAGGTCTCTGGCATCTGACTGTTAATCGTCGATTCTCGAGCACCAATTCCTTGATTTTATTGACGTGTTGCTCATCAGTTGATGTTGATCGCCGTCCTGGACGTGGTTCGTCGTCAACGCGTTCTCGACCATCTTTGAACAATTTGTACCAATCAAAAACACTTGCTCGCGACATACAATTATCACCGAAGGCCTTTTGCAAAATTCTGAACGTTTCGGCACCAGAAATTTGATTCCGCACACAAAATTTAATGGAACTTCTTTGTTGAATAATTTCACTCATTGTGAAAATCGCCGAATGCACTTTTTGTACTTCAGAAAGACAAGCGTATACTAAACACTAATGATTATTTTGATGTGACATTTGGCACATACCAACCTTAAAAAAATAATATTTTGATGAATGGATTTCCGCGCGAAATTTAAATTAAAAAGTCTTTCTACTTTTTGCCCACAGTAGTATATGAAATCATAACATATGTATATATGCATTGCCATATTTACTATATAAAATTTTACTTGTCATTTTTTAAATATTCCACCACACTGTTCCATTCGAATCCGAATATTTATTAAAATTAAACTGCAGACACCAATAAAATTGGTGTTTTGTGATGTTACTGTTTCCTACTCTGCTGCTGCTATTGTTGCCAATATTGATTTAAGCAAAAACAAACAAAAATATACGTGTCGGAATTTCGAATGTAGCTTCAGAGATTTTGGTGAATTATTTTATTAACTTTTTTATTGACTTTTTTCTATTATTTTGTTTTGCTTTAAATATTTCGATGATGGAAATTATGATTTTTGTTTTTCGCTTTCCACTTTAGAGCACCCTTGGTATTTATGCAACAATCAACGTAATGGTGGGAGCTTTGTAAAATGCCAATAATTTTCTGAATTTTTGCATATTTTTACACATGATTGGGTTTTTAAGATTTGTGCACAGTTTAATGCACATTTAATTGGTTAAAATCGTTTTTTTTTTTTTTTGTTGTTTGCACTATGTGAATTTTTTGTTATATAAATTTTGAATAAATCAACTAAATAAATAAATTGAAATAAAAATCAATAATAAAAATTCCACAAGAGAATATAAATGTGAAGCACTGACTGAATAAAGGTAGGCACGTAGATGGAATTAATAATCAGCCTAAAAGTATACAATAACATTTTATATGCTATGGACTGAACTTATGTGGTGCAGCGGCATCTATTACAATGTTGGATTGCATCTGTAGTGGAAACTACCATGAAAAGAAATTAAGTTTTTACAATGAGTAAACTTAAGTTATATAAAATATTTTAAAAATTGATCAAATGTTATTCTCCATTTTTTTACACATTCATGTGAAAGCTATCAAGGTAGATATGTTTTCTAAGCACCTACACATAAAGTATTGCCATGACTGAAATTTAAATATCAACATAAAAAATCGTGCAAAGTTTTAATGCCACATGGCAACATCAGCAATAAGCAATAAAAAAGAATTTATAAAGAACAAAAAGTTTTAAGCTGATATCGATCATTGATTAAAATGTGCTTTCTGGAAAACATCAATATTTTGGCAGGTCGTTATGTGGGCACACATGCAAGAGCTGCTGTTGCTTAAACTGTCAGACAAAGAAAGAAAGAAACAAACAAACAAACAGACAGTCAGACAGTCAGTCAGCTATGTACGATATGTTACTTAAGAGTATTATTGCGTTTAATGGCAGTGTCCCATTTACGTAAAAAAAAGGAAGGCAAATCAAAAAAGCAGCAACAACAGAAAACACACAAAAACTCTCAACAAGCAACTGTTGCTTTTAGGATTTTTAATTAAATAGCAACAGGCCGTAATGAAAAAAAAAAATGCAACTGCATTGCGAGCAGTAACAGTTGCTACTTTACCTTTATTTGTTTTATGTATGTATGTTGCAGTTCAGCTCCTTCGTCTCGTATCCTCCTCATCGTTTTTGCATTACTTATAAGATAAGTGAGCGCTTGATTGCAATCAGTGCTTGCCGGCTATTGCCGCCGTGGGTTGGGTTATTTAAAGTTACAAGTTGCATTGCAATTTTATTGCAATTATTTCAAGTTGATGACTTAATTGCAAATGTAATTTTTTTTTTTTTTTTGTTGCTCTTGGTTCTGAGTACATGATGGAGGAAAACACACCTGTCGCAGGTACAGCCATAAATGATTTTACTGAGCTTGAGCTGTACTCGTATTGACTCATTAATTTATTTATTCTGTTATTCATATATAAAATATTTTTATTATTTATGTACTCGTATGCATATGTCATAGTCGGGTGTTTTTTGTTTTTGTTTGTTTGTTTATCGGTATGAATTAAATTTGCACGCACTCAAACTTTAATGCTTTTAAATATCGTGCGTGCCTAATTGAGTTTTTTCCCACATTTCCACTGCCGCCTGCCTACCCGGCTGCCTGACAGAAGTCGCTTACTTTTTAGCTTTTATTAGGTTTGTGTGCCCGCCACTGCTACCATGAGTTAAGCTAAGCATCGTTAAATATTTGTTTAAAACTTTGGTGACTGCGCATGCGCGCATGCCTTAAATACTTCGACGTGGTGTGAGCGCTTTATAGCCATGCGTGTGTATGTGTATGTGTATGTATAATAACTTTTCATATTTTAACGCGCACGTGACATTTATGAGCTGTCATGCGAATGACAATTAAATTGCGTATTAAGTTTAGTGGCTGCATAAAGTTTTCTCAAACTGAAGAGTGAACATTTTCTGATGTCTTTGTATGTTTTTCTTCTTTGTTTACTTTTTTTTTTAATGATTTATACTTGCGTCGCAGTATTTGAGACGTGCTGAGAATATAATTCTTTCTCAGCGAAAATTTTCTACTAAAGGATTTAGTGTTTTAAATATAAATTAACAGTTATTTATCTATAAACCATAGTTAATGTTATGCATGGGTTACAGTCAGTGTAATATCCTATGATGAGTGTATGGAAGTGACAAACGTGTGGATTTAAAATCAGTTTTCATTACAGTAGTTTCCTGAGAATAATTCAGAATCTTCCTTAAAGTAAAATTAATAACCACTAGCAAATGTTGATACACATTATGTATTTCATATATCAAAAAAGGGAAAAGTGATCGAAGCCAGATCATGCTGCTAGAGGAGTCAGGAAACAACTTCAAGAAGAAAACATAGAAAGAATTTTATTGGTGCCATATGATGTCTCAAGAGGTTAGAGAGCATATTCTCCTAATTAAATTAACTAAATTGGAAAAAGATTTAACTCCCAAGCGGGTGTAGTGGCCATTTGGTATAAAAACCAATACTAATAGAGTAAGGAACTGGTAGTAGATTCTTGGACTACGGAAGGAGGTATGGTGAATGAGTGTTTGGTGGTTCTTTAAAAATCTTTTCTTTATTTTTTTTGATTTACTTCCAAAATGCTCCCATAATTCTTACCATTCGTATGGGCTAGTGACATAGAATATCTCAATCTTTTGGAGACGAAAGATCAAAAATGCTCGGAACTTGAACACTCAAAACTATGTGCTTCATGCATGTTGAAATTTGACAACAATGCACTTACATTACATACATTAACTTCTCTTAAAATAATATGTAAGTTATTACTTATTTTGGTTGAGCTTTAATTCTAATTGTATAAAGTTTCGGAGATTAAAATTTTTTTTTTACTCAAATTTCAAATTGTAATACCAATTATAAAAGTGAAACACGTCAATCTATGACACTCATATTGTTGTGCTAATTATGTACAACGATATGAATAAAATTTTTCTTTTCTTATTACTTTACTTTACTTACTTTACTGTTAATGGCACACCAGCCCATGGAGGGCTAGGCCGAGCTTTTTCGCATTCACTCATGTTGTGCGTGTTATATTTGTACATGAATGGAAGGGACCTACAGTTTAATGCCCCGAATCCGAACGGCGAAGTGAAAAGCTTTTCATAGACAATTTTTACTCTTGAAGGTTTGCCATTGCCTGCCAAGAGGTGGTGCCGGATGCCGTGTAGAAAAATAATTTTTTCTACTTTTTGATTTTGCCTGTGCTGAGATTCGAACCCCGGACACTCTGCGTAGCAGTCCAACGCACTACCACTACGCCACAACGACCACTCAATTAATTTTTTGACAATTCAGTGTAATAGTAGAAGTATTAAATTATTAGTTGGTGTATTTTAAATTATGATTCCAATTGGAAAAGTGAAATTTGGCAACAATGCTGGTTTTGCATATCATGGCAATTTTGATAAATTTCAAAGAGCAGTTTCTGGAAATTCCTTTTTCACAATTTAAAATTAGAAACGTCGCGTTATTATCAAATTAAATCTGTTTATCTACTACATGACGAAATTTGGCAACATTGCATACATAATATAATGAAATCTCGTATATCGACATAATACCATATGTACTGTAATATTATAGTTCCATTGTATTGAAATGCTTACTATAAATTTTCCAAAATCATATACCTTACATACAAAACGAACATGTGTCTCATAAGTTTTGACACACAATTCAAATCTATGCCATTTGAAAATAAACACACAATATCACATTCGTTCTTATTGCTAGAAACCTTTATTCAGTAAGTATCGAATAGCTCATTCTCAATATATTTCACGGACCGTTGTCTTCGATTTTTAAAATCATGCTCTGTCAGACAGATATATCGACTCTCTTCACCTTTTGCTAGATTCCACTCATCAACTGTTGCTCGTTCTGAGCTTTGCTTATAAGTTAAAAATTCTTTTATTGGAAGTGCCTGTGGATGTTTGGGGGGTTGTCTTTGTTTAGTTCATTGAGCCAATCCATTATTTTTTTCGAATAATAAATGCTTGCAAGGTCCGGCCAAAATATGTGTTCGGCATGCGAGTGATGTTTTTCGATAAAATGCTTCAATTTTGGTCAGCAATGGCTGATATATTGATCGCTTTTGCTTTGTTTGGACGAATAACCTTTTGGTGTTGAAATAACCTTTGACGAAATTACACACCAAACCAACACTTTGGCTCGAATTTTGCTTCACCCAGCAAATTTAACAGTGTTGAAGCCATCCTTTCCACCTAGCTCATGATGTGAAAAAGAGAAGTAAGTTTTGTCATCCAAGATCAAAAATTTTTCACCTGTAAAGTGTTGGTATTATGTATTTCGAGTTGTCTGACCTTAAATTTTGGTGCTACCTTACAATCACCAACTTTGTTTTTAGCACTTGCCAATGGACTTTTTATTGTTCCGACACTAAGTTTTGATGGTCGACCAGATTTCCATTTATTTTCCGGCTCTTTCCCTCCACGACAATATCTGAGAACACAATAAATAGTTGCACGTGAGATTGGATTTCTTTGAACACTTGAAGAGTTTCCCTTGTACTTAGTTCGCCAAAGAGGTGCAAAACACTTTTTCGCAAAAGTGCGTGTTTGACAGTAGTCACAAGGTATCGTTATAACCACAGATTGCATTGGATGATATTTTCGAACTTGTTTATGGAATGCACTTAACGCCTGATTGCTGTCTCAAAACTTATGAGACACATGTTATATTATATAGCTGAAGTATTTTAGAAAATGTTGCAAAATTTTCAGCGATTATTTTTATCTTTTGGAAACGAAGATTTCATTCAGCAATTTTCAGTACCTAAACTCTTAAGTATCATGTCATGTTGAGAGAATGGAAGAAAGCGCTCCGGCTAGAAGGGTGCTTTATTCGAACCACGCAGAAGAGGACGTCCTAATCTCCGTTGGAAAGACCAGGTGCAGGGCATCCTGACTGCGCTTGGCCTTATCAACTGGCGCCAGCGCGCGCATAGCATATTTAAATACGAACACAGTCTTGAACATGTTGAAAATGTTAAAAAATTTATATTACATGAGTGTTCATGTTCATTTTCAAAACTATATAAAAGAATATCCAAGGCATGAGTATTGTTCAAATATGAACACTTTTTTTTGTTCATGAATTTAAATACGAACACGGAATCTCTCAAAATTAAGTCAGCCAGTAGGACGCCCTACAGAAGTTTACTTCTTCAGAACTTTGAGTTTTGGGTTTGGGAAAGGTTTAGTAATCTTGTAAAAACCAGAGTCTATCGCAGACATTACAGGCGTCGTCGAAGGAATTTTTAACCAACTTGTTTTGAAAATAATTATGTGCTAATTTATGGAAACGATAAGACTTGTATAGTTCAGTTTAATGATTCTCTGATCCCAAGTGTGCTAAATATGGATTAACTTCATTTTGATCGTTTGCATTTCCAGTGCATGCAGCGCCCTCTGCAAAAGAATCATCTCCAACAAAATATTCATACTCAAAGCATGTGAATTTATTTGCTACATCATCATCATTATAATTAGTTATCATCATCATCATAAAAATATTCAGGTTGTAGGGTATGATCTCAACAAATGGAAAATTTTGCCACTTGCCGGTTGAATGAGGTTGAATAGAAACTTGGAAAATCTAGTCTATATTTTGTTGTGCTGTTGCGAGTTGTTTTCTTTCTACACAGGAAAGAAAACTCAGGATATTATGTTGGTGATGCAATTATTGGCTCTAAGGAACTCATTTGCCATTCATGATGTCTCTCCGTATTAGTCTTTACGAGTTGTTTTTCAATGAAATTTGAATTCTGTTGTGCCTCAAGTGGCCTGCAAAGTCTACACTCTCGCGTTCTCTCGGTGTTGGTTTTTCGTTTTTTTTTTCACGATAGAAGAACTTGAAAATTATTGGGCCTCCATTTGTTCTTGCTGTCTCCTTTCCAACTGTAGAGTTTGCTGGTGATTTTATCGTAACTCAATCTGTATTTGTTTGTGCCTCGTGTTTGTTTTTTTCAGTCTATGCTCGCTTCTAATTTCAGCTCTAGAAATTTCTAACGATTTTTGTTTGTAATGTAAAATTTATTTTTTAAATGTCAAATTTTACTAGAAACTGTAGAAACTGTTGGGCAATTAATAGAGTATGAAGTATACGCGAATCAGCGCCCTCTATCAATCGATAGAGGGTTACAGGAGCCGCAGCACATATGCATCCACTATGCGCCCTCTATCAATCGATTGATAAGAGGGCGCATAGTGGATGCATACGAGGTATGATAAAAAAATAAATATTTTCAAAAAGTATTTGAATAATTCATTAACCACTATCTTGTCCCCTTCAAAGTAATCCCCCTCAGATATGATACACTTATGCCAGCGTTTTTTCCAATCCTCGAAACACTTCTGAAACGCGCTTTTTGGTATCGCCAACAGCTCCTGTTTCGATTTTTCTTTTATCTCCTCAATCGTAGCAAAACGCTTTCCTTTCATCGGTGTCTTCAGTTTTGGGAAGAGGAAAAAGTCAGCGGGGGCCAAGTCCGGTGAATACAGTGGTTGAGGCATGATAACGGTTTTGTTTTTGGCCAAAAACTTACGCACAAGCGACGTTGTTTTTGCTCAAAATTTAGCAATTTTGGGACAATCTTCGCTTCCGTTTTCCCACGATCTTCTTTTACTCCCTCGTAAATATAAAAACGATTCTAAATAAGTAAACTTAAATAAATACATGATTATTTTAAAGATTTTATCATCATAAATATGTAGTTAATCTACATATCTTAATATATTCATAATATTATAGTATTCAACAATTATTAACTCACATCAAATAAATTTGTATTAATTTTTTATATCTCTTTTTTTCACTTACAGGTAAGCATAAAATCCTCTTTATTAAATATGGTTTTAACAATGTATCATCAACTGGAAACTTAATTATTCTAAGACAATAGTAAGTATTGACTTAATTATAATGTTGGAAACTTGATTATCTAAAGAATTCTATTAACAATTACAATTTTCTTCTGGGATTTTCTAAAATCACAAATTTCCAATCTTCAATCTAAGAAATATGAAAATAAAAACTAAGAACAATGCAACATGCAACTTTATAAATACTAAATCCTAAGTCCTTGTTAGTGTTAGTGTTAACAATATACCGATAAACAAAAATAAAAGACACAACAAACTCGAAACTCAAACCACCATTGAATATTAAAAATAAAGGTGTGAGATCACGTTGGATTGATTTCCGATATGTAGCCATCGATCGAATGGATCGTGCGACAGGCGCCTGCTGCAATGCATACACAATGAAATACAATGCGGAAAACGTAAACTAAAGCCAACAAAAACAAATTTATTGACTGAGTGTGAGGTCTCGCCACGGTTTGTTGCTGGTCGGTCGCACTTGATTTACGTTCGAGAACTGTTGTACGAGTATGTGACAAGTTGAGCCATTTTTATGAGGTATTGAAAAATGCCTCAATGGAAATTCAATACAATATAAACAACAACAGAAACTGTAGGTAGATAAAGATTTTAAAATACTTAAGCAAATACTAGAAATAAGTGAAATTAGTATTAAAATTAAGGCACTGAATACAACGGAACAGTGTAGGAGATGACAGCAACTTGATTTGCTAACAAAAGTGAAGTTAACGCACAAAAAATATCATATTTCAATTTGAATATATTTTTAAGTGCATTCAAGTTTTCTCTTATAATTTTCCAAATAGATTTTAAGCTGAAAAAGCTTACGTAGTCAATTAATATTTAATGGAAAAATGTAAAAATACAGTCAGACATTGGAACGAGAGCTTGATGTGTAATTTTTTAAATGATTTAGAAAATATGCGTGAATCAAAAGCAGCAGGGGAGTTGGTAATACTTTATCTAACTGTTTGTATCTTGTTTAAAAATACAAAATCAGCTAGGTCCAGATAAAGCGATATGTTTTCAAATACTCACTTGGTATCGGTAACTCTGCATCTGTTGCTCAAATGTGTTGCTCTTAAATTAAGCAACTTTTTCTTTTTCTTTTTGTTAGCCAACCCAACTGACATCGTATCATGTACAAAAAAAAAAGAATCAAGTCGCAATGACTTGACTCGATTTTCTTGGTCGGGTTTGTTTTATTTTATAGTTATGTATGCCTTTAACTCTGTTTGTAAATCACGCTCGCGCACACGCAGCAGCATGCAAAGTAAACCCAGCAACCCAAAGAAACAAACATTTCCCCAACAATCTGTAAATAAACTTTGCATTTTAAACAAGCAAAATAAATTTATGTGCTGTTTATGTGGCGCGTAATAAATTTGTTAACTTCTTTTGTTTCTGTGATATTTTTTTGGTATTACAAACTATTCGAAGCTGGATGCTGGCGGGTAAACAGTTACCGCAACGCTTTACCTGAGCTTGAGTTATGTAACCCGCTTGGCTTAATTGATGAACTGCGCTTGAGCGTGCGAGCGTGCTTTGTTTGTTGAAAGCAGCACATAACATTCACACAATCTTGGCCTGCGATTGTTTTCGTCTCAAAGTTTTTTATTGCACGCTCTGCACAGCGCCGCAGATTATTTGTATGCAATGTTCAATTAAATTTTTCACGCTTCAATTCAATTGTTCGCCCTCTCCCGATTATTTTCTTCGTATTTATCGTATTTATCTGCTGCCCGCCACTTGTGATTTTATTTGACATTAACAAATTTCTTTACGGTTTGCTGTTAGTAAATGGGCTTGGGTAGAAAAGACAGTTGCACTTTTAAGTAAAGTGCGAGTGTTGTGTGCTATTTAAGCACATTATGAATTCATTTCGATACGGGTAATTAATATTGTTTAGATTTATTTATAATGTTTCCAGCAGCGGATAATGAAAAATCTGAGATTTTTTGAACTAAACTTCGAATTGAGTAGGTAAGTACTTACTTAAAGGTAACGCAGTTTGAAATTGAGTTTAGTTCAGCGACGCGCACATTTTCAATTCCCATAATACGCGTGTATAGGCAACACAAAATGCTGCTTGCGCGACATTGACACACGTACTATACCATGAGCTTCTTCGTGTGGCTTTCAATCGTGCGAGCTCGTCTGTTTTTTTGTTCTCATTTCGGTGAAGCAAAACCAATCAGTTACTCTTCAGCACTTGTTGAAGTAAGCAACATCTCGCTGCTCTATTTTTTGCGAATACAGAGAATATGTCAATTTGAACTTCATTATTCTCTTCTTTACACACAGGCATTAAGTGGCCAATTGCTGGTTCAGATAATTTAATAATTTTTAACCTTAATTCTAATTCCTTTAAATATAGGTTGTGCTGAAATCTGGCACCAATGATTGGCATTGAAACTGTTAACATTTTTTTTTAAATTATATAGAAATATTTCACGAAATATCACGATTTTAAGTGTCAACTTGAAATATGAAAACAATGCATAATTCACTAAACTTCGTAATTTTTTTTTTGTTTAGAACTCACAACAGATGGAAATTTGAAGAAAAGAAAATCTCAGAAAAATATATTTGTGAAATTTGGCAACAATGCATTAATATTGATTTCTCATCTCATGATAGAAAGAAGTAAATAATAATACGTTGTCAATGGAACTTTTTTCACCTCGAATAGCCAGGTCTATGCTCGAGGGAGCAAAGCTAACCCAAACATAGTCGGAGCTCCTCCAAAAACATTTGAAAAAACATTCGACTCAGATATTTATACTTTGTACCTACATTTAAAGTAAGAACAAAAATTCTTTGTAAAAATCTCAGATCCCTCAAAAGTTTGGTTAGAGCTCCAGTTTTTAATTTAAATTTGGTAACAACGCCGTGGTTTTGAAATGTTAAAGAAGAATTTACTGCAATTGATAACTTATTGCTATCAAGTAAAAGGCAAAACTAACATAATGTTTTCGAAATTAAAACTATGTGTGACTAATGTGTGTAGTGAAAATTGGGACAGACCTCTCCGCTCTATTTGATACCAAAAGAGATTTCAGACAAGGTGACTCTTTAACCCTATGCTGGAGAAAATAATTCGAGCTGCTAATACCGACTTCTCTGGCACTATCTTCTACAAGAGTGTCATGCTGCTAGCATACGCTGATGATATTGACCAAAATCATTGGCAAAAACGCTCGAGCAGTCAGTGCAGCATTCTCCAACCTGGAAAGGGAGTCTCGTCGTGTGGGTCTAGTGGTGAACGAGAACAAAACGAAATACCTTGTGTCAACAAACAAAGAGTCACGGCGTCTTGGACAAAATGTCACTGTTGACAACTACACTTTTGAAGTCGTCAAGGATTTCGTTTATCTAGGATCCAGCATAAACACCAACAATAATGTCAGCCTTGAGATCAAGCGGAGACTAACTCTTGCCAACAGGTGTTACTACGGGCTCAGTAGGCAATTGAGAAGTAGAGCCCTCTCTCGACCGACGAAAACAACGCTCTATAACTCCCTCATCCTTCCCGTCCTAATGTATGGCGCAGAGACGTGGACATTGACCATCAATGATGAGAGGCTGTTGGCTGTTAGGAGCGTTCGAGAGGAAGATACTCCGTAAGATCTACGGTCCAGTATGCGTGGACGACGTGTATCGAATAAGATGGAACGATGAGCTGTATGAGCTGTACGCCGACACTGACATAGTCAAGCGTATAAAACTCCAGCGGCTTCGCTGGCTGGGTCATGTTGAGCGAATGGAAGAAAGCGCTCCGGCTAGAAGGGTGTTTTATTCGAACCACGGTGGAGGAACACGCAGAAGGGGACGTCCTAATCTCCGTTGGAAAGACCATGTGCAGGGCAACCTGACTGCACTTGGCCTTATCAACTGGCACCAGCGCGCGCATAGCAGAAGTGACTGGCGGAGCTTTGTGGAGGCGGGCAAGACCGATCATCGGTTGTAGCGCCAGCTAAGTAAGTAAGTAAGTGACTAATGAGTAGAATTTTTCAAATGTTTGCCTAAAATTGACTTACTCATTTTACTAATTTGTATTAGCGCTGAGGTAGAAAAAAAGTTCTATAAACGCATTGTGCGATTACCAGCACAACTGTCGGTTACGATTACCTATTAACTACAATCGTAGTTTTACTTACTTACTTTACATTTAATGGCACAACAGCCCATGGAGGGCCTAGGCCGAGCTTTTCGCTTTTCGCATCCACTCATGTTGTGCGTGTACATTTGTACATGAATGGAAGGGACCTATAGTTTAATGCCCCGAATCCGAACGGCGAAGTGAAAAGCTTTTCATAGCAGTTTTTACTCTTGTAGGTTTGCCATTGCCTGCCAAGAGGTGGTGCTACCTACCTTTTTTTTTTTTTTTTTATTTTGCCTGTGCCGAGATACGAATCCCGGACACTCTGCGCAGCAGTCCAACGCACTACCACTACGCCACAGCGACCACAAATTCGGTGCATCACAAATTTTAATACACATAAATTAACTGAAATATTTCATAATTAGAATAAAAGGTTGAAACTTGGCAACAATTCATTCCTGATAGCTGCTCATGTAATAGCGTTAAAACAGTAGATAACGATAAGATGTCTGTTCAAAATGATCAAATTCAAAGCTTTAGGTTCGAAGTAGACAAATTTTAAGTTGGGAATCCCATAATAAATTTTGAAATATGTCAACGACGCCTCCAATAATATGACTAGCATATCATATTGAAATTTTGAAAAACTTGAGATAAAATTTGTCTGAATTTACAATGAATTTACGAGTGATTTAATGCAAAAACTCGTTGGGGACTAAATCTTTGTATTGATGTATTTACATATTTGAAATTTGGCAGCAATGCGGGCACGTTAACATTTCATAAAATTACATTAAAAACGTGATTTCTTTAGGAATTTAATACAATGGTTAACATTTCGTAGCTTCTAATAAAAGAAAATTTTCGAAATCTATAATGGATATCAATGCATATCATGGAAATTGCTAGAATTTACTTATTTCTTTAGAATTTAAAACGAATTTTGTCATGATGTTATTAAAATTTACACAGTACCCACTGAAAGTGAAATTTGGCAACATTGTACACCTGATGAACTCTCATCTAATGACATTGATATCCTAAATTTATATTTGTAATCTTTGCACTGTAACATAGCACTTTAACAAGCTATGTACAATAGAATAGAATTTAACTGTAAGTATGTAAAAGCAACGTTGTCAATTTTCCGCAATTGTTTGGTTTGTTCTTTTGTTGGCAAGATTAACTAAATATCATAAAAGAGCCAATATTTGTTTTGATTGGATTTTCTGTTAGCAAATATCTGCACGTATTACATCATTAAAAGCTCATCTACATAATGATTGAAATTCTTTGCAACGCTGTCCATTGCATCATTTTCTATTTAGTGATGGTGATTACAAAATTCAAATATTTGGCATAGCAATTTTCATTTCACAAAGAATTGTCGCTCCATTGCATAGTATTTGCCATCGAATGACCGTTTGCTGTTGTCGTTTTATTATTTGTGCAGTGAGTTTATAGTGACATAATGAAAATTCCATTCTCTTCGCGAAGTCGAAACTATTTTGCATTTTCCAGCGAAACAATTTAATTTCGACATCGCCCATCGATAGCGATAACATTGATGATGACGTTGACGATTTTGTTAATGGTATCATTAACAACATTTTCTCTTTTCAGAACTTATTGTTTTCTATTGCTTTTTCTGTTTCGTTTTTTGATTTTTACTATTCCATTTTCGCACATCGTGTTGAATCTATAATTGACATTATCAAAGTCCATTTGGAAGTTATTTGGTTGAATGGAAATTTTTTGTTCAAACTTGAATAATTTCTGCAAAGCAATTTGTGTTTTCCTTCTTCCGATTCTGTTGATTCCGGTATGCGCGCCTTGCACACTCTTAAGTAATTAGTTTCATCAAAAATAACTTTAAATATCTTATATCGTATTAACTTTTTTATGTAGTGTCCTTACACAGTTGAGGAAATTTCAGATTTTTTGCAGGCAGTGTTTAGCGCCAAATATTGAGTAAAAATTAAACTTTACTCTTCGCAAAAGAATTTTACAAACTTAGTTGCTTAAAAAGTTTTAAGCTTTTAGCTCAATTTGGAAAGATTACTACTTACTTACTTAACTGGCACTACAAGCGATGATCGGTTTTTGCAGCCTCTACAAAGCTTCGCCAGTCGCCTCGGCTATGCGCGCGCTGGCGCCAGTTGATAAGGCCAAGTGCAGTCAGGTTGCCCTGCACCTGGTCTTTCCCACGGAGATTAGGACGTCCCCTTCTGCCACCATTGTTCAAATAAAACACCCTTTAAGCCGGAGCGCTTTCTTCCATTCGCTCAACATGGCCCAGCCAGCGAAGCCGCTGGAGTTTTATACGCTTGACTATGTCAGTGTCGGCGTACAGCTCATACAGCTCATCGTTCCATCTTATTAGATCTTACGGAGTATCTTCCTCTCGAACTTTCCTAACAGCCAACAGCCTCTCATCATTGATGGTCAATGTCCACGTCTCTGCGCCATACATTAGGACGGGAAGGATGAGGGACTTATAGAGCGTTATTTTCGTCGGTCGAGAGAGGGCTCTACTTCTTAATTGCCTACTGAGCCCGTAGTAACACCTGTTGGGACCCTTCTGCGATCTTCTGAGATTTGAGAGAATGCGGAAAATTTGCGGAAGAGAACATATAACCCCTTTTTCAACTTTTCCCCTCTTTTTCTCTAACTCCTTACATGCTGCTGTCACCGCTTCTTCTTTTCCTAGGCCTTAAGTACAATGGGCTACATAGCCTGAGTGCTTGAGGAACTGTCCTAGGTCAGGTTCTCGGCCTTCTTCACATCCATCCATCCATCCATCCATCCATCCAACACCTGTTGGTAAGTGTTAGTCTCCGCTTGATCTCAAGGCTGGATCCTAGATATTCGAAATCCTTGACGACTTCAAAAGTATAGTTGGCAACAGTGACATTTTATCCAAGACGCCGTGACTCTGTTTGTTGACACAAGGTATTTCGTTTTGTCCTCGTTCACCACTAGACCCACTCAACGAGACTCCCTTTCCATGTTGTAGAATGCTGCACTGACTGCTCGAGCGTTTTTGCCAATGATGTCAATATCATCAGCGTATGCTAGCGGCATGACACTCTTGTAAAAGATAGTGCCAGAGATGTCGATTTTCGCAGCTCGAATTATTCTTTTATTTTCTCCAGCATAAGGTTAAAGAAGTCGCACGATAGGGAGTCACCTTGTCTCAAACCTGTTTTGGTATCAAATGGTGCGGAGAGGACTGTCCCAATTTTCACTGCGCTGGTGGTGTTGGTCATTCGGTCAGTGTCATTTTGCAAAGACGAATCAGCTTAGCGGCGCACAAGTGATACCTAATCGTGCTGTCGAAGGCGGCTTTATAATCGACAAATAGATGATGGGTGTTGATCTGTAGTCTGAATATCTGGTCGATGATGGATTTACCAGGCCTGAAGCCACACTGATAAGGTCCAATCAGTTTGTTGACGATTGGCTTCAGTCTTTCGCACAGTACGCTCGATAGAACCTTATATGCAATATTAAGAAGGCTTATCCCACGGTAGTTGGCGCAGATCGTGGAATTACCTTTCTTATGGATTGGGCAGAGTACGCTGAGATTCCAATCACTTGGCATGCTTTCATCTGAACATATTATGCATAGAAGCTCATGCATGCGTTTTGTGAGCTCTTCGCCTCCGGTCTTAAACAACTCAGCAGGCAGGCCATCTGCACCTTCAGCCTTATTGTTTTTTAGCCGAGCAATGGCTGTTAAGACCTTCCTGACTGCAGGGTGGCTCTGTAAACAGCGTTTTTTGCTTCAGTAGCATCGCGACACTCTTGTTCGTACCAAATATTTCTCCGTCGACGGTGGGAGCCTAGCACCTCTTCGGCAGCCGTACCCATAGAGCGGAGCGGGAAATGTGCGTCCACTGCGCGCACATTTCCATGAAGTTGAGGGGTGTTTTGCGATAGGAGGAGTGGGAATTGGTTGGCGAAGACTTTGGCTGTCTGTTGTGATTACAGCTTTTCGACATCCAGCTTTCTCTTTGTACCTATCCGTACGCGATTTGCTACACATATACGTGTGCAGACCTTGGCTGCAACCAAGTAGTGGTCTGAGTCGATGTTTGCACCACGTATTGTGCGTTTGTCTAGTACATTGGAATCGTGCCTTCAGTCGATCACAACTTGATCAATCTTGTTTCGTGTGTTTTGACCAGGGGAAAGATTATAAGACGCAAGAGAAAAAAAAACATAAATCAAAATCAAAATCAGAGTGTTGCAACCAAAAATGTCTGATTATTATGAAAGCAGCAATCTTTCTTTCAATACCAATTTACTTGCAATCAATTCAAAGGATAAAAGGTAACAGCAAAAACAAATGTGAGTTAACAACAAGAAAATCACTAGCCAACAGCCAGATCAACAATTGTTACGTACTTTGTTTGAATCTAGATAGTAATTTCATTTCATAATCTTCATTTGAGCCAAAAACTACCAAGTCAAACAAAAAATCGAGATGAGTTGTTGATGGATAGTTGTGAAGTGAAAAGTGTACATTGCCTTAAGCATATTATGTACAAAAACAATAACAACAGCAGCAGCCGTTTGCAACACATTGTTTTATACATACGTACATACTCATATGTTAGCAACAAACTGGACAACATCCGTTATCCTTTACTTTATTTTCAGCAATTTTTTGTTGTTGCTGTTGTTGTTTTTGTTAAAGCGCGTAAAAAATAGTTTTCCACTGCGAAAATTACATTGTAACCACCAAGCAACAACAACAACAACAACAACACCAATTGTTACACAGCAATTGTTTGTGTCTGTCGGTCGGTCTGTCTGCGTGTATTTTGTATTTGTTTGGGTGCCCACAATCGGCTGCTGCTGAAAGAAAAATCGAATCGAATCGAGTTTCCTGCTTCTGCAACATTGTGATTCGATTTGGCGTATTTTGTAATTTCTAGCTGCTGATATTGCAAAGTGGCTGCCCAATGTTACCAATATTATTGCTGACGATGCAGCGAGCACGTTGCCTCCTGCTGCTGCTCACACTGCCGCAAATGATTGTTGGATACCATCGCCAATATCTTTGGTTTGCTTAAACATTTTTTGTTTATTATTTTTTTTGGCAATACTCCCACACATTCACCGAACTTTTTCATTTTTCATTGCTGCTGCAACTGCTCTTTCTCCCCATTTTTCTTTCTCCTACATATTTATCAGTAACAGTATCTATTGCTGGTACATTTCATAGCTGCAGTTTTGAACACACAAATAACAGAAAAGGAGGAGCAACAAAGTGAGGGGAAAGGGGGGTGGGGAAACTCATTTAGTGACGAATTAGGCGCATCACACAGCAGACAGGAATAGCAGCAGCAGCAGCAGCAACAACAACAACAACAGCCACTAACTACAACAGCAATAGCAGCTAGTAACAGCAGCAGCAGCAACAGTCAGCAACACTCTAACACGATTCTATCGATTGGTTTCGGTCTGGACTTTGGTCTTTGGCCTCGACCGTGTGTATTTTGCACAACTCTAAATGCTCGTTTAATACTTTTTTCCTACATTTTTGCATTCCTTTTTATAGCTGGTGCTGTTGCTGCTGTTTTTTCTGCTGTATTTCCTCTACTTAGAATACATATGTACATACCATATACTGTGTAGTTGTTGCAGACAATGTCTTTTTTTTCGGTTCTTCTCTGATTTACTTTAGCTTCGTATATTGCAAGGGCAAGTGCACCATTAGAAATGATTTATTTATGCAATTTTTGGTGTGGATGAATGCAGTTATCGTTTTGTTTTCATTTCTATTTTCATTTCTATTTTCATTTCTATTTTCACTTGTTTTCGTTTGATTTTGATTTTGATTTTTATTCCATGTGCTGTTGCGGCTGTTTGCTACACAACTACACAGTGCCAAAACGATAGTTTAGTATTCAGTTTACGAGCTTCTAAGTACTTCCACACTTCATCATACACTAGCACCACCAGCAACATTCACAACTCAACATTTTGTTGCTAGTTTTAGTGATGTTTGTCTGTTGTTGATACCCGGAAAATTTCGCATGTATTTTTAATAGGAATTTTTTATTATGTTTTGTTATTTTTTTGGGTTGTTATAATTCGTTTTTTGTTGATGTTGGTTGTTGTTTATTAATCCAATATTTGAAAAATTGCAATTTAGTATTTATTGGAAAAATTCACAGTTGCCATATCGAAAACAAAAAAAAGCACCTGGAAATACAAAAGATGCAAAAAATTTGTTAATTAATCGCGTAATAAATGTTGCTAACAATTTTTTGTTGAATTCTGGAATTTATGTTGTGCTTAAAGTTTTAAACTATTTAAATTCTTCATAGTAATTTCTCAGCTATACCATTTACAAATTAGTTTGTTATGCCAACAAAATATTTACATTGATGTCGTACTTATGTATTTGCCGTATTGTGTGCGGTGGAGTAAAGAATAATGCATCTAAGTACTTATGTATGTGTAATTACGATAATTAAAGATTTACATAATGCATGTAGGCGTTTGTATTCAAATTATTAACTTCTTTGTCACTACTACTTATGTACATACATAATTATATAAGAGAATGTTGAACATTTCAATCAATAATGATGCAGAATCCAGGAAATTTTAATTAATAACTAAACGTACTTTCTTTGAGTTATATAATCTTCTCGATTAATTTAGATGATCCTCAGAAATGAGCTCATTCCAATGTGGTTGGTGAACCTCTAAGGCAAACAACACGCCGCGGATGAGTATTTAAATATTGATTGTGCAAGGCACCAATAGAATTAAGCGAGAGCCAATAACTCATAAGCTTTCTAAATAAAATTGTAGAAACTACAGAAGTTAATGCAATGCAGTAAAAGCTAAATCTTTTCAAAACCGGACATTTTTTCTAATGCTATAATCGTGATGAAATATGAAAATTCCTTTTAGAATTTTAAATAAATATTACTTACTTAACTGGCACTACAACCGGTGATCGGTCTTGGCCGCCTCTACAAAGCTTCGCCAGTCACCTCTGCTATGCGCGCGCTGGCGCCAGTTGATAAGGCCAAGTGCAGTCAGGTTGCCCTGCACCTGGTCTTTCCAACGGAGATTAGGACGTCCCCTTCTGCGTGTTCCTCCACCGTGGTTCGAATAATGCTAGCCGGAGCGCTTCTTTCCATTCGCTCAAAATAGCCCAGCCAGCGAAGCCGCTGGAGTTTTATACGCTTGACTATGTCAGTGTCGGCGTACAGCTCATACAGCTCATCGTTCCATCTTATTCGATACACGTCGTCCACGCATACTGGACCGTAGATCTTACGGAGTATCTTCCTCTCGAACGCTCCTAACAGCCAACAGCCTCTCATCATTGATGGTCAATGTCTACGTCTCTGCGCCATACATTAGGACGGGAAGGATGAGGGACTTATAGAGCGTTATTTTCGTCGGTCGAGAGAGGGCTCTACTTCTCAATTGCCTACTGAGCCCGTAGTAACACCTGTTGGGCCCCTTCTGCGATCTTCTGAGATTTGTGAGAGAATCCAGAAAATTTGCGGAAGAGAACATATAACCCCTTTTTCAACTTTTTCTTTTCCTAGGCCTTAAGTACAATGGGCTACATAGCCTGAGTGCTTGAGGAACTGCCCTAGGTCAGATTCTCGGCCTTCTTCACATGCATCCATCCATCCAACACCTGTTGGCAAGAGTTAGTCTCCGCTTGATCTCAAGGCTGACATTATTGTTGGTGTTTATGCTGGATCCTAGATAAACGAAATCCTTGACGACTTCAAAAGTGTAGTTGTCAACAGTGACATTTTGTCCAAGACGCCGTGACTCTTTGTTTGTTGACACAAGGTATTTCGTTTTGCCCTCGTTCACCACTAGACCCACTCGACGAGACTCCCTTTTCAGGTTGCAGAATGCTGCATTGACTGCTCGAGCGTTTTTGCCAATAATGTCAATATCATCAGCGTATGCTAGCAGCATGACACTCTTGTAGAAGATAGCGCCAGAGATGTCGATGTCGATGTTCGCAGCTCGAATTATTTTCTCCAGCTTTTAAATAAATATTGGTATTACTAAATATATTCATGGATTTTGTCACCTTGAAAATAATATTCTGAAAATTGCAACATAGCTTTTGCCTAATTTTGAAAGAAATTCTATTTCAGAAGTAAATCGAATGATCTAATGTCATTATAGGAAAATTCAGCATGTGTACATTGTTCAATCAGGAAGCTAAGATGCAGTTAACCACCGAACGTCTGTGACATTCTAGAGTCGTACCTGACTGAGCGCTACTTCCGTGTCAAACAAGAAAATAGCTATTCGTATCTCCAGCTTATTAGTGCAGGAGTACCACAAGGTAGTATATTGGGACCCACTTTATATGTACTCTACACCTGTGATATCCCAACTCCTACAAATTGCATCGTAGCTACTTTTGCCGACGATACAGCGATTCTCTCTGCAAAATGATGTAAATGAAATTTGGTTATGGACAACAAAATTGAAAATAGCTTTGAACACTACAAAGTCTTTACATATCAACTTTACAAATAGAACGATATCGTATATTCCGATTCAAATTCATGGGAATCAGATACCGTACTCTAATACAGCTAAATACTTAGGTATGACGTTAGATGCCAAGCTCAAATAGAGTGAACATGCTAAAATGAAAAGAGATGAACTCGACATTAAATATCGAAATCTATATTGGCTTATTGGGCGGAACTCGTTCCTTTCTACTCATCTAGCTCATGCAAGCTCATCTTGTATAATCAAGTTCTGAAACCTGTATGGTCATATGGTGCACAGCTCTGGGGATGCACCAAGAAGTCAAATGTAGCAGTTATTCAGCGCTTTCAGAATAAGGTGCTTCGAAACATTGTAAATGCTCCGTGGTATATCCGAAATAGCGATCTTCATCGTGATTTGAATGTATCAACTGTAAACGTGGAAATCTCTAAATTGGCGGAATCACACCAGGCTAGACTACATCAACATGTAAATGAGGAAGCCTCCCGACTGCTTAACATAAGTGATCTAAGAAGACGACTTCAATGCGTAAAACCTTTTGAACTACTTAGTAGCTGGAACGCAATAATATTCCTTTGAAGTTATTGTTATATACATAAATTATTAAAAATACTGTAAACAGCTCGTTGGTCCAATTGACTAGTTGCTGTATTAGGGAAACATTATGTTTTAAAAAAAATAAAAAAAATAAAATAAAAAAATTAAAAGAATGTGTACATTGTTGCCAAATTTCAACATGTAGGAATTTTAAAAAAACTGAAAAAGTTATGTAGGTATATACTTATTTATGTACTTTGAATGTTATGTATGCAAATGTTTTCCACAAGTATTTTCAAAATGACAGCGCTGTTGCCACATTTCAATTTTATAATTTAAATCTTAATTTTAATTAAAAACTTAAACTCGATAAGTATTTTTTTGATTTGCATATAAACATATAATATACAGCAGCCGCCTAACAATCCTATCAAAAGTGTAAGTTAGTTGTCAATTTCCAACATAAGTGCGAAGTTTAGATTTTAATGATGTTACGACGGTTTCAGCTTTCATTTACTGTTAATTTTGGTAGCATGTCGTCGCAAGAATATTTCCCCAGTTATAACAATATACATATTAGCAATGCTCTGTTGCCAAATTTAAATTTTGTAATTGGAATCTCAATTTGAAATCCATCTGTTTTCAATGTGAAGATACGATATTGCATTGAAACTATATATAAAAATAATTGTGATTTCATTAGATTAGAGTATGAATTGTTGCCAAATTTCAACATAACTGCACAATTTGTTATTTGATTGATGTTTTCATGATGTCTACTTTAATTCACTGTGAATTTTGATAAATTTCCTGCAAATATTTTCATAGCTACAGCGATATAAATTGTGTGCTATTACCGAATTTCAAACTTATGACCAATATAAGTACATATGGACCTTGCTAGTATTTGCTAATTTGAAGTCAATTTTACATTGTATTTGAATCCTGAAATTGCTTCGGTGGCTGAAAACTGATTGTTCTCATCGTTTTTTGGTATTAAATTTTAACTTTAAATTAAATATTTTAGTTCGTAACTGAAAATTGTTTGATTTCAAATATTCTGAAATAGAAAGCAAAGTTGCCACATTTCGGGAAAAAGTTTTAGTGCTTATGATTAAGGAAAAAAAGAACTGATTCGATAGTTTCGATCATAAGTATGTGAAATATTTGTCGAAAAGTGTGGAGCAGGCTGATTTCCGTTGATAAGAATTTTAAATTTTTGATAATTTATTTTTAGATTCTTATTCAGTTCTTAAAAACAGCAAAGCATTATAACTGGTTTGCATTGTTGCCAAATTTCGATATAAATTATATTTATATTTTAAGTATTGAAATCCATTTTGGTACAGACAATTTGTGTCTATCAAAATCAAAAATGAGTTTTTTTTTTTTGTTACAATCTAGAGCATTGTGTTGAATGGAAGGAAGATTGACAGGTGAGAGGAAGAAGGAGGGAGAATGAGAGAGTGAAGAACGTGATCACACAGGACACCGATAAAGAGATAGGCAGCCATTGTGGCAAGTGGTATGCCTTTACCACAATGAACTTCATTTTATCAGTGTCGACTATGACCGTATCTAGCGCCCAAGGCCTAGCTTTTCGAATCCACTCATGTTGTGCGTGTTATATTTGTTCATGAATGGAAATTGCTGTGATGCAATTGGTATGCGTTGTTGCCAAATTTCCTTTAGACATTTATTTTCCGGGAGTTTCATCTTTGAATATGTATTTTCTGATACTGGTAACTGGTGCTATTGCCATATATAAAATTTAAATTTTAGCAATTTACAATATCAAACAAATGTCGTGCTTTTACTACTACTTTTATATATTGAGAAATCTATAAAAACCAACGTTGGCAACATTCAAATATTGTCGCCACATTTCGTAAGTGTATCTTCTGCTACTAGGTGCTATTTACAGCGAATTTAAAATAATTTCCATTTGCAAGCTATTCCGACTTTAACTATTTGTGTCCCTTTTTAAATTCATATTGTTTTCTTGTGCACTAAAAATGAAAGAAAATCCATAAAAATGGCAAAATTGTAAACGTTTTCGTGATTAATGTAGCGTGGAATGGTTTTCGATCATTATGGCAGCTATGTACTCGTCGTGTAGCATGTACGACCAAACGAACCAAGGCAAACGAACGAAACAGAAACGTAGATATATATGAATATGTACAAGGATTCACTAAAAATAATGTGGAATTCACGTTGAAAAGCAAAAGAAAAAACAAATATTGTGCAAAAATAAGTTACACGAATGCAGCAAGCAATAAAAAGAATATGCATAAAAAAAAACATTGGTAAAATGGAAGAGATAAAATTTCTTAACATTAGTTTCAGATGAGATTGCCTGAGTATCGGTATCAAAAATGTTGTACGATTCGGTTTGTTTCAATTTCGAAATTTCAGTTGTTTTTGTGCGATGCAATAAATCAATATCTTTCAATGCATGCATTTAGTAATGCATGATTTGGATATTGGGTTCATTTAAAATAATTATAGCAGTGAGCGCAAATATTATTCCACATGGAAATAGTTTATTGAATTGAAAAAAATGACACCCTATGATTACGGCGACATAATTATTACAAACATGTACGTGTATGTCAGAGTAAGGCGTAATGGACGGATCAGTCACGGAGCTGCCAATCAACCCCTCGTTTCTACCGTCTTCTACCCAAGAAGGTGTGTGGATCTTCCTGGCCGGTAACACGTGCTGCCGAACAAGCAGATGCATGTATACGTAAAATCAATGACTGTTTTTAATTTTCTGCCTTGTATTTCTGTTAATTGGTGTAATTTTCCAATTATGCCGCAGCGTTAAGGAACAAACAAAAATCAGGAAAAAATGTTAAATGAGATGGAAATCGAAGTGATCAGCCACCACAGCAACAACAAAGCTACCACAAACAAAAAACATTAAAATTGAATTAACAAAATGGCACACGCTCGCTGTTGGAACTCATTCGTTCGTTAGCTGGAAACATCAAATTATCCGTGCTTTACACTCGTAGCGCTATTTATGATATTCGGTTGTGTTTGTGAAACATGAAATTACTATGGGCGTAAAAGAAAAAAAAACCAACATTGAGCATAGCATTAATGCAACACCAACACTCTGCTGGGCATGTTTGTATGTTTAATGCAGAACGCCTTAAAACATGCTATGCATTGAACAATTCAATTTCAAAATTACACCTGTTTCAATTAATTCCAAATAATCCAACATTCCATGTCACTGTTGCAACATAAGTATTTCGAATACTGTTTGTTTCAATGCTGCAGTCACAGCAGCATTAATTTGCATTTTCATGCCCGTATCTGTGTGGCTGCATCTGTGCTGCGTGCTGCATGTTGGGGGCGTCTTTATTTGACGCGGCCAATATCAATGTCACCATTGCGCAACTGGCGCGGCACCGGCTAAGTGTCATCATTCTGTCTACCTACATCATTTGTCTATGCGTTTGTAGTATTCACGTGTTGCTTGCTAATGCTCTCGGCACAACAATTTGGATTTCGATAATGTTGCGTTGTATGTATGTTGCATTGAAGTGAGTAGTGAGCCTGTTGTGAATGCGTGTGATGCCTGTGATTAGGTTTTCGGAATTTTCAAATGACAAATAATTTCAATTTGTAAATTTTTGCGTCTTCGCTTTCATTGATAGATATGTGTGTGTGAAGTGATGGGCTTGCGAAGTATTGAGATCGAAATTTGGCAACAGCGCAATTGTGTATTGTAGCCTAAAATGTTTCTATCGAAATTTAAATTATTGCATTATTTTCGCAATGTGCTTTCAATATGTAAATAATACTTGAAGGATTTAGATGTGGGCAGAAAGACCGTAGACCTTCCATAGCAATCAGTCTGTTTTGGACAATGTCAAATAGTAATACTACTTAGTACGAGTAAGATCATAAGTATTCAATCTTTAATATAGTTTCCATTATGTATTATTCATCGTACAGAAGAGAATTATATTTACTAGAGGAACTTCGGATGCTATGGTATAGTGTTTTAGAATTTGTACCAAAAGCATAAACCCACTTTGAGCCTGTTCTTGTTATTTTTCATTGGTGAAGCATTGGCTACAGTATAATTTGCACTGAGAACAATTCAACATTTAAAAAATCTGAATATTCATAGCTTCAGTATCATTGATGTCCAATTGATTTTAATATAACAGAAGGTTCATTAATTTCATATTAGTCGTAAAGATGGAAGAGCAATAAATAATAGAATAATAGCAGGGAGAATAGTTCAAATAATTTCAATAGTTTGTCCATGTAATAAATTTCGGTTTGTATAATTATTAAAAAATAATATAAGTATTAAATAACATACTAGTATGGTAATTATTACTAAAAATATCTCCCTCAAAAATTGAAGGGTAATGCGGTACACGTGTGGGATACTCTACAAGAGATTAGATCAACGATCACTCGACCAATAGTTTTATATACATTTGGATCACGGATCATTACTTTACTTTACTTTTAATGGCGCATCAGCCCATGGAGGGCCTAGGCCGAGCTTTTTCACATCCATTCATGTTGTACGTGTTATATTTGTACATTAATAGAAGGGACCTACAGTTTAATGCCGAATCCGAACGGCGAATTGAAAAGCTTTTCATAGCAATTTTTACTCTTGTAGGTTTGCCATTGCCTGCCAAGAGGTGATGCCGTATAGACAAATTATTTATTTTACTTTTTTTGATTTTGCCTGTGACGAGATTCGAACCCCGGACACTCTGCGTAGCAGTCCAACGCACCACCACTACGCCACAGCGACCTCTATCACGGATCATTCCTATTATTATTTTCGTCACACAGGAGTAGGAATCCATGAAATATAGTTTGTTCGTTGAATTTGTTCAACTTCCTTCTATATAAATCTGAAAAATGTGTTGTTCGTATAAACAAAATCAAGTTTCTAATCTAATACATATACTCTAACAAATCCAAGAAATAAACACTTTCGCGACCTTTAATTAATTTCCAGAATACAAATAAACAAGACAAGTTCGAACAGGAGCTTGAATTTATATTGTAGTGAATTAAAAAGCTACGATAATAAAAGTAATATTCTTATTTATTTTTTTTATGCCATTACTTTTAATATACGAGGTATGATCAAAAAATAAACGTTATTTTCAAAAAGTATTTATTTATTCATCAACAACTATCTTGTCCCCTTCAAAGTAATCCCCCTCAGATATAATACACTTATGCCAGCGTTTTTTCCAATCCTCGAAACACTTCTGAAACGCGCTTTTTGGTATCGCCAACAGCTCCTGTTTCGATTCTTTTATCTATTCTTTTATCTCCTCAATCGTAGCAAAACGCTTTCCTTTCATCGGTGTCTTCAGTTGTGGGAAGAGGAAAAAGTCAGCGGGGGCCAAGTCCGGTGAATACGGTGGTTGAGGCATGATAACGGTTTTGTTTTTGGCCAGAAACTTACGCACAAGTGACGCTGTTTTTGCTCAAAATTTAGCAACTTTGGAACAATCTTCGCTGCCGCACGGTTCATGCCTAAAACATCCGTAAAAATTGCTTGGCATAAGCCGAACGATATGCCAACATCATCAGCAACCTCTCTGATAGTGAATCGACGATTATCCAAAATCATTTTCTTCACTGCGTCAATGTTTTCATCGGTTGTTGACGTGCTCGGGCGACCAGGACGAGCATCGTCGTTGACAACTTCTCGGCCTTCCTTAAACCGGAACCGGTTATACCACAATTGAACTTGTGTTCTGCTCATAGTAGACTCGCCAAAGGCCACAGTCAACATTTCAAATGTCCTTGCGCATTTAATTTAATTTTTTACACAAAACTGAACACAGTTTCTTTGATCCATTTTTTCGAATAGTAAAAAATCGAAGAGCACACCAAAACACGACTAACCTTTTTATCTGTCAAAAACAAACTGACAATCCAAAATGGTTGGTATTGCCAACATATATAACAGACATGTGTACCAACATAACAGAAAAAAAATGCGAAAATCGAACATATGTACGTAACTCACGAAATTAACGGTGAAAATAACGGTTATTTTTTTATCACACCTCGTATGCCGTTATTCAAATCTTAAAGAAACATATATTTTGGTATTGGAACTAGGAACAATAAAAATATGAAATGCAGATTTACAAGATTTATCATTTAACATTTTATAAAATTGTTATCTTATATTAAAAAGTTTTTATTTGTAAATTATAGAAATTTAAGAGCTAAAAAAAGTCGAGCACACGCCATTTTGTTTAACTGATCAGCTTATCTTTCGCAACAACTGAAACACAACCCTACTTTTTTCATTCCGCAGCATTTGTAATAGATCAGGTCAAAATTTAGTCTAAAATTTAACAAAACTTTTTTAAAATATATGAAAAATTTACTTACTTACTTAGCTGGCGCTACAACCGATGATCGGTCTTGGCCGCCTCCACAAAGCTCCGCCAGTCACTTCTGCTATGCGCGCGCTGGCGCCAGTTGATAAGGCCAAGTGCAGTCAGGTTGCCCTGCACCTGGTCTTTCCAACGGAGATTAAGACGTCCCCTTCTGCGTGTTCCTCCACCGTGGTTCGAATAAAACACCCTAATAGCCGGAGCGCTTTCTTCCATTCGCTCAACATGACCCAGCCAGCGAAGCCGCTGGAGTTTTATACGCTTGACTATGTCAGTGTCGGCGTACAGCTCATACAGCTCATCGTTCCATCTTATTCGATACACGTCGTCCACGCATACTGGACCGTAGATCTTACGGAGTATCTTCCTCTCGAATGCTCCTAACAGCCAACAGCCTCTCATCATTGATGGTCAATGTCCACGTCTCTGCGCCATACATTAGGACGGGAAGGATGAGGGACTTATAGAGTGTTATTTTCGTCGGTCGAGAGAGGGCTCTACTTCTCAATTGCCTACTGAGCCCGTAGTAACACCTGTTGGCAAGAGTTAGTCTCCGCTTGATCTCAAGGCTGACATTATTGTTGGTGTTTATGTTGGATCCTAGATAAACGAAATCCTTGACGACTTCAAAAGTGTAGTTGTCAACAGTGACATTTTGTCCAAGACGCCGTGACTCTTTGTTTGTTGACACAAGGTATTTCGTTTTGACCTCGTTCACCACTAGACCCACACGACGAGACTCCCTTTCCAGGTTGGAGAATGCTGCACTGACTGCTCGAGCGTTTTTGCCAATGATTTTGGTCAATATCATCAGCGTATGCTAGCAGCATGACACTCTTGTAGAAGATAGTGCCAGAGTCGATGTTCGCAGCTCGAATTATTTTCTCCAGCATAAGGTTAAAGAAGTCGCACGATAGGGAGTCACCTTGTCTCAAACCTCTTTTGGTATCAAATGGTGCGGAGAGGTCTGTCCCAATTTTCACTGCGCTGGTGGTGTTGGTCATTCGGTCAGTGTCATTTTGCAAAGACGAATGAGCTTTGCAGGGATACCAAAATCAGACATTGCGGCGTACAAGTGATCCCTAATCGTGCTGTCGAAGGCGGCTTTATAATCGACAAATAGATGATGGGTGTCGATCTGTTTTTCTCGGGTCTTTTCCAGGATTTGGCGTAGTGTGAATATCTGGTCGATGGTGGATTTACCAGGCCTGAAGCCACACTGGTATGAAAACACACATATGAAAAATTTAATCAACATAAATTTTTCAAAGTTTGTTCGAAATTCGTTCAAAATTTTGGTTAAAATTTGAGTAAAATTTGCTCAAAATTTGGTCGATTTTATAACAATTTTCTTACAATTTCTGCAAAATGCAATTAACAATATTTTTATTAAAGTTTGCTCCAGATTCTCGCATAACTGTTTTGTGAAATATTTAGTCGACATTGACTAAAGCCGAAATCCGAAATTTACCAAACCGAAGTTTGGTGCGGAGTTAATCAAAATTTGGTTACAAGTAATATTGTCTTCAAAAATGTTGTTGCTACAATAATATCTTTATGCACTTTGAAGACAAGCTGCTGAGAAAACACCTGTAGGCGGTCTTTCACGAATCAACGCTGTAAATGACCTTTCAGTGATGTTTCCACTGTATGGCATGTTAAAAGACGTTGCGAGTAATGATATAAACTACTACTTTGCTGAAGATAGTAAAGAGAAATAATTTACGGTTTTCTAGTTAGAAGTAGGCCAAAATTGGAGTCCAAAATACTCTCGAGAGGTGTTTTAATGGCATGTTGTGTTTATGGGATTTTTTGTTTTCAATTTCCTTACTATTCCGACAAATGAAATCGGATACTCTGCTAAGCAGTTGTGCACATCGCCACTACTTATTAAAATAAAAAACACCGTTGAATTGAATTAAATTTGGCAACAATGTACAATATGTGGAATCTTGTATGTTTTTCCCTTGTCGAATTTCAAGGCAATCTTTACCAATAAATGAAGAGTTTTTAAGAGTGGTCGCTGTGGCGTAGTGGTAGTGCATTGGAGTGCTACGCAGAGTGTCCGGGGTTCGAGTCTCGGCACAGGAAAAATCAAAAAGTAGAATAAATCATTTTTCTAGACGGCACCGGCACCAGCTCTTGTCAGGCAATGGCAATCCTACAAGAGTAAAAATTGTCTATGAAAAGGTTTTCACTACGCCGTTCGGGTTCGGCATTAAACTGTAGATCCTTTCCATTCATGTACAAATATAACACGCACAACATGCCATTAAAAGTAAAGTAAAGTAAAGAAGAAGAGCTTTTAATAATTTTAAATTTACGCATATATTAAAAGCCAAAAACACCAAAAACATTAATTGTACTTTACATAAATACTTTTATACTTATTTATTCTAAAAATATGGCAACGTTGCGCGTATTTATTTTATATTTATTTAACTTAGATTCTTCTAAAGCGATTTAAAAATTAATATATTAGAAAAATGGAGTATACAAATATTTTATTTTTGTTTTACTCAAACATACGTAATATAAATATTGCTACGTTGCCCGTTTTCAAACAGACAGCTTCATTATATATCTAAGTAATGTAAAGCAGTGACCATAAACTTTACACATAAAAAAAATATTTCCTTTAATAGAAAAGGAAACTGTTTTATTGCACACATGTACTATAGTCAGCAGCGTTGCCAATTTTGCACCATCAATATCAATTGACAAAATAGCGTTTTCTTTTTCCTGTTGCTGTTGTTTCTGTTGACATTTCCACCTACATACGAGCGTGCACGACGATGATAAATATTTACCTCAATTGAAAAATGAATGCGAAAAATAAAAGGAAAAAGTAAATTATGCGTAAAATGTACAAAATCAGCAAATCTACTTACGATGCCACTATTCAATTTGTTAGAAAGTAGAATTGCTTTCTATTCAAGCACAGCTGCTACCAAATGCTGTGTGCTTACAAAACTTATCCCTTCACTTTACTACGCAGTCAGTGTTGGAAATTGTTGCAGTAGTTGCCTTGTGTACAATATTCTACCGCTCTGTTGGCTGCTGCTGCTGTTGGCATGCTACACTTGAAGACGATATGCAATTTCGCGATATAAACTGCTTAGTTGCAAGTTGCCATCATCATGCACATACATACGAGTACATATCCAGGATCATCGTCATCATCATCTTTGTCGCCGACATCCTTGTCATATTAAACTTTGTCGCGATATTGTACAGAAAAAAACACAAATTTTATATTCTTACTATAAAATGCATGCGTAGAAAATTGCCAAGGAAGAAAGCAAATAATAATAATAAAAATACGAGTAGAATGAACACGTTGGCAAATAATTGAAATTTTCAATTATGAATCCGTTTTGATAGATATTGGATGAAACACTTGGATTATTGATATGAAATGCTGTGATATAAAGATACCTTATATGTAGCTTGAGCACAAGAGTTTTAAATTGTATATTTTTTATTCGAAACTACAATAAATCAAAATTTTGTGCAATTAATTGCTGAAAAACTTTCATTTTGCTCTCAGCTGCAGTCCGATGCCTTTATTTCTTCTTTTAATTTTTACTAACTTATTTGAGCTGCAGCTGCATTTACATTTCAAATTGTCAAATCTTTAGTGCAGTACTTTTTTATTCTTAACAATTCAGTGTTGAAATTAATGCTTTATTATGCTGTCAAAAGTTTTTCCTCTGGATTTTTAAAGTTCTTCTCATTATTCGAGTGTGAAATGTAGTATGGGTGGAGACGGATGCAAATTGTTTTCACAATTGCAACTTTATGGTTGGTTGGAAATCGCCACAGTCTTAGGTAAAGTTCTTTATTCCATGCTGCTCTAAGTTTCGTAATTTTTTCAATTAAACTTCGAGTTGCTTTTCATATTAAAATGAATATGAAAAGCAACTATAAATTTTGTTCTAGTACTATGAAAATTGCATATAAAGAAACTACAACTATAAGAAATATGGCAACATAGCAGTTCGGCAAAACATTTTACTGCTTAATTTTACTTTGTACTTACACATTTTTATAATACTTTTCTAATGACTCTATGTTGATCTTACTTACTTTACTTTTAATGGCACAACAGCCCATGGAGGGCCTAGGCCGAGCTTTTCGCATCCACTCATGTTGTGCGTGTTATATTTGTACATGAATGGAAGGGACCTACAGTTTTAATGCCGAATCCGAACGGCGAAGTGAAAAGCTTTTCATTGGCAATTTTTACTCTTGTGAGTTTGCCATTGCCTGCCAAGAGGTGGTGCCGGTGCCGTTTAGAAAAGTGATTTTTTCTGCTTTTTGATTTTGCCTGTGCCGAGATTCGAACCCCGGACACTCTGCGTAGCAGTCCAACGCACTACCACTACGCCACAGCGACCACTATGTTGATCTTGCAATTATTGAAATTTGGCAACGTCGCTTGTCTGCAATTTCCAAAAGAAAAAATAAAAAGATTGAATATATATTAATTGCTACGTTATTTACTTGTATCCTTAATGTTGCTTATATAAATATTATTCAAAATAAATTGCAAAACGATTGGAATTTATTAATATTATATTAAAATATAAAATGATATGTTGACACATTTCATTTGATGTATAAAACTCTAAGTAGTAAATTTTAACTTCAATTTAGACAAGCTTCTTGACCTTTTGGTATTAAATTATTGGCTTTGACTTCCTTGCATTACATTACCTATTGAAATTTATATTATCTTTACGTAAGTATAACAGTGATTTGTACTTCCATTTCTCGAATATTTCGTATATGTAAAGCTATGTTGCCGAATTTCTTAATAGCACCTTGTATGTGCAATTATAAAATTTAATTAAATTTATGGAAAGGTTCACATTAATTGATAAAAGAGTAAGGTCATTGCTTGAAAAATTTACTGAAATTTGGCAACAATGGATTACGTGATTATGAAAATAGTAAGTTTAATTGTAGTTTTTTAATTCTTTACTTTACTTTTAATGGCACAACAGCCCATGGAGGGCCTAGGCCGAGCTTTTTCGCATCCACTCATGTTGTGCGTGTTATATTTGTACATGAATGGAAGGGACCTACAGTTAAATGCCGAATCCGAACGGCGAAGTGAAAAGCTTTTCATAGCAATTTTTACTCTTGTAGGTTTGCCATTGCCTGCCAAGAGGTGGTGCCGTGTAGAAAAATTAATTCACATCTGGCTAAATCTTAAACAAATTAACTAAAAAAAAATTCATATTCAAATGCTTGGAGACAAAAATGCGAGGTTGTCATTTTTCAACTTTCACTTTTTGCTAAGGAGTGAGTTTGAAAAAATCTTAACACACGTTTTACCTAATAATTTTTTTTGGGTGTAAAATTTAAAATTTTTTTCCTCGATCTACTTAGTTATCTTTGAAAAATATGTCAGTTATTATTTTTAATGACAAACATGTTGATTTATTGTGAGTTTGATCAAACTGAGTGAAGAAAAAGAAGTACGTCTTAAAATTATTAAAAATGTTCAAAAAAAACCAAATTGGTCCCACAAAAAATTGGCCAAAGAATTGAAGGTCTACCATCAAACTGTTTCCAATGTTATTAAACAGTTTCAGGAGAATTTGACCATAGATAGGAAACCTGGTTCGGGCAGAAAACAAGGACCACATGATATTGGGAAAGCCAAGAAAATAGAAAGCATATTGAAAAGATCTCCAAACACATCTGCTAGAAAAGCTGCCCGGTTAGCCCAGTGCTCTGACTATTTGGTGTGAAAAGTTAAAGCCAATGCAGGTTTGAAATCATACGAAGTCCAAAAAGTTCCAGACAGGAATGCTGCAAGAAAATTCCGGGTCAACATTTTTATGTTGCTGATGCTCGAGGAAATGTCGAAGAACAATTTAGAATTTAAAAGCAAAAAAAATTTTCAAATTTCCTGGTATGGCAAGCTATATGCAGTTGCAGCAAAAGAAGCAAGACCTTTGTTACAGTGGGCTCTATAAATACCGAAATATACATCAAAGAATGTTTGAAAAAAAGGCTTCTTCCTTTCATAAGAGAGTACAATGTGTCCACATATTTTTGGCCCGATTTGGCATCATGTCACCACGGCAAGAAAGCTCTGGAGTGGTACCAAAGTAATTACATAGTTTTTGTACCAAGAGAGGCCAATCTTCCAAATTGTCCGGAGCTAAGACCAGTGGAGAGATATTGGGCTCTTGCGAAAAGAAACTTAAAGAGCACAAAAAAGGTGTCTCCCTAAATATCGAAGATTTTAAAAGGAGATGCGCAAACTGCTCTAAAACCGTGTCTGAAGTCACTATCAAATCTCTAATGGAAGGCTTACCAAAAAAGGTCCACGAGTTCATAAATAGTGGTTAGAACTATAAAAGTTATATTTTTCTGTAATTTGTAAAATATTATCAATTAAATAAAAAAAAAATAAAAATTCTAAGATCAACCGTTTAAAAATTATTGAGTTTTATATATGTTAAGATTTTTTCGATCTCACTCCTTATGTTAAATATTATACATATTTTAAGTGACAATAAAATTTAATTTAAAATCGGCAACGTTGCCAATTTTCAAAATTAATCTTATGTATGTATAACTTTAAATAACCCGAAAATTTTCCTCAACCTTAATTCTGTGCTTAAAAGTTACCATTGTAAAACTTAATTCTCCCCTCATTTTCATTTATTTTTAATTTACCAATTGAAGAAAATTTTTAATTTTACTTTCATCTCTGCACCATAATTATAATAATAATAATAATAATAATATTGCCAGAAAAGCAAGAGTTACAGAAGAAATTGCAACTTTATAATTACAAAAATGCAGCAAAAATAAATAAAGGAAAACAGTTGAAACTGAGAGAAATGTGTTGCCATTCAAAATACCGTCACAGTTATTCCCGCCAAGTTGGTCTCTGGTTCGTCGACGCCGACGACGCTGTCGTTTATATCACAGGTTTCTGTACCGCAAATGTCTTCAACGTCATTTTCAGCAGTGCAACAGCACATTTCACAGCAAACAATGACTGCAAAATGCATTTCGCTTCGTGCTTACATTTTCTGAATATTCTTTAACCGCCACACAATTTACATTCCTTCCACGTTAATATGCCAAGCTCACTAAAAACCAGAAAGTTGCAATATAGAAAGAGAAGAAAAAAAAAACAACAACAGAAAACTAGAAGCAACCTAAGTAAAAATTGTTGAAACCCAACCGAACAATTTATAAGTGCGGCAAATTTAACTTTTCCTTTGGCATAGTTACGTGTACTTATCCCCGCCCCTGTCCCCAACAGAAAAAAATTCACGACAGGGGGGAGGGGGGCGGGGGTGGGTGGGGGAGTTAAATTAATGTAACAAAGAGACACACTCTCACACAGAGTTGAGCGAGCGAACTAAAGAGCAAAGAGAGAATGTTAACCCCAATTATAGCAAAAGACACAACGATAATGACGGTGAGAAGGACGAACTACGACAGCGTTCGTCCTTTTCCTTAGCAGCAATGAAATGAAATAAAATGTTTCGAATTTTTATTTTTGCTTTCTTTTCCTGTTTTGTATTTGCTAGTTCAAAAATTGCACAGTAGTTAAAATATTTAAAAAATGTGCCGCAGGCATAAAAATAATAAGGAAGCTGCTGTGTTAACCACTAAGTTTACCAAAGTCGCCCTTACTCTTCTCTCTTACTTTTTCCAACCACCTTCCCCTCTTCGTTCACCACCTGGCTTCAACTTGAACATCAACCATTCCAAACCATTCCAAAATGACAAAGAAATTCCGTGTGGTCGTTCGGAAGTGATGATACGCTGTTGGCAGGAGTGGGGCAAGTACACGCCTAGCTTTCAACTTTAATTATGAGTTAACCTATTTCCTGCTTCTTCCTCCAGTACTTTCCCGTAGTCTTATCTACTACTACATACAAGCTTCTTCAGCAATAATTCGATATGCTTCTTAGTTTTGTTTTTGGTTTTGCTTCTTGTGTTGCGGAGTAGGCAGCACCGAAATAGAGAAGCTTAAAATGCTGAACGTGCAAATGCAACAATGGTAGGAAATTTTCGCTTTCCTGTTTACATAGCAAAATGTAAATGTGTTTTGTAGCTTTTGTTATTGTTGGGCTGCGCGCGGTAATTTGAAGTTTCCGCGCGTAAGCGTAAATGTGCCGCAGGCAAAAAAGTGTAATTTTTGGCAGGGTTGTTTTGTGGCTGTCTCATCGCTGAACTTCGTTCTATATTGTTAGAAAAAGAAGAAGAAGGGTCACGATAATTTCCGTAGTGCATATTTTATAGTTTCAGGTTTGTGATTACATGCAGCGGTTTTCTTCATTGTTAACAGTTATGTGATTAAAATAAATATTGGAGCGCGTTGTTGTCAAATTTCTATTAGATATTTTCAGGCAAATTTACTTAAAAATTAATAATATAATAACTTTTCTGATTAAATTAAGTTACAGTAAATAGATATTGAACCCATTAAATACAGGGTTAGGCGATTGAAGTGATACCAACTTCACACCAACTATATCTGGCAACGCGATATTGCCAACTATGTCAAATACATACCAATGACAGCTGTTTATATTGTTTACAAGCTACCACAAGCATTTGCATCTACGTTTAATAGAACAAAAGTTATACGAAATATAATTCAAACGTAATAGTGTGATTGCGTTATATTTGAGTGGAAAATCACAACCAGTTCGATTGTTCGTAAGCTAAGGCATCTCAAAGTGAATAAAATGTTTGTCTATCGCACCATAAATCGTTATAATGATACTGGAAGCATTGCCAACCAGAACCAACTATGGTGCTGGACGAAAAAAACACCAACATCACCTGAAGTGTTTCGGAAAGAAATCCACTTCGTAGTGGTAATCAAATAGCCAAAGAACTGAAAATATCCCAGCGAAGCATCCGACGCATATTCCAAAATAACCTCAAGGTAAAGGCTTACAAGTTCCAAAAGGATCATGGACTTACACTAAAGCAAAGAAGTTAGACTCAAAAGAGCAAAGGAGTAATTACGCTTGCACAAACGTGGCGAATTTCCAAACATTGAGTTCTCTGATGAGAAAAATTTTCATATTGAACAGTTCATAAACTTTCAAAATGATCGTGTTTACTTAACTGAACGCGCTTACAAAAATTTAAGCCTAGGAACGGTCACCCAAAGTAATTTTCCATCTCAAGTAACGGTGTGGGCAGCTGCCGATAGACGCTGTCCAATCGTTTTCACCGAGCCTGGTGTCCAAGTCAATGCAACTTATTATCGGGAAAATGTTTTGTAAGCTGCTTTAAAGCCGTGTGCACGCAAACAAGTTCGATCGAACACCACGGACGTTCCAACAAGATTCGGCACCGTCTCAGAAAGTTCGAACCAAGAATAATTAAAAAACTATATTTCACCGTTTGAAAGCCCTAGTCAAGGCAAAAGGTGGCTACATCGAGCTAAGGTGAATGGATTCTAAAATTTTTATTTTATAATTAGAATAAATAAAAAATAATCTCACACAAAAAAAATATAGTCGTTTGAAAAGGTAACAGTTCAAATCGCCTAACCCTGTATTAAAAAGGGTGGGAGATTAGGATCTGTTTCAGATCTGAGATATGCCATCCTTAAGAATATGGCATCCTTAAGCATAAAATGCTGTAATTACGCAGACAAATTTCTCATGCATTGTTGCCATATTTCAACAGAAATCTTTATAGAACATCATTATATAGAATTTAAGTTAATTCAGTGTTTTATATTTGCTTTATGTTTTCCGAACGGCGTTATTAAATCCGAATGGCGAAGTGAAAAGATTTTGTTAGACAATTTTTACTCTTGTCGGTTTACCATTGCCTGCCAAGAGGTGGTGCTGTGTGGAAAATAGTTTTTTATACTTTTTGATTTTACGTGTGCCAGGATTTGAACCCTGGATACTCTGCCATCGCAGTACCCACTACGCCACGACCACCACTAGATAACAAACAGCAAATTCAATAAATTTAAAAATGTGTAACTGAAATTGGGCAACATAGCAAAGCACTTCGTGCAAAACTGCTATGAGTTTGGCATTTTTAAAGCAGTTTCTATAAGGAAGTAGCAGTAGTTCAATTAGAAACCAATTGGAATGAGTTTAAAAAAGAAATTTTGATGCTATGGCATGATACAAAATTTTAATTGTAGTTTTCATAAATTTCTATGTTTGTAAGTTATTTAGAATGCTTAATGCTTAGATATAATTATTTTTATTCATAAAAAATGGCCATTGAAATATGGCAACAATTTCGACCAAACTTTTGGGTGTTATAGATTAAAATGTTATAAAAATTATTTTTATTACGTTAAAAAATTTGATATTTCGATCAAAACTATTTCAAATAAAACATTTTTCAGATTACAATAACCAAAATTTATTTATACTTATCATTAGAAGAAGTTAAACTTCCTGCATATCTTTCAAAAAGTTTTTGATTAAAATTAATAGTGTTTTCTTTGTAAAACACTATGTGCTATGTTGCCACATTGCAATTCATAATATAATCACAAATATACGAAATTCGTTTGCAAACTATTTCTGATCAGAATTGTTTTTCCATTATAATAGAAAAATATTGAAGCTATGCTGCCAAATTTCATAAAATATTTCAAATAAAGTCAAACTGGTGAAACAATTTCCAAGAAACTAAAGTATTCAATTTCTAGTTTCAAGTACTAGACTTTTAAGCTTTTATGCTTTTAGCTGTCACATTCTACTGTGGGCAAAAGTTAGTAAGACTTTTTAATTTAAATTTCGCGCGGAAACCCATTCATCAAAATATTATTTTTTTAAGGTTGGTATGACTGTCGGTGACATCTGTGCCAAATGTCACATCAAAATAATCATTAGTGTTTAGTATACGCTTGTCTTTCTGAAGTACAAAAAGTGCATTCGGCGATTTTCACAATGAGTGAAATTATTCAACAAAGAAGTAGAAGTTCCATTAAATTTTGTGTGCGGAATCAAATTTCTGGTGCCGAAACGTTCAGAATGTTGCAAAAGGCCTTCGGTGATAATTGTATGTCGCGAGCAAGTGTTTTTGATTGGTACAAATTGTTCAAAGATGGTCGAGAACGCGTTGACGACGAACCACGTCCAGGACGGCCATCAACATCAACTGATGATGATCAACACGTCAATAAAATCAATGAATTGGTGCTCGAGAGTCGACGATTAACAGTCAGATGCCAGAGACCTTACTGGCATCGTTGGAATATCGGAAGGATCAGTGAAAACCATTTTAAAACATCATTTGGGCCTAAGAAGAGTGAATGCACGATTGGTTCCAAAATCACTGCATTGGTTTTACGAGACCATTTTGCCAAAAATTCGACTGATATCGTTCCGCAACCACCCTACCACCCTATTCGCCTGACTTAGCACCGTGTGACTTTTGTCATTTTTCTAAACTCTCAATTGAAGACATTAAACATGAATCGCTAAGCGCATTGAAGGCTATTCCGGAAATTGACTTTAACAACTGTTTCGAGAATTGGAAAAAAAAGTTGGCACAAGTGTATTGCGGCCGGGGGTATTACTTTGAAGGGACGAAATAGATTTGGAAGAATGAATAAAAAAATTTGAAATTATGAACAAAGTCTTACTAACTTTTGCCCACAGTAGTAGGATTCACAAAACTTGACCATTTATTTCTTCGCTATTGCAACACTGGTTCACAATGTAAATCTTCAAAGCTTACAGAATATTATTCTCTTCGTTTTTGCCATTTTTTGTTTGAGTGCGTTAAATTCAAAAACAAAAAAATTCTAAAAAAAATCAAAATCAGATTTCCACTAATTACAACTGAAATGAAACAAAACCAAACAATTTTAACCAAATACTTTTTTTTTGTAATTAGTGAAAATAACCAAAATTTGAGAGCTTATGCATAAGTATATTTACTATATGTATTTCAGTGCATTTAAAGTAATTGAAACAGTTGCGCGGTGCGCCTAAATATATGCTAATATAATTGAGAGTTATTGTAACGAGCGCATCATAACCGCTATGAAGTCAAATTGCATGTCGGCCGGCAATATTAAAATGTTGTGTGGTTGCAATAAAATTCAGCAACAACCAAAAAGATTACTTCACGAATTGAGAAAATTGAGTGTCAAATGAGTACGAGTATGTGTGAAGGGTGAATGAAGGGGACGAGAAAAGGGAAGTTAATGCATAGAGAAACAAGCGCATGCATGCATACAAATCAAATCAAATGTAACAGATGCAAAGTGAATGTGTTATGTGGGCGGAGGTGATAAGGAGGTGGAGGTGGAAGATGTGGAGGAGATGGAGGAGGGTCTCTGGGTATATTAATCCCAAAATGTCAGTGTATGGAAATTGTTTAATCAATTTCAAAAGCGAAACTAAAATGCAACATGCAGCAGCAGTAGACAGATAGCAACATTGGAAGGCGGCAATGACAGCAGCAACAACAAAAGTACATTGCATTATAGCTGATGTTGATAATGAAAGCGTTTGAAAGCGAAGGGTGATGTCGCGGTGGCCATGGCGGTGGAATGACGGTTTCGTTGATGTTGGTGGTGGGTAATTGATAACATTTCTGTCTATATGTGCCCGTGTCCAGTTAATGTTTTACATCCATATGTTGCTGCTGCTGCTGCTGTTGCAATTATTGCATAAATCGTCGCCGGGATTAGTGTTAAACATACACACACACACACACACACCGAGATAAATGCACATTTATTTGCTGTACACATTTAAACGTCCATAGGGTTTGGACTATTGTTATCGTTGCTGCTGTTGCTGTTGTCAATCCCGATACTCTGTTCTCCGTTGGTTAATGCTATTTGCAATTATTGCATTAATTTGTGCATATGTAGAGAAATTTTGGCAATTAAATCTACTATCACACACACACACACGCACATCAAATATTTCCGAGGCATTATTTTGATCCGAAACTCGCTGACAGCTATGCATGTTGTTTCTGCTGCTGCTAAAGTTGAAATTGCTACATATTGATTTGCATTTTGATTATTATTAGCATCATTATTTGACAGTGGTGTGCATTTCACACACCCTCACACACATACACACACTCAGTTATGTAGCTGTATGTAAATGGTCATGAAATTGATATTACGTTTTGATTGTTATTTGTTTGTCCGACAAATATGTTGTTCTCTCGTGCTCGCCATTGTTGTTGACGTTAGTTATTTTAACTACAACAAATATGCAATTGAAATTTGCTTACAATTTGTTGGCTGCTGTCGGGCTCATGTCTTTGAGCGGTGGATGGTTTTATGAGCGGCTATGATGCCGCTGGTGGTGGAAGGTGATAGCGGTTAAATAGAGAGTATGTATGCATGTAGTGAATTCTAGTTATTAAATTTATTTAGTTGAGAATATTATTTAATTAAATTGAATATTATTAATATTACATAGTTCAGATTTGAAATGTTATTAAAATGTTAAGTCAAGTGGAAATTTTAATATATATAAATGAGATGAAATTTTTAATGCAGGGCTATTCCTATGTTAGCTAAAACATAATAACTTTAATAATATCTAATTACTGGCATGCACACATCGAAGAACTTTAATTAATTAGTGGTAAAATAATTTACGAATTTGAAAGGCTTGTGAGGATACGTCTGTGCTACTGAGGTAACATTATGAACAATGATAAAAACTCATAATAAAATTCCATTCAAGGAAAGGTCCCATTAGGAAAGCGAACGTTAATGATTATGTTTTAGGACTTCGTGGACATCACAATTGGCTCCAGATAACAGCATAAATCAGTTAACAAATCACACTTATAGTATTTTCAGTAATAATCTCATCTCATATACATACATGTGACAATTAATAAGTGTTAGTTTCTCGTTCAGTTAAACGGTTTAAAGCGCTGGATCATGAAGGTAAAAGTTCAAGAAGCGGCATAAAACCCACCGTCAATACTCACAGGAATCGTAAAATCGTTCCAAAGCGGGTGCAGCGTAAGTCAACGGTTTCCAGGAGAGAAGTGTCACACGAAACTGGCATCAATCGTCAATCAGTTCGACTTACTTATAGCAAGAAACGAACTAGGACTCAATGCATTCACAAGCAAAGAGTTTAAAGAGCTGGGTCATGAAGGTAAAAGTTCAAGAAGCGGCATAAAACCCACCGTCAATACTCACAGGAATCGCAACATCGTTCCAAAGCGGGTGCAGCGGTTTTCAAGAGAAAAGTTTCACACGAAACTGGCATAAATCGTCAATAAGTTCGACTCAATGCATTCACAAGCAACTGTCGTTGCGCCGTAAATGGGACCGGAAAACGGCGGAGCAGCTGCGTATTCGTGCCAAGAGTGGCCACTTCGGAATCGGCTGAATATATTTTTACTCATGTATGCTATCTTTTTCTTCGGTCTGTTCTTAGTTTTTAATTACAATAATTTTTCTTTTTTTTGGAATAAACTGTTGTATACACTTATTAATTGTCACCCTGTAGTTGTAAATCACTAGTGATCAAGGCATGACAGTAATTCAGGGTTAAGCGTTTTCAATTCTTAAATATCGGGTTTTTTTTGTTTATACTAGGACATTAAAAACATTTTTCTATTATTTCTTTCAATTCAAAGTTCTCCGCTTCTAAACAACCTCAATACATGCTATTTAAAGTGGAGTCTAAAGTTGTATATAATATTCTAAACAACTTTTAGGAAAAAAGTTCTCAGGGCAAGTTTTCACCCTATGAACTTTAATTTTCTTCAACTCCTTCCTAAGGTGCCCGCAATTCTATGTCTTTTTCCAAACAAAAAAAGACAAATCTTCAAGGGTAAATTTCTTTAAAAATAAATTTTCAGAAATAGGTGATTTTAAGTGAGCCCAAATCTTTTTCGATGAGGAGAATTCTTTTTTAAAGACTCGATGATAAGTTTGACAACTGTTTATCCAGTATGATCACAGATATTCTTTTAACTTCATATACCTAGTCTTGCCATAAGTTCTGTTACAAGCTTTGCAAACTAGTAGGCTTTGAAATTTTAAATTGTATGATCCCGTTATTCGCATTTTTTGGTACAATGTTCTATTGCAAAACAAATTCAAATCAGTTTGGTTTCAAATTTTGCGTAATTAATATGGAGTGGGGCAATAACGAAAATCGCATCGCGGTGATTGCATTGCACAAATGCGGAAATAGCGCAAGTCAAATATTCACGTTGCTAAATAAACTCGAAATATCAAAAATGTTTGTTTATCGTACCATCGATCGTTTCTTGGAATTGTCTCAAGTGGAAGACAGGTTGAGAAGTGGTCGACCTCGCGCTGTTCGTACGAGTGGAGGCATAAAAGCTGTGCGGGAGCGGATTCGCCGAAATCCCTTAAGAAAGCAAAAGATCATGGCTAGAGAAATGGATATGTCTTCCAGATCCATGTCACGACTAATCCGTGATGACCTCCACATGAAGGCCTTTCGCAGGTGCACAGGACATCTTTTAACTCCACGGCTAAAACAAATACGATTGGAAAGATGTAAGAAGCTTTTGCAGTGGCCCTCAAGAAACTGTCATGAAAATATCCTTTCTACGGATGAAAAAATTTTTACGGTGGAGGAAGTTTTTAATAAGCAAAACGACAAAATCTATGCGAGAACATCTGAAGAAGCAAGAATAGAGTTCATCATCCAACATTCGTTATGGTCTGGTGGGGAGTATCCCATAAAGGCATCAGTTTCTTGCATTTTTGCGAAAAGGGCGTTAAAACTGGAGCAAAAGTGTACCAACCAGATGTCTTGGAAGGCGTGGTGAAAGACTTGACAATAACCCTCTTTAATGGAGAGCACTGGGTCTTTCAACAAGACTCTGCACCGGCACATAAAGCCAAAACAACTCAAGAGTGGCTACGTCAGAATATTCCAACCTTTATTAGTGCTGAAGATTGGCCCACGGGAAACCCAGATTTGAATCCCCTTGATTACAAATTGTAGTCAGAGCTAGAGGGTGTGGCCTGCAAAGTTCGCCACCGAAATTTAGAGAGCTCTTATCATCAATAAAGCGTCATCAATACCCATCGAAACCATACGTGCCGCTATAGCTCAATGGCCTGATCGTCTAAAGGCGTGCATTAAAGTGAGAGGCGACCATTTTGAATAAGATGTTGATTTTCAAAAACACTATAATTTAATAACAAAATAAAAATTACAACACTTTAAAAAAACTCGTTTCTTTAATTTTTACACTATATTCAAATTGTAACAGAACTTATGGCAGGACTAGGTAATATACCAGAAAGAGTACCAGGGGGACTTTTGGCGGTGGAGTTTTGCATGCAGTCAATCATGATCAAACACCTTTTCTTAGACAAGAATTTTTGCTATATAAAAATTTTGGACTTTGTTAAAAAGTTTGTCATGCACCATTTGATTTGGCAAAAAGCTAAGTGTCAATTTGTTGTACAGCGTATTTCTTTGCTTTATCATTTTCCCTAAATGCAATGACAAATTACGCCAATTATTTACATGCAAAATTATGCTAAGAGTAGCTACTGTGGTCGCTGTGGTGTAGTGGTAGTGCGTTGGACTGCTACGCAGAGTGTCCGGGTTATTGTGCCATTAAAAGTAAAGTAAAGTCAGTAAGTAAGTAGCTACTGTAAGGTGCAGAAATAAATACTTAAGCTACTCCGACGAGCACTAAGTATCTAAAGATAGCAACAGTATCGATGAAAACATATGAAAGCGAGAACAACAACAACATCCTTGTTTTATCTTGTATGTAATTCTTATCTACATAGTAAAAATATATTATATACAAAATAATTAATTTGTTTAAATTCCCATCTAAATGAATGCCACGGCGAAGTTGTAAGTATATAACTTTTTCAAATATGTAATGTAGAGTTCTTGGCTGTGTTTCGTTTCTGAAATGAAAAGTGAACTTGCACCAATTTGAGAGTTAAGAGTTCATGTGAGGGGGTGGGGTGTAGAAGTTTATTGAAATTCATTTTTAAATCAGCCAAACATTCATTGTAGTCGTCCTACCCTCACCGTCGTCTTCAACGTTTTCCTCTGCTTTAACTTTCCCATTTAAATCATTCAAGCAGATCGCGTTGTGTAGCACCAAGTTCATCAAATTGTATATACTATAAATAAGTATGTACCTACTAAGTACATGTATCATCTACGTGCATACTACTTACATGTTTCCAAAATGTCTCTACATTTATGTTTGTACCTACATCTCAACTTTGAGGCATTTATCAACGCTTCGCTTACGTTCCCGTCGAAGGGAATTTTCGCATTTTGAACTGAATTATTGCCTTCATTAAGATTGCGTTGTTGATTTGATTACAGTCAACGGCTAGGGCCCAGTATTAGTGGCAACACAACTACTACGACTAATACTATTTACCATTACAATTGCCACTGTTAGCACCACTAGAGTGCAGGGAGCAAGTGCGTATGCTAGTATGTGTGTGTGTGTGTGTGTGGGTGTGTAAGTGTATTTGAGTGTAGGTTGATTTGCTTAAGAAGTTCATGTTCGTTGACGGACTCAAGTCTTCTTTTCACTCAGATGACTCAACTGGCGGACTGACTGACATTATGAGTGCTGCCTGACTGACAGTCTCTATCTGACAGTCTCTATCTACATAAATATCAGCGTAGATATTCCTCTGTATATACGCACATTCCTCTGCCCCGGTCGGTCTCCCAATGGCGCTTAATGATAGTGTGTAATTTGCCTACGCATTTCTTCACTTGCCGCTCCAGCTTCGTTTCATTTTTCTTCTTCCATTTGTAGCATCATTAAAAAACGTAATGCTCTTGTGGCATGGCAATTTCTTGATATATGCTCACAAAAAGTAGTTAGTTACAATATTTAATTATTTTTTTTTTTTTACTTCTTCTTCCTTTAACAATTTATGAATTACATACTTACAGTTGCACATTGAGATATTTTCGTACTCTTCATTTCATCACATCAATTTCTGTGTGTGTTGCATACTTTTTAATAGTTCACCACTAATTTACAGTGCCGTTTTCGTTTCAAGGGCGTAAAACTATTTGGAGCATATGAACTGGGAATTTAAATCAATTTTACTGATGGGAATAAGTAAACACTCACCACTTGATCATGGCTAGAAATATTTTAATTAGAAAAAATATTTATAAGCTCAATTGTAGTAAATATTTGGAAGCAGGTGGTTGGTGGTTTTGCCATTGCCTACCGAGAGATGTACTTGTACATTTTCTTATAATTCCCATTCACTGCATATCGGTGGAAATATGTATGTACATATATAAAGTTTATGAGAATTATACAGCAGACCAAGAGGAAAATTGGACCGCCAACCTCCCGGGTAAAAGTTCATTGCTCTAGCCTAGCCACTAGACAATCGAGCTTGTCCTATACGCTTGATGAACTTTATTGTGTCTGTTGATTGAGTTTTTGGTAGTTCTTCTTGATTGTTTCTTAAGAAAAGTAGACGGAACTGAAACCTGGGGTTATTCACAATGAATGTGATGAACAGAAGCAAAAGATAGAAGGAAGAAAGGCAGGATACGAGAAGGAGAAAGGGGGAAAGAGAAAGTAGAAAGGTGAAAAGAGAAAGTAGAGATGGTGAAAAAAGGAGAAATAGAAAATATAAAAATGAGGAAGAAAAAAGAACTGTGAAGTATAAAGCACGAAACAGATGAACGAAGTATGAATTATTAAATAAGAAGTATAAAATTCGAGGGATGAAGTTACAAGAACGAAGTATAAAGTAAGCAAGGAATTGAATCTCTGTGTTCTTTTGTTTATTTTGGTGGCCATGCATTTTTGACATTCTTCAGACGTTTCTGTTTTTTTTTAGAAATTTACTGTTCCTTGCTAATTTATTTTGAGCTCCTTTAGACGTAGACTTCAGAACTGAAATTTTATTCCAAGCGCATTCTTTTCATTACATCATCAAATTTCATACACAACTGGTATATTTCCGTCTTGTTGGAAGGTTGCCAATTTCCAACCAGTTTCTAAAAAGGGCAAGACTATGGACCCTGCGAACTATCGCCACACGCTATCCAAAGTCATGGAAAGTGTAGTTAACTTTCACTTGGTCCATCTTGAGCAAAATAAATGGCTTGATGAGCGCCATTGCTTAAAAGATAGCTCTACCGGCGATCTCGTCACCGAGCACGGGTATCATAGTGCCCATGACTTAACTGAGAGCAAGACGTTTGCACTCGATATTTTAAAGGCGTTTGACAGAGTGTGGCATAAAGTACTGGAGTGAAAACTAAGTAAGTATGGGGTCGAAGGTAACTTCACACTATAGATTACAAACTTTCTAAGCGGCAATTAATACTGGAGTACCGCAGGGTTAATGACCTTCTTTCATTAACGAAGAATTCCATTTACTCGTTTGCAGATGACAGCACCATTTCTCATTAAAATACCCGTTCAAAACGCCTGAACTCTTTGGAGATTGAGAGGAAAAGTCATGTTATGTAGACTCACTCAATAAAGATCTCCAGCCAATCTCCGAGTGGGGTCTCACGAATAGAGTTGAGTTCAATGCGCGTAAGACCCAATGTTGTGTGTTATCTCACAAACGAGTTTCCCAGCCTCCCGTTAACCCCCTAGATATGGGTGGGGTAGGTATTGCGGAGATATGGACTCCTGATGTTCTGGGCATGTCGTTGGAATAAACACATTTTTGACGTGTCGAAAGAAGCAGGCAAGTGTCTCTGCTTTCTTAGGCGGCGTAAGAAATATTTCACTTCAGCTGATCTCCGCATGATCTACACCATCTATATACGTCCTAAAAATGAGTTTGATTCGAACCTATGGGGTGGAGCCACACGAACGCAATTGGATCTCCTGCTGGACCGTATCCAACATCGAGTGATGAAGCTAATTTTTTTTTGATACCATCAACACACAGGGTGGTGTACCCCTATGAATGCAGAGCATTGTGTTGAATGGAAGGAAGATTGATAGGTGAGAGGGAGAATGAGAGAGGGAATGCAATCACACAGGACACCGATAAAGAGATAGACAGCCATTGTGGTAAGTGGCCACAATGAACTTCATTTTATCAGAGTCGAATATGACCGCATGTTGCGCCAAAGGCCAAGCTATTCGCATCCACTCATGTTCTGCGTGTTATATTTTGTACATCAATGGAAGGGACCTACAGTTTTATGCCGCATCCGAACGGCGAAGTGAAAATCTTTTCATGGGCAATTTTTACTCTTGTAGGTTTGCCATTGCCTGCCAAGAGGTGGTACCGTGTATAAATTTTGTTGTTGTTACTTTTTGTTTTATTTTTTTTATTTTTTATTTTGCCAGTGCCAAGATTCGAACCCCTGACACTCTGCGTATTAGTCCAATGCACTACCGCTACGCTACAGCGACCACATAGGAAACAGTCGAGTTTCCAGCTCTCAGGCTCGTTAGGCATGCGTCTCTCTGTTTTACCGTTACTTTCACGGTAGATGTTCTGCTGAGATGCGCTCCGCTCTACGCATTACAGAGAAAGGTCTCTTATCTGGCGTACCGCTCGTATTAGGAATAAGCTGCCTACAAATATTTTCCCCGGTTATTATGACCCTTGAAAATTTAAACCAAACTCTCAAAACTACTTCTTGATCCTTCTTCCTCCCATCAATCAATCAATCTTCCTTCCAATCAACACAATGCTCTGCATTCACCCTGAGTGTTGACTGTATCAAATAGAAAAACAAAATTTTTATATTTATTTCATTTTCAAATGACAATGTTGCCAAATTTCAATAATAATAATAATAATACTACTTGTTTATTTTAGGGCCCACTGATATTAGAAGTTTGTAAGACCCAATAATTTTTAGTGATTACTGATCCAGAACTCTACTCTATCTGAGATTTTTCTGAGTTAAATTGAATATCGTTGCCTGCGATAACTGCGTTATGTAAATTTTCGTTTTCTTCACTTCGAATATTATTTATTTATTTATTAACAGCTGCTTAATTGAATTTCGGATGAAGAAAAATTATTAAATCTATAACATAGTATTTTTACCAATTAAATTAATGTCGGCGGAAACACACAGAGTGGTCGCTGTGGCGTAGTGGTAGTGCGTTGGACTGCTGCGCAGAGTGTCCGGGGTTCGAATCTCGGCACAGGCCAAATCAAAAAGTAGAAAATATAATTTTTCTACGCGGCACCACCTCTTGGCAGGCAATGGGAAACCTACAAGAGTAAAAATTGCCTATGAAAAGCTTTTCACTTCGCCGTTCGGATTCGGCATTAAACTGTAGGTCCCTTCCATTCATGTACAAATATAACACGCACAACATGAGTGGATGCGAAAAGCTCGGCCTAGGCCCTCCGTGGGCTGTTGTGCCATTAAAAGTAAGTAAAGAAACACACAGAGAACAATTATTCGGGGCATTCTTTATTTACTTGCATATCTACAAATATAGATATTATCACAGCAGTGTTATCACAGTTAATTTATTTTTTTAAATTTTTTTGTGTAAAGATTTACATACTAGAAGAGAACTGTAAACAATTCATATAGTTGATGTTTATTTTCGTACCACATATTTATTAAAAATGTAGATGTCTGGCAACACTGTTTTTACCCACTTCCCACTACAAGTACATATATAAATATGTATGTAAATATGTATATATATTCAACTAGTATACTAGCAACAGTGTTGCTGTCGTTGGCAACATGTTTATATTAATGACAACAACATTGGCCACATAAAAAGAAAAAGTGGCAATGTTTTATATTGAATTGCGTACATCCACTATTCAATTCTCCACTCTATGTAGATGGATTCGCCATGTGATTGTGTAATTGTAAATTTTAATATCAAAAAAAAATAATACAAAACAAAAAATTACAAAAAAGATGTGGGAAAAATTGCATACATTATTAATTATTGTTTTCACACTCTCGCACGAGCGCACAGCACACATTCAGGTACTCTGTGTGTATGTGTGCGTGTTTGTCCTTATACTCGTACTGCTGCGGCAGGCAATATTGCCATTTACATACATGAGTCTACAAAAACGCTCGCCGTATACAAACAAAGGGAAATTAATTTTAAATTAAAATTCGTTTAAAAATTAATACATTTTTGCAATGCAATGCGGTTTTTCGATGATGAAAACTTTTATTAAAAATGCGTATTTATACATGCATGTATTTTTTCGCTTAATTATCATGCGTTGAATGCAAGAGTAAAGTAAATTTAAGCTCAAATAATTAAGTGTTTTTTTTTTTTGCTATGTTGTCAAATTTCATAAAGTGTGTTTATTTATAAAATAAGTTATAGCATAATTGGTAATTAATTTGTAGAATGGGAATCAAATTCAATTTATATTTTTAGATAAAAAAAGGCATCGGTTTAGCTTGCCATGTTGCCACATTTCAGTTATCAGTTTTGGTTTCATTTTTGTTACTGTTCAAGTTCTTGAAGTGCTGTTGTCGGTGTTATTGGTTTTAGCTAAGTTTATTTCAAGAATGAACGAGTAAACTTTAAAGAATATTTATTTATAATATTCTCTAACAATGTTGCCAAATTGCCGAACAAATCCAATTTGTGTGTTTTCAATTCTTCCATTTCTCGATTATTCTTTGGTACTTAAGAACAATGTTGCCAAATTTCAAAGTCAGGAATCTTAGTTTTCTATTTCATTGGCATATTATGAAAAATCTCAAAAATTATAATAAATTAATGACATAGATCAAGCTGTTTTTGATAGAAAAATTTAAATGGTCATTAAATTTTGGGAATTTTTAAGTTTTTTCTTTTGCTTAAAAAATAACGAAAAAAAGTTTCTGCAATGTTGCCAAATTTCAAAAATGTTAAATTTTCATTGATAATTGATGTCTTGATCCTGAAGTCCGTAACTTTCCCCTTTAGAAAAAATAAATTATTCACAAATTCACATTGTTCTTGTAATGTTGCCAATTGTGATGAACTTTCTAGGTATTTGCATTTGTTTTTGAATTGGTACGCATTAATTAATAATGTGGAAATAACGGCATTTTTGCTATGTTTTCAAAGGACAATTTTGAAAAAAATTTAAATTTTTGTATTCAGATAGCATATCTATTATAATTTTTTTTTGATGAATTAAAGGTAAAAATATTGATGGGACTCATTGTTTGAAATGATTTTAAAGAGAATAATAATAACTAAAATCCTGGTTTCTTCTTCTAATGGCACAACAGCCCATGGAGGGATTAGACTGAGCTTTTCACATCCACTCAGGTTCGGCGTGTTATATTTGTAATTGAATGGAAGGGACCTACAGTTTTATGCCAAATCTGAACGGTCAAGTGAAAAGCTTTTCATAGGCAATTTTTACTCTACTTTCTACTTTTTTGATCTTGCCTGTGCCGATATTTGAACACTCTGCGTAGCAGGCCAACACACTACCAACTACACTACAACGACCACAAATCTTATATCCCAATAATTACAAATTTCCTTTCAATTTAATATAAACAGTGGACTACTGGAAGTAATGAAATTGTTTGCTACGTTGCCAAGTTTCAACATGTAAGAATGAAATACCTATTAACAGTCTGAAAGGATTTGTATATTGCATATCAATTCATTCTCGTTGAGCGCTAAAAATTAAATTATCCAGTTCTTTCGCACCGCCGAACATTCTCTAAATTTTCATTCTAATACAAGAAATATTTTTGAATTTTTATACTGTTGCTACGTGCGATTACCTTGAATCTTGTCAATTGAATTTCGTGAAATATTTCATAGAATACTTTAACATTCCTTTTATGAACACACTCTCTCCGAAATCTCTCCTTTCATATAATTACTTTTTCGGCGATGAATATAAGAACTTTCCCTTGCTGCTTAAAATCTAATTTCAACGCAATTGATAAAAATTATGAATTGCTAGCTAATAAATGCCAAAGGAAAATTTCTTCTTCACTCAATAACCGCGCATTAATTTACTTATGTAAATTATACTTACTTATGAAACTCGATTTCGCAGCTTAACTTAAACTGCTCATTTGCGTAATTCATAAATAAATCAAATTTCCATATACTTTCTCACAATCGTAACGAAAAAGTAACCAACAACCACAAAAATATACACAATTTGATACACACAAAGCATTCATAATGAGCCTCAAGTAAAGAAAAAATCAGACAAAAATGAAATAATATTTATCAAACAAAAAAATATAATTAGATTTTATATTTTTACAGTTGGCATAAAAATAAACACGATGACGAGAAAAAACTCTCTAAGAACTTATGAGTTATGTTTAGAGATTGCAGCATCATGATTTAATTTCATATGAAAATTGCAGCATATCGGCAGGCGTAGAATGAAATCTGTCACAACCGCTGTTGCTTTACGTGTGTAGCAGAAAGTGAGATGAATGAACATAATTTTTTACGCACATTCATTCAGCGTAACCTCAGCGTAACCTCAGCGTAACTGTGTGCGTGTTTGAGATCTTTTCAATACGATATGCGAAATGCAGACATCTATTTTCAAAATTGCTGGCTGTCTCTCCTCATCAGTCCCCCACCCCTGGCGGCGTGAGCACAAGATAATAGTATGACTTAGTATGTGTGTTTCATATGACCGTGTGTTTGTATGGGTTGAAACGGGATATCGATTTGTATGTACATATAAAGTGCGTTTACTTGCGGGGGCTTTGAGACTCAAAGGCTGGCTAATTTTACATCCTACGAGGTCATGACACTGCCACATGATATTTCTATTTTATACGAAAGGTGACAGCTAGCACTTTGAGGAACTCGTTCTGTCTCACTCTCTCCGTCTCTCGTTATAGGTAATACGACAAGTGAATTTACACAAATATTTAAACGCAAAGTTTTATGTTACACAAGCAATTTGAAAAGTAAATTGTCAATAAAATCCGATAGAAATAATATAAGCTAAGAAACAAAGTAGAAATGACCATAAAAAAATGATAGCAAATCAAAGAAGGCAAAAAAGATTTACTTACGCAAAGTATACGAAGCACAGTGGGCGACACACAAACACACAAACACGCACACACCTTAATGGCGTCGTATTGTTTTTCCACTGAAGGAAAATCAGATAATACTTTTACTTCCCCTTTTTTCGTTTGTGAATTAGAATCAGCATTTCTAATCCCAAGAGCATCTTACGTGCTGCATTTCCTTTTCCGTTTGTATATGTACAAGTAAAAGATAATCACCTAAAACAAAAAAATACAGAAAATAAAAGTAAAAGGAAAATGTCGAATTTCAGCTGGTGAAAATACGCGTGAACGTGATTAAGCAAACTTTTTTCTCACTCTTTTTCTCATTTCTTGCTTGCTTGCTTGCTTTTCACCAAGGGTTGTTCACCAGATCTCATCTTTCATCCTCTGCTAACAAAAAAAAAAAAAAATCAAATCAAGAGAAAAGAGAAAAGAGAAAAATCGAACAGATGAATTATTTCAACAGTCGCTTTTAATTTAAGCTGAAATTTCATAGCATACATTTAGGAGGGTATAAAATCCAATGCTGCTGCTCTGTCTGGTCTGGACGCTGACACTTTTCGAGCGAAATCCCCTAGAGATTTTCTTTGGAATTACTCTCTATGCTGTTGGTTTTTCATAGTCGTAGACGTGTGCATCGTTGTGGTGGTTGGTTGCTTGGCTACAAATAATGTGTGACAACTAATTGGATTAAGTTAATTTAGCGTTTATTACCAATACAAATAGAAATGCTGGAATTCATGCTATATTCTATAGCAATGAGTGATTGTGCAGAAGCTACTGATAATTTCATTATGCTGCTGCTGTTATTGCTGCCTGCTTTCGTTGAAAAATTTGAGTGCAGTTTTGAAACCACAAAAGGGATGAGGATGCAGTCGGCCAACAATTGTAATTTAGACTTGGGGTAAATTTAAGTAAGTCGCTTTCAATGTGTGTTGGCTACACAAATTGTATTGTCTCGACAGTAAATTAAGTTGTATACTTTTAGTATCTACCGAAATAATTTACTGTACCAACTGTTAATGCTTAGAATTTTGTTAAAAAAAAAATAACATAACAAAAAATGACATAATTTCATACTGGAATGCAACTTTATCTACCATCATAGACACCTTTCTTTCTCTATCTCAATTCTTAATTCTATGTAACAACAAATAAATTGCAAACAATTTACGAGTATTTTACAGCCTGAATCAAAATAGTTTAGTTATTGAAAAGAATGCTCTTTAAAAAGTGAAAAAATAGAAATCCCAGTCGCAATGCGTCAGAAAATGTACTTGACGTATATACATATTTTTCTTTCAAAGCATAATTGTTAGTAAAATGCTAAAAGTTAGTAAAGAAATTAAATAATTAAGAGCCAAATGAAGTATTTTTAGAAATTATTGTTGTTGCGCTCATACATAAAAAATAGTTTAAGCAGCACTTACATAATCCTAAGAAGTAGGCATAATTAACTCGAAGTGTAGCTCTTTTTGTTTTAAACTATGAAATGTAGTAGCTTTCTACATAAAAGGAAGACTAATATTTTAAATAAATTGTTTACGTTTAAAACAAAATTTGAACTAAGAAAAATGTTTTTCAGATTTCATACATTTTTATGTAGACAAGAAGAAACTATTCACAACTTAAATTAATAACAATTGAGATAAATCATTTATTTCGAGTTTTCTACATTCTTGTGTAGACAATGTGTGCGAAACATGTGTTCAATTAAAAGGATATGTCACAGCAGTAAAAACAATAGAACTTCTGAAAAAATTTATTTAAATAAAATCAGTTGAAAATAATAAAGTTTACTTATTTCGACTTTTCTACATTTATTGTTTACGTTTAAAATAAATTTGAACTAAGAAAAATGTTTTTCAGATTTCCTACATGTTTACGTAGACAATATTAGTGCAAAAAAAATATGCAGAAGAAACTATTCACAACTTAAATTAATTACAATTGAGATAAATCATTTATTTCGAGTTTTCTACGTTCTTGTGTAAACAATGTGTGCGAAAATATGTGTTCAATTAAAAGGATATGTCACAGCAGTAAAAACAATAGAACTTCTGAAAAAATTTATTTAAATAAAATCAGTTGAAAATAATAAAGTTTACTTATTTCGACTTTTCTACATTTATTGTTTACGTTTAAAATAAATTTGAACTAAGAAAAATGTTTTTCAGATTTCCTACATTTTTACGTAGACAATATTAGTGCAAAAAAAATATGCAGAAGAAACTATTCACAACTTAAATTAATTAGAATTGAGATAAATCATTTATTTCGAGTTTTCTACATTCTTGTGTAGACAATGTGTGCGAAAATATGTGTTCAATTAAAAGGATATGTCACAGCAGTAAAAACTATAGAACTTCTGAAAAAATTTATTTAAATAAAATCAGTTGAAAATAATAAAGTTTACTTATTTCGACTTTTCTACATTTATTGTTTACGTTTAAAATAAATTTGAACTAAGAAAAATGTTTTTCAGATTTCCTACATTTTTACGTAGACAATATTAGTGCAAAAAAAATATGCAGAAGAAACTATTCACAACTTAAATTAATTAGAATTGAGATAAATCATTTATTTCGAGTTTTCTACATTCTTGTGTAGACAATGTGTGCGAAAATATGTGTTCAATTAAAAGGATATGTCACAGCAGTAAAAACAATAGAACTTCTGAAAAAATGTATTTAAATAAAATCAGTTGACAATAATAAAGTTCACTTATTTCGACTTATCTACATTTATGTGTAGATAATGCAGTACGTAAAGGAGTTAAAGGAAAGGTTAAAGAAATATATGAGAAAGGAAGTAAAGTTTTTTCGGTTTTTACATGTTGTAAGATAAACATAACATAATTAATATTGGTATGTAGACAAAGAAGAAGAAAAAGTTTTAAAAATCAACAATAGATTTGATAAGAAATCCTTTCATTTATTGCTAGTTCAAATTATAGAAACATATATTTTTAAGATTTGTACATAATTATTATTAGACAATACCAGCAAAAATTTGTAAACGATGTCAAAAAATGTGATCGCTGATGCGTAGTGGTAATGCGTTGGGCTGCTACGCAGAGTGTCCGGGGTTCGAATCTCGGCACAGGCAAAATCAAAAAGTAGAAAAAATAATTTTTCTACACGGCACCACCTCTTGGCAGGCAATGGCAAACCTACAAGAGTAAAAATTGCTATGAAAAGCTTTTCACTTCGCCGTTCGGATTCGGTATTAAACTGTAGGTCCCTTCCATTCATATACAAATATAACACGCGCAACATGAGTGGATGCGAAAAGCGAAAAGCTCGGCCTAGGCCCTCCATGGCCTGTTGTGCCATTAAAAGTAAAGTAAGTAAACAATGTAGGCAAATCATTTAGGTTAGTTACATTTAAAAAAAATGTTTACAAAGGAAAAAAGCAGTGCGGATGAAAATTAGTAATCAAAGTAAATAAGAGTTTTTATGAACAATTTGAACTTCAGCAGTGTGACGATTGGTAGAATTTTCTATCCGATATATATTTTATATTGCTGAAAAATATTTCGACGTTCTTAAAATGGTTTCAAATATAAGTAGAGGAAAATATGTTATGAAATGAAAAAGAATAGATTGCCAGTAGGATCAGTATCGATCCTCTAACAATGAAAAATTGATAAACGTTAAATAAGTAAGCTACTACGGTGGTGTCTCGCAGTTCTCACAAAAAAAAAAGTGGTACCCAGGTTTGAATCACGTTTTCTACATCCTTATGCAAATTGCAAATGAAGTGTAAACAATATTGAGTGTACGTTTTCTACATACAAAATCTCAATTTAAAGTAATTCTATGTATGAGAGTTTCCGAGGCTTATTTTTAGGATTCATTGGTGGGTATTTTAACGTGGTGGGTTCCAAGCCCGACGCACAACACTTCATTCAAGGCCATAGAGAAGCCCGCCGCACACAATAGTTAACTCACTGACGGTTGTCAGATCGCTATCCAGGGGACGCCACGAGGAGGCTGTGTGTCGACTTGAAACGTAGAAGCGCAAGGATCGACCATGGACGCACCTGCGACTGTCACGAACTTTATCTTGTGTCCTACGCCCCAGGCCCCCCTAAGGAGCTAAGGAGCGATACAGAAAGTTGAGGAGGGAGGAGAAACGTCTTTTCAGGCGCAAGAAAAGAGATGAAGAAAGACGCGAGTTCAATGATATCGAAATGTTGCGGGACAGGAACGAGGTCCGAAAATACTTTGAAAGAATAAGACGCCTGACTCTTGGTTTGAAGACCGGGGCCTCTTCCTGCAAGGATGAAGACGGAAATCTGGTGACAGATATCCAGGGCATAATGAGATTATGGAGGGAGCACTTTTCGCAGCTGCTTAATGGCGATGACGGCAATAATCCCCCCACTGCGGAACCCACTTCGGAAACCCCAATCACTGACGGCGTTGAAGTACCGCCGCCTGACTATGAGGAAGTCTTAACAGCCATTGCTCGGCTGAAAAACAATAAGGCTGATGGTCAATGTCCACGTCTCTGCGCCATACATACATTAGGACGGGAAGGATGAGGGACTTATAGAGCGTTATTTTCGTCGGTCGAGAGAGGGCTCTACTTCTCAATTGCCTAGTCTCTCAAATTGAGTTAGTCTCCGCTTGATCTCAAGGCTGACATTATTGTTAGTGTTTATGCTGGATCCTAGATAAACGAAATCCTTGACGACTTCAAAAGTGTAGTTGTCAACAGTGACATTTTGTCTCATGTATTACGAGTTCATGTATTACGAGTTGTTTACACTATCATGTAGACAACGTGTAGACAAACAGAAAAATTATATAAATCCCGCAAAGACTATACCATTATTTAGAGATATAATAATACTCAAGGTTAGTTATTCACGAGTACTTAGTTTATATTTCGATGTAGAAAATAAGAAATATAATGTAGATAATGCTAACGATATAAAAATGTTTAAAACTTTTACTTAATACACGGAAAAGAAACATACCGGCTACTAGATCTAGAGGAACTGTTAGAATGGGAAGGTGGTACCACTGTATTTGTTGGTACTTAGCTAACAACTTCCATTAACTTTAATTTTCAACAATTAGCATTCTCCAGATGTGTGCGTTTCCTAATTCTAGTTTTTACGGTAGTAATAGATATGCGATACTGATGCTGTAGAATAAGAGTGACTTTACAAATAATGGGCGTTCCCATTTGAAATGAAATACTACTCACATCCAACATTCCTTCAATACTTAATACCACGTAGGTATTTCTTTAATTACATTTGTCAATCCCCCAGCATAACTGACAATTTAAATCGTAGAAAATTAAATAGGAAAAAAGTGTACAGCAATTTGCACCTTTTTGTGTGCTGTCGCATCTGTCTACATACAATACAATACTACATACAATAGTTTGTTGCATGACTTTATATGTATGTTGGTATGTATGCTGCTCACTAATTCTATGCCTCCATTGTCAGCCAGCGAAATGCAGCTAGTCAAACTCACTCAAAGATATGTTCTTTTCGGGGTAACCCTTTTTGCTATTTTACTGCAAATAATATATATATACATACATTTTTTCAAGCCTCTTTACTTGCGTGCCTGCCTGCCTTCCTTCCTTCCTTCCTTCGCTTACACGTTTGACGTGTGTACTGAAGTAATTATTCATTGTCATTGTAATTACCAGGAAGACTCTAAATAGAATTCGAAATCATGAAATGCAAAAGGCAAATACATAAGTGAATTTCGCTGTGGCGGGTAAATTCTACACCCAACAACACACAAGTCATTGCTGGTATTTCTGTTGCTGCTGTTTTGACAACTTGTGACATTTTCTTAACTTCATTATTTGCGCTGCCAACTCTACCTCTTTTATTTCTTCGATAGAGCGAATGAAAAATTGAATTATTTTTCTTTTTTTTTTTTCCTTTCATTCTATTGCAAATGGCATTGCCAGCAGGCAAAAGCCTCTAGTAAACAATTTGCATTTGTGTATACAATTTTGTGTGTGTGTGTATGTGTGTGAGTGAGGAACTTAAATGAAATTGTAATGGAAACTTAAAGATGGCTGGGATGAACGACATACTTTACAAAAAACTCAAAATCGAGAAAAAAAAACACATTACACATCACCTAAGTCTATGTGAACAATAAACATTTTTCCAAGTTCCAAGCTTTTCCATAAACTGCAACATAAGGTACACAAATAAGTATTAACTATTTTTATTCGCCTATTTGCCTGCCCTGTCATGTCCTGTCCTGTCCTGCTGTGGCCCTGGCCTATCTACTTTACAACAGAGGAACAACTGTCAGCAGTTTGACAGCATGATACTCTGCAACTACTACTACAGCGGAGACAACACGGACATGTTAGAAACAATGCCCCATATGTGTAGTATGAATGTATGTAAGTAAACGTATTTACTAGGAAGCAAACAAACAGCAAATAACAACAACATCGACGTATGGTATATCAGAACAAGAAAAAGGGTTATTTCTGACAGTCATGGGTAACAAATTACCTGAGGCCTGTGAAAAAGTGCAGTTGGCAATATTTTTAGTATTTGGTATGGTTTGTACTTTTATATATTTCTATTTCTATTTCAATTTTTTTCGTGCAGAAGCTTCATACATACATACATATGTATATCGTCCATGAAGCTATCGAGATGGCCAGAAAGTGATGTGTTTGTTTGTGTGAGTTGAGTCTCTGTGTGACATGAAATGTTTATGTTGATGAACTGCAAATATTGCACTTGTTCTTCTTGTTACGATTTCTATGTATGTATGCAGTGTACACACTTCAGGCTCTCACTCACACATCTGCCTCTCCCTCTCTCTCTCGCTGGTTCTCTACAGTTCGACTCAGTGACAAGTAGGCAAACAATTGCAATTGTTTTTCTAACTACTAACTACAACAATGTTGCTGTTGCACATACAGCAGCAGCAACAACAGCACTAGGTAGAGTTGCCTATTTTGTGAAATTGTTGACAATTTATTTAACAGAGTTAAAGGGCAGTCAAATAAAAGTCCAGTAGGCGCATATGTTGTGTACATATTTGTCTACTCGGAAGCACTTTTCACGTTGTTTCCTTTTGCTTCTTTTTCGTTTTTTTTTTTTTTTTTTTGTTGTTTTTTTAATTTGGTTGTTATTGTTAACAAATGTAACAACATGTTCTATGCAGAATTGGTTTTTGTGCAGCACTTTTTTCTTAATTTTTTTCTTGGTATTCTAATTGAAAAGTAGAAGTCTTAGGTAATTTTCAAAAAGTGAATTGTTGTTAGTTGAGTACCCAAGAATATTTCCAAGAATTTTCGTAATAAACCGCTCCAAATATTTGACTAACGCTTGCTGTTGAATACTGCATAGCATAAAGCGATATCTGGCAACAGGAAGTGTGGGTGTCTTACGAGTTGGTCATGACCATTTGCTTTTACCACCTTGTCTATATAAATTTTTTTTTATTTATCTAAACCCAGATTATTGTTTGCTCCTGCTAGTGTATTTCTTTTAATTAGTTATATATATATATATATATTTTTTCTACACGCTAGTGTAGATAACTTGAAATATGTGAAATTTTTTACCAATAACTTGTTTAAAACATTTAAATTTGTTTATAAAATTATGTTTTCTTACACTTGCTTACGTTCTTTTTATGTTGACACCATTTTTATTCTTACATTGTCTACAAATTATATAAGAAACTGCAAGTTTGCTACTGAAAACCAACCAATTTTGTGGTTAAGTATTTTTTTGTATGTTATTTCCTTACATTCCTTCAATTGTTTACTTGTCTACATGTTATTGTCTATATGAAAAAGTATAAGACTAAAGAAATATGAATTTTTAAAATTTTAAGTTATTACATGTTATTGGACCAATATTTATGTGAAACATTTTTTGAATCGTACTTACTTACTTTTAATGGCACAACAGCCCATGGAGGGCCTAGGCCGAGCTTTTCGCATTCACTCATTTTGTGCGTGTTATATTTGTACATGAATGGAAGGGACCTACAGTTTAATGCCGAATCCGTACGGCGAAGTGAAAAGCTTTTCATAGGCAATTTTTACTCTTGTAGGTTCGCCATTGCCTGCCAAGAGGTGGTGCCGAGTGCCGTGTAGAAAAATAATTTTTTCTACTTTTTGATTTTGTCTGTGACGAGATTCGAACCCCGGACACTCTGCGCAGCAGTACAACGCACTACCACTACGCCACAGCGATCACAACTACTAAACTAATTTTTATATTATCTTCATTTCTTCTGCATCTTAATTTTCTATATAAAACTTTAAATGGTTATCAACATAAAAATGTAGATAACTCAAAAAATCTGTGGGTTTCTCAATTTTCAATTAATTTTTGTGGGTATATTTTGTATAATATATATTTGTACAAGGTATAAGGTTGGCTAGAAAGAAATTTCATAAAAGGAATATAGCAAAGTTAAAAGTACGCTAAAGGTAGTTGACATCTCTGAGAATCATAATCATTTCTTCATTATTCAACTGTTTTAACGTCGCTAAACTGTGAGTTTCTCAATTTTCAATTAATTTTGGTGCGGATAATTTTTATACAAATGTATAAATAACTCATGAAAAAATCAGGTTTTTCAAATTTTACAGATGGTATTAACTGGTATTACAATACATACAGTGTCGGACAATCAAATAAGAACACCTTGTTCTGAAACCAAAAACCTTAAAAAAATATTTCTCTAGGCTTATGATAAATTTAAAAGGTAATTACTTTTATTCATTTATTCAACAAGGTTAATTTTTTCTTAAAACAAAAGCAAAATCAATTCAGTGTAAAAAAAGAAATTTAAAAGTTTTACATAAAATCACATTTCAAAAGGAGAAACAAATAAAAATAAGAAAACTTCAATTAAAAAAAAAATTATAAAATATTGACTTAAATTGGTCAGTAATGCTAATATATTGTGGAATAGCCTTTGCTAATTAAAACCGCCTTACACCTTCTAGGCATTGATTCCACCAGAGACGCGCAAGTAGCCTGGGATATGGAATAACCACGCTCTTTGAATGCTTTGCCACAATTCGTCTTTGTTTTTAGCTCTGGTACTGCCAATCTTATCTTTGACAATATTCCACAAGTTCTCGAATGGATTAAGGTCAGGAGATGGGAAAGCCATTATGGGGAAAACCAATCTCGCGCAAGGATTGAGGTGTGCTTTGGGTCATTATCTGTTGCATTTGCCATTTCAAGGGCATTCCCCATTCAGCATAAGGAAGCATCACCTCCTGAAGGATGTTTACGTAAAGAAATCTGTCCATCGTTTCTTTTATGTAATACAGAGTGCCCACACCATACCAAGAGAATCATCCCCATACCATGATGCTTCCACCTCCGTGCTTAAACGTCTTCCTAGTATATTTTGGGCTCAATTCTGCATTTTTCGGGCTTCTAACCCAACGTTTGCCATCATTGCCATCACTTCCAACAAAATTCATCTTGCTTTCGTCTGTCGATAATACGTTACGCCGTTTTTTTGCATTAATTGAACCATCCCACTCAATGGGCGTTTTAGCGAACTTTATGCGACACTTTCGATGTCTTTGTGCTACTTTTCGTGCTGTTCTCCCATACATTTTTTTCCCCCACCAAACGTCTTCTTACTGATCGAGTTCAAAATTGAACCCCTGTCTCCTCTCTAATTGCAGCAGCTAATTGCCTTAAATGGATCGCGTGCCGCCAAACTTTTTATGCGATTGTCATCTGCACTTTTAGTTTTGCGGGGCCTACCTCTCTTGCAATGACATTTTTGAGGTAATAAAGATTGGTAGATAAATATCGAGGATCTGCTAGTAGTTTTAGCTATTTGGCGGATACTTTGTCGATCATTTCGCAGTTTTTTCACCAAATCACGCTCCTCCTTGCTGCAGTGCTTTGCTCGACCCATTTTGCTGTGACATTACGAAATAGTTTACATTTAATTTATTGAATTACCCTCAATGCTACCATTTAAATGCTTACCAGTACAATTTATAAACAAATTTAAGTTTTCTTTGTAAAATATAAATTTTTTCGTCTGTTGTTCTTATTTATTGTAAGCCTTCGCTTCAACTTTTTTATTTGGGAATCCCCAAAAAGTATTTAAATGTAGTGTTGCCACTACATTTGGTCGCTGTGGCGTAATGATTGTTCGTTGGACTGCTACGCAGAGTGTTCGGGGTTCGAATCTCGACACAGGCAATCTCAAAAAGTAGAAAAAAAAATTTTTCTACACGGCACCACCTCTTACCAGGCAATGGCAAACCTACAAGAGTAAAAATTGCTATGAAAAGCTTTTCACTTCGCCGTTCGGATTCGGCATTTAACTGTAGGTCCCTTCCATTCATGTACAAATAAAACACGCACAGTATGAGTGGATGCGAAAAGTGAAAAGCTAGGCATAGGCCCTCCATGGGCTGTTGTGCCATTAAAAGTAAGTAAAGTAAGTAAAAATTGTCTAACAAAATCTTTTCACTTCGCCATTCGGATTCGGCATTTAACTGTAGGTCCCTTCCATTCATGTACAAATATAACACGCACAACATGAATGGATGCGAAAAGCTCGGCCTATGCCCTCCATGGGCAGCTGTGCCATTAAAAGTAAAAAAGTAAGTGTTGCCACCTAGAAATTTATAAAGTATGTAAGTACCATACCATTTTCTTCTCTATAAAAACTTTTTGCGATAAGCATTCCGATAAAAAAAAAAAAAACAATGGAAGTTTTATAGTGCAATGTGTTGTTATTTTACTGTCCGACACTGTATATTGCATAATTTTAGTCATTTTCACAAATGTCTCATGTCTCATATAATTTTTCATTTAATTTAGTATATCACATATTACAACCTTTCATAAATTTTCTTGTTTCAGGTAAGTTCTTAAAAGATGGAAAGAGTCACAAAAATATTTAGTAAGTATTCATAATTACTTGTAATTATCTTTAATTTTTATTGGCATATATTTAAAACGACAAACGAAAGTTATGCATTTTTAATTTTAAATTAATAAATTAATTTACATACAGATTTATTTCATTCATATATTGTACACACACAGCGATATAAATACAATATATAAACACTTTGAAATAATTTCCATATGTTTACAACACTTTAGCGTGTATAATTATAATACATTAATGGATGAGTTCTCCCGCCTTGCCGCCAAAAACCATCAATAAATTATGGATAATTTTATATTCATATTTATTAAATTGTTTTCATTTGAAATACATACAAACAAACAGAACTCGTATATATTTATTTTTTTTTTTTTGAAACACAACATTATCTAGTAGTAATTTATGTTTAAAATTTGTGTTTGCATATAAACACAACTAATCGCCAATGAACACGCATTCGCCTAAATACTAACTAACTAAATAAGTACTAAATGTAATGTGACCACTCATTTCAAAATACAAAAATCGGATATAATCTAAAAGTGCTTGTAATTATATGTTCAGAAAATAATTGCATGTATTAATTATGTTCAAATTGCAATGAACTTATTTATACGAAAATGAGTTGTGAAATGTTACTTTAAAATGTTTATGTGCTATTTATGAATTGTCTATGTTAGTTTATACCTTAATGTAAATTTTCGTAACAATATTGGCTATTACATATTTTTTACATAGTTGTCTACATGAAAATGTTACCTAACTGACATTTATTAAAAACAAAATATTATGTGTGTACTTATTATTATATATTTTAGGCTTAATATTCTTAACTTGTTTACCTTATTTACATATTGTTTACATTTAAATGTAGAAAATTAATAAGTTACTGGTTTTCTAACTTTCAGCTAATTGGAATGTATCCATTTTTATATTAGGTTATTTTTTGTTTACATTTGTATAACTTTTTCTAACAACATCATGATATCCATGGACTCATTGTCCGAATAAATATGTCGATAAGACAAGAAATTCGAGTTAGAAAGTATTATTAAAAGTATTTTCGCTCAAATCATAACTCTTATATTTTATGCGAAATGTACTTAAAAGTAAATGCAGAAATTATATTTGTATGCATTTTACATTTTAGTAATGTAAATATGTGAGCAACGTTTACAAGTTTATATAATAAGTTTATATTACTCATATAATTTTCGCACAAAGTAACCTCAGAAACCTAAATACATACTTATATGTATGTATACACACGCGGCACATCTTTTAACCATCAAATTGCTGTATACTACTGTGGGCAAAAGTTAGTAAGACTTTGTTCATAATTTCAAATTTTTTTATTCATTCTTCCAAATCTATTTCGTCCCCTTCAAAGTAATCCCCCCCCCCCCCGGCCCCAATACACTTGTGCCAACGTTTTTTCCAATTCTCTAAACAGTTGTTAAAGTCAATTTCCGGAATAACCTTCAATGCGCTTAGCGATTCATGTTTAATCTCTTCAATTGACTCAAAACGGTGTCCACGAAGCGGTTTTTTGAGTTTAGAAAATAGCCAAAAGTCACACGGTGCTAAGTCAGGCGAATAGGGTGGTAGGATGGTTGCGGAACGATATCAGTCGAATTTTTGGCAAAATGGTCTCGTAAAACCAATGCAGTGATTTTGGAACCAATCGTGCATTCACTCTTCTTAGGCCCAAATGATGTTTTAAAATGGTTTTCACTAATCCTTCCGATATTCCAACGATGCCAGTAAGATCTCTGGCATCTGACTGTTAATCGTCGATTCTCGAGCACCAATTCCTTGATTTTATTGACGTGTTGATCATCAGTTGATGTTGATGGCCGTCCTGGACGTGGTTCGTCGTCAACGCGTTCTCGACCATCTTTGAACAATTTGTACCAATCAAAAACACTTGCTCTCGACATACAATTATCACCGAAGGCCTTTTGCAACATTCTGAACGTTTCGGTACCAGAAATTTGATTCCGCACACAAAATTTAATGGAACTTCTTTGTTGAATAATTTCACTCATTGTGAAAATCGCCGAATGCACTTTTTGTACTTCAGAAAGACAAGCGTATACTAAACACTAATGATTATTTTGATGTGACATTTGGCACAGATGTCACCGACAGTCATACCAACCTTAAAAAAATAATATTTTGATGAATGGGTTTCCGCGCGAAATTTAAATTAAAAAGTCTTATTACTTTTTGCCCACAGTAGTACATATGTATGCTGTTAACGGTGGTTTTGTGTGCCACATTTGACAGGCAGATCGAGACACACACACACACACACACAAAAACCATACATATTTATGCAGCCATTGATGTAAGCTATCATCTTTTATATAAGTACCTATACATACATATCGTTCAACAGCACTTGTCTCTGTGCTTGTGCCTGGCATTTGCTTTATGACCTTGTTGCTTTGAGCTCAAAGTCATGCTATCCTAGAGATGAATATTTTAGTGAATTTGTTTGAAACTATTTCGGATGACGCTACTTTTAAATTTATATGATAAAATTGATGTTTGTTTGTGTGCTTTTGTGCTTCTTGAGGGTTACTAGTAGTTTCGGAAGGATAAATTTCGTAGAGGAATAGATTTCAGAAACTGGAAACATTTCCTGCTAATAAGTACTTATGTGCCCGCCAAGAGGCAGGCAAACCTACAAGAGTAAAAATTGCTATGAAAAGCTTTTCACTTCGCCGTTCGGATTCGGCATTAAACTGTAGGTCTCTTCCATTCATGTACAAATATAACACGCACAACATGAGTGGATGCGAAAAGTTCGGCCTAGGCCCTCCATGGGCTGTTGTGCCATTAAAAGTAAAGTAAGTAAGTAAGTAAGTACTTATGTCTCTAAAGTCATTTTCAAATCAGTATCGTTTATTTATCGGGGTCCTGCGATTGCATTCCCTCTCTCATACTCCCTCCTTCTTCCTCCCACCTATCAATCTTCCTTTCAATCAACACACTGCTCTGCATTCATAGGGGTACACACTGAGTGTTAAACGAATCAAAAAAAAAAAAAAAAAAGTAGGGCATATAAATATGTCAAAATTCATCATACGCTTTTCAATGTTATAAAATGATGCCTGTAGTAAGAGTTTCTCACCCTGTAGGGTATAGTGTTTATTCGTTATTTCTTTTTGCGTCTTTTTTCTATAAAATAAATCAAATATCTATATTTTTATATTGTCTACATTATTCTCTCCATTTTTACACCAATGTAAGATATTCACTGCAATATCAATATAATTATTTGATTGGTTGGTTGATTGAGTTTCTGCCAAGAAGACACACTTCCGCAGGACAGGTTGACAATTTGTTATTACTTGGTTACGTAATTTATATTCACTTATAATTCTCATTCACTTCATATCCGAAGAATTATATGAAGTTTAGGAGAAGAACAAGAGGGGATTCGACCTCAACCTCCTGGGGGAACCCACAAAACTATCGAGTCGTCTTACTTAATTATTTGCTTTTTATCATATTTTCTACATAATTTGCCCATATTTTTTACATTCAAATGTAGATAATTCACAAAAATGTGAGCTTATTTATATTTTTCTAGCATATATTTTTTTTTTTGCTTTTATTGATAACGAATTTTATTTTATAAAATACAATTATTTCTCAAAAAATAAAGTGTGTTTTTTTTCTAGAAGTGTGGTTTTCAATCTGGCAATACTTTTTTCGGAGTTGGTCTTTTTGACAGCTGTCACTTGATTTATAATCAGTTTGGTTTGCCATTTCACAATGAATAGACTTACGTCTGAGCAATGTTTGCAAATTATTGAAATTTATTATCAAAATTCATGCGCTGTGAAAAAAGTGTTTCGCAAGCTACGTCCATTTGGCGACGGGGCTCATTTTTGGCTCAATGATGGATACGTGAATAAGCAGAATTACCGTATTTGGAGTGAAGACCAGCCAGAGGCAATTAAGCAGCTACCAATGCATCCCGAAAAAGGCACTTTTTGGTGCGGTTTATGGGTAGGCGGTATCGTTGGGCCGTACTTCTTCGAAGATGATGAAGGCCGCAATGTTATGGTCAATGGAGAAAGGTACCGTTCGATTAAGTATAAAACTTTTTTTGGCCGAAAATGCTAGAATTGGACTCGGCCGACATGTGGTTCCAACAGGACGATGCCACATGCCACACTGCACGCGAAACTATGCATCAATTGAGAGGCGACGCAAATTTGTTGAGCAGTTAATCTCACGTTTTGGTGTTGGCGCCATTTCTTCGCATTTAGTTCTGTCAACAATATTCAGTTCATAAACAATCAAGTTTCATTTTTTTTTTTCACGATTTGGGCCACCAAGATCGTGTGATTTGACCCCGTTAGACTATTTTTTGTGGAGCTATGTTAGGTCTCTTGGGAGCTATGTTAGGTCTCTATAGGGACAATCCAAACACGATTACTGCTTTGGAAGCCAACATTGAACGCGTCATTTGTGAGATTCCGGCCGAAATGTGTGAAAAATGTGCCAAAATTGGACCTTCAGAATGGACCACTTGAAGCGTAGCTGCGGGCAACATTTAAGTGAAATTAATTTTAAAAAGTAAATACCAGGAATTGATTGAAAATTCACTTTTGTAAAATTTCTGTGTTTTTTTTTCATTTTCAAAAACTAAACTCTTATTAAAATCACCCTTTATATGTATTGTATAAAAACTAAACAAAAATTACAAGAAGTTTCCTATCTGAAACGAAAAATTTATTTACAAATTATGTATACTTAAATATTTTACCATGTAACTAAAAGCTTATGATTAATTTTTTAGAAACGTTTAAATTTAATTTATAGCATAGTTTTTCCCGTTTAAAAATTGTTAAGTATCATGTAATGTTTATTAGTAATTGTAACAAAACTGATGAATTTACAATTACAATTTAAAAATATCTAAGTAAAAAAAAAAATTATTTCATTTAACAATTTAACAACTATACAAAATTTATGTGACGTTTATTATTTCAACAATGTAAAATACTTGGCATATTTCAAGGCGTGCGAATTAATTTTTTTTTTTTTGTTGCCATTTTAATACGCTGCATGTGAAATTGATAGCTACCTACGAGAACTTTAAAGCGGCTGGTTAAACTTATAAATAAACGTTGAAGTGTGGAGCTGTTGAGAGAGAGTGCGACGAACACACACATACCTATGCATACACAGTCATATACATACAAGCATAGACACGCATATTGCAAAAATTACGATTTTTTTATTGTATTTTTGCGTCATTTTTTTTAAATATAAATTACCCGCATATTTTTATGAATGCTATAAAACAAAATAATTTTAATATTTCATACTACATATTTATAAAAATGTATGCATTGCTGTTGTTGTACCGAGCATGTCGTATCATTGTCATCTCGTTTTTGTGTAAAGGGGATTGAAGTGATGGCATGGGCGAGGAATCCGGGGCGTAGAATGTGTGGTATACATAAACGCATAAGTCTTTATTGTTATTATTATTGGTATTGCTATTAAAAATGTAATGATGATAGCTGCCAATAGCATATGCATGCCATATGATGATAGCATGTGAGAATTTATAAATATTGAGACTAGCAGATACTTTTAGATACAGCTTTTTTTTATTATACAAGTAAGTAGTTGTGTTGCTGTTGAATAATTTTCTAATAAATGAGCATGGATTAAAATAAAATATCAAATGGTTGTATGAAGACCTGAAGGTATGAACGCCAGTTGGACAAACCAAAATAAGAAATCACTCAAATCACTTGACTTACTGTTTGTTTACATGAAGAGTACTTAACAAATTTAGAGTATGCAAAAATCATATAAACAAAAATTATAATAACTAAATTTATACTAGAAAAGAAGTGTTGAAGTATTACAAACAGAGAAAAACCAAAACAGGCTTCTTCCAATATTTCCTTCCACTTTCACTTCTACTACTGTGGGCAAAAAGTAGTAAGACTTTTTAATTTAAATTTCGCGCGGAAACCCATTCATCAAAATATTATTTTTTAAGGTTGGTATGACTGTCGGTGACATCTGTGCCAAATGTCACATCAAAATAATCTTTAGTGTTTAGTATACGCTTGTCTTTCTGAAGTACAAAAAGTGCATTCGGCGATTTTCACAATGAGTGAAATTATTCAACAAAGAAGTTCCATTAAATTTTGTGTGCGGAATCAAATTTCTGGTGCCGAAACAAGTGCAAGTGTTTTTGATTTGTACAAATTGTTCAAAGATGGTCGAGAACGCGTTGACGACGAACCACGTGCAAGGAATTGGTGCTCGAGAATCGACGATTAACAGTCAGATGCCAGAGACCTTACTGGCATCGTTGGAATATCGGAAGGATCACTGAAAACCATTTTAAAACATCATTTGGGCCTAAGAAGAGTGAATGCACGATTGGTTACAAAATCACTGCATTGGTTTTACGAGACCATTTTGCCAAAAATTCGACTGATATCGTTCTGCAACCACCCTATTCGCCTGACTTAGCACCGTGTGACTTTTGGCTATTTTCTAAACTCAAAAAACCGCTTCGTGGACACCGTTTTGAGTCAATGAATCGCTAAGCGCATTGAAAGCTATTCCGGAAATTGACTTTAACAACTGTTTCGAGAATTGGAAAAAACGTTGGCACAAGTGTATTGGGGCCGGGGGGGGGGGGGATTACTTTGAAGGGGACGAAATAGATTTGGAAGAATGAATAAAAAAATTTGAAAATATGAACAAAGTCTTGCTAACTTTTGCCCACAGTAGTACTTCTTCTCTTTCAACTTCTAGTGTTGAACGATTTCTGTGCAGAATTTTCTTTAACATTTGCATGTCGTCATGCCTGCTTTCTGGGGTGCGCCTCACATGGGGGAGCCCACTACTTTTTATTTCTGCTATATAACACCTACTTTTTTTTCCCTTATGTTACTACTAAGTACCATCGGTTTTTTTTTGTTGTTGTTCACTTTTTTGTTTTTTTGCTTGTTAGTGTCGCTGCGGCAAACCACTTTAAACGATTTCGTGCCATTTTCTCTCCTTTCTCTTTACTTTCTGTTTGTTTTTTGCATTTCCTTCAAGTTGTCGAAGAAGAAATTCTTCTACTACCTCCTTGTGGTAGTGATTCTTTCTTTTCCAGTTAGTACGATACAAACGTTAAGTGCGCGTTATCGCGTGCTATATACCAGCGAGTGAAAACGCTCACTCTCACTTAAGGCAGAAAAAAGTTAAAGAGTGTGCCTTGCTATGCGGCCAGGAAGGAAAAAAAGGAGTAAAGAAAAGTAAAGTAGAAAAAAAAGGCATTTCTTCTACTGTTGCAAAACATAGCGAAAGGTAGTGGAAGAAGAAGAGAGCAAAAATGGGAAAACCACTTGTGAAATACTTATGTAAAATTAAAAGGAAAACCCAAGCATTCTTCTCCTTTCTTCTGCAGCAATAGAATACGGTATTTCTACTTATTCAACACAAATAATATTTTATATCGTACGTGTTATATTCAGGAAATGGCAAAGAGAGATTATTGTGGTGTACCTATGAAAAACCGCCAACAACCCTTCACAGCTTACCTCAATCGGAAACTTTGCCCGCATTGCAGGCGGCAATGGCTGCAGCAGCGGCAATGACAAACTGCAGCGCATTTAATTTACATTTTCTTTTTAGCTTTTTATTTTTTTTGTGCTCTTTACACAAAGATTATGATTTGTTTTTTCTTTCATTCTCATTCTCATCTTTTTCTCTTTCATCTCATTTATTGCAAATTATTTTCCTTCTTGATAAATGCTGATGCTACTGCTGCAGGATCGAAGTAATATGGAGTTTTGTGTTGGCAACATGTTTCTTACAATTAATTGCGGAAATGGTGAACTTGCGCGTTTTTGCGCCATCTATAAAATTAACATTAAAGGCAGGCAGGCAGGCAGGCAGGCAGGCACGCATCAGCATCCTTTTTCACTTTTTGTAAAACTGTTGTTTTATAGAAAATTAATTACATTTAATATTGTTAGTTTTTAATTGCTGCAAATTATACAGGTAAGCTGTCGTCCTTCCGATTAAGGGTGCGTTAATCTTACAGTTCCAACAGTTTGAAAGCACCTACGGGAGTTAGTTTAGTTAGTTACACAGTGTTAACGTTCCCATTGAAGATTAATTATTTTACCAACTGCACTGAATTTTCGGTACATAAGCTGTTCGACCTCTGCATCCCACGAATGATGGCGCTAACCATTACAAAGGTATTGTATATATTTTTGCTATATACATAACATTCATCAATTCTTCCTCTTTCCATTTACTTCAATATTTAGTAGACATGATAATTTACTAATTTCAACTCGGTTCAACAGCAAGAAGTGAACGAAACCAGTTATCTGGGACTCTACACTGCATATAAAATGATAAAATGATATACCATATCCTGGTGATTGCTACTTCTATATTTTTAATTACTACAGCACTTAAAATTTCAAAACTTTCCATTAAACTTTATTTCAAAATCTGAAATAAATATTACTGCACTGAACGAGATAATCAAAAATGCATTAATTTCACTATTTATGTGGAAACAAAATTACAGTCTCTAAAAGCACCTACGGGAATTAGTTTAGTTAGTTACAAAGTGTTTACGTTCCCATTGAAGATTAATTAGTTTACCAACTGCACTGAATTTTCAGTACACGGAATGATCAATGATCGAATGATCGAAGAACAAAGTGTTAAGACTTTCTTTTCATATCCACATGCCGCTTGCATTCTTCTGAGAATTTCTAGAATTTTTCTGTCTTCATTTCAAGCACTTAAGCCAGATATTTTTCTGGTTTTAATTTCAAGGACTTATGTAATAGTGAATTTCTTTAAAATTAAACGAGTGTCGGAAATTTCTATAAAAACATACGCCAAATAGCTCTTGAGAGTAGCTAAACAGAAATTCAAATCTATTCATAAAACACAATCCAATCATTCTTAATTCTAGATTGCCTAACCATTAGAATATCTTCTAGTCTGTATTTAGTGGCGTAGCTAGGATTTTGGAATGGCTAGAAAATTTCAACCTGACGTTTTAAACACATAAATATTTACTCAAGTGGGAGCTGTATAGTAGCGGTAGTACGTTGGACTGTTACGCCGAGTGTTCGTGTTTCAAATCTCTTCACAGGCAAAAAAAAAATAAAACAATAAAAAAATTAAACAAAAAAAAAATTATTAATAAAAAAAATTTAAAAAAAATTCAAAAAAAAACAACAATTTTTCTACACGGCACGACCTCTTGGCAGGCAATGGCAAACCCACAAGAGTTAAAATTGCCAATGAAAAGCTTTTCACTTCCCCGTTCAGATTCGTGGACAAATATAACTCGCAGAACATGAGTGGATACGAAAAAGCTTGGCCTATTCCCTCTTTGGGCTGTTGTACCATTAAATGAAAGAAAAAATAAAGAAGTATTCATGTACAAATATAACAAACACAACATGAGTGGATGCGAAAAAGCTTGGCCCTTGGCGCTACATGCGGTCATAGTCGACACTGATAAACTAAAATTCATTGTGTAAAATTATTCAATGTTTACATACCGACATAAAATGGCGTACCTTGTACATAAAGTACATTTTTTGTGTTGTAGAATAAAAGTAATGGGTTATCTTCGGCCCACGAAAGGTGCTAGGGGAAATTGATTAAAGTATTTTACACGCAAATAAAGTAAGTGATTGTCAAGCAGCAACACACATAGGGCGCGTAATAAATTTTACACTTTTACTTGCATCTAAAAAATATGTCTTTTGCGACATTTTCATTTTTCCATACTTGTAGCTAATAGCTCTTGGAAACACCCCTCTTAGGGCGCTATTGAATTTTTTACTTGATTTTTTCATATGAATATAAAAGAAATATGTTAGTTTTCTGACATTTGGAGTAGTGTTGAACTTGCAGAGATAATAAAATTTACCACATTAGCCAGTTTTTCTTTCTTTTAATGGTACGACAGCCCATTGAGGGCGTAGGCCGAGCTTGGAAAACATCCCGCTTAGGGCGCTATTAAATTTTTTACTTGATTTTTTCATATGAATATAAAAGAAATATGTTAGTTTTCTGACATTTGGAGTAGTGTTGAACTTGCAGAGATACTAAAATTTAGCACATGAGCCTTTTCTTCTTTCTTTTAATGGCACAAAAGCCCATAGCGGGCCTAGGCCGAGCTTTGTGCGGGGTATAGCTTTTTGTACATGAAAGGATTTTATGCCGAATCCAAACGTCGAAGTGAACAATTTTTCATAGGCAATTTTTAATATTTTATGTTTGCCATTTGAACACCGGGCCAACGCACTACCATCTCATGTGCTTAAAGACACCGCTTAATAGGGAGTGAACTATTATCTTTTTATTAACTTTTCTATAAAATTTAATTTATATCGTCATTTTTAATTACATTGAACTTGCTTATTAAAAATCATCCTAGTTAGCTATCTCTCTCTCTCTCTCTATCTCTCTCTCTCTTTCTTGAATAATAGCCAATAATTTTTAAATAGCTTACTGTCAGTTGAAAGAATTTTACTAATATTTCAAGATATTTCTCATTTAAAATATGCTTATTATTTCTATATACTCGTATATTTCTTCCATTTATTTTTTATTGTTTGCCAAACCTCTGCGCTTATCCTATCCGCACGTTGATGGTTCTCCGGTGTCCACTTGAAAAAGTACATACATAATTCTTAGCTACTTTATAAGCATCACGCTTACTTATGTACTCTTCCCACCCGAAACGTAAGTAGTTGCCCTTCACTTCTCACTCAATACAGCAGTCCGCCGCATTACGCAGTAGAAGGAATAGAAACGTGATTAATTTTGCTGCTGCTGCTACTACTGTTGTGTTTGCATATTTCCATGGCTGCTGCTGTTGGTGCACTTGAGAGCATCAAGCAGCAGCAGCAACAATAACGTCCCTTTTTATTTATGTGTATACTTCTACGTGAACAGTGAGCGACGCTATCTATCCGCAAGGATTTTCGCTGCATTGGCAACAATTTGTTTCACTCGTTCTCGCTTCTTAATTCTCTCCCTATCTCTCTCTCTCTCTCTCTCGCTCTCTCTCTCTCTCTCTCTCTCTATGTCTCTGACTGGCATAATAGGTTTCTGTCCTTTAGCTTAAGTAATTTTTTAAGACGTAAGAAAAATATGTTTAAAGAAGTAAAAACTACAAGAAATCGCTTTGGAGCAATTCGTTTATAAAGCATAATAAGTGAGGATGTTAAGCACCAGGGCGCGTAAAAGGAGTAGTGTGCAGAAAAGTATACTGCAAAAAAAAGGGTAGTAAGTAAAATGTAACTAAAAAACGTGCCAAACGTTTATTTAAAAGGATTTATGGTATATGCGAGCTACGTGTAAAATGCAAAATAATAACTTCATCACTCTCTCTCCCTCTCTCTTTTGCACTCTTGGCCCCTTCTCACTTTACTTTAATTTCATGCCTGCATTAAAGGTATGTAAATGTTGGCCCTACAACGCATTGTGTTGTAGCGTAACAATTGCTGTTTTGTAGTGTTATAAAGTGTGGCGTATCAACAACAACATGAACATATTTTAAGGCTATTTTCTTGCTACACATCTCTGCAACCCTGCAGCTTCTTGCTTAGCGGTTGTCCCCGCATTTGAAGTTTGCCTTTGCAGTTTAACGATTAAGTTTAAGGTTATAGTCAATAGTCTGCAGAAGCGGCAGCAGCAGCAGCAGCAGGCAAGGATGGGAGTAAAATGGAAGCTATAAAAAAGAAAAAGTTTTTCTTTTCTTTCTAGTTCATTGTTATAATGTCCATTTTCTGGGAAGTTTTTCTTCCTAGGAACTACGAAATTTTTACTGAATTGGAATTGTGTATAGAAATTGAAAACGAAAATGCGTCGATGTAAGAATTTATTGTTTAGTATATACTTTAATGAATGAACGAAGGAAACGAACGAGAACAACAGTGTTGCCAAAGTCGTTGCTAACACACAATAATTTCTTCTTCATGTCGGAGATTTTGTTGTACCACATACTTGCGGAATATCAATGAGGGAATGTTTTTTTTGCATAGCATACGAAAAATTCAAAACTTTTCCATTTGTTGCCAAAGTCACAAACAAAACAATCGAGAAAAAAAAACAAGAAGAGTACCCAAACTTTTAATGCGATTTGTATTCGCAGTGGTTGTGTACAATAGTAGCACTGAGCTTAGCGGTAGTAAGTAGAAAATTAAATTAAAGTAATGAAATTATCTGTTCTAAATTAAAAAAAAAGGACTTAAAACTTTAATTTTCAAATGTGAATGAATGAATGGAAAAAGTACAGAATCATCAACTCTGAGTTGCCTACCTACTTTTTAATGAAGTATTGTTTTTGCAAAAGCAAAGAGGTGGAACAAAATAGAAATGTAAATCCGAATACATTTTTTATTTGTTCAAGGACCTACTCAAAAGTGTTCTTCGTATCGCAATAAAATAAAAATAAAAAGGTACACTTTAAAAAATTGGTTTAATAAAGTGCAAACTGGAAAAATAAATAAAATATTTATTTAATTAGAATAAGATTGTTTAGGAGGAAAAATATTTGGCAAAATTCAATCAAAAATGTTTATTCTTGAAATATTTAAGTACATATTTAAAATTTCTATGCGCATAATGTGTATATATCTGAACGTTTTAGTTCTTTTACGCATTAACTGGGTACTAAATCTTGCAGTATACTGTATAACTCGTACTCATAAAATGTGTAAATTTTATATACTTAAATTTATTTTATACATTTCTTTTAAATCTTTGTAGTTTTTCTAAAAATCAATTAAGTATCTTTGCTGATTTCTCAACGGTATTTTTTATTTTCTCCCATTATGGTAATTATGATTATACATGAAATTTAGAAATATAGGGAGAAGATTTTTTTTTTAAATTTATATCCCTCCCAGAATTCTGTGAATTTCGAGTGTTTTGTTGTCATTATTCTGAATGTAAAAGTGAGCTGATATTTCTTACTGAATCAAATTAAACATTATTACATTATTTCACTAAGTAGTTTTCATCTGTCCGATTGGAAAATTGAATTAGTTACTTTTCATACAAAGTATAAGTAAAATAAAATGTGTAAATTTATAGTGGCCGCTGTGGCGTAGTGGTAGTGCGTTGGACTGCTACGCAGAGTGTTCGGGGTTCGAATCTCGGCACAGGGAAAATCAAAAAGTAGAAAAAATAATTTTTCTACACGGCGTCACCTTTTAGCAGGCAATGGCAAACCTACAAGAGTAAAAATTGCTATGGAAAGCTTTTCACTTCGCCTTTCGGATTCGGCATTAAACTGTAGGTCCCTTCCATTCATGTACAAATATAACACACACACCAAGAGTGGATGTGAAAAGCTCGGCCTAGGCTCTCACTGGGCTGTTGTGCCATTAAAAGTAAAAGTAAGTAAATTCAGTAAATTTATATACTTTTTCTACATATCCCTTGGAAATTTATATTTTCTTTCTTTTAATGGCCAAACAGAGCATGGAGGGTCTAGGTCCAGTTTTTGCCGCCGCGCATGTTGTGCTTGATACATTTATACATTACAGTTTTACGCCGAATCCGAGCGGCGAAGTGAAAAGCTTTTCATAGGCGATTTTTAACCTTGTGGCAACCCTGCCAAGGTGGGTTGGTGCCGTTTAGAAAATTTGTTTTTTCTCCTTTTTGTTTTCGCCTGTGCCGCGGTTTGAATCCCGGACAATCTGCATGGTAGGCCAACGCTCTGCCAACTACGTCACTGCGTACAATTTTTTAAACTTAATTCCTTGTTAAAATAAGTGTGATTTTTTTACACATAAAATGTGTAAATTTTTTTACACCTTTTTTTTCATGTTGTTTTAAAATTTCTCTTTTTGTTCTGAAAAATCAATTTCTTTCTTTCATTGTTGCAATTACTTTCAAATATTTTTCTCATTTTTTGCACATAAAATGTGTAAACTTTCTATATTTCTACATAAATTTATGTAACTCTGAAAATTTTCTATTTTTCTACATATTTATTGAAACACCCACTTCCTTAGAACATTATTTTGTTTCAACATTAGTTGAAAGAACATTAGTTTGTCTTCAAAATCAATTACCTTTATTTAAAATTTTTGTTTTACACATAAATGTGTAAATTTATCAATTTTTTTTCCAAATGACAAGATTTAAACTGCTTTTATGTTTTATTTAGTTTTTTATATTTATGAATTTTTTTACACAAATGTGTAATTATCTCAACATTTACCTTGCCTCCTACATGTTTAACTTATCGCACACCAAATGTGCCTCCATTTACTTAATGTTTTGTGTAGTACTTATTTGTTTGTTAGTGCAAAGAAGTGAAAGATGTGTGTACATTATTTTTCTACATTCAGTTTTACTTTACTCGGAGCTGCAGTTGCAGCAGTAGCATGCAATTTTTATGTTCATTAAGATTTCAATTCGTGTAATTTCATTTAAATTAATTTTTAACTATAACAAACATAAAGCAAATTACAAGCGTAAATTGAGCTTTTTCTATTATGACTACTCCATATTTTTTCTATTTCTTTTCCTTCGCCTGCTCTTTGAAATGCTACTAAGTAGTATTTCTGCATTTTCTTATTTTGCTCTAGGTTTAACATCTGTTTTAGCTTCACTTCTAACTTTAGCTTTATCTTTTGCTATAGCTTTAGTTTCTGCTTTATCTTTAGTTTTGTTTAAACTTCAGTTTCTGCCTTAGCTTTTGCTGTTTCTGCAGCGCTCTAGCTGCCATTCTTCGTTTTTTTTTCACTGAACTTATTTAATTTCCTCAGCCATTATTGCCGTCTGGCGGTGAGTGGAACATAAATACATAAGTGCAAGAAGAAAGAAGTTGGAGTTTGACATCTCCATTTTTCCTTCTGCTTTTTGGTTTGCATATGCTGGCTTGACTGACTGAGACTGACTGGCTGGCCGTCTACCTGCCCGCCTTCACTTTTGCACACAATCTACGCATTTTGTGTCTACAAAAAGTGTTTAGTAAATGAAATTACAAAAAAAAAAAAATTAGTTTCACTTGAGTGCTTCAGTTAAGGATGCAAGCAGAAAATTCAAGAACATACATAGGAACTGGGAAATATTCACCAGGAAAACTAAGTGACTAACATCAGAATGAGTCATGCATTGTGTTCTAGAACTTGCAATTCTAATTTTCCAGACTTTTCACCTCTCTTGATTTAAATATAAACGAAATTTTAATTTCTTAAAATTTTGTTTCTACTCATAGATACATACATTAATAAATTTAAGCGTTCAACAACCTTCTGCTTTTCGTTGTGCAAATGAGATGGCATTCCGTTGAACTTCATCTTTACACCCTCTACCTTCCACCCTGTACCTTCTACAATGCCTCTAATGTGCTGGCAAAAAAGTCGATTTGCCTTTTAGCTCTTTAGCACTTTTGAGGCTATGTCTGAGTTTTCTTACTAACTTCGTATTACTACATGCATACAAAATCATGTCTTCGAGACTTACTTATGCATATGCCTTACAACTAAAACAGTCCACCCAACCACCGTAATCTCACTGCACTGTCTACTTTTGTGCATACTTCTACCTGCTGGAAGAAAATCGTATACTTAAACAGACAGAGAGATATTCATAAATATCTACTACAAAATCCCCAAGGACACTTTCATAATGGATTCCAAAGCAGGAGCAGACAGACAGGAGTAACTGCAACAACAACAAGAACAAGCAAATTTTACTTATCGTCTAGAAAATTCTCGTATATATAACAAGGTGCAAATTGCAATGACTGGCAGTGGTCTATGTGCGTGTGAGTGTGGGTGTATGTGTGTGTATATGTGTCTATGTGTGTGTTTATGTGTGTTTGTAAAACTTTTCTTACTTACTCACTAGAATTCAAGGTATTCCGAGCTTATTTGCCCTGCTTTACCTTGTACTTTACCTTTTTCCCCTGGCCTCACCCTTTAGCCCTGCTTTACCTTACTTATCTTCGCTCGTCTATGGTTTCATTTAGTTCCTCATTGAGTTTGCTATATATAAACATGTAAAACTATTAGCTTCTTTTATTCACAAATTTCTTTAAGGTATTTTTCTATATGGATACGAGTTTTTCATATTTTCTGCATATATTTTTATGCTTTCACGCTATGAAAAGAGTTTGTCAGATTGATTGTTGTAATATCTATTGGGTTTTGTTTTGCTTAGTTGTTAGACATGTATGAAAAGTTCAGGACCAAGTGTACAAATTTTGAGTGTGTTTTGTGTAAAATTTTTATTTGCATGTTTACATACATGCATGTAGCCAAGTATAAAAGATTTTGTATATAACTTTTTGATGATAGTAGAGTTTTGTTAGTATATTAAGTAGGATAGGTTATATAACACATAAGTAGCTCACTTTTGCGTTAATATCAGAATTTTGTATTCTACAACGTCAAACAAATGTATTTGAAATGACTATGTTCAGAAGAATATATAGTGTTCAAAAACATGAACGTGAGGAGCATCTTCTTAAGAGCGGAGCGGGCACAGGTTAAATGCTCACAATTTTGTGTTTAATGACTCCGGTAGTAAAAATTTCCACTGATTTACTTATTAATTTCTGTCCGCCGGGTGCGTAAAAGAGATTTTACTCAGACCCAAACACAGGTCATAATTTAAACCAAATCTTAGACCAAAAGTTAGTAAAATGTAACCTAAGTAGTCGAAATAAAAATCAGTTAAAATGCAGAAAAAACTTGGGGCCATAGTTCAGAACAAAGTTTAGGCCAAAAATCGCTCAAAACTTCAAGAGGCACATATAAATTTCGACATAAATTCAGCGCAAAAGTCACACAAAATGCAAGGCCATAAAACTGACTAAAACTGAAACCAAATTCAGGCTTAGTTCAGACCAAACCCCAGAAATACTACTGTGGGCAAAAAGTAGTAAGACTTTTTAATTTAAATTTCGCGCGGAAACCCATTCATCAAAATATTATTTTTTTAAGGTTGGTATGACTGTCGGTGACATCTGTGCCAAATGTCACATCAAAATAATCATTAGTGTTTAGTATATGCTTGTCTTTCTGAAGTACAAAAAGTGAAATTATTCAACAAAGAAGTTCCATTAAATTTTGTGTGCGGAATCAAATTTCTGGTGCCGAAACGTTGAGAATTTTGCAAAAGGCCTTCGGTGATAATTGTATGTCGCGAGCAAGTGATTTTGATTGGTACAAATTGTTCAAAGATGGTCGAGAACGCGCTGACGACGAACCACGTCCAGGACGGCCATCAACATCAACTGATGATCAACACGTCAATAAAATCAAGGAATTGGTGCTCGAGAATCGACGATTAACAGTCAGATGCCAGAGACCTTACTGGCATCGTTGGAATATCGGAAGGATCAGTGAAAACCATTTTAAAACATCATTTGGGCCTAAGAAGAGTGAATGCACGATTGGTTCCAAAAGCACTGCATTGGTTTTACGAGACCATTTTGCCAAAAATTCGACTGATATCGTTCCGCAACCACCCTACCACCCTATTCGCCTGACTTAGCACCGTGTGACATTTGGCTATTTTCTAAACTCAAAAAACCGCTTCGTGGACACCGTTTTGAGTCAATTGAAGACATTAAACATGAATCGCTGAATCGCTAAGCGCATTGAAGTCTATTCCGGAAATTGACTTTAGCAACTGTTTCGAGAATTGGAAAAAACGTTGGCACAAGTGTATTGGGGCCGGGGGGGGGGGGGATTACTTTGAATGGGACGAAATAGATGAAATTATGAACAAAGTCTTACTACTTTTTGCCCACAGTAGTAAACTCTGACTAAAGTCAGACAAAATTCAGATTACACCAAAAACTACACTAAAACTCATACGAAATCTCAGACAAAAATTGGAACGAAATCAAACCAAAATTTGAAAGAAAAGTTAGACCAAATTCATACAAAATTTAAACTTAGAAATAGAACAAATCTTAAGCCAGTAATCAAACCAAAATAGTGACTTAAACTCGCATCTAAACTAGGACTAAAATTGAGATCAAATCTAGTCCAAGAATCAAAGCAAAATTTAAACCAAAAATTCAACAATTTTATCATGCCAAATTCAGACTAAATCATAACCAAAATTCAGACGAAAATTTGGACCAAACTCATACCAAAAATCATACCGTATACAAAGCTCAGTCAAAATTTGGACCAAACTTGGAATGACCAGAACGCAGATCGATATTCATACCAAAACTCAGTCCAACTCAAACCAAATTCAGATCATAACTAAGTCTAAAATTCAGAACCATATTAAGACCATAAATCGAATTAAAATTGAAAGCAAAAACTAAATACTAGAACCTATTCTTATTTTTGCTTTTAATAGCACAGCATACCATGGAAGGCCTAGGCCGAGCTTTTCTAGGCTGTCTAGACTAGGACCCATTACTTACTTTACTTTTAATGGCACAACAACCCATGGAGGGCCTAGGCCGAGCTTTTCGCATGCACTCATTTTGTGCGTGTTATATTTGTACATGAATGGAAGGGACCTACAATTTAATGCCGAATCCGAACGGCGAAGTGAAAAGCTTTTCATAGCAATTTTTACTCTTGTAGGTTTGCCATTGCCTGCCAAGAGGTGGTGCCGTGTAGAAAAATTATTTTTTCTACTTTTTGATTTTGCCTGTGCCGAGATTCGAACCCCGGACACTATGTGCAGCAGTCCAACGCACTACTCAAAACAAATACCGGGTTAAAATTCACACCGAAATTCACACGAAAAGTGAGACCAAACATCAAACCAAAACTCAGGTCAAAAGCCAGACCAAAGCTTGTCTAATTTTGAACCAAAGTAAAAATATCAAGACTCAGACTAAAATTCAAAGCCCAACTACGGTCCAGAAAACAGAATTTCAGACCAACAACCACAATTCAACCAAAAAGTCTGACTAACTTAAGATTAGTTAAAGTCTCCCCAAATAAATTCAGAACAACACAAGGAAAGCATATGTAGAGCTCTTTGAATCCATTTATTTTGTGTGAGGATTAGTTGTTTACGTAGTTAACAGACTTTCATTTCGTTTCTCGACTTTTCTAGGTGAAAGAAGATTTCGTTGAGAAAAATTTATATTTCATTATTTGACTTTTGACTGTGCTGAGATTCGAAACCGGCCACCCTGCATAGTAGTTCAGCATACTACCAACCAAGACGAGGAAACTAAGTATTAGTTAAATACTCTTTTCAAACAATAGGTATCCATATTTTACATATCTTATAAGACGTAATTCAGAATTTACTCATTGTATTAAATTTTCATGAATTTTATGCAATGTTTTCATTAAACTTTTCCTGTCCCCACAAACTTCAATAGCACAGGGTTCGAGCGGGTATCAGTTTTTCTACTCACTTCATTTCATATTTACCCCACGGACATAATTAAAAGAATATTGATAATAATATTTTTAAAGAAAGATTTCTGTGATTTTCCTGCAACTAATTGAATTAAATTGGAGTTCAATGTCTGCAAGGAAAAGAATGAAACAAAAACTTGAAATAAACTGTTGGAAACATTTAATAAAACAGACACGTATGAACTTTTATGAAAAATGAATCGAAATACAATAAATTTGAATTTAATTCAATTTTTTTTTTTCACACATTCTTCGAAATCAGAGATTTCTACCTTCAATTCAATAACTATTAAACAATAACAGCACGAACAGTGAACAGGCAACTAAATTAGGTGGTATCAATGCACGAAGATCTTTTAAAAAGCTAAAGCATACTAAACGCTTAGATTTTATAGGGTTTTATTTTTATATTTATTTATTTTTATTTATTCTGAACTCATGCCCGTTTTGGTTTTTGTTGTTTCCCCACAGCAGGAAATATGAAAATCAAGATATAATGGCATGAAGATTATAAACTGTGTTTTAATGAAGCGTGTTGCCAGAAACCGCCAACTTCAAGAAGTTAATAAAATGTATACCATAACTTTTATACCACGAGTACTTAAAAAAAGAAGAGCTGAAACTGGAAATACTTGAATGTGTGTGAATAAATTTCAGGATATTTGTGTATGGTAAAAGTTAAGCTCTTAAAAACATTACTTACATTTAACGCATACATAAAGAGATATTTACACACACACACACACATAGACCCTGAAACATTCCAATGTGACATGAAAATCTTGCTGTTGCTGCTGTTGCTGTTGCTGCTGTTACTTTGACTTTTCCTTCTTGACTTTTACTTCGCGAGTCTTTAATGAGTTTTATCTCACTTGTTTGACAGTTGTGGCGCTTAATTTAAATTGACTTTTTTGTATGTGTATGTATGAGTGTGTGAGTGGTTGTGTGCTTCCACTTCATTCTCATTTGCGTTTGTATTTGTTCGTTTGTATCTTCACTTTCCATGCACACTCATACACTCACACATCATTTTGCTTCAACTTTTCTCTCAATCTGCCTAACCGTCAGCCATTGTCAAGCAGCACCAGCAGCAGCCAGAAGTTAGTATGTTGCTAACAGCAGTCGCCCATTCAAAGCAATGTCAGTATTTATTTTTGCCTTGGTTAAATCAAATAGAAAATATGTTTTATTTATAAATATTTCTTGCAGCTGCTCTGCCTCCCATCCTGTCCGTTCATCTGTCCATCTTCCGATTCAAGTTCAAAACTTTATGTCTGTCGTTTGGTCCTCCAGCGTGTCCCTTTTTAGTGATTGTGCTGTTGTTGTTTGGTGTTCATGTGTTTTGCTTGTTTTATTCTAATTTGCCTAAAGGTATGCAATAAAATGTTTGCGGAATATTAATTTTACTTAAAGTTATTTGTCGCCGCCACCGTCCCCGTTCCCTGCCGCAGCGATTGCCAATGCATACCAACACCAACACAACTTTATTATTATTATTATTATTATCGTTGATGTGGCAGGAACAGTAAGCAACAGAAATAGCAGCGGCAACAGCAGCTGAAACCGGCAATGGTAACAACAGCAAATAAATGAAAGCTAACAAGACGACGTTATTTAGTTTAAAAGTTTCTTTATTTCTTTGCTGCTGCTTCTTCTGCTACTACTGCCACCTCCAGATATTTCTTCCTTTTCTTCTTCATGGTCGTCATCCATGTCTGTGTGTGTGTGTGTGTGTGTGTGTGTGTGTTAGTGAAGAATTTTGTTTGTTTGTTTGTTTGCTTGTATGAATGTATATTTTGCAGCTGACATCAGCAGCTGACGTCGGTTTTCATTTTCTTTATGCTAAAAATAAGTAAGAAATGCAAATTTTACTCTATCTCGCTTTGAATTGAATTAACTTTGAAGTATTTAACTTTTCATTTTATGTATGCAGAAACTTTAAAGGTTTGTAGAGTATGTCCATAAATATTTCGTTTAAGGTTTATTTAGGTATTTTTCATTTGACATTTTACTTAATTTTGATAAATTGTTTTACTCATTTTTTATGTGTATGTAGAATTGCTTGTGTATTTTTGTACAAAATTCGTTACGCCTAAAATCTCTTTACGATTTCTTGTTTTTTTTTTCGATCTACTCTCAGTCCAACATTAAACCATTTATCATTTTTAAGTATTTTTATATTTACGAGATGAACCGCAATGAGCTTTGAATCGAAAAATTATTTGGATTTTTAAAGCCGACCTGAACTCAGAATTTAGCTCTGATTTGATCATTAAGGAAACTTCAAACTCTAGAAACAGAAAATAGGACAGAAAATTTCTTAAATAGAATTACTAAAGGAGTAAACAAAAATGAGGAAAAAGTTTAAAAAAAAAATTAATAGAAGATGAGAAAAGAGTTGAAGCAGAATTGAATAGAATAGGGTAAAATTTAAAAATAAAAACTAAAAAAAAAAAAAAAAAATAGTTTGAGTGATTTTGAATGAAATTGCTGAGATTTTTTGAGCATCAGATCGAAGATTAAAGTAGTTGAAAAGAAAACATTTTGGGGAATTTTGAAGAGAAATTGACAAAATAAATTGGGAAATTGGGTTAAAATGTGAAGAAAATGGTAAAGAGAACAAATAAGAATTCGAAAAGCTTTAATAAAACGCTAAGAAAAAGAATAGAATAGGTTGATATTGGAGCTGAACAAGAAGCTGAAGAAATAGTTAAAGGAAAAGTTAAAACAAGCTATTAAGGGGAAAATTGAAGAAAAAGTAGAAAAAAAGATTAAACCGAAAGTTAAAAATTTGAGACGAAAATTGAATATGAAATTGAAGAAAGTTGTTGGCAAAAAAGTTGAAAGAAAAGTTGCAGAAAACTTGAAGGAAATGTAGAAGCTGAATACAGAAAATTCAAAAGTTGAACTGAAAGTTGATCGTAAAATTAAAGAAAGTTGTTGACAAAACAGTTGAAGAGTTGAACATGAAATTGAATAAAGTTATCGACAAAAAACTTGATAAAGTTGTAAAAAATTTAATGCAAAAGTTAAAGAAAAAGCGAAAAAAAACATGAGAAAAGAGTTAAAATATCTGAAACTAAATTTTAATTAAAAAGTTGAAACACAGGTTGAAAACCAAAAATAATAAAAAAGTTGAAGATGAGGTTCGAGACAAATTTTGAAGTGAAAGTCAAGTTCAAAATAAGTTGAAAATAAAGTAGTAGAAAAGAGAAAGAAGAAGAGAATAAAGTTATGTCAAAAATATATCATGAAATTTTGGAAAAAGATTGAAGGTAAAATGACAGGGAAATATGAATTAAAAGTTGAAAAAAGATGGGAAAACATGGAACTGTAGAAAAAATTGAAAGAAAAGATGATGGAAACACATTAAAAATTAATCCAAATGTCAGACATTAAAATGAAAGAAATTTAAAGGAGATGTTAAAGCAAAGGTTAATGGAAAAAGTTGAACTGAAGTTGAAAGTTGAAAGAAAGTTGACCATTAAATTAAAAGAAAATTTGAAGGAAAGTTAAATAAAAGAAGGGGAAAATTTAATCGACAGTTCAACAAAGTTTGAAAAAGAGCTAATTGATAAATTGAAGAGAAACTGTACCGAAAGTGAAACAGTAAATTAACCCTTTAGTTCTCAATTTTATGATTGACCTAATCAAATTATAATAGATAAATATCGATGTAAAATGCACAGACCCCTTCTCAAAAACTTGAAAAGATTAATTGGCGTGGATCCCTCAAAGCAATTGTGGTTGTTTGAACCTGTAAGAAATTTTTTTTTTTTTAAAAAGTTTAAACATTTTATATTAAGTATACCGTTAGTATCGCGAGAAGTATTTTATTTATTTGTATTTATTTTTAACTAAAGCTCTCAAACTCAATATAAATAATTAATTTTTCAGATTTTCGAACATTTTTGACTTTGATTGCTTCCAGCGGCTGTAATATACATCGCAGCTCATAGCCAAATAGTTATTATGGAAGTTTGGGGAGTTCACTAGACGATGTGATGAAGTGTACCTCGAGACTACTGTTCTGGTGGTTATTACACCCTTTTTGGTGATGGCTGCCTAGAGGTGTGCTTGGGAACTATAGGGTTAAAGAAAAAGTTGAAGGTACCATTGGCAAAAGTTGAATTTAAAATTGAACGGAAATTGTAAAGTGTGTTTATATCTAGAAGTATGGTTTTTCAATTTGGCTTTTCCTTTTTTCGGAGTTGGTCTTTTTAACAGCTGCCACTTGATTTATGCTCAGTTTTTGTTTGCCATTTCATAATGAATAGGTTTACTCCTGAACAACGTTTGCAAATCGTGCAAATTTATTACCAAAATAATGGTTCGGTTCTCGCGATGTTCACAAGAAAATTTTGTTCAGCGATGAAGCTCACTTTTGGTTGAATGGGTACGTTAATAAGGAAAATTGTCGCATTTGAAGTGATCATAAACCACAAGCCATTGTTAAGACGCCGTTACATTCTCAAAAAGTCACTGTTTGGTGTGCCCTATGGGCAGAGGGAATCATTGGTCCATATTTCTTCAAAGATGAAGCCGGTCATAATGTTACAGTCAATGGGGAACGCTTTAGAGCCATGATTAATGACAATGACTTTTTCGTGCCTGAATTGGAGGATGTTGATGTGGACGACTTTTGGTTCCAACAAGACGGCGCTACATGCTATACAGCCAACGAAACAATCAATTTATTGAAGGAAAGCGCATTATCTCACGTCGTGGGCCTGTGGCGTGGCCTCCAAGTCGTGCGATTTAACACCGCTAGACTATTTTTTGTTTTTTGTGGGGTTAAGCCCGACACAATTGACGCCTTGGAAGAGAATATTCGGTGCGTTATAATTCCAAATGGAATTATGTACACAAATAGAAATAACCCAGCAGGAAAATAATTTCCTTTTTACGTGCGTATTGACGAGGACTTTCAAGTTTATACAAACATTTCTCAATGGGCAACTTGTGCAACAGTAATAAAGCGACAGACAGACAAACGGAAAAAGAAACTATTTGTAATCACGTACAATAAACCAAGCAATGCATTGAGAAAATATAAAATTTTCGTTTGTACTATCTGTGAAACTCAATTGACCAAAGAATTGTCGGGGTTAATTAACTGAGAATTACTGTATGCTACTGTATATGCTACATATACGAGGGTAGATTAATAAGTACCCGTGTGTGAAGACAGGTGGTGTAGCTGAGGGAAGTTGTGATTACCGTCGTCTACTGCCATCTGTCGCACGACACCAAACTAAATTTCAAAATGATTCATAGGTTAGTTTTTATTTGGCAGCCATTAGTATTACACGTGTTTCGTGTTTCTCAAGAAAATGGAAAAAGAATTTGTTTTTTATTTTTGGATGGAAAAACATGCGAAGAAATAAAAGCAAAATTGGATGTTGTCTATAGGGACCCTTCACCATCTATGACAACCATACGATATTGGTTCAACGAATTTAAACGGGGTGGTACATATGTTTTTGATGAGGAGCGCCCAGGCCGACTGGCAGACGTGGTTACCGAGGAAATCGTTGAAAAGGTTCGCGACATGATTCTCGCTGATCGCCGAACGAAAGTGCGCGAAGTAGCAGACGCCGTAGGAGTGTCGTACGGAATGGTAATTAATATTTTACAGGATAGGTTAAGCATGGTAAAGCATTGCTTACGGTGGACAACAAGCGGATACGGCTGTCAATGTCGAAGCAGTGTTTAGAACTCTTTAAGCGAAATTAGCGGGAGTTTTTGCGTCGAGTCGTCACCGTTGATGGATCCATTATTATACGCCAGACCAAGCGACAGTCAAACAATGGATTTTTCGGGGTGAATCCGCTCCGAAGAAGGCAAAGACGGTCCCATCGGCCGGAAAGGCCATCTCCACGATTTTTTGGGATTCCAAGGGAATAATCCTCATGGTCTTTTAGCAGAAAGGAAGAACGATCACGGGGCAGTACTACAGTGAATTATTGGACCGATTCGATACAAGAAGAGTTTGACAAATCGGTGTTAAATGGCAGTAACTTTGGGAAAAGTGTATTGTGCTAAAAGGAGATTACGTAGAAAAATAGAAAAAAAAATTTGTGAAAAACTTGCCTCTTCATTCCTAACACGGGCACTTATTGATCTACCCTCGTATATAGCATATGTATACAGCTAAAATATTTCAATTGAAAACTGTTGCTAAAACAAACACACAAACCAAAATAACAACTAAAAGTGAATGGAAATCGAAAGTAGTAAAATTTTATGGCTTCTCCATTCGACTTTATGCACACATGCAACATACATTTTCAGTTTTACCATAAGTAACTTTTTCAGTTTTACCATAAGTAACTTGGTGTCTTCTTCTTCTTCTATTACTATTAGTGCCTTACTGATTTACGTTTAAATGTAAGTAGTTACCAAAAAGATACAACAACTGAAAATAGAAAATTTCACTCCGCTCTCCCATCCAAAATAAAAGTTAAGTACGTTCTAGTTCCATAGTTTGTCTTGTCCTTAGTGCTGCATGCAATTTTCTTTTTATTGCCCCAAAAAAAAGTTTAGAAAATTCAATTTATCAATTTTATCAACACAGTCACCGGTTGCAATTGTGTGACTCCAACTAAATGAAATGAATGAATGAAAGAATGAATACATAAATGAATGTATGAATAAATATCTACCTGCCTGCACAGCCAACACCCTTGCACCCCTACACGAATTTTGTTTCGAAGTCTGCTGCCGTTTTACCTTTACTTAAGCAGACATACACGAACATGGGTAAGCTTGCAACTAAGCTAGGCACTATTTCGTTTTATTGTTTACTTACATTTTTTTGTATGTACTTATGTAAGTGTGTGTGTGTTTGCGCTTGTTTGAGTATGTGTGTATTTGTAATTGATTTTTGACATTCATTTGCTTGGCAATATTCTTGTTATTGTTTTTTTTACTTAAATTGTTTTGTTTGTATGCTTTTAACAACGCCCCTCCACAACCCTCACGTTGGGTGGGTTATCAGGATATCACATTTGAAAAGGAGGTAGACGAAATCGTGGTTGTGGCTGATGTTGTTGTTGTGTTGTATTAAATTTTATAGCATTTTCGTTAAATGTTGCTGAAAATAACTTTACCGTGCATTTTCTCTTCTTCTTTATCATATTTTGTTTCGTAGTCTTTTACATGTGTGTGTGTATGTGTGTGTGTCTTTTTTCATAGTATTAAATTGTCAAATGAAACACTTTAAAAAACGTTGCTATTTTAATGTTAAAAATTTCATTCGCCAACGCTGCCGCCGCCTTTCACGTAAAATTTCCTGTCGCATGTGTGCGGCTTTATTTCCGGTATTTATGGCAATAAGTATATCATCAATGGCGGCGGCGGCGACGGGAGCGACGCCAGCCAGTTTCTGATGTGTGGCATTCGCTCGAATATCGAAATTGTTTTCAAAGTTAAATGGAGTGCATAATTTATATTTCATTTTACTGTTTTACTCTATTTTCTTTTCTTTTTTTTACGTATGCCATAATTTGCTATGGTGATATGCCTGCCTGCATACAGTCACACATATTTACGATAACCATATGTATCAAGTATAAGAATACTTTGTGATAAACTTTCCCGCATTACTGAGAATATGAGTCGAATCGAAGAGAGGAGTTGCATTACTGTCGTATAACTATACGAATAAAGATCATTCACTTTAAAGGGAATCTTTAATCGGTGTAGAGCTTTTAAAACTCAGAAGTGCAAAACTAAAATCACCTAAAGATTAAGGAGTGAGATCGAAAAAATCGGATAACTTTAAATTGTCCTAGCATTGAAATACCTTATGCTAATAAAAAAATGTAAACAGTTTTGAAAAGAAAATTTTATTTCTGATAAATGGTCAATAAAACTAATTTGTTTGTTGTATTTTTACAGAATTCGGACTGCTTTTCCGGTCTGCCTGCCATTAGCACCTTTACTGTCATTTCTGAGACTCTCTTGGCGGCAGAATTCCACTTATTTCTAAAATCTTCCATGGATTTAGCTTCTTTGTTTGTAGCTTTTAATGTTCCCAATATCCCGCGATTGGCCGAAGTTCTGGGCAATTTGGTGGGTTGGCGATTTTTGGTACCAATTTGATGTTTTGGTCTTCGAACCATTTAAGGGTTACTTTACTGTAATGGTAGGAGGCTAGATCAGGCCAAAAGAAAGTAGATACATTGTGATTTCTAACGAAGGGTAGCAATCTCTTTAGGAGGCACTCCTTCACATAAATTTTTGGCGTTAACAGTGCCACTTGCTACGAAACTTTTACTCCTTAGCCCACAACTACAAATCGCTTGCCATAACAGAAACTTCTTCGGGAACTTGGACTTTTGTTTTGTCCTAAATCTTTCCTCAACTCCTCCTCGTTCCTTTGCGGTGTAAAACTCTTGACCAGGCAATTGAGAAAACTTAGACAACGCGTATGTTTCATCGTCCATAACACAGCTATCGAATTTTTGGAAAAAATCTGTCTTCAACTTTTTTAGCTCGGCTCTGGGTTACCAAGTTCTTAGTAGCGTTCCTGTCGGGTATTGACTGCATTTTGTATGTTTTAAGGCCCGCATCTTTTTTAATTTTACAAACTAAAAACTCACTGCAACTTGAATTTTCCGCCAATTTACGATTAGACACCGCTGGATTCTTCTCTAAGAGAGCAACGACTTTCTTCACCTTTTGTGGAGACACGAAACCGCATTTCCTTCCAGAACCATATTTTCTAGCAACTGTTAAGTCTGTATTAAATTTTTTAAGAATCATCGAGAAAGTGTTTTGTGCAACTTTCGCCTTATTTGCAATGGTTGTCTGGCTCCACTGCGGATTTTCTCGAAATAATTCAAAAACTAAATCGTGTCTTTCCACTTCCGATGTCATGACTCAACTGAAAGTTCACAAGTCAAAAAACATGTGATTGCATTTCGTCAGAATTTTACCAACGCAGCTCCTATTGTTTGAATCAAAGCAGTGGTCTTTCAAAGATATCCAATTTTTTCGATCTCACTCCTTGCTATTAACTTCAACCGAATGAAAAGAGTATGAGAAATACTTTGAACGGGAATTTGTTTACAGTTGATCCGGAACTTCAAGAAGAAATCGACGAAAAAGTATAAAAAATACCCAGACCAAGACTAAGACGAAGACGAAGAGTAAGATCAAGACTAAGACCAGGACCAAGACCAAGTCCAAAACAAAGACAAAAACACAGACCAATACCAAGAACAAAAAAACCAATACAAAGACCAAAAGCAGGTGCAAAAGCAGGTGCAAGACCACAACCAACACCAAGAGCTAGTCCAAGACCAGGACCACGACCAAGACCAAGCCCAAAACCAAGACCAAGACCAAGACCAAGACCAAGACCAAGACCAAGACTAAGACTAAGACTAAGACTAAGACTAAGACTAAGACTAAGACTAAGACTAAGACTAAGACTAAGACTAAGACTAAGACTAAGACTAAGACTAAGACTAAGACTAAGACTAAGACTAAGACTAAGACTAAGACTAAGACTAAGACTAAGACTAAGACTAAGACTAAGACTAAGACTAAGACTAAGACTAAGACTAAGACTAAGACTAAGACTAAGACTAAGACTAAGACTAAGACTAAGACTAAGACTAAGACTAAGACTAAGACTAAGACTAAGACTAAGACTAAGACTAAGACTAAGACTAAGACTAAGACTAAGACTAAGACTAAGACCAAGACCAAGACCAAGACCAAGACCAAGACCAAGACCAAGACCAAGACCAAGACCAAGACCAAGACCAAGACCAAGACCAAGACCAAGACCAAGACCAAGACCAAGACCAAGACCAAGACCAAGACCAAGACCAAGACCAAGACCAAGACCAAGACCAAGACCAAGACCAAGACCAAGACCAAGACCAAGACCAAGACCAAGACCAAGACCAAGACCAAGACCAAGACCAAGACCAAGACCAAGACCAAGACCAAGACCAAGACCAAGACCAAGACCAAGACCAAGACCAAAACCAAAACCAAAACCAAAACCAAAACCAAAACCAAAACCAAAACCAAAACCAAAACCAAAACCAAAACCAAAACCAAAACCAAAACCAAAACCAGAACCAGAACCAGAACCAGAACCAAAACCAAAACCAAAACCAAAACCAAAACCAAAACCAAAACCAAAACCAAACCCAAAACCAAGACCAATACCAAGGCTAAGACCAAGACCAAGACCAAGACCAAGACTAAGACTAAGACTAAGACTAAGACTAAGACTAAGACTAAGACTAAGACTAAGACTAAGACTAAGACTAAGACTAAGACTAAGACTAAGACTAAGACTAAGACTAAGACTAAGACTAAGACTAAGACTAAGACTAAGACTAAGACTAAGACTAAGACTAAGACTAAGACTAAGACTAAGACTAAGACTAAGACTAAGACTAAGACCAAGACTAAGACTAAGACTAAGACTAAGACTAAGACTAAGACTAAGACTAAGACTAAGACTAAGACTAAGACTAAGACTAAGACTAAGACTAAGACTAAGACTAAGACTAAGACTAAGACTAAGACTAAGACTAAGACTAAGACTAAGACTAAGACTAAGACTAAGACTAAGACTAAGACTAAGACTAAGACTAAGACTAAGACTAAGACTAAGACTAAGACTAAGACTAAGACTAAGACTAAGACTAAGACTAAGACTAAGACTAAGACTAAGACTAAGACTAAGACTAAGACTAAGACTAAGACTAAGACTAAGACTAAGACTAAGACTAAGACTAAGACTAAGACTAAGACTAAGACTAAGACTAAGACTAAGACTAAGACTAAGACTAAGACTAAGACTAAGACTAAGACTAAGACTAAGACTAAGACTAAGACTAAGACTAAGACTAAGACTAAGACTAAGACTAAGACTAAGACTAAGACTAAGACTAAGACTAAGACTAAGACTAAGACTAAGACTAAGACTAAGACTAAGACTAAGACTAAGACTAAGACTAAGACTAAGACTAAGACTAAGACTAAGACTAAGACTAAGACTAAGACTAAGACTAAGACCAAGACTAAGACTAAGACTAAGACTAAGACTAAGACTAAGACTAAGACTAAGACTAAGGCTAAGACTAAGACTAAGACTAAGACTAAGACTAAGACTAAGACTAAGACTAAGACTAAGACTAAGACTAAGACTAAGACTAAGACTAAGACTAAGACTAAGACTAAGACTAAGACTAAGACTAAGACTAAGACTAAGACTAAGACTAAGACTAAGACTAAGACTAAGACTAAGACTAAGACTAAGACTAAGACTAAGACTAAGACTAAGACTAAGACTAAGACTAAGACTAAGACTAAGACTAAGACCAAAACCAAGACCAAGACCAAGACCAAGACCAAGACCAAGACCAAGACCAAGACCAAGACCAAGACCAAGACCAAGACCAAGACCAAGACCAAGACCAAGACCAAGACCAAGACCAAGACCAAGACCAAGACCAAGACCAAGACCAAGACCAAGACCAAGACCAAGACCAAGACCAAGACCAAGACCAAGACCAAGACCAAGACCAAGACCAAGACCAAGACCAAGACCAAGACCAAGACCAAGACCAAGACCAAGACCAAGACCAAGACCAAGACCAAGACCAAGACCAAGACCAAGACCAAGACCAAGACCAAGACCAAGACCAAGACCAAGACCAAGACCAAGACCAAGACCAAGACCAAGACCAAGACCAAGACCAAGACCAAGACCAAGACCAAGACCAAGACCAAGACCAAGACCAAGACCAAGACCAAGACCAAGACCAAGACCAAGACCAAGACCAAGACCAAGACTAAGACTAAGACTAAGACTAAGACCAAGACCAAGACCAAACCCAAAACCAAGACCAAAATACCAAGTCCATTCACCAAGACCAAACACCAGATGGCCTGACTCACATATCGAAGGTGAAGTAAACTCAAAACACTTCATCTTATTGCAATTAATAAATAGAAAAGTTTTATTATATTGGGGGTCCGGTGTTTTAGATGTTGGTACCCACAAATCTGGCAACACTAGTCCGATTATGTCAAGCGAACACATGTTTGAAAAGTCGGATTTCAGGCTCCGAGAAGACAGTTGTGTAATTCGTCGCTGGTGTAATAAGTTACATTGATTTGAAAATGAGTAAAATAACTGAAGAAATACGCTATGTGATGCTTTATTACTTACTATAGAAAAGATAAAACCTCTGCAAAAACATGCTGAAAATTTGTGGTGCGATTTACGGTGAGGATGCTGTGAGTGAACGCCGGACCCAGGAGTGGTTTGCTCGATTGCGTGTTCCGGAAATTTCGATAACAAAAATGCACCTCGCTCTGGTCGTCCAGTCACTGAAAAAGCCGTTTTAATTTTGCAACTTGTGGAGCAAGATCGACACGCATACTGTCAGGAGATAGCGGAGTCAACCACTTGACAGGTTTGTGGGTTTGTAACCACGGATACTTTCTATATTAATCAATATATAGCACAGGCTGATGAGACAATAGTTTCTGTGAACATGGTGGTAAATCTCTGTGTTTAAATAATCAATATAAGTTATTCATATTCTTCAAATATTTTCACTGAATGATATTATTGACATACAGACATACCAACCCGTACTACATACTTATATTAATTTTTTTCTCTTATTACTACTCAACACATAACGGTCTGTATTAGTTTCGGAATGACGTTTGAAGTTCTTCGAAGTCAATGAAATATCTATTTTTAGTTTTACACATGCAAAATCTTTGCCTACTTCATTCTTCACATGCAAATGAAATAAAAAGAGTGTGCTGAGGAAATTTCAATACTACTTACATACATACTTTTTTTTATAGGATTTTGGCTTGCCCCTGCCCCCTGCTCCACTTCCTTCTGGCTCTGAATATCAACGCGAAAGAATTTAAATTGCTTGGAAACCTAAACAAATTGTTTATTGTTACAATAAAAGCAACAACAAGCAATTGAACGTAAATTTAAATATTTTTTATTTTTGTTTTATTTTATTTTTATACATACATTTTTCTTATTTTTCATTTCATTCATTTACTTTCTTTCATTTGATGTTCATATGCTCGTTCGTTTTTTCCTTCCATTATTTCACTTTAACAGTTGCAGCAATAAAAATCAAGAATATTTGCAATGAATTTTGTCAACTGTTAAATGGAAAAATCGAAAACGATTAAACTACATTTTTTATACTACTTATATCAATAGCAGCAACAACAACAGCAACAGCAACAGCCGCACAAAAATAAAAGGATATTTCCTTCAATTTTGCCTTTTGAACGAAAATCGAACACTTCGAACGACGTACGATATTTGCTATACTGCATTGAATAACGAGCAACAAAATTGAAAATGCGAAGAGCAAAAAAAAACTCGACAACAGCAAATAGGAAATTGAATTTCGTGAAATGAAACCACGAAAGAATCGTATAAAAATAAGTAAAATAAAATAGTAGCAGCATAGGAAACAAATAAAAGAAGATAATCCTTGAGGAAATTTTTGCGCTCATAAAAATACAAACTCGATTCTCGATACTCGATGACTTCGACTTGACTTCGTCTTTGGCTTGCTAGCAAGAAAGTAACCAACAGTACGATATCACACATTCTCATGTGAAAAATAAAGTAAGAATCGAATTGAAATGAAAAACACAAAAATTCGCTTTGATGGAGGCGCACGAAAGCACTGCAATAAAAATGGAAATCGAAAACAATAAAAAACCTTCCAAAAAAATAAAAATGGAAGAAATTTGAAAACTTGTTCGTTATATTCAGTGGCTGAGCCATTTTCTTGCATGAGCGTTTGTAGCGGCAGCGTCAGTTGTAGGGGAACAGTCAGGCTGGCAGCTGGCAGGCAGAAGGCTCGCAGTCAGTCGGCACACAGTCAGCCAGCCAAGTTTATTACGCTGAGTTTCCGCATCCGGTATGAGAAATCAAATATGGAAGGTGGGGGAGTGTGATCGCTGTTTGTCGTTGGGGTAGTGTCGATGCAGCAGTTTAGCGGCTCCTCGTGCTACTTTCGTGCTACTTTCGAATGTGTTGACGGCGACGATGACGACAAACATCGAGTGAAAACGGCTATATCGATGCAAAAAGTTGCATATGCGCTCGTGCTCGGCTCTTCCATGCCTTTACTCCCTTGTCAAGCTCTCGAAATGGCATGCAATGCTAGCTAGGCAGCCACGTGGAAGCGTACATATTTATACGCGTACGTGTTGAAATTGTTGGTGGTTGGTGGTACTTGCTAGTTGCTGCTAGTTGTTTGCTGCTGTTGTTGTTGTCGTTGTTGTCGTTGTTGTTGCTGCTTGGTGAATTTTACGTTTGAGTGGTTGCCAGACCGCAACAAATTTAACTTTGGAATTTCTTTTCAACAAAAAATAAATTAAACGTACCCCCACGTACATACAACAACAACAGTCACACACTGGCACTTTTTATTTATTTCAAGACCCAGTGAAAAGTTTTATTCTGTTATATATAATGTGGAAAAATTTTATTACTTGATTGTCCTGAGCACCTTATAAACTTTCTACTTATTATTCAATTCCGCACCTACTTACTTTATTATTTTCTAGTTGAATTATAGAATTTGCTGCAATTATTGAATACGAATTTAAAGTCTCTAAGATCTCCTGGCTTAATTTCGTTCATAGATTTTAATCCATTTAAACAACTCAGTGACATCTGAATAATTTTATCCCACTACAAAATTTCATACACTTCAAAATTCCACATTGATGATTTCTTCTTCAATATAAAGAGTCAGGCACACAAAAAATATGAGCACTTGAACTAATTGACCTTTTTTTTTTTTTTGATAACAAATTTTAAGCCTGCTCTAGTCCCTATCATGTTCTTCGGACAGCATAAAAGACTTTGGGTATAGGGAAGTGTATTGATAGTCACTGCAATCTTTAAAATTTATCTAAGCCATTAGAGGATTCAAAGGCTTTTGAACAGGGGTAGAGATGGTGGAAAAGAGAGAAAGTTAGCTCTCTTCATTCTTTCAAAGAGTGTGTCAACTCAGGAGCATAGATTATATGGGCTCAGATAATGTTGCGGGATGGCAGGGTTTATTTCAAAAGGTAGCCCGAAGTTCTAACAAGAAGTACTAATTTGTTTTTGAGGTCTACAATAAGAACATAGATTTTTCTCTAAAGAATTAGTTGCGGCAAGCCTTTTCCTCTTCTTTCTGTCTCTGACTGCACTTGACTGCCACCCATTGCCTTTTATTTTAAATTTCTTAAACTGCCTTTATTGAATTCTCTTTATAGCCTCTGACATTTTGCAACTGCATTTGATTACCTCCTACAGCTTTTGATTGCCTTGCCTCGAATTTCTTTTGACTATATATTTTTCTTCTAATCTCCACAGATTGTTTGTTTTTTTTTTGCAACTGATAAAATTGACTCTGAGTCCGCTTCAAACTTTTGCTTGCCTCTTATTGTCACTTACCGACTTTTAATGGTTTTAGACAGATTGTTCGGGGTTCTGATTGCTTGTCCTTGGGACTGCATGATTTTGCTCTAACTGCTTTCTATTGCCTCTGCTATCTTTTGACTTCCGATAATAGCAAGTGATTGCCTCTTACAATCCATAGCAGCCTCTGGTAACTTGTGAATATTTTTGGTAGTCTGAACCTCAAAGAAAGTTTAAGTTGTATGAAATTCGTAGTAAATTACGTGACGAGTTGTTCGTTCACGGGTGAGATGATTACTTAGGCCACTGATTTTCTGTGAATGGCAATGTTAGTCGGCGGTTGCTTCTATTAGACTGTAATTGCTTTGATTAGTTACTTTTAACTAACACGTATTCATTTACAATGCTTAAGATCGTATTTACATAATTGCTCTTTATACCCTCATTCTGCACATTGTTGCCACTGCGTGCGAATCATATTTATAGTCTCTGGATGTCTCGTGGGACTGCTACGCAGACTGTTCGGGGTTCGAATCTCGGCACAGGCAAAATCAAAAATAAGAATAAATAATTTTTCTACACGGCATCACCTTTTGGCAGGCAATGGCAAACCTACAAGAGTAAAAAATTGACTATGAAAAGTTTTTCACTTCGCCTTTCGGATTCGGCATTAAACTGTAGGTCCCTTCCATTCATGTACAAATATAACAAGCACAACATGATTGGATGCGAAAAGCTCATCGTAGCCTAGGTCATGCATGGGCTGTTGTGCCATTAAAAGTAAAGTAAGTAAGTAAGATTGTCTCGTATTGACTCTGACTGCTTCCAGTGATTAACAAAAATTAATTCTGACTGCCCAAAACTGCGTTAAATCATTTTTGAAACTGTCTATCATTGCTTCTTTGCGCCTCATATAGTTTTTTTTATATCATATGAATGCTGCCGTAAATAATCCATAAATTCATGATAGGCAATAGGGCGAAACGTCTGATAGCCTCTGACTCTACTTCTTACAGTTCCTTGTGGCAACTCACTACTTCTTATTACTGTTGATAACCCAAAAACTTTGACTTGACTTCATGTGATTTTCAAGCTTGCTTTGACTACAATCAAGAATGACGTGATTTATGTATGACTGGGTTAAAATTAGACGCACATTGCCAATACGTAAAATTTTTTGAGCGAGCGATTATTTTTGTTGCATACTTTTGTGCTGCACGCTTTATTGTTGACGTTTATAAGTAGGCGGGTGGCTTCTTGCTGATGGCGCTGACGACAACAGTGGACGCTACCGGCGGCGATTTCCGGGCGCTCATTTTTCCTTCTGTTGTTACATATTTTATGTGCACATGAAATACGCGGCACTTCGTCTGAGACGGAAGGCTTAAAAATTTGTTAGTGTGTGTGTATGCCGGTGAGTGCGATGAAATAATCACACAAGGGAAATTTGCAAAATTTTAGAACGAAACGACAGCAACATTTTCTATAAATAAAGAATGATATGCTTCTAAAACGTACGTACTTATGTGGTAATAAAAATATAAATAAAAAATCATTAAGAACTAAATGAATTCAATTTCATTTCAAAGAAGACAAACATTCAACATTTTAATCTGTAAATTTGCAAACTCAACAAAATTATCTACTACCACATTTTCATACAATTTTCTATTAAGCATATGAAAAGTCAACAATTTTCTACCACTCCCAACCATGACAGCCATGATGACACACTCCCCTCCACCGAGAATCAATGGCATCAATGTCTCGGCATATTTACGGAAATGACAGCTGATGAAGCCATTTATTTCAATGGATATTATTGCTATTGAAGAAGTAGAAAGAAGAAGGAAGAGTGTTAAGAAAAGCTTAAGAATCTAAACTAATCGCGGAAATTTGAAACGAATGCAAACAAACGAATATAAGAGTAAAAAAAAACACACAAAAAGGAAAGAAAAAACGAAGAAATCGTTACGTAAATATTGCCATGATGGAATTTTTCAATTTATTTTCATGTGCGTTTTTATGAAGTACACTTGCTCTCGTTCGTTTTTGCGCTATATGGCAAGTATGTAAGTAAGTAAGTATCAGTATCTTGAAGGAAGGAAAACTACAACATATAGCAAAGAAGAAATGACAGTAAATCGTTGAAATAGTGATAGGTTGTAGGTTTTCGGTAGGTAGGTAGAAGAAAAATCAAAGAACCCCCAGCCATAAACAATTTCTCACAAGAGTAATTCACAATGTGTTGGAAATCATGATGATGACAAAGTCAAGAACGCACTACAAGCACAACGTCATTGATGAAGATGGAATTCCATCATTTTACTGAAGCATACATTTAGGCGAATGTTTATGGAAAGGGAAAAGAGTGACGAAAGCATACATATATGAAAAGGGGAAAATGAACGATTGAATAGTGAAAACCAGCAGCATGAGAGATAAAAATTACATGCATATCCAATTTCAAATTTGAGCGGGCGTTTTTTTTTTCTATTTGGATTAACTAAAAACGATTTTATGCTTCTACTTCTGAGTCAGGTTGTGTGTTTGAGGAAAATTTTCACTGATTTTGCCAATTTGCGACGCATTTTTATTCAATATACCGTAACCTTTTTTCTTCGCCGCCCAAAAAAGAAAAACATTTGCAAAAACATAGCAAATTATTGACAATATAACTGACAGTCAATAAAAGCAACGGCAAAAAAAAAATGTTATCTTATGTCCTTTGTACCTTAGGAATATTTGCTGGCTTGGGTTTTTCATTATTGTAGCTATAATCTTCGGGGACCGCATCAGTTCAACGTTTCATGTAAATTGTAATTTTGGGGCAAGAAGTTCAAAAGAGCGCATAAAAAGCGATAAAAGAAAATTGAAAAAAAAATTTAATATTCCAGTTTTTGTTGTACCTATTTTGGATGCTGTTATCGGTGTTTTATTTTCTTTTCTTTTTTGTTTTGCCTTCTATATTTTTGCTGAAATTTGAGAAGCTGCTATTTTTTGTGATTGCTAAATTGTATGTACAATATGTGTGCACGTACTTTAGAAATTGTCTTTGTTATTTTTTACAGCATATTTCTAGGCAGCAGCCCATTGAAATTGAAGCTGCGTAATTTCGATTTTTTAATCGATTTTTGTATACCTGAAATTTGCTTAATATTTCCATTATTATACTTATGTACCTTGAGCTGTCACATTTTCAAACTGAATTTTATAATTTGGATTTGATTGAAATCGACTAATTTGAAGATTTATGCCATTTTTGACTTGAATAAGCATTAACTGATTTGAATAAGTTTATTGTTTGGATTTTGAATGATTGGGATAGAAAATAATTGAAATGATTAAATATTAAACGATTTGATTCAATATTAATTGATATTATTAAGGATTAACTTGTTTGATTGCGAAATTTACTTGATAAAAATTTAATTGATTAGGAATATATATGATTGCAAAAACATATTATTAATTATTTAAAGATGAATTTTCTTGTTGGTTAGGAAAATGGCTATGATTTAGGTATAAGTAATTTGATTAAAGATAAAATGATTTGATCAAGGATTCACTGATTTTTTTTTAAGAATTAGTTGATTTAATTAATTTACTATTTGATTCTGGAATAATTGATTTGATTAAGAATAAATAGAATTAATTAGAGATTAATTGATTTTATTATGAATTCATTGATTAGCGATTATAGATTAAATGATATATTTATTTCTAGTATTTACTTGGTATGACCAAGAATTCATTGATATGAGTAAAGTTGAATTGATTTGATTAATAAGTTATTCATTTGGTTAAGGATAAAAAGTGTTACTACGTGCTCAGTAGGCAATTCAGAAGTAGAGCCCCCTCTCGACCGACGAAAATAACGCTCTATAAGTCCCTCATCCTTGCCGTCCTAATGTATGGCGCAGAGACGTGGACATTGACCATCAATGATGAGAGGCTGTTGGCTGTTAGGAGCGTTCGAGAGAAAGATACTCCGTAAGATCTACGGTCCATTATGCGAGGACGACGTGTAACGAATAAGATGGAGCTATACGCCGACACTGACATAGTCAAGCGTATAAAACTCCAGCGGCTTCTCTGGCTGGGTGTTTTATTCGAACCACGGTGGAGGAACACGCAGAAGGGGACGTCTTAATCTCCGTTGGAAAGACCAGGTGCAGGGCAACCTGACTGCACTTGGCCTTATCAACTGGCGCCAGCGCATGCATAGCAGAGGCGACTGGCGAAGCTTTGTAGAGGCCAGTTAATTAAGTAAGTAAGGATAAAAATATTTTTTTTTATTATGACTAAATAATAATTTAATTGACTTGATATACTACTGTGGGCAAAAGTTAGTAAGACTTTGTTCATAATTTCAAATTTTTTTATTCATTCTTCCAAATCTATTTCGTCCTCTTCAAAGTAGTCCCCCCCGGCCCCAATACACTTGTGCCAACGTTTTTTCCAATTCTAGAAACAGTGGTTAAAGTCAATTTCCGGAATAGCCTTCAATGCGCTTAGCGATTCATGTTTAATGTCTACAATTGACTCAAAACGGTGTCCACGAAGCGGTTTTTTGAGTTTAGAAAATAGCCAAAAGTCACACGGTGCTAAGTCAGGCGAATAGGGTGGTAGGGTGGTTGCGGAACGATATCAGTCGAATTTTTGGCAAAATGGTCTCGTAAAACCAATGCAGTGATTTTGGAACCAATCGTGCATTCACTCTTCTTAGGCCCAAATGATCTTTTAAAATGGTTTTCACTAATCCTTCCGATATTCCAACGATGCCAGTAAGATCTCTGGCATCTGACTGTTAATCGTCGATTCTCGAGCACCAATTCCTTGATTTTATTGACGTGTTGATCATCAGTTGACGCGTCGTCAACGCGTTCTCGATCATCTTTGAACAATTTGTACCAATCAAAAACACTTGCTCGCGACATACAATTATCACCGAAGGCCTTTTGCAACATTCTGAACGTTTCGGCACCAGAAATTTGATTCCGCACACAAAATTTAATGGAACTTCTTTGTTGAATAATTTCACTCATTGTGAAAATCGCCGAATGCACTTTTTGTACTTTTGTACTTCAGAAAGACAAGCGTATACTAAACACTAATGATTATTTTGATGTGACATTTGGCACAGATGTCACCGACAGTCATACCAACCTTAAAAAAATAATATTTTGATGAATGGGTTTCCGCGCGAAATTTTTAATTAAAAAGTCTTACTACTTTTTGCCCACAGTAGTAAGATAAATGAGTTGATTAAAGATTAACATTGAGTGATTAAATTTAGGACTATTTGGCGATATTTAGAATTAATTTATTCTTAACAAGAGTTAATGGATTTAACTGACTAACTATTTGATTGGGGAATAAATTATTTGATTAAAGACAAACAGATTTTAAGTATTAAAGGTTAATTGATTTGGAGAAGTGTAAACAAATTTAATTGAGAGTTAGCTGATTTTAATCAATTTTAATTGATTTTATTGAGGAAAGTTGATAAAACTTATGATTAATTTCATTGAAGCTTAATAGATTTGACAAAGTTTTAATGGATTTGATTATGGGCTTGTTGATTTAATCAAGATAAATGAAAATTAATAGATTTGGTAAAGCACCTATTGATTGTATACAAGTCAGTTTACTTAACTATTTAAAAAATGTATTTATCTAATTGAGGCTTAAATGATTTGATTAAGAATTAAGTTTTTTAACTAAGTATTGACTAATTGCGTTAAAGACCTATCAATTTGGAAAGCATAGCTCTTCTTCTTTTCTTTTAATGGCACAACAGCCCATGGAGGGCCTAGGTCAAGCTTTTCCCATCCACTCATGTTTTGTGTGTTATATTTGCACATGAATGGAAGCGAACTACAGTTTTATGCCGAATCCGAACGGCGAAATGAAAAACTTTTCAAAGGCAATTTTTACTCTTGTAGAAGTTGCTGTTGCCTTGTAGAAAATGTTTATTTTCTACGTTTTGATTTTACCTGTGCCGAGGTTTGAACCCCGGACACTCTGCGTAGCAGGCCAACATACTACCAAGTACGCCATAGCGCATGATAGTTGCTTTGATTAAATATTAGGTGATTTGATTATTCTTTAAGTTAATTAACGACTATTTCATATAACTTACAATTTTTCTGGTATAATCTGTATGGAAACCAAGTGTATGCAAGTAATTCAAATTCTTATTGACTTTTATTTTTCCCTCGTTTTCTAATTACGGAATTGAATCTCACATGAAGACCTATAGCTTCTCTTTGATGTAGTTAAACATCCTCTAAAGCATTTATAGCTGTATTTACTTGCAGTTACTTTAAACTAAAACTAGAATTAAGTTAATCTAATTGAAATTGAAAATTGAAGTACTCAAGTGTTTTAAAGCATACCTGGCACAAGGTAATGAAAATCAAAGTATACTTTTAAGCTGCATTACCATTATAAAATTAGACATGCTCAATTTACTTTTGAACATTTTCTGCCCTCCCTCCCAAGCACATTTGTAAAATGCAAGTAAAGCTAAAACGAAATGCGACATAAGTAAAAGGAAAACTAAATAAAAAATAAAAATAATTCAAGCGAAGGTGTAAAACAAATTGGAAAAAATAAACAAAAAATCAATGACGACACTTGCAAGAGGGAAAAATAAAAAAAGAAAAAACAAATAATGGAAACGATTACTTTCTTAAGCATTTTATGATTTCACTTAGTGCAGGTAGATACTAGTGCATACGAGTATATACGATATGTGAATGAAAGTAAGAAGCACCTGTGCTACTTAGCTTCATTTGCACACATGCACACACACACGCACATATACTAGTATTTATAGCATATACGAGTATGTACATAAAAGTTTTCTACCGAAATGCATTGTCAGCTTTTACAGCGCTTAACAAGCTGTGCAAGTTGCAAGTTACAAGCAAAGCAGTTGCTCCCTCCTAACTATAACACACACGCATACACACACACAACCATGTACACCTACCTACACGGCTCACGCATACACCCATGAACACTTGAAAATGGTCATTTGAAACGGACAATTGACTTAAGTGTTCTGAGTAAGAAAAGAAATAGTAGAAGAAAAACGACTTTGCGTTTGTTTTGCAATCTTTTTTCAGCCGTTGAAAAGCAAAAGTATAAAATAGTAAGGGAACAAGGAAAACGAAAGAGAAGGAAACCCAGAAGAAAAAGACAGGAACAAAATTATGTATGTATTTATTTTTATTGGCCATGTCTTGTCTACAGGTGCATATTATATGTATTTGTTACGATTATTTTGCAGCAATCGTTTAGGAAAATGTTTTACAAAATGCATCGAAAGCGCCAGCAATGAATCGATATGGAAGATTGCGAAGTGGCGACTGAGGGCAAGAAATGACGGGCAATTGTTAGCAGGAGAGTATCGTATTTATGGGTAAGGCGTATTAACTTAAAAGCAAAACAGAATTTTTGTCACCTACTTAAGAATAGTACAACGCAAAGAGAAGAGTTTGAAAGTCTAGAAAAAGGAAGCCACATAAGGTGAATTTGTGGATTTGCGCTATGTAAAGAAAGGAATGTAAACAATTTCATAATTGATTGGTATTGGTAATGGGGAAGTAAAATGATTAAATTTGAAAAGAAAACACGATTATTATAAAGAATTATAAACTTATAACTTAAGATTACAGAAGAAATTGTCAGTGTAAAGAAAAATTTTTATCAAAAGAATAAATTAAGTTAAGTTTACAGAATTATTTCATGCTTAAAACTGAAATAAAAGTTGGGGAGTTGTATAATTCGTTGCAAGTATAAAAAGTTAAAGTGATTTGAAATGGAGTGAAATATATGAAGATGCTGTGAGTGAACGCCGGGCCCAGTAGTGGTTTGCTCGATTCCGTTCCTTAAATTTCGATATCAATGATGCACCTCGCTCTGGTCAGTGGCCAGTCACTGAAAAAGAAAATGAAATATTGCAACTGGTGGAGCAAGATCGACACGCATACTGTCAGGAGATAGCGGGGGTACTAAATATCAACCACATGACAGATTTGTGGGTACCAACATCGTCTTGTAGTGGTCGCTGTGGCATAGTGGTAGTGCGTTGGACTGCTGCGCAGAGTGTCCGGGGTTCGAATCTCGGCACAGGCCAAATCAAAAAGTAGAAAAAATAATTTTTCTATGCGGCACCACCTCTTGGCAGGCAATGGCAAACCTACAAGAGTAAAAATTGCTATGAAAAGCTTTTCACTTCGCCGTTCGGATTCGGCATTAAACTGTAGGTCCCTTCCATTCATGTACAAATATAACACGCACAACATGAGTGGATGCGAAAAGCTCGGCCTAGGCCCTCCATGGGTTGTTGTGCCATTAAAAGTAAAGCAAGTAAGTAACATCGTCTTGTAACAAAAAAACCGTGGATCATTTTTAAATGACCCAATATTTTGAAAAGGATCTTAAAATTACCACTAAAATACTAATTAGTAAGTTTTATAAATATCATAGAATACTTTTAGGAGTACACTTATTTTCAAACCAACTATTCCATATTTTTTGTAGAAAATTCTTAAAGTATTTTTTATATGGGACAGCAGAAGTTTAAAATTAACTTGTAATATTTACTTACTTTACTTTTAATGGCACAACAGCCCATGGAGGGCCTAGGTCGAACTTTCCGCATCCACTTATGTTGTGCGTGCTATATTTGTACATTAATGGAAGGGACCTACAGTTTAATGCCGAATCCGAACGGCAAAGTGAAAAACTTTTCACAGCAATTTTTACTCTTGTAGGTTTTCCATTGATTCCCAAGAGGTGGTGCCGAATAGAAAAAATTTTATTCAACCTTTTTTTTTTTTTTTATTTTTTTTTTTTTTGCCTGTGCCGAGTTTTGAACCCCGGACACTTTGCGTAGCAGTCCACAAATTAGACACAATATTTATATTGTGTCTAATTTTTTGCCACACCCACTTTTCTTCTAAATAGAAGAAGTTTAAATAAATTTATTCCTAGCATTATACTCTAGGTGCTTCCATTTTTGGTGTAACTTTTAATATTTATACTGTGTTTCATTTTTTGACACACTCACTTTTCTTCTAAATAGAAGAAGTTAACATAAATTTATTCGTGGTGGTAGTAAGTACACTGGCCTGCTACACAGTGACACATCAAAAAGTAGAAAAAATTATTTTTCTACGCAGCACCTCCTGTTGGCAGGCAGCGGTATAAAGCTTTTCACTTCGCCGTTCGAATTCGGCATAAAACTCTAGGTGCTTCCATTCATGTATAAATAAATCAGCCACAACATGATTGGATGCGAAAAGCTTGGCCTAGGCCAACCATGAGCTGTGGTGTTGAAATAAATTCACTATCTACCCAACTATAAAAAAAAACAATGAAATTTTTTTTACCAGTTTGAAAAGCGTACTTTCAGGTAAATATATTCAATAAATAGACTTACAAAAATTTCCCAAACAAATTGTGTAATAGTAAAACAATTGGTTTTTTTTTTAAAGAAAAATATTACTTATACAGTAGTTTCAACAAAAAAACAATCGGCTTAAGTCACTGAAAAAGTTAAGGTATCTTAAAAAAAAGTTCACAGCATCTTGAAATGATTAATTATTCATTGCGCAAATATATTAATATGGCGTCCAGTCGCCACCAATCTTTGTAATTTCATTACAACGGAAATGCATGCTATCGACTAATTTTTCAGCATAAAGAAGCCGTTTCAAATGATTTGTTGAACGTATCTTTTTTCCACGTAGTTTTAACTTCATAAGAGCCCAAATATTTTCGATCGGATTCGCATCTGGCAACTGTGAGGGCCAATCCAATGAAGTTATGCCGTTTTCCTCTTTACAACTGCTACACAAGCGACTGCGATGTTTTGGGTCGTTATCCTCTTGAAGAAGCCAATCTCGGCTTCCTGCCCCAAACCACATATTCGTTGATGGCAGAAGTCCACGACGGTATATCGTGGTCATGAAGTTGGTATCCAAATTCCTCATGAACATGATTAATTTTCCAAATCCTTGTTTTGTGAAGCATCCCCAAACATGAACCTTTCCTGGATGTTTCACTGATCGCTGTAGCATCTTACCATCTTTAGTGGACCAAGCACGCTTAATAGTGTTTGCCATCCAAAAGGAGGAATCGTCTGTGAACACCACTTGCCTCCAATCGTCATCCACATGTTCAGTTGCCCACTCATGGCATTTTTTTATTTGCTTTGCAGTTAGTAAGGGTTTTACCGTCGTTGCTCGAAATTGGATCTGAAACTCTCTCAAACGGTTTCTTATTGTATTCAGAGAGACATTTATGCCCTTTCGAGCCAATTTTTGTTTAGCTTCTTTCAAGGATATGGCTGGATTAGCTTCGAAAATCCTCTTTATAACAAAGTCCTCCTGTTTCGAGGTAGCTCTGCAAATGCCGCGATTTGGCAAGTCGCCCACATTTTTGTGCACCAAATAGTGTTGGTTCCAATGCTGGACAAATGCCTTCGACTTTTTTAAGTACTTCGAAGCACTCAAGTGGGACGTATTGGGACCTTTTGGATGGGAACAATGAAAGACTGCTTCAAAACAGTGCGCTTATACAGAACTCATTTCTTAAATATGCTCTTGAGACGAAAGCTTATAATGGACTGTTTCTACAATTACATTGCAAAATTTACAATGCAATCAAGTTTTTTGAAAATCAAGGCCTACTTCATATTCAAATTATTTCATGGGAAAAAGCCGATTGCTTTCTTCTTGAAAGTACTGTATGTTTGTATTTCTAAAGGACAAAGAGAACGAAACCGTTCCTTTAAGGCTGCCCACAAAATTATGCTACGTTTGTTCTTGGTTACATCAAATTTGTATCCACATAGAATTGCCAAGTATGTACCTGGTGTTTGGTCTTCCCACGTTTTCTACACCACGTTTTCCATCAAATAATCCAGTTTGTTAAACCAAAAATTTTGGTAAAACTAAAAATCGTAACATTTCAATAAACTTAAATTAAATCTCAAGTGTTCAACTAATAAATAATACTTCTCTTCATTTTTTTTCAGGTATGTACTTACAACATCTACAAAATATTCAAATATTGATGAAAAATTCAAAGGTTTGTTTGGCCAACAATATTCCAATATTTTCACACTCTAAATACTTTAAAACTTTCTACTTTAATACAGTGTTCATTTGTCGTTGTTACTTCTAACTAAAAATAGCTTTCCATAATCATCTAAAAAATTCAAGAAAAAGGTGAACGATAATCTCAAGAAAAAATTAAAAATAAAATGTCAAGTTCAACACCACAAAATATAAATCACTTTTATCCAAAAAAAATACAAAAAAAATCCAAAAATACAAAAAAAAAAAATATGTTGCCATCATAATTTCCCAGCATAACATAAACAACATATGTACTCACTAAGCCCTGCACACATTCTCCACCTTTTCACCACATATTTCCCTTTAGAACTTCTTGCATAAAAGTATGCGAGCAAATGTATCGCCATTAACAACACCTTTACTTTGCTGATGAAAATTATCATGATTTATGTGATTGTTGTTGCTGTTCCCACAGCCAAAGAAACACACCCTAATAAAAAATAAATTGCTACATTTGAAGAAAGAAATTAAATTGCTTTTTCCATATAGTTCTTCTATACTTTATCCCAAAACTTCAACGACCACAGAGTCACCGAAAATTAGTTCCAACTCAATGTGTGACCATTAATATTGTTAAGGCATGGAGCCCAAAACGTTGCTCCCTTTCCTTCCATTTTCCCTTTCCGCCAGTACTTTATCAAACAATCATAACTAACTAGAACAAGTAAAACTTCAGTCAGCACGCACACACACACACACACACACATATTTCGAAAAAATCACGCCTGAAACATTTGTGCCTACTTTGCTTGGCGTCCTGTTTTATTTATATATATTTTTTTATTTATTTGTATTTTATTTCTGTGTCAACGCAGTCTTCTCGTCTCATTATTGCTTTCTAAAAGTTTCATTCATTCTAACAAACACACAACGAAATGCTAGTAGCCCTCAAGTATTTATTGTTGTTTCACAAAAACTTACTAACTACTGTTTGAGTTTTTGTTGTACGGTTTGTTGCTTTTTGGTTATTCACAAATATGTATGTACTATATGTACTTTCCAACAACCCGCCCGCCCCCCTCCTTCCCCCACATTGTGCCATTATTAGCGTACAACACCTTTCGAGCCTTTTACAAACTTTTTGTAGAACTCTTTCACTCCGTGTGTTCCTTACCGTTGCCCATACTTTTAACTTGTGATTATTGCCTACTATTATTTATATATACAATAACTGCTGTAACTATTTCTACTGCTACTAATTCTACTACTTTTACTAGTATTTTCTACCTTGACTACTACTTTTGCTTCCATTTATTTTAATGTTATGCCAATTTATGCTACACATACACGTTCAACTCATTCAACTCATTCATACATACGAGTATTTTATATAATTTTTTTTTCGGTATTATGTATTTTACACTGAAAGAAATAATATAAAAAGTATGTATGTTCTATGTAACTAAGGGAACAAATTTCCTGAATTTTGAATCAATTTATTTATGATGGAGCATGAGGGTGACCTTTTTGGCGGTCTCGGAGACTATACACCACAATTAGTGGTGAAGATTTTTCGGAATTCGTAACTCAGAGCTCCATAGTTTTATTTGTTTTCTAAAACCACTGCACAATAATTTTATTTATACTCCGAATTTTTGACATCAGTGGTCAGATTTGTTTTCTCCAACATATTTGAATCTGTGCTCCATAGCATTATTTATACTCCGAATTTCCTGGTCCAGTGCCCCACATTTGCATTTATATTCCAAATTTTGTGGATATGTCCTGCATAGATTATCATAGATATTTTTTGTTCTCCGAATTTTCTAAACTAATAATCCATAAAATCGTTTTACTCCGTATTTTACAAATAAGCACTTCATTGTAGTTAAAAATCCAAAGTTTTTTAGATAACTTCTCCATAATTTTGTTAAATATACTCCAAATTTTTTGGATATATACTTCATCGATATGTATATACTCCAAATTTGGAAAATCAGTGCTGCATAGTTTTCTTTAAACTCCGATCACTTTGTTAATACTACGAATAGGTTTGTCCAATTTATATAACTCAGAGGTCGAATCATCTAATCCGTGAACGTAAAACTCATCAGGTAATTCGTTCCGAAATTGAATGAACTTCGGAGTAAATTACGTGACATTTGGTTCGTTCACAGATCAGATTCATGATTTTGTCCATTGTTGAAGTTTATTGTATAGTTTTGTTTATACTCCGAATTTTATAAATCAATCCTCCATAGTTATGTTTATAAGTAATTGAAAATTTTTGAGTGAAAAATTAAGGTAGACTCGAAGGTGCCACAAAACCAACGTGTTTAGTTTTTATTCAGTGCTCCATGATTTTATGTATACTCCGAATTTTCTTTGGTATGTAATCCACAGGTTTTTTAAGAGTCCGAATGTCATAAATCAAGGGTAAAGTAATCTGATCGATGACCGTATAGCGTCACGATTTATTCAAGTACGGATCAAACGATTTGACCCAATTTGGTCTACAGTTTTTTGCAAAGTTTTTTTTTTTTGCTTGTACTCCGAATTTTAAAAACAAACCCTCTATAGTTTAGTTTATAGTCTGAGTCGGTAAAAATATTGGCGAACAATGGAAAATGATAGTTTGAGGGAAAAGAAACTGGTGAAAATAAAAAAAATTTATATTTATTTTGCCAAGTGTATGAGAATTAGTGCGACTCATTAAATCCTCAATTTTCTTCTTCTTCTCATTCTCATGCTTGCCAATTTGTCATTTTAAGAGCAATAAAATATTTTAAGCCTTAAAACTTGTATTGGTAGTGCATAGCAGCACCAATTAAATGAGTATATGTATATAAGTACTTATGTGTTTGTGTGTGTGTGTGTGTGTGGTGTTTTCGCACATTTTAACATAAATCTGTCACTTTAATGTTCGGTATTTGCCAACGTTATGCCCGACATTGTCTTCGCTCTGTTCAATTGTAGTGATTTTGTTTTTCTCTCTATGTATTTATTGCTTTTGTCGCCGTATTGGTTTTAGAGAGAGAAGTTTGTGCGTATTTCTTTTGCTTTACCGTTAGTTAAGTTATTATGTTGTCTTTTGTCTTTTGTGTTTTGTTTTGCGCTCGTTATTGTTATTGTTCATATTTAATGCTAGTCGTTATTGGTTGTTGTGTTCCGCTAAGATATTCCGTCTCTAACTTATGGGCTGAGTTTAGGTTGGGTTGAGATTGGGTTCAGATTGGAATGAGATTAGGTAGAGAATGCGCTGGTACTGGATGCTAAACTGCCTCGATTTGCTACAATTTTCTCCCCTTCCTTTCTTCTTTTGCAAAGTCAAGCAAGCTTAGTGTTTTCAGCTTTCTGACATAATTCTCTTATTGTTATTTCTTTTAATTTTTCATATTTTTACACATTGCGTTTGTTTGCTATGTTTTTTTTTTTCTGTTTTTGAGATTAGCTGGTTACCAACTAAGTTACCAACGTGTTGATTTATTTTTGGCCACAGATTTCTGGTTTCGATTTGTGAAATACGTGAAAGATTTTGATTTGTTTTTGTAAGATTTATAGACTCAGACATTTACTATGTAGTTACACACAAATATGTTATATTTCAATTGTTGAATTATTGATTGATCTAAAAAAAAATTGTATTTCTTTCATTTATCGTTGTTAAAAGTTTATTTGATTGAGGTTGAGTTGATGGGTAGTTACCATAAAAATCCAAATTTCCAGTGAATTTTCCTTAAGCAATTCCTATAAATTACGAAGTTTATGTTGAAGCTGAAATACTCTTTTAAATCAATATTTGAGCAATGTTTGAAAGCTTGTTAGCCAAGAATATTTAAGTTGAAGTAAACAAAGACTTCCGATATCAGTCCTCAAACCACATTTTATTGAATTTATGTAGGTGCACTGTGATTGTTCTATTCGTAGATGTGATTAATTTGTTCATAATATTGAAGGAAAAGCTGTTCGTAGTATTGATTAATATGAACATCGTATTGATTAACTCTTACATCAACGATCGTAATTGTATGTGGGTTTAATGCTCATACTCTTCTTCTTCGAAGTTTAAAATTTCAGTAAGCATTCATGAAAATATAAGAATGAAAACATTAAAATAAATATTAAAGCATTTGAATCTCAAGTTAAGAGTTAAGGCTATAGCCTTCACGCAATAAATACCTCGAATAAAATATAACATCATTGGAATGAATATGTAATGTAATATCATTTCAATCTTCTTGAAAAGAATTATAGCATACTTTGATTGCAGTTGTTTTTCCGTGTGTGTGTGTGTGTGTGTGGGTGAATATGCATATGGTACAATAAGTACTTTTGCGAAATGTTGTATCGCTGTCGTTGTTGCTGTTGTGCGGTAATGTTGAAACAAGAAAATCATCTTAGAATTATGACTCCTGCTGGATTAGAAAGTCATAGTCAAGAGACAATAATATGTAGCAACTACAACATCAATGAAAACAAAACATTGCAATTTCGTTTTTGGCAATACAACACAAAAACACCCAGCAACACAACAGAAACATACCACAAAGGTCATAAAAAGACATCAACACGATAACAAAACAGGAGCAGCAGCAACAGCAAGAAACACAACAATATTAACAAAGGGACAACACCTAGAAATAAGTACATTACTTATGTACGTATGCATGTATGTGTAGTTGCATGAGTGAGTGTGTGCGTGTGTGTGTGGGTTTCTGTTTTCACAACTCCCTAATTCCCATATAAATAGTAAAAATTAGACCCAAGTTGACATGTAAGTAGGTAGGTGTATAAATACACACACATACACACACACACACACATCCTGGTGAGATGAGTTGTTGGTACTGGTATGTGTATTCAGTGAAAAACTCATATCCTTATACATAGATAGATACAAAAACAGGAAGAGAAACAAGTAAAACAAATTTTACGATCAAGAGTGTGTCGCATGCAAAAGTTACTTGCAAAAATGTTTCTTCTACCATATCTGGAACAAAAATAAATATATAATATATACCATAGAAATAAAATTCGCCCCCAAAAATATGCTATAAAAATAAAAAGTAGTAGCAAAAATTATAATGGCAGCCATTTTTGTTTTTATTTAATGTCATCAGTGAGGTGTACTATGTATCCTATGTATTATGTATCTAAGTATGCCCACACATACAAACATAAGTATATCTCCCATATTTATATACATACATACATATGTACAGTGCAGTTCAATTGATTGGGAACACTTTTAACTATACGTAGGTATGCATGCACTATGTAGTTGATTGAACATTAAGAATCTAGTCTTAACTGCCGATAAATCCGAATGGTCCCTTTTGGTCTAATTATGTCGCTGGAACCGAAATAAATCATATACTGTCTGAGCTTTGAAAATAACATAAATTTATCATTATGAAATTTCATATTGAAGAGATTTAATATGAAATTCTTCTCATGGAAAATGTGATCCGAAATAATTTATTAACTTAATTTCAGTGCTGTTTCGTTTCATAAATATTAAAAAGGGTTGGCAGTTGATAAGATCCTAAGGAATATTTCATCAGTAAAAATGTAGGAAATGTATCAGGTTTTACCCTTTTTCTTAAAACGTGTTTTCCTACGTTCTAAAGTGCTTTGGCTGTGAGGAGAACTGAAGAATAATTCTGGAGACAATTGAAGAGGTATTTAAATATATTTACTTGAATTTGCTGCAGGAGCAGTTCTAAATTAATTTAGAGGCCCATTTGGATACATAATCCCATACTCGCTAGTTGTTGAAAAGCTCAGATTCACCTCTTATTTTCTGATTTTTTATTTTCTTTTTATGCATTACAGAGTTTGGGAAAAATAAAAATAAAGATTCATTATCGTGTTACGCTCCCAATCTCTGATTTCCACCCTAGGGCATACCAAAAAAAAAAAAAGTATTTGCAAAGAAAAATATGAACTACCTCTGCAAGTACGTGCTGAAAACTCACAACTGTATCAGAGTCCCTTGTGATTTCATGGCTACACTGGGTTATCGAAGTCGCTTAGGGCAGATTTATTCAAATTACCAGTCAATTAATAGGTACTTCCTTATATAAGAAAATCTGTCACTTTTCACATGGACCAGAGTGTAGTACTGAAATAAAAATATTATATATAGAAAAATATTTTGGATGAGGTTCTTTTGACGATAACGTCATGACATAAACTCCATCCAAATCTTGTGAATGTGTGTGTGTGTGTGTGTCTTAATATGTTGTAAGGGAACAGGTGTCACTTGAAAGCAACCCTCGCTTTATGCTTGCCCCTTCCGCCGTCCACACCACACCACCTTCTCACTTTCCATGCAACCATCTTATGTAGCAGCTCCTCGTATATTTATAATGCAATGTTACTTTATTTTGTACACAATTTTGTAGCTTTTTGTTGCTGTTTTGGACGGCAACAGCAGTAGCAGAATTGAAAAACGTGACTTGCTTTTTATGTGTTACTTTTAAATATACGTAATCTTAATGTTACAATTACATTTTTAGCGCGCTTACGTTTATGAAATGACACTCTGCCAACTAAGCTATGAGCGAGTGGCTGAGAGAAGCGGACAGCTGCAAGGGACCGAAAGAAGCGTTTTACAACGCGCCGTAACGCGTATAATAATAACTTTAATGAACTTTGTGCCAGCACTCTACTTACCAACAGCGAAAGTCAGAGCCAGAGCACGAGCCCGAGCCTTAACATTAAACAACTAAAATATTTTTAGCTGCTGCTGCTGCTGATGCTGCTGATGCTGCTGCTGGATTATCATATTTAATAACATCGCATAAAATTTGTATTACTCCTGTCGCTGACGTTGCTATTTTGAGGCTGTCACTGTTACTGCTACTTTTACTTTATCTATGGCATTATTTAAACGTCTATTTCAAGTGTTTTCAGTTTCCAAACTTTTTTATGTTTTGCGGTAGTGTGAGTGGCATTAATTTTTGTTGTTGTTGTTATATGGTAGTTGTGTGTCAAGTGTCAATTTATGTATGTTTCATTATATTTTTTTTTTTTTGTTGAGGGTCGGTTTGTAAATTGGCGTAATCAATGAAATATGAATAGCGCCCAATTATGTTTAGATTTTTTGTATTGTTGTGTAGGTCGAAAAAAGGTTAATATGAATAAATTAGTTTTAGGTTTATGGTGTGGTGGGAGACGGGTAGGGAGACGGGTAGGACGACGGGGAGGGAGACGGGGAGGGAGACGGGGAGGGTGGGGCTGATCATTATGTGTTATCAATGAATTTTATGCTTTTTTATAGCAGACATTCTGAGGTGTTGTCATTTGCAGCACCTGAAACTTGTTTATTTGGGTTTTTAATGACCTAAGGGAGACCATTTTTGTTTCGGCCGGGCAAAAGAGAGACATCTTTCAACAGAAATAACTATCCTTGAAAAATATAATATAGTAAAACTCTTTATTTAATATATTTTTAATAATTGAAAAGACATAAATGGTAGAATAATCATCGGTTAATTAAACATCGTGTCTTTAGTTTATTTCCTTCTCAAACATTCTAATCTTGAAGTTCATAATAAATATATTGGAAATTCAATGGATCATTGCATTCCTCGGTTAATGTAGAAAAAATTTTAATTTTAGATGCAATAAAACGAGTTTTATTTTATCACTACCAGATTCAAAAGATACGGGAGGTCTTTTGGGAAAAGAATATGTCTCATAATTTCTGGACTTTGCTCCTAATCTACTTTGAATCAAGTCTACATCTAAAGAAGGGACAAATATCTGGATCCACTAGTAGCTGAAACTTCTCTTTTAAATACAATTTATTTGGACTCTCATGCAAGCTAAAATATGAGTGTACCCCGATGGGCCTAGAGACTAAACTTACCCTTCTTCTTCTTTTCTTCTAATGGCGCAACAAAGAAGACCTTGGCCGAGCTTTTCGTATCCAATCATATTTTTGTACATGAATGGAAGGGACCTACAGTTTCATGCCGACTCCCATTTTTTACTTTTGTGAGTAAAATAATTGCCTGCCGAGAGATTGTGCCGTGTAGAAAAATTGTTTGTTAATCTACTTTTTTGATTTTGGCTGTACCGAGACTTTAACCCCTGTTGCTTCATTGCAATGGGAAGGTCAGTAACGACTCACTTGAGTATAATTGGAAATAATTTCTGGTTACAGTAATCCCCACTCAATTGAACCATGCTTAATTTCGTTTCCTGTTTAATTGCACCAGAAAGATTACTGTCTTAATTGAAAATGTACTCAAATGACTGGGTTAATTGCATTTCCCCGTTGATTGAACCATGAATTTTACATTCTCATCGACGCAATTAAGCGGAGGATTAGTTTAATTGCTTCATTGAAGAAAAATCTATGCCTACAAAACTAATGACACATTTTTTTTTCTCTTAAAGCTCTTAATGCAATTAACCGGGTACATCCTAAACGATTTCTCTGATAAATAATAGAGTGCAATATGACGTCTCATGTTTATCTGTTTATTTCTGGCTCGAGTTCCACAATAGTTTTATCACCTGCCATTTAGGACAGATCTTGGTTGCGATCACTATGTAATTAAGCTATTTCTTTTAACTGAGTCAATTTTACAATTAACCAAATATGGATTAAATGAGTTCCCCGGCTAATTTCATTAGAATTTGAGCATTTTATTTTTCCTTACTTTATTTAGCGGAAACTACTATTAATATTTTATAGAGCGAAATATGACGTCACAAATTCAGTAGCAGATTACTGCTTCTAATGCATTGCTTCTATACAGTTCCTCATAGAATAATTCCATGTTAGTCTCCAGCGCTTTTTTTTAACTCTTTGTGCAATTTTTTTATGCTGTGCAAAAACCCAAGTTGCGCTTATTTGATTTCTCCGATTAAATACATGAAAAACTCTTAGGCCTCAAGCAATTGGAAACTACAAAAAATAACTTTTTCATTCTTCGAATCTCTTCAGTTTTTCCAAATTTGACTCACTAATAAATTTTGCAACATGAAAATTTAAATAGAATTAACTATAACAAAAAGTATTTGCAAACATTTTTTTAGTCGTTGACATCAAAACAACAACAACAAAATGGGGGAAAAAATCAAAAATTCTGGGCATCGCAAATGCACATTTACTATTCGTTGATGGTGGTGTTGTTGTTGTTGTTGTTATATTTCCATTGTTATATGCTGCCGACTTTATGTATCGTCTGAAGTGTGAGTGTATATATTTATTTGCTATGGAGCTATAATAAAATCTCTCGTTTCCGCTATCCCCTCCTTGGCCCCCTTCTCTACAATTCCCCAATTCAGCGTTCACCTCAATTCAAAACGCATTCCAAATAAATAAACATGCAAGCACCAACAACATCATTGTTGCTTGGAGAGCGATAAGGCAGTTGTTCTTGTTGTTGCTGTTGTTGTTGTTTTTGTTGTTGGTTTTGTTGTTAATATCAACCCCACAAGCAAATACAAACAAATATGCATAAAAACGTGTTGCATGTTGTTATCATTGTCGCCAAAGGTAAAGGGGTAGCAGCAATAGGAATAGAAAGAATGAGTGTGTAACTGACTGAATGAATGGAACACACACAAGATGGAGCGGAGTGTGAGTATGAATGAATGATTGAATGTTGTTGATTCTGAAAAGGGAAAAATAAAACGGTGCAAAGTATTTGTAAATAAAAATTTAATTGCATTTTGACGCGGCTTTGACGAATTGGTTTATAACTTTACTTTACTTTACTTTATTTTACTTTACTTTATTGCTGTTGTTAGTAAAGGCTTTTGTGTTGTTGGTGTTGTTGGTGTTGTTGGTGTTGTTGCTGCTGCTATCGTTGCTTGTTTGCATTTTTTATTTCCTCTAGGATATTACTGTTATTTTATGATATGTTTGTATTTGCATGCGACACAACATCGAATTTACTACATACATACATTTTTATTAGTTCCAATAGAGGAGCAGTAGAAGTATGTAGTACTCACATAAGTAGTAGTGGTGGAATTGCTAGAAATGCAAATAAGTAGTCAAGCAGCAGCAGTATCACGTGAAACGATAGTAGAAAAATGATTGCATTTCAAATGTAAATCTTTATTATTTGCTTAACATTTAACAATCAATTTTAACTAAATAATAATAAAGTTTATACATTTTGAAAGTATTGTGAAAATTCGTCTGCAACAAAAGTATAATTTCTAGCTAGAAGTTTTTAAAAGTATTATTCATTTCATATATGCTATTTATACTTACGTAAAATATTTATGAATTATTCGTGTTTTAGTGTTATTTTTGTTTTTATTCTTTTCGAAACATAAACTTCGAAACATTAAAATGCAAAATAAAAAAGTGAGGCTTTTGCTCTTTTTGTTATTGCTAACAAAATAATTTTATGTTTTTGCAAAATGAAAATTCAAAACGACAACATGCAAACCGCATATGTGCCACACACACACACACCCAAACATTCCTGCATACTTGCATGCCCAGTAGGAAGTGGTTAAGCGTTGTATTCTGAGTTTATCCTTTTGGTTCTAATATCTTGAGATTCGTGAGATTCAAAAGCAAAGTGTTAATGAAATTTCAACTAAGTAAATTATCGTATTTAGTGGGGAATTAAGTCAGTCATCAGTCTTCAAGAGAAACGCAATTAGTATATATATCGGACCGGAAATAGAAAGTACTCATGATTCCACTTACATAGTTCCACATTCAGAATCCCTGATACAGAACTCCACACGCTAGAATTTGTCTTCCGCATACTGAATTCTAAGTTAAAATTCGTACCCAAGATACCAGAAGCTATAGAATTCATACTTAAGTGTTTAAATTTTCTTGTAGTTTCATATACAGAATTCCATACCTAGAATTCCATACCTAGAATTCTATGTAAAAATTTCCTCATATCGATATCCATACTCAGAATTTCACTTACGGAATACCAAATCTACGCAGAATTGCGTAAATAGAAATTATCTCTTTTTTTTTCTTTCTTATTAATATGCAGTTTTTCTACAACTATGCTTCAGTAATTCCCGAAAATACAATTCCCGAAATAACGCGAGAAATTTGTATACATTTGAAATAAAAACGTAATATTTCTGGCGTAATCCATACTCAAAACTGAAATTTCAGCATTGTTTTTACAGAATGCACAAGGCCATCATACACTGGACTTCACCTCAAGAATTTCCCATGCACAATTTTGCTTGCTCAGATCATCATTTCCAGAAAAGAGATTTCGTATTTAGGACTTCACTTCCAGAATTTCGCGATCTGAATTTTTGAACTTAAATTTTATTTCCACAATACAAAATTCATACAGATTTCCATACTTAATCCAGAATTTTGCTAATGGAATTTCGTATCCAAAATTCCGCATACAGAATAAATTTCAATACATTTCGCGTACACGTCACGTAAAATTCGCATACCAGATTCCGAAAAATACAGATTTCATACTCAAAATTTTATTTTAAAAATTTCGCATACAGCCTTTTAATTGTAGAAATCCATACTCTGAATTTCACTTTACCAATAGAGAATTTCTTAGTAATTTACTTCAAGAATTTCGCAAGTTTGGTTCAGTTTGGTTTGCCATTTCATCATGAATACTTACCAGATTCAAAATATACGGGAGATCTTTTGGGAAAAGAATATGTCTCATAATTTCTGGACTTTGCTACTAATCTACTTTGAATCAAGTCTACATCTAAAGAAGGGACAAATATCTGGATCCGCTAGTAGTTGAAACTTCTCTTTTAAATACAATTTATTTGGACTCTTATGCAAGCTAAAAACTGAGTGTACTCCGATGGGCCTAGAGACTAAACTTACCCTTCTTCTTCTTTTCTTCTAACGGCGCAACAAAGGGGACCTTGGCCAAGCTCTCGTATCCATTCATATTTTTGTACATGAATGGAAGGGACCTACAGTTTTATGCCGAAGCCCATTTTTAACTCTTGTGAGTAAAATCATCGCTTGCCGAGAGGTTGTGCCGTGTAGAAAAATTGTTTGTTAATCTACGTTTTTGATTTTGGCTGTACCGACACTTGAAGCCCTGTTGCTTCATTGCAATGGGAAGGTCAGTAACGACTCACTTGAGTATAATTGCAAACAGTTTCTGGTTACAGTAATCCCCACTCAATTGAACCACGCTTAATTTCCTCTCCTGTTCATGAATAGACTAATACCAGCACAGAATATCATGAATTGTATTTTTATTTTTTAATACGTTTGCAAATTATTGAAATTTACTATCAAAATTGAAAAATGAAAAATTTGCATCGCAAGCTACGTCCAAATTGTGACCAAATTTCGCACCAGTTTCACTTTATTGGACATCAATCCTCCAAATCGTACCTATACAGTGCGTACCGAAGAGAATATTGCTGCTGTATCCGCCAGTGTTGAAGAAAATTGCGATATTTCCATCCGACGCCGATCGCAGCAATTGGGTTTGTGTTATTCGACCACCTGGAAGATTTTACGCAAAGATCTCGGATTAATGCCATACAAAATACAGCTGGTACAAGAACTGAAGGCAGGCGACTTACCGTAACATCGATTTATCGGTGAATAGGCCTTATAAAAGCCGAATTTTTAATGCAAAATTGTCTTCAGCAACGAAGATAATTTTTGGCTCAATTGATACGTGGATAAGCAGAATTGCCCTACTTGGAGTGAAGACCAGCAAGAGGCAATTCAGCAGCTACCAATGCATCCCGGAAAATGCACTTTTTGGTGCGTTTATGGGCAGGCGGCATCATTGGGCCGTACTTCTTCAAAGACGATGAAGGTCAATAGAGAAAGGTGCCTGTACCGTTCGATGATAACAGACTTTTTTTTGCCGAAAAGAATTGGACTCTGCTGACATGTGGTTCCAGCAAGACAGTACCACATGCCACACTGCACGCGAAACCATGCATCAATTGAGAGGTGAATTTGGTGAGCAGTTAATCTCACGTTTTGGTGGAGTCAATTGGGCACTAAGATCGTGATATTTGATCCCGTTAGACAATTTTTTGTGAGGCTATGTTAAGTTTCTTGTCTATAGGGACAACCCAAACACAATTGTTGCTTTCATTGGTGAGATTCCGGCTAAAATTTGTGAAAAAGTGTGCCAAAATTCGACCTTCAGAATGGACCACTTGAAGCGTAGCCGCGGGCAACATTGAAGTGAAATTATCTTTAAAAAGTGAATGGCAGGAATTGATTTATCGATCCAAATAAAAATTTCATTCACTTTTGTAAAATTTCTGTGTTTTTTTTTTTAATTTACAAACCATCAACCATTAGAATTGAAACTTATGCAGAACTCCGTGTCCATAACTTAACTTCTAGAAAGGAATGAAATTTTTCGCCAAATTTCGGATTCATTCGTACCACAACTTCAGTTGCAGAAGTTCGCGTACCGCATTTCGCATTCAGCCCCAGTGAAAATTTCAGTTTGGAAATACGGAGCTATAACTTAACTCCTAGAAAGGAATGCAATTTTTCGCCAAATTTCGGATTCATTCGTACCACAACTTCAGTTGCAGAAGTTCGCGTACCGCATTTCGCATTCAGTCCCAGTAAAAATTTCAGTTTGGAAATACGGAGCTATAACTTAACTCCTAGAAAGGAATGAAATTTTTCGCCAAATTTCGGATTCATTCGTACCACAACTTCAGTTGCAGAAGTTCGCGTACCGCATTTCGCATTCAGCCCCAGTGAAAATTTCAGTTTGGAAATACGGAGTTATAGTTAAAGACTTCTTACAAATTTTTGTGTACAAACTAGGAATCTCACTTGCACATTTCAGAAGACGTTCCGGACTAAGTACACAAAGCTACACTTCAAAAATTTCGCATAGCACTTCCATAATACAGAATTTCGTACTAAAAGCCTAAATTTCGCTTGCAGAATTCCAAGCTCATTTTACTCCCTCATTCAAGTGACAAGTAATGGGCATACAAAACTCATTGTATTCAGCTTCAATCTTTTCCACTGGGGTTTTATATAAATCACAACCATACATACATAAGTAATAGGTATACAAATATGTAGATATAAATGCTCACAAATGCACAAGCTGCTACTGCATGCCAACATGCAAACTACATATTTATACTCGTATATAAAATCGTGTGCCATGTCATAAAAAATTAAATATTTTATTTTTCACAATTTTGTGTTATATTAATAAAAAAAAAAAAGAAGAAACAATGCATGCAACATACAGCATTCATACAATCTTCACACAAAAATTTCAATATCAAAACAAAACACATGCATAAAATATTGTATGGTATGTACTTAGTATGTATATAAAATCTGGAAATTGATTTGTTCTCTTTTGTATTTTACTGCAAGCGATAAATTATTAAATTGTTTCTCTTTCAATAAGAATATATATTTTTTTTTTGTAGGTTTCTTTAAACTTTAAGATTTGTGTTTGTATAGAGTTAGTATTAATTAAATAACAAAGAATTCAATTTGTAATAGAATTTATACAGGGTGTCCCGTATTAAGAGGACAATCCGCCGCCAGCCGATTCCTTGGGTCGAGAAACGAAAAAAATTGTACAGGTTGGGGGGTCGGAAATGACCCAGTAAGGAGCTATACCTTAAAGTATGATAAAAATTTTCATTCAAAGATAACATAACGTTTTACAGTATAAATTCCAAACAAATAAAGGTAAGAAAGTAAGATTCATATTTTTTCCGGCCCACACGTTAATACTGAATCTGCTAAAAAAAACAAGAAACAGAAAGTTAGTAAAACTTATTACATTTTTACAAAAGCGTAAAATTATGACCTCTGAACTTGTTGCATTGTAATTTACTTACTTTACTTTTAATGGCACAACAGCCCATGGAGGGCCTAGGCCGAGCTTTTTCGCATTGTAATTTATGCAAGCAAATAATTTACACCACTTGGTTTTCCGTTGGTTGGATATGAAAATGTTGTATGTAAGTTTTGTAGAGAATTGTTCGGAGAACAAAACTGCATCCCCCATAAAAAAAAAATATTAACGCAATTTTTCGAGATAATCATGCTTGAACACAAAAGTTGACTTACAAAAGCAAACAATTTTCAATTTGAAGGGGTATAACTTCTCTATGGTTGATGCAATCGATTCACTGTAAAAGAAATGAATTTTTGCGCGTTAAATAAAACTTTTCAAAAATATGAATCTTACTTTCTTAGCTTTATTAGTTTGGAAGTTATACTGTAAAACGTGATGTTATCTTTGAATGAAAATTGTTAGCATACATACATATAGATAGCTCCTTACTGGGTCATTTCTGACCCCCCCCCCGCCCCCCACCCATACGATTTTTTTCGTTTCTCAACCCAAGGATTCGACTGGCGGCGGATTGTCCTCCTAATACGAGACACCCTGTATTCTCATTATTTCTTTGTGAACAAAATTGTTATTTCATTTATTTGTACTAATTATTTTTAATTTCGAGTGGAGACTATCACTGCAATCTTTTTTTTTATCAAACACACAACGTATGACAGAGACTTGTGAATGTGCCTAAAAGTATGCTATAAATTTATTTAATTTCACATTCTAGTAAATACTTGTGCTAAAACATTTCTCATTGAAAAATAACTCTCCAACCTTTTTGCTGTGAATTGTTTGAAGTATTTTCACCGAATATCAGCAAAGCGAAATTAAAAATAAAAAATCATATAAAATAAATTAATTGTTTTAAAATTTTGTTGCGTTTCCTTTTTTGTCCTATCAAATATGCGTATTATTTATGCAGCAAGAAAGACTTTGGCCACTACAAAGCTAACAACATAACTTAATTCAAACAAATCTTGGGAAAGAAAAAAAAAAACGAAAGAAGAGTAGAATTTTTATTTTCATTTAATTTGGAAGAAAAAAAGCTTATGCGGTTTACTTTATACTGTTTTTTTCGCGTTGTTATTTCAATTTTTTCGAGCTGTGATATTTTTTTCAAAACATTTTTCTTCAAATGCAAATATTTAATTTCATTTTAATGCTCTTATATTCAAAAGTAACACAAGCGCGCTGGCGGAAAAACAAAAACAAAGTTGGAAGAAGCACAAGCTGGTGGAAAAAAAAGAATAATATTTACATTGTAAATAGTAAAAAAAAAAATAGAAATATCTGAACTGAATGCAATAATAGCAGCCGGTTGGAGTTGAAGTAGCAATGTGCGTGGCACGCTGTTTATAAAGAAAAAATTTAGGTAGTTTTTCATATAAAAATATAGAACGCGAATACAGCACAGCAACCTACAGACTCCCACAAGGATTATCAACTACTTCTTCATTTATGTATTCATTAAAAGGTGGCTGAAAATTGTAAAGGAAATAAATGTACACGTTTAAATGCGAGAGTAAAACACTAAATGAATATGAAAATGGCATATAAATTAACTCATTAGTAAAAAATTTTAAAAACACAACAAAATACTATGCAAAAGATAAATAAGAACGGACTGCGGAAACAAAATTATACCAAAAGATAAATAAGTAATTTACATTAAAAATTTTATTGTTCATTTTGTGTTGAAAGTTTTTCTAATTGTTGATTTTAAGTTAATTAAAAAGTTCACGTCATGTAATAATTCAGTATTAAATTTTTTTTTAGCATACCTTTAGGCATAAGTGTTGATTAGGTTCCATGGTGGAAATTGATTGAATGATAGAATAGAGATGGTTACAGAAGGAGTTTTCATTCTCCAGTTTTTATACAAAGACTTCACTCAAATAAATGAAAGTTGAGAAGTTTATAAGAAAATGTTCCAACAGTAGTTCGATTAGGATACTACCCATATTTGTTGCATACACTTAGGAGTTTTGTTTTTATAGAGTTTATTTAATATTTATGCTAATGTGAAAATCTTTTTCTCTTTGAAATTCATTACCTGAAAAATTACATCTTCAGTTTCCTTATTCACTGACAATAAGAAAAGTCAATATTTTCTAAGTAGGAAAAAGAAAGTAACGCCTCTTGGTACCACCTGCAAGCACAGCTTAGAAATAAACACACTTAGCTTCTCCTATGTTTTATTATAAATCTCCAACTCCCTTCACCCCCTACAAAAACAATAATAGAACTGTTCAACTGAATTGGTTTATTATAATTGAGAGTGTAGTCAAAAGTGAAGTTTCATCGTCGCTATCGTTTCAGAATATGTTATTCATAAAATGGGAAAGCAACAATAAGAGAAAAACAACATTTTCAAGCATTTGTGATTTATGAGCATAACAAAAATTTCTTGCTTTACTTCCGTCTTTTTTCCTTTTATTAATTTTTTCCCCCCTTCATTCTTTACATACAGTAATAAAAGACAAGTTTATTAAAAAGCATGCCCAAAATAGAATATTATGTTCATGAAAAACTCATAAAAAGGGAAAAAAAGTTGTCTAAAATTTGCGTGTTTATTAATCAAACACGCATGGAATACTAATTTTGTTGTTGTTTGTTTACATGGCATAACATTAGGCGCATATTTAATGAAATTGTCATAAAATGTGTAGTTCTTTGAGTGGCATAAGAATTTAATTAAAATACCTTAAGTTTGATTTTTGTATTGTAAGTATGTTAAGCAGAGTTCAGCTGCTTATTAAATGTAGAAAATACTGGCAGAGATTTAGGTCATACGATATAAGCCTTAAATTAGTAGCAACTAAGATTTACTTTCAAATTAATAGATACAATTATTAGGTTGTCAAGTCGGAATATCTGAAGATGATTAGTTTTTATGTATTGCAAATATGTAATTACTTAGGTGCTAGTTATTCTTATAAACTTTAATACTCAGTTTTACTTAATTAAATTTCTTGTTTTTATTTAGTATACATAATTTTTTACAGAATTTTTTTTTTTTTTATAAAAAAATGAAAGTAAAGATTTAAGATTTAGGTAATGATAAGTTAGCCAAATTTCTAGCGAAGCACAGTTAGAAACGAAAACTTCTTGAAATACTGCTATTTATTGCATACATTTAGACATCATTAGTACATGAATGCTTATATTTAGAAAAGATAAAGTATATTTTATCATACCTCTAAGTACAGGGTGTTTTTTTTTAGAATATAATTTAATGTTATGGCCAAGAATTTAGCTTTGTTATAAAGATAAGGATTTGCCATTATGTTTTAAAAACGATTTCGGGCAAGTGGCCGCCGCGCCGCGGCTGATTCGAATAAATTCCAGCCGAGAGGCCCAATTTTCGACCACTTTTTGCAGCAATTGGGAACGTATGTCAGTGAAACGTGCCGAATATTCTCTTCCAAGGGGTCAATCGCCTCGGGCTTATCTGCGTAGACAAGCGACTTCACATAACAGCACAAAAACTAGTCCAGCTGTGTTAAATCACACGATCTTGGAGGCCACGCCACTGGCCCACGACGCGAGATAATGCGCTCACCAAAAGTTTCCTTCAATAAATTGATTGTTTCGTTGGCTGTTTGGCATGTAGCGCCGTTTTGTTGGAACCAAAGGTCGTCCACATCAACATCCTCCAATTCACAATTCAGGCACGAAAAAGTCATTAATCATGGCTCTATAGCGTTCCCCATTGACTGTAACATTATGACCGGTTTCATCTTTGAAGAAATATGGACCAATGATTCCCTCTGCCCATAGAGCACACCAAACATTGACTTTTTGACTCAACAATGTCTTGTGTGTGTAGATTATGATCACTCCAAATGCGACAATTTTGCTTATTAACGTACCCCCCATTCAACCAAAAGTGAGCTTCATCGCTGAACAAAATTTTCTTGTGAAAATTGCGAGAACCGAGCCATTATTTTGGTAATAAATTTGCACAATTTGCAAACGTTGTTCAAACGTTGAGTAAGTCTATTCATTATGAAATGGCAAACCAAACTGAGCATAAATCAAGTGACAGCTGTCAAAAAGACCAACTCCGAAAATAGTATTGCCAGTTTGAAAAACACACTTCTAAAAAAAACATCCTTTATATTTAGAAATTTCCTGGTTCTGAATTTAAATTGTATATACTTAGGCAGTACTTTCTTATCTACCATAAAAATTTGTGCTTTAAACGAATTTAAGAATATTTTGTCAACAAATATCAATTAAAATAAATAACATACAACATAATAAATTCATGCACCAAAGTATGCTACATTTTCTTTTTTATTAAGTTTAAAATTTGTGTATGACCAGCAAAATAAATATTTTAAATGCATTGTGAAAAAAAAAAATTAATTAAAACAGAAGTCAATAGGTAAAGCTTATTAATATAAAAATAGTGAATTCGGAAATAGTATGAAAATTTTTAACTGAAAGTGTGCTATTTATTTTCTGAGAAGTGTCTAAATCTATTTAAAATAGTTAAGAGTTAAAAACGATTGTGGTCGCCTTTGTGTAGCTGAAAGTGTGCTATTGTGTAGGGGGCCAGGGTTTGTGACTTGGCACTGTCAAAAATCAAAAATAGAAAACAAAAATTGGTCTACAAGGCACTGCCTTAGGATTGGCTATAGTACCTAAATCTACAGGAGTAAATAGTCAAAGAAAGCTTTTTCGTAAGCTTTTTTTGGCGGATTCGCCAAATGTAAGTGAAAAAATGCTAGAAACTTCTAGTTCTAACAATTACTAAAACTTGTAGCATACTATTTGGCTCTTTCTTATGATACAACTTTAAACTTTATGGTTTTAAAAGACAAAGTACAACTATTTACCACAAAATAAAACATACAAAAGCAAAATTGTAAAGGCTTATTTCGCAGAACTTTATTTACTAATAAATTTAAACTGTAGGTATTAAACAAATATAACACGCACAATATGAGTGGAAGCTCGAAAAGCTCGGCCTAGGCCCTCCATCGGCTGTTGTGCCATTAAAAGTAAGTAAAAGCAACACTTAATGCAACTTTACTTTTAATGGCACAACAGCCCATGGATGGCCTAGGCCGAGCTTTTCGAATCCACTCATGTTGTGCGTGCACTTATTGCAACACTGCAAGTTATAGCTTTAGTTTTGCATTGCCTTCCTGCTGACGCATTTTTAAATGGAAAACACTTACAGCTTAATACATAGCTGCTAACTACTGTCAAAGTTACTGAGTTAAATATATAAGTATTATATAAATACTTATTAATTATAAAATTCATAAATCCAAAAATTTTTTGAGCTTATTTGAAGTAATTTTTGTTTTAACAGCTAAAAAGTATGCTACACTTTTAATATTGTAGCATCACAATACAAAAGTATAACATTTAATCTTCGTCCCGATTTTGAGTGCAATAAACTTTCTACATATTTTCAACTTCCAAAACCGAAAAACAAAATAAAACAGAGACGTCGGAGAAGTGGTAGAAATGCAATGCGTATCTCTTGTATTTGTTCTAAATTTTCGTTATTTATTTTTAGCTATTTGATCAAAATAATCCGTAAAAGCACAATAGGCTACACCATTGCTTTACATAATATACCTAGATTTTTTGTTTTGCCTTTCCCATTCCATGCTAAAGTCAAACGTAAATCTATGTATGTAAGTATGTATGTAGTAGCAAAAGCTCAAAACACACAAAAAAAGCAGCAGCTAACTAAAAACACAAGGAGAAAACTCAAAAATTCATGAACCACAAAAAGCACATAAATAAAAAGTTTTGCTATGAATACTTTTAGGCGTATCTGTTTGCCTTGGCTGTGACTGTTATGCCCATTCTACTACTGACTTTCTAATGCATGCTCGTAAACTCAAATTTTATGGGAATTATGACAATAATTGTCATTAAATCAAATTGCTATAATTGTATCGTAAATTTTTCATGCAAATATGGTTAAAATTGTTCAGTTTTTGTTTTTTTTTGGCAAGCGAATAATAATAATAAAGCTGAAAGCAAAGTATAATAATAAAAGCGAAAACAAAAAGAAACTCTATTTCAAAATTTATACATTTATCACATAAAGTAATTGGAAAATTACAAAAAGAAATAATGAAAATAGAAATAAAATAATTTTAAAACTTACCTAAGTTGCATTTAGTTAAAAGCAAAAATAAATAAACTCGAAAATTTATAGATTCTTAAAAGTGTTTTTTCTCTGACTCCACACGTGAACGCGTGAACACGTGAGCTGTGAAATGTAGCATATTTTGTGGCGTGTTTATTAACTTTCGTGTAGTGCAAAAAACACACACAACCAGAAACGCCCACAATTAACACTCACCCTTTTACCTCTTTTACTGATTTACCCAGAATAAAAAAATCCTTTTAACTGCAATTTAATTATATATATTTTTTGCTGCTCATGTTCAAGTTGATTTCACAATGATACCGGCAAAATAAAAATTCCCAAATGAAGGCAACACGCAGTGGTCGACATTTTCCTTTTCCTTTCTTTTTTGCTTTCTTACACAAAACGTTTTTCACTTTTAAACATTCAGGCTCTCCTACCCTTAGTGTAATATTTTAAAATCATTAAAACATAATGGGGTGTGGGGGAAAATGTCGTGTGCTGACATTAATTAACCACACAGACCTGACAAATATGTAAGTGCCTGCTCTGTGGGAGATAAGTTGATTTTATATTATTAAAAAACACTTGCATACTTTTAGGTGTTCAAAAACTGCCTTCATTACAAAAAATACCATTGCATATTTTTAGGTACGAAAAATATAACGAGTAGAACATTGCATTCACCAATTTAGATTAACCAAAATTATTAAAAAATCCCATTCTTTACTTGTAGGTGTCCAAAAAAATCGGACATCTGCTTAAAGTCTTCAATACTCAGACAGCATAATTGGAAATTATTTTAAATTTTCTTTCTTTAAGTTTGGCTACAAGTTTTTTGTTTCAAGGTCATACGATTTTGATACGGTCTGATCTACTTTACTCTCCCTTACTCTTTTTTCCGCTGAAGTTTCATCTGATTTCCTTTCTATGCAGCTCATGAATCAGTTTCGTGTTTTCCGAAATCGAGTCACATGTGCGCGGCTCTAGTGATGTCAATGCCGCCTACGTCCATAAGTACACACATACATGCTTCCATCTATTAATAATTCAGCATGACCTTTTCTGCCTTTGGCATTGTGGAGCAAAGTGACAAAATCATCATCACGACTACTTTTTCAAGGTCGTGGAGGTTTGGTATCATATCAATCTTCAATATGTTAGCGGATAATATTTGACAACTAAACCGCTCTCTAAGACTAAGGAATTAGAGAGTTGGGTCCATTGAAAATCCTTGAGAATTTCAAATGGATCATCTAGAAAGTGTTTGAGAGGGATGTGCAAAGGCTTGGAGAGAGCCGAGCAGTGCCACATGAAATGGAAGAGATTTTTGTTCCATCAAGTTCATTTATTTCATTGCAATATAAAATAAACTAAAACAATGATAATACCTTTGAAATTTTCCATTTGAAAGAAAGTTTTATCGATATTCCATTATTCTTATAACATTTCAAAGATAAAATCTAATAAAATTAAAGTGATAAAGCACAATAAAGTTGAAATTTCGGATCAAGCTAGAAAATTGAAAGTCATTAGATAAATTGAATACTTGACCTTGGCCTATAAAGAGAAAAATTTACCTATGTAGAATGTAAAAGATTTCAAAAAGTATAGCTAAAAATTCAGGTTCAATCATTTTCAAAAATTCATGATAAATCGTGACTAGTTACAAACTAGTCGTAGCGGAGCGGTAGTGCGTTGGACTGTTACACAGAGTGTCCGTGGTTCTAATCTCTACACAGGCAATAAAAAAAAAAAAAAAAAAAACAAGCAACAACAAAATTTGTACGCGGCACCACCTCTTAGCAGGCAATGGCAAACCTACAAGAGTAAAAATTGCTATGAAAAACTTTTCACTTCGCCGTTCGGCTTCGGCATAAAACTGTAGGTCCCTTCCATTCATGTACAAATATAACACGCACAACATGAGTGGATACGAAAAGCTTGGCCCTTGGCGCTACATCGGTCATAGTCGACACTGATAAGCTGAAGTTCATTGTGATAAAGGCATAACACTTGCCACAATGGCTATCTATCTCTTTATCGGTGTCCTGTGTGATTACATTCCCTCACTCATCCTCCCTCCTTCTTCCTCCTACCTATCAATCTTCCTCCCATTCAACACAATACTCTGCATTCGTAGGAGTACACCCTGTGTTTTGAATGTATCACTAATAAAAAAAAAAAGACAAATAAATTAGATAAGAAAGTTTTCAGTTGACATTATTTACGAGATTTGGGGCATGACCGGGCATGACAAGGAGGGAACTGCAGTTGCCCGATTATAAACCAGAATTAGTAACAAACTTTCCGAAACATGTAGCCGTGTAAAATTAAAGTTTTTATTTTGATATTTTAATATTTTAGAGATTTTGGGCATCGATTTCAGGGTGGGGATGGATTTGTTAATTTAGGAAACTTCAATTCACTCACTTAAGCAATTTCATAAGGCCAACACCGTTTCTCACCCTTCCTCCCGGAAAAGATTATGCGAGCCCAGTCTTTAAGGATATAGGGCAAAAAAATGTAAAGTTTAAATTAATTTTTAAAACGAAATCGCTATATAATTCCAAGAAATGTTTGGCTTGCCACACTGTACAACACACTCTTATACTCACACATAAATAAGAGCTCGCAATTTTCTTGAAAGCATAGAAAACGAATAGCAGTAAAATAAGAAACTAGAAAACTAGAAGATGAAAAATCCATAATATGCCAGGTAAAGCGTTAACCTCACATCCTACATAAGTAATTGAATTGAATTTCTTGGAAAAATATGTTTGGGCTATGCATGTGCTTCTTTTTCTGATACTTATACTTCTTCTCCTTCTACTTCTTCCGCTTTTAACAACTATTCAGCTCTAGGGGTGAAGAAAACCAGAACATTTTCCACACTCACACACATACAATCTCATATAAATTGAGTAAATAAAAGATGTTATAGGATATTTGGGCTACAAGATAAAGTTATTTAGATTTAATTTGTTAGAAAGCAGATTTTCTATTTTATATTTTAGTTAGTCGTAAATATTTATTAAAACAAAAACAACGAAAAAAATTTAATTATTTGAAAAACCACAAAGAATAAAATAAAATTTAATTGGCATGAGTTAAAAGCAATTAATTATTATATATTCTATACTTACTTACTTAACTGGCACTACAACCAATGATCGGTCTTGACTGCCTCTACAAAGCTTGGCCAGTCGCCTCTGCTATGCGCGCGCTGGCGCCAGTTGATAAAACCAAGTGCAGTCAGGTTTCCCTGCACCTGGTCTTTCCAATGGAGACTAGGACGTACCCTTCTGCGTGTTCCTCCACCGTGGTTCGAATAAAACACCCTACTAGCGCTTTCTTCCATTCGCTCCACATGACCCAGCCAGCGAAGCCGCTGGATTTTTATACGCTTGACTATGTCAGTGTCGGCGTTCCATCTTACTCGATACACGTTTTCCACGCATACTGCACCGTAAATCTTACAGAGTATCTTCCTCTCGAACGCTCCTAACAGCCAACAGCCTCTCATCATTGATGGTCAATGTCCACGTCTCTGCGCCATACATTAAGGATAAGGGACTTATAGAGCGTTATTTTCGTCGGTCGAGAGAGGGCTCTACTTCTCAATTGCCTACTGAGCCCGTAGTAACACCTGTTGGCAAGATTTAGTCTCCGCTTGATCTCAAGGCTGTCATTATTGTTGGTGTTTATGCTGGATCCTAGATATAAGAAATCCTTGAAGACTTCAAAAGTATAATTGTTAACAGTGACATTTTGTCCAAGACATCGTGACTCTTTGTTTATTGACACAAGGTATTTCGTTTGTCCTCGTTCACCACTAGACCCACTCGACGAGACTCCCTTTCCAGGTTGGAGAATGCTGCACTGACTGCTCGAGCGTTTTTGCCAATGATGTCAATATCATCAGCGTATGCTAGCAGCATGACACTCTTGTAGAAGATAGTGCCAGAGATGTCGATGTTCGCAGCTTGAATTATTTTTTTATTTTCTCCAGCATAAAGTTAAAGAAGTCTCACGTTAGGGGGTCACCTTGTCTGAAACCTCTTTTGGTATCAAATGGTGTGGAGAGGTCTGTCCCAATTTTCACTGCGCTGGTGGTGTTGGTCAGTGTCATTTTGCAAAGACGAATTAGCTTTGCGGCGTACAAGTGATCCCTAATCGTGCTGTCGAAGGCGGCTTTATAATCGACAAATAGATGATGGGTGTCGATCTGTTTTTCTCAGGTCTTTTCCAGGATTTGGCGTAGTGTAAATATCTGGTCGATGGTGGATTTACCAGGCCTGAAGCCACACTGATAAGGTCCAATCAGTTTGTTGACGATGGGCTTCAGTCTTTCGCACAGTTCGCTCGATAGAACCTTATATGCAATATTAAGAAGGCTTATCCTACGGTAGTTGGCACAGATCGTGGAATCACGTTTATTATGGATTGGACAGAGCACGCTAAGGTTCCAATCACTTGGCATGCTTTCATCCGATCACATTCTGCATAGAAGCTCATGCATGCGTTTTGTGAGCCCAGTCTTAAACTACTCAGCAGGCAGGATGCACCTTCAGCCTTATTGTTTTTCACCGATCTATGGCTGTTAAGACCTCCTTATAGTATTTCAACGCCGCCAGTGATTAGATTCCGGACTAGATTCCGCAATCACGGGATAATTGCCGTCATCGCCATTAAGCAGCTGCGAAATTATATTAATTATTAAGTTTTAGTAAGTAAGATATGTAATTACTTCTAAATGGCATTTCAATGAATTGGCTCTTGTCCTCTCTCGTTCTTCCCTTTACCGCTATAAAGCAGCTATACCCAGCCATTGAGCTCGCGAGCAAAAACAGCTTTTGTGCTTTCACATTTACACATATGGAGCTTAGTTTATGTGATTTTTCACATACACGACAGATCGTGTCACGCTAGAAAGCAATCGTGTAATGCTTGTAATCGGTTTTCTTTTACGATTGTTGATCAGTCGCTATACAAACTTTATGCAAGCAGTACGTGCGGAAATCACAAAGCAATATACAGTTCGCTACAAATGTTTAACAACGATTCGGAAGGATATTTATTATTTATGCAAAATAATTTTGGGGTATGACACCGCAATTCGAAGCGTAACCACAAATTTAATATCAAAAGGCGTTACAGGTCTTGTCATAAAGAATGTTATGACGAAAAAGCAATTATAATTACTAATTTGAAAATAAAAAATATTTCAACGAGATGACGGAAATATTTTAAATCCTGATTAAAATAAAATAAAAAAATTATGAAGATAATAGTAATATTAAGGAAATGTCTGTAGAAGAGGTTACTTTTTTTGATTCGCTTGCGCTATCTAAGCGCAAAAAAAAATCGGAATGTGCTATTTTACATAAATACATATTGTTGCGGTCGTCGACGCATACATTTTAATTTAGTTCTGTTTGTATTTTCCACTGTAACACGTGTAAACAAATTGAGTGTGCAGTTCAAGAAACGTTTCGAAGCGAGCTTTTTAACAAAGCATCCTAAAGGGCATAAAAAGACTGCAAAATATCTTAAAACTACTTGCATATTTATTAAGAGGTGGTCTAAACTTTATTCAGAAACAGGAAACGTTGACGACGAACCCGGAAGAGGCCGAAAACCTACCACCTCCAACCGGCAGGATAAAGTTATCGGAGAAGGGGTTGGATATATCCTTAAACACGATTTGCGACAGACTTCAGCAATCAGGCATAAAACGTAGTAGTAAGTACTTTGTCAAAACCATTGCTTTCACAAAAGCATGTTGAAAAGCGTCTTCAGTGGGCTTACACAAACATCGATCGAGTTTGGACCGAAGTAATATTTACAGATGAATCTACCTTTGTGTTGTTAAATCCAATTAAACATATTTGGTTGAAAAATGGCGAAAAATTTATTCAACGAAGTGTAAAACATCCACAGAAGGTTCATGTCTATGGATGCTTCTCTGCCCAAGGATTTGGCTTTCTTAAGTGCTTCATGGAAAATTTAAATGCCATTAGAATGCTGAAGTTATATAAGGATTGTCTATTAAAGTCAGCTGAATTATTATATGGGAGAAATAACATTGGATATTACAAGAAGATAACGACCCGAAACACAGAAGTAAACCATGCACTAAGTGAAAAGAGGATCACAATATTACAACTTTGGATTGGCCCTCTCAGTCACCAGATGCAAATCCCATAGAGAATGTGTGGGCTCTAATGAAAGCTAAGATATATAAAAAGAAAATAGAATCATCAAAGCATTTTATTCGATTGCTCAAAAATACGTGGAGGTCTCTTTCCGTGGAATATGCTGAAATTCAAGCTGCCAGTTGTAGCCAAAGATGCCAAACAATTATAGACAATGCAGGAGATTGGACTTCTTGTCGAAAACCATAATAATATGTATTTCTCAAAAATAAAACACTTTTTCAAATAAATGTAACATACAGTCTGTTGGAGAAAAACGTTCTTTGTTGAACAGACTGTATATAGAGAAAATTAACAGAAGTTTCTTAGAAATTACTATAAAAAATCAAATAAATACATATTTTTCTATACAGTTTTTATAAGTTCTGCGCCACTTACAAACCCAGTTCATTTAAACCTAATCTGATTCGTTTACAGTATATAGAGTGATCTGCCCGTTTGTCTTGCTCAAACTTGTTCTAACTCTTCTGTAAACCTTCTATTCAGATACCGGTTTTAGAAGATTATCATTTAACAAATCATCGGCAAATCCTAGATTTCCACACCTTGGAAACACCACTTTACCACAGTGTACATATGCAGATTTATAATGTGAGACTGTGTGTTTCTTGAACTTATGTGTGGTATTAAGCTTTTGATGAATTACTGAAATTTATAGGTTCAATTGTAAATTGGGTATATATTGAAATATATATAACAAATTTTCCCATCGAAATGTGTCAGTCGATATCCTTTGCGTTGGCAGCACATACAGATTTGTTTTAAAATATGTGCCCACAAAACCAAATGCAAATATGCAAATGTATTAATTTAATCTAAAATATTTTATTTATTTTTTAAAATACCCTAAATGCATGCACGTAGGAATTTAGTATGTACATAACCTCAAATTAAGTGAGTATGTTATTGAAGTATTTTAGCGGCAGGTTTATAGCACTCGCGTGCCTTTTTCCATAAAAAGAAGAAAGTTCTAAATTTGTTTGTTGTTGTTTCTTGCTTTTTATTTTTTTGGGAAATTTTTCAACTTTTTAACAGCCAGTTTATACCAGTGTATATAATATGGAGCCATTCGTACAAGTGTATATGTTAGTACATATATACATACGTATGTATGTATGTATGAGTGCATATGTACATATATGTATGTGTGTATGTACCTATGTGTGAGTGTATGTTGGTGACAGCAAAAACCTTTTAAATCCTTGTTACCTTGACTAAATGGCAAAATTGGCAAGTGTTAGGAAGAGAGAGTGTGAAAGAAACGGGGTGAGAGAGGGAGAGAGAATAATTCGTATGCACTCCAATTTCTGTGCATGTGTCATTATATCATGCAATAATTTTTTATGGTGAATGTGAGAGTAAGGCTGGTTTTGGTATAGCCTTCGCAGAATGAAAGTAAGAGGAAGGCACAAAATGAAAGCCGAAAGCAGCTAAAATCTATATTTATGCTGATTGTGAGATATTAAGCTTTCCATATGTATTGTTCACATATGTATTGCACAGTAAATATTATATACTGCATGTATTGTACTTTCCAGCACATGGCAGGCGGTAGAGATTTTTTTCAAAGGAAAAACTTGCTGCTACGATATAATTTTAAGAAAACGTTTTGCAGCAAAACTTCTACATATTTGGCTAATAAATTTTTCCATCAAAATTATGATTATAAAAGTACAATTGAGTTTTTGAGTATTTTTATCAATAAATATAATTAACATGTTGCTAATATTGATTAATTTGAAAGTTGAATTGATTAACTCGTGGTCGCTGTAGCGTACCGCTAGTGCGTTAGACTGTTACTTAGAGTGTCAGGGGTTCGAATCTCGGCACAGGCAAAATAAAAAAATAAAAAACAAAAAGCAAGAACAACAAAATTTATACACGGTTCCATCTCTTGGCTGGCAATGGCAAACCTACAAGAGTAAAAATTGACCATGAAAAGATTTTCACTTCGCTGTTCGGATTCGGCATAAAACTGTAGGTCCCTTCCATTCATTTACAAATATAACACGCACAAAATGAGTGGATGCGAAAAGCTTGGCCTAGGCCCTCTATGGGATGTTGTGCCATTAAAAGAAAGAAAAAATAAAGAAGTATTCATGTGCAAATATAACAAACACAACATGAGTGGATGTGAAAAGCTTGGCCTTTGGCTCTATATGCGGTCACTGTCGACATTGATAAACTGAAGTTCATTGTGATAAAGGTATAACACTTGTCACAATGGCTGCCGATCTCTTTATCGGTGTCCTGTGTGATTGCATTCCCTCTCTAATTCTCCCTCCTTCTTCCTCTCACCTATCAATATTCCTTCCATTCAACACAATGCTCTGTATTCATAGGGGTACAGCCTGTGTGTTGAATGTATTTATAAAAAATCAATAGAATGAATCTTTCACATTCATTGTACTAACAAAAAAATTAAAATAATGGGGACATTTTTTGTTTAACCATAGTTTCACACTGTCCAAGAAAAACAAAATGGGCTCACCATTTTCTGGCCCCTCTTACGTACGGCCATGTGCTTGTATATTTATTTGCTGAATGCTTTTTTGCGGTTTGTTTTCTCTCTCTCTCTCTCTCTCTCTCTCTCTCTCTCTCTCTCTCTCTCTCTCTCTCTCTCTCTCTCTCCCTCCCCTTCGCCCCCCTTCTCTTCATTTGTGTAAATATGTGCTATGTGTACAATTGTCATTAAATAAATACATTCTTTCATACATACATACATTCACTAAAAAACAAAAACAAGTACAACAACACACAAATGAAAATCTGTGCTTGTTTAAGTGGAAAATATGTGAAAATTCACACGAGAATTAAAATGGCGCACAATAAGTGGTGGCACTGTACAAATAAATACACAAGTATTTATATGTACATATACAGTAAAGTTCGTTTCAAACATACGCGATTGAATCGAAGAATTCTGAGTAGAACCTTAAAGCAGAAATGCAAACCGTTTGGTCTGGCTGCAAATTCATTCTTCTATGTTTTTGTCTTTTATGTATGAAGAACTAAGTCAAAAACAAGAAAAAGTATTGCGGAATTAAATTTTTACCGAACGGAAAATAACGAAAGAATACGAAATCCTTTAAGCGGAAAATACTGTAGTGATGCCAATGAGCATGAGTATTGTGTGGAAATTGTGGAATGCAGCCAAATGTTGATAAACTGTTGTTATATTTTCAAGTAATCAGCGTAAAAACATAAAATAATAAAAGCAAAAAAAAAAAAAACAGTGGACACGTTTTTTATTATATTTGTTAAGTACAACCACATACTCATTCCCTCATTCCTGCACCGAAGGAACTTGAGAATAGAAAAACAATTTTGAATTATTTTTTAATTTATTTACATTTCTTTGCACTTACTATTTCTCATACTTAGTAAAGTTAATACACTTTCAAAGTTATGACTCATCGAATAAAAGTCGAATTCAGGTTTGTGGCTGAAAATGTAACTTCCTCTCCTCTTTCTACTTTTTTACTCCTAAAACTTAAATCAATTGAGAGAGAATAGAGAGAAAGATCGAGACAGCGAGAAAGGATTTCAAAGGAAATTGACAGAGGATCAGTGCTCTTATTACGCTGCATTTAGACCACACGAAAATAATGCAGACTCTTTCACGTAGCAATTTTAGCTAATACATTTCCATTCGCGCAACCACTTACACTGAACATAGGCTCCAAACAATTATCAGAAGCAATCTTGTTACAATGTTCCCAAACATCACATTTTACTTCTTTTCCAGTTGATTTTTCCTTTTTTACTTCGTTTTCATAATTACACAACAACTTTACTTACTTTACTTTTAATGGCACAACAGCCCATGGAGGGCCTAGGCCGAGCTTTTCGCATCCACTCATGTTGTGCGTCTTATATTTGTACATGAATGGAAGGGACCTACAGTTTAATGCCGAATCCGAACGGCGAAGTGAAAAGCTTGTCATAGCAGTTTTTACTCTTGTAGGTTTGCCATTGCCTGCCAAGAGGTGGTGCCGTGTAGAAAAATTATTTTTTCTACTTTTTGATTTTGCCTGTGCCGAGATTCGAACCCCGGACACTCTGGGCAGCAGTCCAACGCACTACCACTACGCCACAGCGACCACAATTACACAACAACAGCAACACCAAAAAATATCGAACTCAGTCCGATCATACCCATTTCGATCGCGTGGTCGAACACACTCTAACTTGCCGCTACAAAACCAACTATTGAGAAGAGCATTATACTTTCTACGGAAAAAATGTTTCTTACTATAATTTAGGCAGAGTTTTTATCTAAATAACAGCCCGAGTCCCGTCATTTCAGAGTTAACTAAACAAAAATCCTATTATTAGAACTATTGCATTGCTTATTTTCATATATAATATAATATTTTAGTGTGGAAGATGTAAATGTATGTCACAGTAAAGAAAAATTCAACCGGTCTTCCGAGTTCCATATAAAATAAACGTCATCAAAGAGCATCATTATTTAATTGGTGATACTCTCCTATTTATTCCAACTTACCTCTTCGCCACTATCTCAACCGAGTTGTGTTAAAAAAGATATGTTAAAAAAGATATCTTACAAAAATCATTAATTTCTTAAGTATTTTTTTATATTAAGTAGTTTATTATAGTAACTTTAGTAAAAAATTATTTTCGTCAAATAAACAGTACGTATATTAGACTAAAAATTATGCTCCCAATAACAGTAAGCGAGCAAACTGCTATGATTATAACACTGGACAATGAAAGGAAATTGGTTTAACAATTGGAGTACGCATTGGAGCACGCATGCTGAGCTCAAATTTATTGCTTTATCATCTCTAGGCGTCTCAGTATTGACTATTGGCGCTGGAAAATTCTATGTTCCTACTTCATATACACATTTTTTATAACCAGGAAGAGTACTGAGGTTCTGGAATAGGCTTAATCGGTCTAAAACTTCCCATATACCATAAATTATTCAGATTGTGATTTGAAAATAGATTCGAAAGCAATTCAAATCTGCATACTTCTTTAAAGTAGCCTTTGACATGGCATGAAATGATATGGTTTAAAATCATTAATAATATTTTCTATCAAGTGCAAATGTTTATTTAAGAAAAATAATATAGTATATATATATATAAGATATATAAAAATTAAAAGCAACTGAAAAAGTTACTTTCGTATTTTGGTACTTTTTAAACCAAAAGGTACTGAAGAAAGTACAAAATATTAACATTTCCCAAAACTGATCTCACCTCTTTATTTTCACCACATCTCTTAACCGTTACCCCACAATGCGAGATAGCACGCCAACAAAAACAACTGTAACTATGTGAGAGCATCCAATTTGAAGGCATTGAGAGAAAGAGTGAGGCGGAGCATTGAAGCCCTATTATAATTCTTTATAGAGCAACATTTATTAATGCTTTCTTGCAAATTTTAAATCAATTAATCTGCTTTTTATTACTATCGAAATGAAAAATAAATACCGACATCACTTTTACTCTACCATATTTATCTCATAATAAGTATACTAGCACTTCCTTTCCCCACAGAGTGAATGCAATAAATCAAGCCTTGAGAATTTTCACGATGTTAAAAAAAAAACGAAAATGCTCATGAGTATTTCACACAATTGTTGCCGCCAACACATAATTAATTGATTAATCTTTCCCAGCAAAAGAAAACCGAATGAGGAGGCACAGGGAAGGCAATTTTCCCGAAAAGTGAGCATATAAAATTTCATTCATTCAACAAATCTACACCTTCTTCTTTTTCATTACTAAATAATAAAAATAAAAAGTAACGCACTCAACGCGAAAAATTACCGATACAAATACCTCAAACAAACGAAGAAGCAGAAAGAAGAGGAAACAGAAAATGAATGGGGAAAGAGTAAAAACAGAAAAGGCGAGATGAGATGAGATGAGATGAGATGAGAGAGTGAGGTACAATGAGTGGAGATGAAACAAAAGTTTATGCGAAAATTTACGCGTAACATTAATTTTATAGCAACACACAGTGTGTAAAAATAAAAAAATAAATTATATAAAACACAAACACATTGAAGAATGTACAAAAAAAAAAGTAAAAACAATTAAGTTAATTTCATTATCAACAAATCAAGCGAAAGTGGGAGTCAAGAATGAAAGAGGGCGTACGACGAAAAGTTAAATGAAGGAAGAGGAGAAAATGTGTGTATTAAAATATATTTCTTGAATAAAATTATGCCAAAGTTGGTAGTACACAAGTAGCAAGTAAGAGCATTTAAATTGCATTTTAACGCGTTTTAGTTTATTTTTCTCCCCTTTGTAGTAAAATTCAAACGCAATTAAAACACTTGAGATGCACACATACACGCACATACTCAGGAAGAGAGAAACAGAAACGCACATATACAGATACTATATATACAGGATATGAAGGCGAATTTATAAGGCAATGTAATAGCAACAATAACAACGACAGCAGCACCAAGCATAAATATTTCACATGATATGCGATATTTCATTTGCTACTCCAAACATTTGCACCGTGAAAATGTAATGTGAATTGTTGCCAACTCATCTTCCAAAAAAACACTAGCAGCAGTACCAGCAAGCAGACATAATTGTTAAGCGCAACAATAACAATACACACACTAGCACACTTTCAGAAAAACAATGAAAATTAAATTTCCCAGAAAACAACTACATACAACAAAATCTGTAGCTGAATACAGTTAAATGAAATTTCAAATGCTCTCTCTCTCCTTCAAAAACTTTAGATAGCACGCATAGATAGGAACATAGATTAAGTACTGACTAGAAAGGTAGGCAGATGGATATGGCGCACACACAGTGAAAAAAATTGGTAAATCTAGGAAAGGGAACATTTCCAGGCATGGTTTGAAATCCACAACACATAAGGAAAAAAATTTCAAGACCTTTTTGAAAATTACCATTACATTTCGTATTGAATTTCGGTACAAATTTTCATAAATTCTTTCACACTATTAACTCAACTTTTTAGCTATTTCGGCATTGAGAGTTTAAGTCCCAGAGTAAATTTATATTCTATTTAATATTATATTATGTATATATTAAGTATATTTATTTTAAATAGTTTTTCTTATGAAAAGTCGGAATTATTTTTTAGCAAATTCAAAGTTCTGGTCACTCTGGACTGACATTCGAAATTCTAGAGATTTTCTGTATGTACACTTCGAGATCTGGAGTAAATTTTCGGAAGCTTTTCCGGCGAAAGTAGATATTTGCACCAGCCAGTCTAAAAATAAATTCAAAATTTGAATCAACACTGAGTGATGAAATAAAGACAAAATTTTAAATTTTGTTTTAAGTTTTAGAGCGGGTCGTAACCCGTTCGAATCTCGGCAAAGGCAAAATAAAAAATAATAAAAAAAAAAACAACAGCACCACGTCTTGGCAGGCAATGGCAAACCTACAAGAGTAAAAGCTTTTCACTTCACCGTTCGGCTTCGGCATTAAACTGTAGATCCCTTCCATTCATGTACAAATGTAACACGCACGACATGAGTGGATGCGAAAAGCTTGGCCTAGGCCCCCTATGGGCTGTTGTGCCATTAAAAGGAAGAAAAAATAAAGAAGTATTCATGTGCAAATATAACAAACACAACATGTGTGGATGCGAGAAGCTCGGCCTTTGGCTCTATATGCGGTCACTGTCGACACTAATAAACTGAAGTTCTTTGTGGTAAAGGCATAACACTTGCCGCAATGGCTGTTTATCTCTTAATCGGTGTCCTGTGTGATTCCATTCCCTCTCTCATTCTCCCTCCTTTTTCCTTCCACCTATCAATCTTCCTTTCATTCAACACAATGCTCTGCATTCATAGCGGTACACCCTGTGTGTAGAATGGATAGATAAAAAAAAAACTTTAAATATAATCAATCCTTGAGAATATTTGCTTTAATTTTTTGGAATGAAAATTCGAAGTTTATACCTAGTAAGAGTTAGCCAATTTTTAATCAATTCGAGCCAAACTCTTAAAGAAAGTCAGAGCATAAATAGAGGTAGCATGCAAGTCACAGTAGCATAAAGTCAAAGTTTAACATGTAGTCAAAATTAATGTCTAGGTGACTTTAAAATTCAGAGTCAAAATTTAAATTACAATTGTTCCATGAGAGACTAGAGTTGGAATTAAGGACGATGTTGGATAAATTTGAATTTTTACACGACTTCATATTCCATCATCTTGAGATCCTTGCGTTATAATTTTTATATATTAAATCATTTAGAAGTAAGTACTCAAAATGTATTACCAGAATTGTGATCTAAGGGTAGCAGGAACAGTTGCTTTGAGCAAAAAGGCTAGGTAGTTAGTTAGTTTTCTAACAGAAATCATGGAGCAATTACTCCACATGGAAAGTTTGAGTCCTATATGGAGTAATAATTAATTTATATCGATTAAGTCTAAAAGAAGTGAAGTCCGTATTGAGCGCAGAGTGGTTCGGAAATTAAGTTGTAGTTGTAAAGCTATGGAGTTAGAATTAAGGTTAAAGTTGTTTAAAAGTACAGACTCCTAATTGGATAAACGAAGTGGTTTTCAAAATTCAGAGTCAGGCGAATTGAAGTTAGAACTCAAGGCAGAGTAGTTTCAAGTGAGTCAACCTTTAATTTTTTAATTTTAACATAAATATACTTACTTTCATTATAACATTAAACTTTTAGTACTGCCCATTGAACTATCTGAGATTTAGGTCTAAAAGCGCAGTTGAACATTATTTTCTTTCTTTTTTTTACTTTACTTTTAATAGCACAACAGCCCATGGAGGGACTAGGCTGAGCTTTTCGCTCTTCGCATCCACTCATGTTGTGCGTGTTATAAAATTTGTACATGAATGGAAGGGACCTACAGTTTAATGCCGAATCAGAACGGCGAAGTGAAAAGCGTTTCATAGGCAATTTTTACTCTTGTAGGTTTTGCATTGCCTGCCAAGAGGTGGTGCCGTGTAGAAAAATTATATTTTCTACTTTTTGATTTTGCCTGTGCCGAGATTTGAACCCCGGATAACTCTGCGTAGCAGTCCAACGCACTACCACTACGCCACAGCGACCACTTATTTTCTTTCTCTCTCCCATTTTTTGTCAGTCAAGTACTGCAAGTGAAAATGGGTTGAAAGAGAAAGCGTTTCACCGGTTCTCGGCTAGAAACACATGAAGAACTGTTCTATGATCAGAAGCTCCACTGATGCCAGTTGTTAATCTTTACTCGTTTGTTCAAAACACTGTAATCTATGTAAATCATAAGGCAAAGTTTTTTCTATCAGTAAGTGAGTCTATTGTATGAGTGAGTCATACCATTTCAGTTTCGATTCGATTGAACAGCCCACCAATTAACCATCTACCTCTGATCGAATATCAGGTTCGATTATGTGCCGCATGAATAATGTAAGGGCCAGTTAAACTTTTTCAAAAATAATTCTTTTCTAAGGCCTACAAAAATCGAATCTAATCATTGCGGTTTTGTTAATCATCAAAGTTTTTCTCTGAGTGTATATAGGAAGGTAGATAGATAACTTATGGTACATGATTCAGGGCGGTGTAGGTAAATTGGGCTGCTGCAAAGTTATGCAAAGAGCTGAAATTTAATTGCATTAATATAAAAACAACAACAAAAAACATTGTTCCCAATGCTATTGCTTCAGCTGCACGTTCATGCTGCCGCACACTCTTCCACTACCCCCACACCACAACCCCTAGTACTTAGCAAAATACAGCATCATCAGCAAAACGAAATAAAAGCAACAACAACAAACCATTTAAACCGGATACAAGAAATACATAGATAAAAGTACGATTGAAGCAAAACTTTACCCTGTCAGCTAGTGAAGTGAAATGAAATGTTGCACTGGAAAAAGTGGAGTAAACGGTGTGAATTGTAGTTATGTGGGAGAGGGGGAAGGAGAAGGGTGTGAAATTACAATCCAAAGCCAACACCAACGCGCTCTAGTCTCATTTATCGCATCATTTTGCCGCTGCCTGCCGCCTGAATGAATTGTTGAGCGCCTGATTCCTTTTGTTTTTGTTTTGTTTAAGCGTTGAATACAACAACAAGAAAGGGTGTTATCGTGAGGAACTACATTCAGACATAAACATTCAGACATTACAGGGATTTGAAACATAGCAAAAAGTATACTAAAACAACAAAACAACAACAACAACAACAACAACAACACGAAACAAAACGAGTGCAATAAATTTTTCAATGTCATTCTTTCGACATCACACTTCATCTCCTTCCTTCCGTCGTTCCTTTCAACGATCATAGCTTCTTCTTCTTCTTCACCTTCTTCTTCTTCACCTTCTTCTTCTTCTTCATACTTCACAACTTTCTTCTATGTAATACCTAACCTTAAAAAAAAGTGTGAGTTTATCTTCTGCTGCCTTTCCTTCCTTTATCTTCTTCTTCTTTAATGTATGTATATGTATGTATGTATTGAGCGTTGACTTTGTGATAAATGTGCTTCACTTTACTTCAAGCATTGAGATACTCTGGCGTTCAACTGCAGCAGCAGAAGCAGCAGCAGCAACAAGAAAAAGCTGCAAAGTTACTGCTATCAACTTCATCAAGAAAAAGCAGCTGAAGCTGAAGCTAAAGCTTCAATCTTCAACTTATTTCATCTTCAGTTTTAGCTTTCTCGTTTGCTTCTTTTTTCTGCTGCATTTCATCCTCAGCTCAACTTTGCATGTGGGGAACGATTTCAATTGCATTTTTAATCGAGCCATCGAGACTTCATTAGAGTAAAATAAAAATGTCATTTATTTTCTTTCCATATTTCTTTATACTCGTACTTCGTTTTCGTCTTCTTCTTTCGATTTGTTTTCTATTTTTCTGTCTTTTCCAAGTGTTAAAAAGCGTGAGTAAGTGTGTTTGTGTGTGTGTGTGTGTGTCAGTGAGTGTGTGTGAGGTTGTGTTCTTGAGTGATAAAGCACATTCATTCATACAAAGTATGTGTTTATTTTAAAAGACTTTTCATTTAACACTCTCTTTATCAAACGAAAAATGTGTTCATCAATAAATACCTACTACCTATGTACATTCTTACATAAATAGATTTTAACTCGGAACAAAACTGGTCTAAAGTTTTCTGATTTTGAGGACAATTGCATAACCTCTCATATCACTCGGCAACCATTTGACTACTTTTAAACAAGTGAAAGAGTGGGCCTGCAACGTGGTATCTGTCGCATCAGGGATATTTACTTAGAAATAAGATTTGCAAGAATCGTATGCAATTCTATACATAGATAAAAGACATGACATAGTACAGAAATATGAGAGGTGAATGGATGAGGTACTAAAGGAATGGCGAGTATAACATATAAATCGTAGTCTTTAGTATGTATAAAAATGGGTCCTGCAACATGTTTCCATACAAAAACTTCTAAACCTCCTACCAGCCTTAAAAAATCGCGATTAGTTAGTGAACTAGTATATTAAGAAATGAGTACTTCTTCTTCACTCTTGCCTCTAAGTAAGTACCCAATATAGTACAATCTCTCTTTATTATTTTATCCCTTTCTTTCTTCTTTCTCTTTCATTCTGCTTTATTTCTTATTCATAACCTACTATTTTTCCCCCTTTTTACCCTCTTTTTTATCTCCTTCCGTATTTCACCGCCTTTTTTGTCTCATTTTCCCTCTTTTTTTTTACCATATTTCTTGCTCCCTTTTTCTTCTTTTCAAAATTTACTTTTCTATTTACTGTACATCACCCTAATCCTCCTTCTTCTTTCTTCCCCTTTCTTCTCTGGTCACCTATATCTTTCCTTTAATTTTTTATTTTTTTTAAATGGCATAAAAGTCCATAAAGGCTTAAGCCCTTCATGGGCTGAAGCGCTTAGGCCGAGCTTTCCGCATCCACTCATTTTGTGAGTGTTCCCAATCCCTTCTTCTCTCATTTTCACCTTTCCCCTTATCCAAACAGAAAGGCAGCAGAATTCCTTCTTAAATTCGGAGGGAAGGACCTGCGCCGGATGGAGGGACTCATCACAGGACATAATCCATGGGGCCAACATATAACCACCATCGGCATCACCGAGGACCCGGCCTGGACATCTTGTCTGGAGGAGGTGGACAGCACAGTGCATTTTCTCTGCACAGAACGAGATGGCGCATTTTGGGTTTCGATGTCACAGGAATGGACAAAGTGCACTCCTTCTGCGATCTTCTGAGATTTGTGAAAAAATATTTGCGGAAGAGAACATAAATCCCCCTATAACTCCTTTTTCAACTTTTTTTCTCTAACCCCTTACTTACTGTCACCCCTTCTGCTTTTCCTAGGCCTTAAGTACACTGAGCAACATAGCCTGAGTGCTTAAGGAACTGTCCTGCACTCGTAGGTCAGGTTCTCGGCATTCTTCACATGCTTCCATCTATCATCCCCCTTTTCTTTTCCTCTCCCTTTGCCATCGTCATTCCATTCTTTCTTCACTTCTCCTTTTTTTTCCACTCTATATTTTTCCTTCTCACAAAATTTGTTTTCTTTTCATTTTTTAAAATAGCTCATTGCCACCCTGAATACTCAGCGTACTCGGTGTTCATTTAATCGAGTGACTATATCGCGTTCGTTGTGAGAGGTAGTAAGCTCTCTCTTCGTGTTCGGTACAACAACAATTTCATGGTTTTCGCTGAGCTAAATCGAAACATAACCACGGCCTCACAGAATTCTAAACTGTGCATGGCTAGATCAGTTAAATAAAAGAAAATAAATTAATAAATCTCTTCTGAGCGGACTTGTCCTCTTTATGAATGCAGTAATCGTATGGATTAAAGTATACTTTACTTTACTTTCAATGGCACAACAGCCCATGGAGGGCCTAGGCCGAGCTTTTCGCATCCACTCATGTTGTGCGTGTTATATTTGTACATGAATGGAGAGGACCTACAGTTTAATGTCGAATCTGAATCCGAACGGCGAAGTGAAAAGCTTTTCATAGCAATTTTTTACTCTTGTAGGTTTGCCATTGCCTGTCAAGAGGTGGTGCCGTGTATAAAAATTATTTTTTCTACTTTTTGATTTTGCCTGTGCCGAGATTCGAACCTCGGCCATTCTGCGTAGCAGCCCAACGCACTACCACTACGCCACAGCGACCACATTAAAGTATACATCAATTGTAATGTCACGAATAATATTCAAGACAGTGATGAAAATATTCATACGAATTTTTGTGTGCGTGTGTAAACGCTATTCACCAACAGTTGCTCTTGTGAACATTTTCTATCGAGTGTCAGTATGTTTTTGTATTATAAACGGATACATAGTGTACACTGTACAGTGTCACAAATTTTGCATTCCATTTGTAACAATTTGTAAATTTATGATTTCTGCCAAATCGGTAAATGTCAAATCTACATACAAACAAACAACAGCAACAACAACATGCAAATGTTTAACATTCGCTCGCATTACATTTATGTAAGTACCATATGTATGTATGTATGTATGTATGTATGTATGTATGTATGTATGTATGTATGTATGTTTGCATGTATGTATGTATGTATGAATGTATGTATGTATGTATGTATGTAGACTGTGTTAAGTTGTTTGTTTTTATTGTAGGTTGTCTAAAATATTCATAAATGCAAATAAAATATAACAACAACCGAAACAAAACAAAAAATATGTCTGGAATATGAGAGTGTGTACATTGTACATACATAACGACAATAACAACAAGAAGAAAAACGCATAAAAATTCATACGTACCCACAACAATAATTGCCGTACAGTGGCGGTGCGTTGCGGTGCGTTGCGTTAATTTGGTAATTTGATGTTATATTTTATTAAGGTGCATTTCATTTTTTTAAAGCATCCTAAAGAATAAGTGATAACCCTAACCCATTGATTCAGATTCAAACTTACAATAGTATTAGAATTCAGGTTAAATGCTGAGTCAATTTCAAATCAAAACTCAAAAATCACCATAAACATCGAACCAAAATTATCTAAGTATAAATCCCAAATGTACAAATCCTATAAAAAATACAAACTAAGTAACAAAGTCAAACAAAAGTGTAAACCAAAAACCACACCAAAAGTAAAACCGACTAAAAGTTAAACCCAATCTCAGGCCAAAACTAACATAAATTAGACCGGAAATTAGACATAAATTAGACCAAGAGTCAGAGTAGGTTCACTTGAGAGATTATTAATTACTAAAGCATAACCAACGTGGTCGCCGTGGCTTCACTGCGACTCAATAAATTTGTTCTACACGGCATCACTTCTTGGTCAACCTGCAGCAGTAAAAATTGCTCAAGAAAAGCTTTTCACTGCGACGTTCGGATTCGGCTGTATATCTCTTACATTCATGTACAAATATAACATGCACAACATGAGTGGATGAGAAAAGCTCGGCCTAGGCCCTCCATGAACTATTGTGCCATTAAATGAAAAGAAAATATAGAGCACAACCAACACCAGACCAAAACGCAGATAAAAAGTTTTATCGAAGTTCAGAACAGAGTAAGTCCAGGAATCAAAGCGAATCTCAGTAGGACTAAATATCAAAAATTCTACCACAAATAAGACTAAAACTCAAATCAAAAGACGGACCAAAAAGCTGGCAAAAATCAACCCTAAATCTAGTTAAAAAATCAGATCAAGAAAAGCTTTTCACTGCGACTCAAAAAATTTGTTCTACACGGCACCACTTCTTGGTCAACCTTACTTTACTTTACTTTTGATGGCACAACAGCCCATGGAGGGCCTAGGCCGAGCTTTTCGCATCCACTCATGTTGTGCGTGTTATATTTGTACATGAATGGAAGGGACCTGCAGTTTAAAGCCGAATCCGAACGGCGAAGGAAAAGCTTTTCATAGCAATTTTTACTCTTGTAGGTTTGCCATTGCCTGACAAGAGGTGGTGCCGTGTAGAAAAATTATTTTTTCTACTTTTTTTTTTGATTTTGCCTGTGCCGAGATTCGAACCCCGGACACTCTGCGTAGCAGTCCAACGCACTACCACTACGCCACAGCGACCACTTCTCCACTTCTTGGTCAACCTGCACGAGTAAAAATTGCCCAAGAAAATCTTTTCACTACGACGTTCGGATTCGGCTGTAGATCTCTTACATTCATGTACAAATACTTATAACATGAACAACATGATGTCCAATAACCAGACGAAGGAACAGACAAAAATAAATGCCCGCAATTCAAACCAAATTCAGTACAGAAATCTGATCAAAAAACAGTACAAAAATTTTAACCAAAACCAGACCAAAAATTATATAGAAAATCAGGCTAAATCTGTAAACAAAATGTGATATGATATCAAAGTTTGACTAAAAGTCAAAGCTAAATATGACGAAAGACAATTCGAAAAATAAAACACGTAATTTTATATACTATATGGAACTTAGTGATTTTTGGAGGAGCAGTAGCCTCATCAAAGCCCCCTTTATATCCGCCACTGTGCACGTTTATATGTTTGCCTATGGATATGGATAGGAAATAATATTTTCATTTCATTTCATTTGCACCTTATTGACAAGTGACATGAAATTGTAATTCTTTATTTCTCTCTTTTTGGTTCATGTTGTTTGTTGCTGTTGTCGTATTTTTGATGTTTTTGTTGTGTTGTTAAAAATAAAGTAATAAAAGGAACTGCAGAAAACCAAGCCAAGCAACAACATGGAAACATGTCGCAACATGCACATTCGAGTACATACATACATGCAAAAACACATGCCTGCCTGCCTGCCTGCATGCCTGCTGCAAAAAGTCATAAATTTTGCACGTTGACATTTGTGAGTCACTTTGGCGGTTGACATTTCATAAGTTCGCCTCATTTTCTGATGCTTTCAGGGAGAGGTGGAGGTGTGGGATCTGCGGTATGGGATCTGTGGTGTCGGGTGTGGGGTGTATGTTGTATAAGCTCATTTATTTATGCAGAAATATCCCATTTGAATTCCTCGTTCCTTATGTTCCCTGCCCTTTGCTTCCTTCCACTCACTCCTGCTGCTTTTATTTCTCTGTTTTCTTTTACTGTGTTGCTGTATTTTTAATTCCGTACGACAATCTTCCTTGTCTCCTTCATCAATGTGTTGGTGGCGATAGCGGAGCATCACATTTTCCGGTCATAAAATTCATTCGCTTGCTAAAAAGTGTTTTATATTTTTTTCGATACTTCAAACTCATCTTCACCGTTATTTGATTCTTTTTGTTCGCTTTTTGTTTCTTCTTTCTCCTGTTCCTGTTGCTCAGTTGTTTTTCTTTTCTTTTTTCTCTACTACTCTACGAAATTTCTTTTCAAGTTTTCCTGTTTTTCCTTGTTGTAATATTTCAGCTGCTCTGATTTTCTTTACATTGTCTTGAGATTTGTCGATAAATAAATAAATTCCGATTGAGCATATTTTATTGCTTTTGTTTAGTCTGTCCAAGGAAGGAGGACTCCGTCTTCTACCAATTCCCCAGTCAAACTGTGTCTGTTCATAATATTAAACTATTGTATCTGTCTGACAGCTGTTTTTCTTTTCTGAGCACAGTCTGTTTCTTATACTTACAAATTGACCTTTGCAAATTTTCTTTCATCGAAAAAGTTTGCACACATCCAATGGAAGTTCTTAACTTTTTAATGTCAAGATTTGTTTTTTTTATGCTGCTTCCCCCCAAGTTCATTTACTCAAACAACGCGATTTCCTTTATGCCAAAATCAGTGTGTTCAAACAAAAAAATACCAAAAATAAATGTACTACTCATTTGAATGTTATCAAACGAGAAGATTTATTACACTGGCTGTTCTTTTGTCTGGATGTCAAATGATTTTAGTTTTACTTTTTCTTGGGGGTTTTCTGTTATTTTATTTTTTTAATTTTTGTATTTGATTTTTGTTATAGATCAATGCTCAAACAAAGGTTCTGACGGCATTCTTTGCTGTGGTTTCTTTTGTTTTCACTCTCACTCTCAACTTGAGCTTGAAATTTGTGGCAAGAGAACGAAGAAGGAATAACTCAATTTCGTCTTCGTCTTTATCAATGCACTAAGATGTGGTTAAAACAAATTGGTGGGCAATGGCATGCTACAGCAAAAATGTGTGAGGATTGTAAAGGAGGGCGTGGCAACTTACTTATTAACTGATAACTCATTATGGAGTATCTTTGCAATCAGTTGTGGTAAGGTATTAAGTTTTGCTATGGAGGCATTATGTCTCAATGGATTGATTGATTGATTAAGAGGGTGATGTTTACTGCGACCTTAAAGATCTATTGTAGCCCCAATTGTAGCTTGATTACAAGCTATCAAAGAAGTTAATCTTGCTGAGGAATCTTATTAGTACGCAGATTAGGCTACAAGGCTTTGGTGTCCCCACTTTCTGGTTGTTTGGGCACCAGTTATATTTTCCTCTTACTAGTGAGTTACTCAAACTGAATTAGGGCGTTTTCTGGTGTTTCTCCTTTAGCTTGGTAAAATCTATAAGATCTGTCCTGATAAGTTATTCATATACTTACTTACTTACTTACTTTTAATGGCACAACAACCCATGGAGGGCCTAGGCCGAGCTTTTCGCTTTTCGCATCCACTCATGTTGTGCGTGTTATATTTGTACATGAATGGAGAGGACCTACAGTTTAATGACGAATCTGAATCCGAACGGCGAAGTGAAAAGCTTTTCATAGCAATTTTTTACTCTTGTAGGTTTGCCATTGCCTGCCAAGAGGTGGTGCCGGGTAGAAAAATTATTTTTTCTACTTTTTGATTTTACATGTGCCGAGATTCGAACCCCGGACACTCTGCGTAGCAGTCCAACGCTCTACCACTACACCACAGCGACCACCATATTCATATACTCTCCCAGTTAAAAGTGCCCCGAGAAGAAACCCAATACCATTCTGAGTTGGTTTTTTATTAAGCTTAAGAAAACAGACAACTATTTTGAATTCGAAATTCGCAATAACTACAATAGCTTCAATTATCTAAGCTTTAGGAGATGTGCCCAGTAGAATGACCCACTGTTCCATTCCTATTTCTTTAAAGTGTTCTTCATGGATTGTTTTCCAATATTTTGACCGCTGCGTTCCTTGCTAAGTAGTCTGCTACCTCGTTACCATAGGTACCTGTGTGCCCCGGTATCCAGGAGCTCTTTGCATTTCCATACAATTTTAGAATGTAGTGCTCTGATAGCAGCTTGCCTGTCTGCGTAAATTACTATGTTTTGCATTTTATACTCGCGTTGGAGATTTAACTCCGCTTAGAAAATAATAACGAATGCTTCTCATAGGCTACGAGTGTTTTTGGAAACACGAAAGTTTTGAAGCTAGTATTTTCCGTAGGTTTTCGAATTCCTGTATAATAACATTGAATATCGCATCATTTAGCTTTGTGGGCTTCATGAGCCCACCCTCATTGTCTTCCTAGCAAATGGCAGTAAGGTTGTCTTGGATAGATTTATATATAAATTTACCGACTTGCACCAACTCTGCGTTAGGCTCAAGCCCCGTTTGAATTACGTCACAGAGTGCATCCTCGTATTTCCCCCGTGCCGTAATTTTTTTATTAATTTTTTTATTGTAACATTCAACACACAGGGTGTACCTCTATGAATTCAGAGCATTGTGTTGAATGGAAGGAAGATTGATAGGTGAGAGGAAGAAGGAGGGAGAATGATATAATGGTAATGACCATATCAGAGGTTATGCCATTGCCTGTTGGAAGAGAGAGGAGTTTATTAACCACTAGGTTACACAAGAGAAGTAATAGCACCCCCACTTGTGAACATCCTTTTATTGTTTGAAGGCTTATTGTGGTTGGTCCCACTTTGGTTTCCGCTGAACAGTTTTGATTCCATCTTTTTCATCTCCATAGATCTTCTAATAGCTTCGTGAGAAGTATTGTCAAAAATTTCTTGAATGCACGTTTGTTGATGTTTCTTTGTTATCAAGATCGCCTTGGATGAAGTTAGTCAATTGATACAAAACCGTCTTTCGTGTGCAATTACTTTATTTTATGGTTCTGGGTTACCCTGCAGCTCAGATCCTATTAATTAATATTATTAAAAAAAAAATAAACTAGTTCATTCCCCGATTTCATTTACACACAATGTCCTGGTTTTTTTCACGCTGAAGTCTTACGAAAAGACAATTGTCCTATCCTGGATATCTTTCGAGCTAACTATTAAACTAGTATGATATAGTTTGAAAATAGTTGCGGACTAGATTTGTTCAGAATCAGTACAGCAACAATTTTTATATTTTTAGAAGTCATCATAAATGTATTCTACATCTCTAGGTACAAGTACTTATAAACAAACAAAAATAAAAATAATTCAAATTATCTATCTTTGTCATAGTTCCCTTACTTATTGAAAAAATTCCGTATATGTTGAGAAAATTTTCATGTACATGAGAATTACAAGACAATATATTCACTGAATAGTATTATTGAAAGTAGTTCTTTGTTGTGGTCGCTGTGGTGTAGTGGTAGTGCGTTGGACTGCTACGCAGAGTGTCCGGGGTTCGAATCTCGGCACAGGCAAAATCAAAAAATAATTTTTATACACGGCACGGCACCACCTCTTGGCAGGCAATGGCAAACCTACAAGAGTACAAATTGCTATGAAAAGCTTTTCACTTCGCCGTTCGGATTCGGCATTAAACTGTAGGTCCCTTCCATTCATGTACAAATATAACACGAACAACATGAGTGGATGCTCGGCCTAGGCCCTCCATGGGTTGTTTTGCCATTAAAAGTAAAAAAAAAGTTCTTTGTTGTTGCATATACAAGCAGAAAAGTCTAAGTAGTCTTCAGAATGACTCGTCCTGCATCAGTTTTGAGCTAGTAACCTAAGTAGTAACCTAGGCTGGGCAAACTAAGTTCTAGTTAACTTGTGAACTAACTCATTTTTGCACTGTAGGGTAACAACACACCCCCAACAGTAGAGAAGAAATTTTGCTCAAGGCGATACCGTTTCAATTCATGAATGTTAATATTTATGTTTTGATTTTCAAACCGGTTTCAATTCTAAAATATTAATGAAATACAAACAAATGTCAAAAACACATTCACACATGCAAGCACACAAGCAGCCGCACACATTCAGACGTTACACACATAGCCAAAAACACATTGACAGTTATCACCAAAAAACAACAAAAATAAACAAGGTAAAGGTATTTGCATATGCATATGAAATGAAAACAAGCGGATGAGGGAGGACACAGTGTTGAGTTGAGATTTAATGCAGTATTTACACAACTACAGAGATGCTGATATATGTAGGGTAGGATGAAGGGCGAAGTCTAAGTAGTAGGGCGAAGAAGAGGAACCAGGACGAGAAGAAAGGAGGAGAGGAGGAAAGGAAGAAGAAGTTGGAGACAGATTTATGCACCCAAGTAGCTACATTGAAAAATCAATAAAATATTTAAACAAAATATACAAAAGCGCGCTTGAATTCTTGTGACTTTATGTGCATAGGAAATGTTTTAGAAGGCGCTTCTCGCTTACGCGCTTGTTGAAATCAAAGCGCTCACGCTGAAAATCATAAAGCATATCAAACGAACTGTGGGTGATAGGAGATGAAACGAGACAAAACACGAGACAGGATAAGATAAGCGCGGTTGATATGACGACGAAGGAGACTGAATGCTTCGTAGTTATCCAAGGCGTATGCCTGAAAAACAAAAACTTTCTCTACACTTGGCGCACATCAAACGTCGAGAACCGAAAACTGAGAGCGCAAACGATAACGAGAATGAGAATGCCAAAACGTCAAACGAAAATCCGTTTAGATTGTCAAATTTTGTGTAAGCTCGAGTTTTTTGCATACCACTACTTTTTTTTTAAGTTACATGTATTTTGATGGTTTTCTTTTTCTTTTTTGGTTTTGGTTGTTGTCAAAAAAACTTTACCCTTAAGCTTTTACAATTTTTCAAAGGAAAATCCCTAAACAAGCAGACGTAAGCAGACGCAAGCAGACGATATATGGGAAATGATGAAATGAAATGAATGTTTTCTTGTGTTGGATTCTACTTCTTCCTTTTTTTACTTGCTCCTGCTGGACGACAAACACCAAACGATGAGGACGACGCATGCATAAGTGACGCAATTGTGCATATAGCACAACCGAACAACAGAGGCTAGCAGCTTCATCATCTGCCTCTGTCCCCGCCGCCATTAAATTCTACTCGACTGCATCCTAGATCCTCCACAAAAAAGCTTACGCGCCTCAACCAGAGACTTTAGACTTTGGATACTTTGAAAGGCAAATATCAACTTTCAACTTTCGCTTGTCAGTTTCATATATGATTTTGCTTTTTTCCGTTTGTTTGACTCATTTGTTTTTTTTTTTTTACTCTTACCAAAGAATGCTTCTTGTGTGTGCAGCAGACAATTTTATACATGTGTAGAATGGAGCCAAAAATTGCACAGAAATCCGTTAAGAGAGCAGCGAATGAATTTAGAAAATGATAAAGCAAAAAAACGCTGCTGAATTTTGAACAAATCACAACACAAGAGACAAGAGAGACTGCGAACATAGCAGACGAGACGAAACAAATGAACCACTTGTGTGCAACAAGGCAATACATGCAGCAAGTGTTTTGCCACCGCCAACATTATTGTCTGCACACCTACACTCGTTTCCGGCCATGACTATGAATGCATGCCCAGGCAGACGGAGCATCTTCAGAGATGATGTTATGAAAAAGTAAAAGTATTCGCTGTGCAGCAAACCGCAAACACGTTTTATTGATTTTTCTCGCTATTCCTTTGTGGTATTTGCGCTATTGCAACAGCACACGATTAAATCTTGTTTTTCTTCTTCTTCTTATTTAACTAGGAATCTATTCAAAGTCATAAACCGGGAGACCGGTGACCGGGGTGAGATTCGTCCAAGCCTGCAAGTGATATTTGTGCAGGCTAGAATATTCCGACTTTGGTGAGAAGAGAATTGATTTGGCGAGCTCTGGTTTGATTGAATTCAGTTCATTAAGTTTCATGTTTTTGTAGTCATTTTTAGCTGGTCTGTCTTCAAAATAGTTAAAAGTTTTCATTTGTTCAGTTATATTCGAATAATCGAATTTAGCAGAATTTATTTTATTGGCGTGCTTTGGAGGCAAACTGAAATGTTACTGATTTCGTATGATTGTTTTTAGATGGCTAGGTTGAATTGGTTATTGGTTTGCTTAACTGTTGCCAGTTATATTTGAATCTTTCAACTCGTCTGACAATTTGCGAGACACTTACTCCGGCTGGTAGTATTAACTATTTAGCAGCTTTTCGGATTTTTGATGGAACTTTAGGGCAAACTGTTGTACCTTACCGTTCGATCTTTTTCTCCACAGTTAACTTTCTTGTTTAGTCCATATTACAATTGCTTACGTATGTATGTGGTGATGATAGAATGACGGACTTTAAAAAAATTTATTACTCTTTTATTTTCATTACCACGTTTTGTTATAAAAAAAAACCCATGAAACGAACATAAATAACGATCAAGATATCAGTTGATAATGGAACGTAAGAGATCGTTATAAATATCATGTACTATAGTCGGATTGCCATGATATTGGCTAAACGAGAGAATCACGGTGGGTGGGGCTAAAGTGCAAAAACCTAAAACTGCATAGTGATTGAATTTCTACAATTTTAAATTAAACGTAACAAGTTAACACTGGCGAGTGATTGCATAGAGCTTAGCTGATCATTTTTGACCAGTTTTTGAGACTAATTGGATTAAAGCTTTCGAATTTTTACGAGTAGTATGTGGATCAGACCTGAGGAGTTTTTGGAATTAAATTGATGAGACCTGACAAATTTTAACGACAAAGTTAACAGGAGTTGATGAGTTATTATGAATAGTTGATCAGATCTGACGAGGGGTTTTCCATTCCGGGAGTAAAAAAAAATTGGTGAGTTATTTTTGTTCGATTCAATCGAAGCGAAGAGTGCTTGTAACCGTGTTGCCTATAACTGGCGACTGGCCGCCTTTTACAACTAACTTTAGTGGAGTTGAAAATAGTCTTTAATTTACTTGGAAAAAAACCTCTATGCAACTTCTTGGGGGTAGAAGAGCTTTAAGCAATACTTTCTTCTATTGACATGGGTTCCTTGTCGACCACTGAAATTCAGCAACATGTCCCGAGCTCCACGAAGACCGAATCTCCCCTACTTATGATTTTGTGTGTGTGTGAGAGGTGAGAGGTGAGAGATGTCTGCTCCAAAATTGCAAAATTTTCCCACTCGATGCGCTCCTTTTATACTCTTCTTCGGTTGTTTTCTGATTTTTTAGTGATACTTTGCCGCACACTTGAATAAGAATTTTGCAGCAGCAGACAACAGACATGTCGTTTCGTTGTTTTTCAAATTTTTTTTTTTTTGTTATTTGTAAATTATTAAATTTTTCACTTGAAATTTTCCACAGTTGTACCTACCACTCATGTAATCGTTCGTACCTACGCCTTTCTTTCAACCCTGCAGCTTCAGCGATACATTTCCTACTTTTTACTCTAGTAAATGTGTGGAAGTGTTTTCCTTTTGGAACATTTCTGTTTTCTGTTTTTTGTCTTTATCTGCCGTTGGCTGTTATGCCCGTTTTAACGCCCCCACTCCTGTTTGAGTTTGTGTGTCTGCGTTTCTTTCTGTCTGTGAATTCTGTCTATTGGATTGTTGGACACAAATGTTGCATGTCCTTTGGTGTCCTTTTAACGACTACATATCTTATTGCGGTCTTTGGCTTTGTTGAGGAATATTGTTGTCTTAGTTTTGCTCCTTTTTTTATGTATGTGTATCTTTTTGCTGAGTAGTATTTAACATTATCTACTAGAAGCAGCGAAGTCAGACTTACGTCGTCTCGAGTCATTTCGAGTCTAGCAGATTTCTCTTTGCCTCCAAATATTTTTGCAAATATCTATTATAATTTTTTTTCTCTAAGGTTTTACATTTTGTTCGGTTTGGTCTGTGTGTGCTTGCTGTAATGACAAAAAATGTTCTCTCTGTTGTTTTTTACACATTTCGTCTATTCTGTGCTGAATTTTTAACGAAATGCACACACATAAAATATGCAGTTTTCAGTTTGAACTGGCAGTTTTCTTTGTAGTTAATTCAATTACATGTTTAAATATGTATGTACTCGTATGTAATTGTAAGAAAGTTCCGCAAAAATGTCCTTGTATGTGTGCGATTCTGTGAAGCGAATCTTTAAAATTATAGAATATTATACTTAATTGTTAATGCAATATTTAAAATTATTTGCTAGATTTAAGTTAAGATATGAAAACTAAATTTACTCATGTATTTTTCTATTTCTTTTATTTACAGGTAAGTTCGTGGTCATCTACAATTGCTATGCTTCATAAATAACTCACTACATATCTAACGCAATTACCAACGTTTTCTTTACCGCAAACACTGAATCAATTTTAAACTAATGTATAAAATAGATTGATATATTTGCACAGTATACTTGTAGGATGGTTTCCGAAACAATGGTGAGTATAATTTTCTCAGAGATGCAAACCAGCTGAATTTAGCTTCTTTATAAGTCAGGTGAGGTTTTTGTTGCATACTTTTAGCATCACTTGAAAAGTTAAATTTTCAATGCATGTTTTACTAGAGCCTCTCTAGATGTTAATGAAGAATATTTTGAAAGGAGTTGTGGCACATGCTGCATAGTGCTTTTTTTTCAAATTTGCATATGCCCTGGCCGTCGATGCTTTGAGATGACTTTCACCAAACTACGGATTTGTTTTCACATTTTGAAATGATTGATTGATCCCTTATTATTTCAAATTCAATCCTTCAAGTTTTCCATTCTTATTTATTCTGGGTAAACCATGATATCATCTGTAGACACACATAACATTACATTTTTTTGAACGAAGTTCTAAAATTTATTTTACATTTATGATTAACATACTTTTAGGATCATTATTATTACTGATGAAGTGCCTACTGCGACCTATAAGATCTACTTGCCGGTACATGGGCCTACAGTAGTTGCATATGTTCAAGCTCGGACAGAAATTTTACAATTTTAGGCCTACTTCTATGAAGTTCAAAGTGATATCTGCTGTTGGATGGTTACCCAGATGTCTTCTACTAAATAGCATTAGTGCAGGGCCGATAGATGTGCCGCTAGAATGCTAACGTGTTGCTTCTGAATTCAGTTAATCCGATGAATACGGGCTCTATTTTGGCTCTCCAGTTTAAATTGTTTTGTAAAAGCGGATTCACCTGCTTGTACCCACGCGGGCCCTAGTAAACGAGGAGATAGGACTTCTAAGAAGTTGTAGTTGGTTTTACTGAAGTTTAATTTGCTTAGAGACGCAAATCGTCTGAGCTTGCTTTAGGCCAAAAATATTTGGGGTTGCATACTTTTAGGTTCTTATAATAAATAACGTTTTCAAAGCAAGCCTTTTTGGAACCAGGTAGATATTTATAAATCGAGTGAAAAGTCGCTAAGTCCACTTTTTATGAAAACATAGATTTTGATGCCTTAAGAAATAAAGGGTGTTTTCTCTAGAAGTATGGTTTTCAATCTGGCAATACTTTTTTCGGAGTTGGTCTTCTTGACAGCTGTCACTTGATTTATGCTCACTTTGGTTTGACATTTCATAATGAATAGTTTTAAGCCTGAGTGGTCGCAGTGGCGTAGTGGTAGTGCGTTGGACTGCTATGCAGAGTGTCCGGGGTTCGAATCTCGGCACAGGCAAAATCAAAAAGTAGAAAAAATAATTTTTCTACACGGCACCACCTCTTGACAGGCAATGGCAAACCTACAAGAGTAAAAACTGCTATGAAAAGCTTTTTACTTCGCCGTTCGGATTCGGCATTAAACTGTAGGTCCCTTCTATTCATGTACAAATATAACACGCACAACATGAGTGGATGCGAAAAGTTCGGCCTAGTCCCTCCATGGGCTGTTGTGCCATTAAAAAGTAAAAAAAGACTTAAGCCTGAACAATGTTTGCAAATTATTGAAATTTATTATCAATATTCATGCGCTGTGAAAAAAGTGTTTCGCAAGCTACGTCCGTTTAGCGAAGAGGCTCATTTTTGGCTTAATGGATACGTGAATTAGCAGAAATGCCGTATTTGGAGTGAAGACCAGCCAGAGGCAATTTAGCAGCTACCAATACATCCCGAAAAATGCACTGTTTTGTGCGGTTTATGGGCAGAATTATGCGGCATCATTGGGCCGTACTTCTTCAAAGTCGATGAAGGCCGCAACGTTATGGTCAATGGAGAAAGGTACCGTTCGATTATAACACTTTTTTTGGCCGAAAATGCTAGAATTGGACTAGGCCGATATGTGCTTCCAACAGGACGATGCCACATGCCACATACCACACTGCACGCGAAACCATGCATCAATTGAGAGGGGAATTTGGTGAGCAGTTAGTCTCACGTTTTGGTGCAGCCAATTGGCCACCAAGATCGTGTGATTTGACCCCGTTAGACTATTTTTTGTGGAGCTATGTTAAGTCTCTTGTCTACAGGGACAAGCCAAACACGATTATTGCGTTGGAAGCCAACATTGAACGCGTCATTTGTGAGATTCGGGCCGAAATGTGTGAAAAAGTGTGCCAAAATTGGACCTTCAGAATGGACCACTTAAAGCGTAGCCGCGGGCAACATTGAAAGTGAAATTATCTTTAAAAAGTAAATGGCAGGAATTGATTTATCGATTCAAATAAAAATTTCATTCACTTTTGTAAAATTTCTGCGTTTATTTCATTTTCAAAAACTAAACTCTTATAAAAATCACCCTTTATAAATTAAAAAACGTCATTTGCTAAAAGATATATGAACTTGTTTTGTTTTACTGGTACGTAAAAGTTCTAAGTCCGCAATTATCCAAAATTGCTCACTGAAGCACGTAAAAAAGAGCAAATTATTTATTTCAATTAAATTGTGCAAACGCATTGAAAGCGATCTCATATGGTTGACTAATTATGTATTCGCTGAAATTTGATAGTCTTATTGAAATGGTGTAATTAGCACTTCTTCACTCTAAGGTAGCTATTTATTTGTTAGGCGTGTGGAAGAGAGAGTTGTGAGGAGAAAAGGAGTAAAGAAGAGCTAGTGGAGGAGGATATATGGAAATTGAAAATAGGACGAAAGTGGTGAAGAGCTAAGAGAAGAATGAACTCATAGGAGAAGAGTGATGGGCAAAGGAAATAGAGCGAATCTAAAGCGAATGAGAAAAAAATAAGATAAGGAAACAGAGAACGAATTTAAAAGGAAAGAGTGAAAGGATGAAAAGAGAGCAACTACCAATCTGAAACTATGTGCAAGAAAAGAAGAAATGGAAGAACGAGGTAATGAATTGAAAAAGGAAGAGTGAAGGGAAGAAATCGAATTTAAAGTGCGAAGGAAATATGTGAGGGGCAAGGAAAAAGAGAGCGAAAGGTTAGAACATATAAATAAATAATATCAAAATTCCGCGACCGCAGAGAAGATTGTCTACAAAAAGAAAGGGAAGAAAAGAAAGGGGCTGTAAAAGAAATGCAATAAAGAAGAAATGGAAATAGATGTTTGAGTGTAAAAGGAAACACTGAAGAAAGAGGAGACAAAAGTAGACTGATTTAAAAAAGAATAATGAATCTGAAGCGATAGGCAAAGGAAAAAGGTTAAAAATGAAAAAGGAAGGAATTCAAAAGAAATCGGAAGAACAATATCAGATTGAAAGGACAAAAGAAGGGCGAAGGGAAAAGAGAGCGAAAAGAAAGAGAAGGCGAAATTGAAGAGAGTAAAAAAGTGGAAAAGGGAAAAGTTGAGGTGAAACGTCATAGCGTTTTGTCAAATCAATGTACATTTTCTTTTACATACGGACAAGTCTGATGGGTTGCCATCAATCTTAAAAATATCTAAGTTTTAAAATTTCCATGCTAAATTTGCTTAGTCACTAAAAAAAAAAAAAAAAAAAAGAAACGAGCGCTTCATCTCGTTTAAAACACAAAAACAAAATGTTCTATAACTACCTACTTCTCTCTTACCAATATCACGTTAGCCAGAGCCACAACGGAATTTCGGTTTTAATTAAAAATTGAAATTGCCATTTTCATGTGAGGCTTGTTTTCATCCAAAACACACTCACGTCTTCTCTTGTGCCCCTGCCTCCTAATATTCAACCACAATTTCTTTCTTACTTTTCCAAATATAAAACTTCAGTTCACATTGCTGATTATGCCACACATAAACTTTACAATTTTCTTAGTATTACTACTTCTTCGTTTTGCTATTATAATTTTTTTTTTTGGTTAATTTGCTGCTGCACTTGTGCTTCGTTGCTGCTTATCATCATCACCATCAACATCGTTGTCATAATGATCTTGTTTTTACTGCTGATGAAACTGAAGCTATGATAATGATTATGTTGGTGCTGCTGGTGGTGCTGCAATTGCTGGCGCCTTGCACTTTGCAATATGCAATCTCAGCTGTTGAGTGCAAAATTAATTGCATTGGAAAACTTTGCTTGCTGTGTGCTGCGTTTTCTGTTTGAGTTTCTTATACAAAAACTTAATATTTTAATTAAGTAAAAAGGGCAGCACAAGCAGCAACATCGGCCTCAGAAACATTACTGGCAGCTGATAGCAGCAGTCACTGCTGCTGCTACTCTTTCGTTTAACAATATCGTGTGCAAATTTGCTGACAATAACGTCGAGGGTTGTGGTGTTTGTTCGTGGAACAATATTGTCTCTTGTCAAATTTTTTTTTTGGTGTTTTGGTTTGAGTTAAGACAAGGAAAGCATCGATTTGCAGTTTTAATAATTAAAATTGGAATTGGAGGGAAATCATTGTTGGAACTTTAAAAGATGTTGTGTGAAAATTTTTTTGTGAGTTCTACTTTGTTTAATTAAAACAGTGACGGCCCACTTTAGAACGGTAAAGCTTTAAGATCTAAGTATGTATGTAGTTTCTTTCGTAAAAGCTTTTTCAAACACTGATATGTATGAAATTTAGCTGGCGCCTTAAGGGTTGGAATGGAAGGCTTTTAAAACTTTTATAGCTTGGAACTAGTAACAGATATTCACTTCAGATGTCCTCATGGATTTTAAAAGCACTCTATTAGTTTACAGTTTTTAGTTTTCATTATATTAATTCTGGGAATGATGATTAGGCCATCGTCTTGTATTATTATATAAGGTCATCTAAGGAGGAGAAGGGCTGAAGATGGATCAAATTTTACTCCAGAGATCGGTGTCAACGTGGGTGCATCGCAAGAATTATAATAACTTGATGAGCCACTTGAGTTACTTGGAAAATCATTTATCATGTTATTTAGGTCACAAATTGAAAGGCAAAGGTTATTAAAGAATGACCCTCAATGGGCTGCTGTGCCATTAAAAGCAGAAGAAGTTATCACCGAAGTTTTGGCCTTTTCTATTTCCTCCCCTCTCTATTAGAAGTTTGATTCCAAACTCAACCCATGCTCCTCAACTGCAGCTGCAAAAGATGATGATTGAAGGGTAGTACGAAATTGGAAGAAAGGAAAGGGGAAAAAGTAATGAGGCGAAGGGAAAGAATAACGTAAAAATATTAGGATAATTGAGTGAAGAAACAGAAAAACTGCCTATTTTGAAGGGATTTAAACGTAAGGGTCTCCCCTAATAATTAAAAGTAAAAAACAGGGTAAGAAAGAGAAAATGAAGGGAAAATACAGCGATCGGAAAGAGAGATGGAAGTGAAGTACGAAAAAGTGAAAGAGTGAGAGGATGGATAAGAGTAGAGAAAAATGGAAGAGGTAAGGAAGAATTGGAGAAAAGGGGAAAAGAAAGAAATATGTTAAAAGTGAAGAGTGAAGTGAAGGATAAAGAACAGGATAGAAGATTGAAAGAAAACGGGAATGAGAGCGAAAGTAAAGTAAAGGAAGTAGGGTGAATAAGAAGGGAAAGGGCTGAAATCTGTGGCTTGAAAAATAGGAGGAAAGAGCAAGTAAATGAAAATAAGAGTGAGGGGCAGAGAAAAGGGTAAGCACATGGGAAGTGAGAGGAAAGGGAAATAAATTAACAGTGAAGAGATTTGGGACGAGAAGTGTTAGGGGAGAAAGAGCAGGAATAATGTTCGAGAAGAAACGATATGGAAGGGTGTTGGCAGAAAGTGAAGGAAAGTGGTGGGGTGGGAAAAGTAGAGTAAGGGGGAATAAAATCAATTGTGAAAAAATTGAAGGTAGCGAAAGAGTGATGAGAAGGAAAAAATGGGAAAAGGATGAGAGAACGAAATGTTGAAGGGAGGGGAGAAGGAGAGAGAATTGATAGGATATTTGAGGGAAAAAGTTAATTGAAGGATTATGTTTGTTTATCTTTACTCAAGCCCAATGATTTCAATGACTGAAATTTTTATCGGATGCGAGAGAAAGGAGAGGTAGATTGTGTATGAATGCCTTACTAATGTTTGCTGATAAGATGATTCGTGCTGATTATCCCGAAAATAGTATGTAGTAGAAATGAGAAGTAGACAAAATTGGTAGAAAACAGTGGTAGATCACAGTAAAAGATCGCAATTTATTACAAATATAAATAACATCTCTTTATGTATAACAAAAAGTCATTCTCAACACAATATATGTAAATTCGTTCTTAAAGTATTGATTTTCAATTACAATGTCAGTTCATCCTTTTTCTAGTGAAATCTCTATTTACCATAATTTTATTTTAAAGAAAGAGGGGTACTTATTAAAATTCTGATAAAACTGTATGCAATTTCTTCATTTTTTTGGGGCCTTAAAGGAAAAAGCTAACAGAATTGAAGCAACTACGAAAAAAACCTCAAAATCATTGTGAACATACAAATACAAGGTAGGGCACAAGGAATGTCATAATGTTTTTGATTGGCCTGCCGTTTTGTTAGAAATGAAAAAAATTGGTCTCTGTTTTCATGGAAAGTTTATTTAAATTTGTGCTGCTCGTTTACTGCATTTTGGCTCCTAATTGATTTATTGCTCCATTGCTTTTCATCAACTAATTCTTTATCTGTCTACAACATAAATGTCAAAGTACTTACTTTACTTTACTTTTAATGGCACAACAGTCCATGGAGGGCCTAGGCCGAACTTTTCGCATCCACTCATGTTGTGCGTGTTATATTTGTACATGAATGGAAGGGACCTACAGTTTAATGCCGAATCTGAATCCGAACGGCGAAGTGAAAAGCTTTTCATAGCAATTTTTACTCTTGTACTACTGTGGGCAAAAAGTAGTAAGACTTTGGTCATAATTTCAAATTTTTTTATTCATTCTTCCAAATCTATTTCGTGCCCTTGAAAGTAATCCCCCCGGTCCCAATACACTTGTACCAACGTTTTTTCCAATTCTCGAAACAGTTGTTAAAGTCAATTTCCGGAATAGCCTTCAATGCGCTTAGCTATTCATGTTTAATGTCTTCAATTGACTCAAAACGGTGTAACGGTGTCCACGAAGCGGTTTTTTGAGTTTAGAAAATAGCCAAAAGTCACACGGTGCTAAGTCCTAAGTCAGGCGAGTAGGGTGGTTGCGGAACGATATCAGTCGAATTTTTGGCAAAATGGTCTCGTAAAACCAATGCAGTGTGAGCCGGCGCATTATCGTGATGCAAAAACCATGTTTTGATGTTTTAAAATGGTTTTCACTGATCCTTCCAATATTCCAACGATGACAGTAAGGTCTCTGGCATCTGACTGTTAATCGTCGATTCTCGAGCACCAATTCCTTGATTTTATTGACGTGTTGATCATCAGTTGATTGATGTTGATGGCCGTCCTGAACGTGGTTCGTCGTCAACGCGTTCTGGACCATCTTTGAACAATTTGTACCAATCAAAAATACTTGCTCGCGACATACAATTATCATTCTGAACGTTTCGGTACCAGAAATTTGATTCCGCACACAAAATTTAACGGAACTTCTTTGTTGAATAATTTCACTCATTGTGAAAATCGCCGAATGCACTTTTTGTACTTCAGAAAGACAAGCGTATTCTAAACACTAATGATTATTTTGATGTGACATTTGGCACAGATGTCACCGACAGTCATACCAACCTTAAAAAATAATATTTTGATGAATGAGTTTCCGCGCGAAATTTAAATTAAAAAGTCTTACTACTTTTTGCCCACAGTAGTAGGTTTGCCATTGCCTGCCAAGAGGTGGTGCCGTGCCGTGTAGAAAAGTTATTTTTTCTACTTTTTGATTTTGCCTGTGCCGAGATTCGAACCCCTGACACTCTGCGTAGCAGTCCAACGCACTACCACTACACCACAGCGACTACAAGTACAATGACATTTAAAGCCATTTACTAAAATTATGTAACATTCACATTATGACATTACTTTTACCCCACCCTGTACATACGTATACTTAAATATATGTCTGAAGAAATATGTATTCGCATACGAAGCGAAAACAAAAAACACTTTGTCTATTGAATTGGAAATTCTCCTCATCCTTGTGAATGTAGGAACAATAAAAAGAATAAAAATCCTTACAACTTCTTCGTTGTTTTTTTTGTATTTTTTTTTAATGTTATTTTGTGCAATAGAATAAACATATAAAGTACATACTTGTGCTCTTTTATAAAAAGCGCACACACACACACACATCCGAAAACTCACACAGAGATTCACCGAAAAATTCTTGCTTTTTAGAGAATTTTTAAATGTTTTTTTTCTCCAACACAATCCACAAATACAAATAGTAAGTATCTAGAATTTTACCCTTTGAGTGTGTTCATTTATGGTGAAGGAAAGAATTGAAAATATACAATAACAAAGAATGATTCCATGAGAATTTTCATGCATTTGCACAAATGATATTTATGTTTTTCATTTTTGCAGCTTTAACAAGAAAAAGTAAAATAAAATAAAAATATTTAAAATTGATTGTAGTGCACAAAAGAATTTCGGAATTTCATGCTAAATTGTCAACATTGAAATTTAAATTATTACATTTTTTTTCTTGGAGATTTTGCATAAGTATATTTTTGATCATTTAATTGCATTACTTAGTTAAAGAATTTTGCTATTTAAATATTTGTAAACATATCGCAAAAGCTAACCACAAGCAAATAAGTCCCGGAATTGAAACTACCCACATACCTTACGAGCTTTGCACACAGTCAGCGCCCTTCACCTGGACCCACCCACCCAGACTCTACCTTGTAGTAAATTTTACAATGTCCACTTGCTTGCCATTCGTTGCTTGTGTGTGTGTGAGTTGGTGTTTACTCTCAATTTGCATATTTATGCAATTATTTTTTCTGGCACTTTTTTTTCTACTTTTTCAAATATTTCTTGTTACACTTTTTCACTGCTTCATAAACACATTGGCATTCGCTTTGCAATCACTCCTTCTTTCCTCTGTCTCTGATTCTCGTTTGCTTGATTCTGTTTCATTGCACTCACCTCCAATGTCAGATTGTCACTTGTCATGCCAAACACGACGTTGTTTGAATGTCAACAACGTCAACAATGAATGCTAGCAAGTTACATCGAAAATATCAAATGCAACTGGCAACACTGGACATGAACACTCGCGTTAGGTGAAACTCAGGCTGCCGTATATTGTGCATGAACGTTCATGTGTTTAACCAGAAAGAGTAGTGTAGTGGAAAAAAACACGCCCATCTTAACTGTACAATGCCCACACCATCAGCACCACGTGTCACTATCACGTTAAGGTGACATTTGACAGTGTCAACTTTTAGTGTAATTTTTCCTGTAATTTTTCTTTTTACGATTTTGATGGTCGCCGTGGCGTAGTTGGTAGTGCGTTTTGGCTTGCTACGCAGAGTGTCCGGGACTCAAATGTCGGCACAGTCAACATCAACAATCACGGCACCACCACTTGGCAGGCAATGGCAAACCTAAGGGAGTAAAATTGCCTATGAAAAGATTTTCACTTCACCGTTCGTACTCGTATAACATGGACAACATGAATGGATGCGAGAAGCTCGGCCTAGGCCCTTCATGAGCTGTTGTCCCATTACAAGAAAATAAGTTTTTTAATGTTTTTGTTAAATTATACTAATAGTCAGTAAGAAGCAATAAAAAGAACATGAAATTATGTTATTTACATAACGAAAGTTGAAGCTAACAAAACAAGAAAAAACTTTAATCCTATCAGCGTCACAGAGAGAGAGAGAGAGAGCGCAGAGATATGACAAAAGAACGCCTTCTCGCTGCTGTCAACCATCACCAATGTCAAATTGACAGCTTCCAGTTGACACTTTGTTTCCAATTGTTTACCTTACGGTAACAGAGAATGTCAAAAATTTTAATGTTGTTTCGTTTTATTTGTTTGCTTATTCTTCTTTAGATAGAATAGTTATAAATTTAATCTGTAGTGCAATGCTGTGTTTTCTTTCTCTTTGCATATTGTTGTTGCTAGTGCGTAATCTTCAAAGCAAATAACCTGAAAAGTGTTACCCTCTTTTAGTGAATTCCTATTGAGGGTGCAAAAAGAAAAGAAGGAACGAAAAAAATTAAACTGCCGTACTTTGTCCTTCCACTCTTCCATTCGAGTTTTGTTAATCAGTTTTGAAAAAATCTTGTAAATTAACTTATCTCTATGGCTGCCACTTTATCGCCCAACTCCCATATACTATGAATGCTTATGCTTTTGTTGTAATTTCTTGCATTACTTTATTGCTGCTCACATATTGCAAAAAAAAAAGGGTGGAATTTTTTTTTTTTTTTCCATCCCTCTCTCTTTCACTCACATCATGCCTCTTTTCCCCCCTCTTTTTTGTACTTATAAGTGAGGTTAAGTTTTGCTTACTTGTATTTTGTTTTGTAGTTTTATATTCATTTTTAAATTGCTTTGTACTTATATTAAAAACGAACCAACCTAGTAATTTTATTATGCAAATCATTTTCTCATTTTCAAATTATCGTTTATCTGCTTTGGAAAAGGATTGCTGGTAAAAGTTTTCGCAAGTTAATAAGTTACTTTTTTCTATAATAATAATTTTCGCAATTTACAAGTCTTCGCTTGCAGAATTATTTTGGGTTCTTTGAAAGCTAAAAGAACTAATTGTATGTATAAAGTAAAGTGGGCAACTCTGGCTTTTGCCTTGTGTGTCCCAGTCACTCATTCACTGCTGAATTTTCTATGTAGAAATTTTGTGAAATAGAAGCTATGCCGATGTCTATGCTGACTTCAATTTCAATGCTAAGTAGCTCCCAAGTTTATGCCCGCTTTATAAGTTATGTCGACTTCATGATCATTGCCAGTTTTAAACAATACCGATTTCAAGATGTATGTTGATTTCAAGACTTGTTTAAGCTCAAGATTAATGCAGTATTCAAGATTTATGCCGACTTCTGAACCAATACCAAGTTCAAAACTTATCTATGCCCAGTTTAAGATCCATACCGATTTCGAAATCAATAACCGATTCAGGTTTTTGCTGGTTTCAAAGTCTGTGCCGACTTCTTGACTTATGCCGGTTTCAATATCACTGAGCAGGATCTATACGCCGATTTCTAGATCTACACCATCTGCAAGATCTATGTTGGTTTCAAAATCAATGCCGATTCCAAGTTATATAACGTATTCAAGTTCGGGCCACATTCAAGATGAATGCCGATTTCAATAACAAGATCAGTGTCGGTTAAATCTACAAATACAGAGTTTTTTACAAGATCTACATATATCAACTCCACGTTTAATGTCAAATTCGAGATTTATGTCGACCTCAAGATTTATGCCGAATTCAACATCAATGCCGGTTTCAATATTTATGCCAACTTGAATATCTATGCCATTCTTGTAGGTACTTATATCAATATCGACTTCATGATCTATCTAAATTGATTAATGCCAGTTTCAAGATCTATAACTATCGGCTATATATGCCGACTTCTCGATAGATGTATATCGAAATCAATATCCATTCATGACAATTTAAAAATGTTTGATAACTTCAAGACTTATTCCAGTTTCAAGATCTATGGCTGCCTGCTTCAATATCTATACCGACACTTGCCTGACTTTAAAAACACTTACAGAAAGTTTCCTTAGAATCTTCACTTCCTTCGAAACCATTTAGAAACCAATAAACAGACACCAGAAATCATAAACCAATAAACCACGAATAAGATCAGAATTTTACTTTTCACAGACTAGACCAGCGCAGCCTTGACCTATCCAGATCAGACTTGAATATCAATTCCCTTTAAATTTACATTTTTAACTTTATTAAGAAGCGAACAATAGCTTCAAACACAAACCAATATGGTTTCACATCAATTCCCAGCTGCTTTTTTGAACTGAATATTTTCTCTACCACCGAACATTGAAAAACCAAACGAACTAAAAATGTTAAGCACATTTAACGAGAATGTTAGCAAACAGCAACAACAACGCAGCAATGAAATATTTTGTTACACAATTCCAAAACGGAATCGTGGGCGCTACATTTTTTTTTTTTTGTTTTTTTTTGTTTGCAACAATGAATGTAGCGACTTCTTTTCATATTTTTATGCTTTTTCATATTTTTCTCTCACAATTTTTCCTACGATTTCCGTTTCTTATTCCCCGTCATTTATTCGGGGAATTCTGCACAGTTATTGTGGAGGAAGAAAAAGAAGAAGAAACGAGAATTATGTACATTGGCATTTGTAGCAGATATTTTTTATTCTTTCGATACTGGTAAAAAAAAAAGAGATTGAATGTGTTGAATAGAATGTTTCATTATTATTATATGAATGCAAGGTTGCATTCAAGCGGGAGTGATTCTGTGTGTGTAAGTGAGTATACTACTGTGGGCAAAAAGTAGTAAGACTTTGTTCATAATTTCAAATTTTTTTATTCATTCTTCCAAATCTATTTCGTTCCCTTCAAAGTAATCCCCCGCGGCCCCAATACACTTGTGCCAACATTTTTTCCAATTCTCGAAACAGTTGTTAAAGTCAATTTCCGGAATAGCCTTCAATGCGCTTAGCGATTCATGTTTAATGTCTTCAATTGACTCAAAACGGTGTCCACGAAGCGGTTTTTTGAGTTAAGAAAATAGCCAAAAGTCACACGGTGCTAAGTCCTAAGTCAGGCGAATAGTGTTGTTGCGGAACGATATCAGTCGAATTTTTGGCAAAATGGTCTCGTAAAACCAATGCAGTGTGAGCCGGCGCATTATCGTGATGCAAAAACCATGAATCAACCCTTCCGATATTCCAACGATGCCAGTAAGGTCTCTGACTGTTAATCGTCGATTCTCGAGCACCAATTCCTTGATTTTATTGACGTGTTGATCATCAGTTGATGTTGATGGCCGTCCTGGACGTGGTTCGTCGTCAACGCGTTCTCGACCATCTTTGAACAATTTGTACCAATCAAAAACACTTGCTCGCGACATACAATTATCACCGAAGGCCTTTTGCAGCATTCTGAACGTTTCGGCACCAGAAATTTGATTCCGCACACAAAATTTAATGGAACTTCTACTTCTTTGTTGAATAATTTCACTCATTGTGAAAATCGCCGAATGCACTTTTTGTACTTCAGAAAGACAAGCGTATACTAAACACTAATGATTATTTTGATGTGACATTTGGCTCAGATGTCACCGACAGTCATACCAACCTTAAAAAAATAATATTTTGATGAATGGGTTTCCGCGCGAAATTTAAATTAAAAAGTCTTTCTACTTTTTGCCCACAGTAGTATGTACATAACGGAACCGATTTTCTTACTTCAGGCTGAGGCGAGAGAAAAAGCGAGCGCGTCTCGCCATTGGTGGCAGCGAATACGCACCGAATTGAATTGAATCGGAAAAGTGATTTACATTTTTTTTAGACATTTTTTTTTATCTTTTTTATGTGCTTATTGAAAAATTTAGCAAAATTTTTCCATTACATTTCTGGGAAAAAATTTAAGTAGTAATTTAGTTGGAGTCTTACTGTGTATTGACTAGTCTGGTCTTCAGAGGTTTTGATCTCTTATTTCTGATGTTTGGTTTCTGACCTTTGGTTTTTCACCCTGGATTCGGACCAAATCTGATCTACATATGTTCTTATCCTTTAGACTCTAGTCTAGATTCTGTAAGTAGACATTTTATCGAACTTTTTATCCGAACATTGATTTCTGATCTTCGAGTGGTTGTCTCTGTTTGGCAGTTGTAGTCTCTTGTTTCTGGTTTTCCATCTCTTGACTTAAGTTTATTGTCTCTGGCTTTTGGCTTTTTATCCGTTTGGTTTCTTACCTTAGTTTACTGCATTCTAGTTCTTTGCCTCTGATTTCTAATAAATGGTTCATCGTCTCCAGATGCCGGTATTTTCTGAGTTTTCTCTTAGTTTCTGATTTCAGGTTTCTGGATTTAAATTTTATACCTCTGGTCTCAAATCTTTCGCTATGGTCTAGATTATAGTTTTTTTTTTGGTATTTAGTTTCTTTGCATTATAGTTTTAAGTGCCGAGATTCGAACCCCGGACACTCTGCGTAGCAGTCCAACGCACTACCACTACGCCACAGCGACCACTGGTCTGGTCTTTGTCTTTGATATCTATAAATAATATATTGTCATTTCGTTCAGGATTCTAGTTCCTGGTTTCTGGACTTTGGTTTCTGGTATTTTGTTTATAGATTCTGGGTCTTGATCTCACTTTTTTGACTTTGGTTTAAAGTTTCCAGATTCCGGTATATGGTTTTCCGTTTTTGAGCTGTAGTTTTATGTCTCTGGTTTTTAAGTCTGGTTTTTGTTTTTGATTTTTTATAGCTGGTTTCTAATCTTTGATTTATAGTGTCCCGTTGTTGGTCTGGTGGTTTATGGCGTTTCGTCTCTGATGATGTTTCGGATTCTGATCTCCGATCTTAAGTCTCTTTTTCTAGTTCTTGGTATGTGGTATCTAGTTTCTGGTCTCTACTGTCCAGATTCATGTTTCATTTCTGATTTCTAGCCTTCGGTTTTCAGATTCTGGTTTTTAATCTTTGTTCTATGACGTTTGACTAGATTCTGGTGACTATTTCTGAATTTTAGTTTCTGATCTTTAGATTTTAGCTTCTAATCTCTTCTTTCTGGATACTGTTTTCTGATCATATTCAGATCTATGATTTCTGGCCTCTGGTTTTTCGCATTTCTTTGGTTTCTGTATACTGGTCTTTGGTCTTTTGTATGTATCTACTAGATTCTGGTTTTTGAGTTTTAATTTCCGATCCGTGGGGCTGATTTCTGCTCTCTGATTTCTAGTTTCCGGTCATTGGTTTCTAGTTTCTGATCTCATTAATTCCAATAGTTTAAACTTCTAGCATTACTTAATAAATATCTTAAGCTTAATGATCCCAAATTAAAAAGGACTAAAAAGAAAATAAATAAAACTAACAATTTAAGCTACGAATATGCACTAAACTTTGTGAGACATTAAAATGAATTCAATAGGAAAAAATAGCAAGAAATTTTATTATGCGAAAAACGGAGCAAAGAAATGCATGAAATTTTCTCAGCTTAGGGTACCAGAAAAGAAAATTCCCCCAACTTTGGGAAACTTTTTTTCTTCCAAACACATTTTACTACTAGTTACATTTCCTTAGCTATAACTTTTTTATGTACCTATCATATTTTCCCGTTCATATTCGTTTATTGTTAAGCTCTTGATTGACATGATTATAAGTTTATGTTTTTTTTTCGCAAATGAATGCGCTTGTTGCTGTCTCGCTCGATGCTGCTGCTGCTCCACATAAAGTTAACTCAAACGATACTAATTTTCTGTAGATACATATGCATAAGTATTTGGGGAAACTTTGACAGAAAGAAAAGGGGAACAAGGGGGAGAAAAAGAAAATGAAAGAAATAAATGCAAACTACTTTTACTACGTAGCAGATCAAACGAAAATTAAATTTGCAACCAACACACAGTAAAAGAAAATCCGAGTATGAATAGAAAATGGTTACCGTTGTTTGCTATTTTCCCCCATTCGGAAAACTTCTTGCGAAACATTTAAGGAATTCCTTTGTATGGTATGCTACATTCTTCTGCATTTATATGTACACGCTTGTGAAGTTTTCTACATTTATTTGAATACCCAATTTTCAAAATTTCTTTGTTAAGTTTTACTAGCATATGTCATGCTTAATAAAATTGTCCTCCAAATATTAAGTTCCTTGAGAAAACTACAAATATACTTATTTTTTTATTATTCAAAAAAACGTTTCGCAAATGGGTTAAGAGTTAAGTTAATGCTGACTACCTTGGCTCCGGGATGTTCACTGTCGGTATTTCAGTAACTCTTCTTACTTTCTGAGCTACTTCACAATCACATTTCTGCCAATAGAGAAAGGAAATCTTAGCATTCAATTTTTTCTTGAACCAAATTCTGTTTCGTTCTTGCCCTCCTTTATATTAATTCATTTCGATGGCATCCAGACTTTACTGGTTTCTGACATTTTTATTAATAAGTTTCTTATAAAGTTTTCAATAGTGACAACAGAAAGTAGCAATTTCTTAATTATTGCTGACAGTTTTTTTAGGCAAGTCAGGGGTAGACAATGTCGAGGTTTTCAAGTATCGGTAAAGAAAATCGCTGGAACTGAAATAGACCCAAACATTTCCAAATAAAGTGTTATTCTCTCTGGAACTTTGATTGGTTTGAGAATGCAAGAAATATTTAACTACTACTGACTTTTTGGTGAACTGGTCATCTAGAATTTACTCTAACTTAAGTAGGAAAGAAAACATTTTTAACTAAAATATTCTTTAAAACTTACTGCTGATATTTTCATGGACAGATCACAGACAGCATTCACTTAGCAAATATTCTTAACTCTTTGATGACTCGCGATATTATTTGGACTTTCTTAACTTTAAACTTTCAATATTTAACTTTGATAGCACCAGAATCAATATTGACTAAAATATAGTTAATTAAATTATATCTTTACTTACTTACTTACTTTAAATGGCACAACAGCCCATGGAGGGCCTAGGCCGAACTTTTCGCATCCACTCATGTTGTGCGTTTTATATTTGTACATGAATGGAAGGGACCTACAGTTTAAAGCCGAATCCGAACGGAAGTGAAAAGCTTTTCATAGCAATTTTTACTCTTGTAGGTTTGCCATTGCCTGCCAAGAGGCGGTGCCGTGTAGAAAAATTATTTTTTTTACTTTTTGATTTAGCCTGTGCCGAGATTCGAACCCCGGACACTCTGCGTAGAAGTCCAACGCACTACCACTATGCCACAACGACCACCACGACCATTAAATTATATCCCTGGGCGTTAATTTTCAAAATGGGATACTCCCATAAATACTTAAGGCGTGTCATAAAAAATCTCTTTCCAATTGCATCAACTGACCGTTGACCAACCTTGCTAGGCAAAACTTTTCACTACCTAAATTTTCTCAGAAATATATTTTTTTTTCTTTACATATTTTTATATTATTTTGTGTGTGTGTATGTGTAACAAGCATACAAATTATGCTTGAAGAACAAAAAACAAAAAACAAAAAAAACTGCGCAAACACATAAATTGTCCTCTTACAACTTTGTCAACGTTTATTGTGTTGCATAATTTTAGGGGATGACGGTGTGTTCCGAGTTGAAGCAAAGAACACAACCTATTTTCTACACTGGGAAAATACTTACATAAGTGCTTGCTTTTTAATATTACTTGGTACGATTTTTTAAAGTAACTAGATATAATCAAAATTCATAAGTAGATGTTCATAAACGACTATAGGTAGATACATGCCCGTATATATTTGTTGCATTGTTGCTCTTTGTTTTAGTCAGAATAGCAAATTTTAAAAACTGTCAAAAAAAAAAAGGTAAAGTAAATGTGCACACAAATTTCTACGTTTACTGTTAAGTATTGCATATACATAGTAAGTAATAAATTTCTTGAAGGAGAAAAGAAACGAGCTAGGAAACAAAGGGTAACGACTGTCAAATGTCGGAAGGTATACGAAACAGCGCGCTTACAAAAATAAAAGAATTCGTTAGAGATGCACAGAGTTGCTTATGTATGTTGAGTTGCATTTGCGGCACGCTCCACCTTCACCCCACCCTGTAAGTAGAACTTTTTCATAACTTTTAATAAATAAATTTATTGTCTTTTGAAAGAAATAAAGCGAAAAGAGTAAGAAAAGGAGAATTTACACAAGCGTAAACAGCCAAAGAAAGTATCTACTATAAAAGCAACGACAACGGGAAACATAAAAATACTTTAAGTACAATTTAACAATACTGTTTATGTTTATGTTTATACATACATATACGAGTTTGTATGTGTATATGTGTCCGTATGTGTTTGATAATAAAATGGTTTGAGATGGTAAGTGCATAAAAATTTACCAAAATTACAAAAGTTTTTTTTGGTTGATGTGCTCTCTCCCTGAATATTTATCTTTGACTTGTTCCTTAAATGCTATTTTATTTCTGGCGTATATGTGTGTTTGTGTGTGTGTGTGCGAGTTTTGGAGAGATTTTTGTACCACATACTACTACTATATGCCATATATGTACGTACACATTGCGGTAGATATTAAAATGCTTGTCACACGCACTCATACATACTCAAATATATACAACAGGCATATAATTTTACATATCTACACATGTATGTGTATGTAAAACACATCAACAGACATTAACAAAACCACAAATGTGATCGAAAGCCGCTTGCCAAAAATACCAAAATACCAAAATCACATAAAAACATATACTATTCACATACATAACTACTCACATGTGTGTATGTGTATTTATATAGACACTAAAAGCCTTTTCTCATCCTATTAATTTTAATTTTTGCACAAATACACACACTCTTGCATACAAATAATGAACGAGCAAATGGAGCAACATCAGCACAACACACGAAATTCAGTTGCGTTAATTTTTGCCTTGCAGCAACACCAACAGCAACAGCTCTAGCCAACAACAGAGACCCAACATTGAAAATGTCCCTTTTTTGATATCCGTATGCATACGCACACGCACACACACACACACACACACACATACACATTTAGGCAGATGTATTATATAATATATCCTGATATCATAAAATTCCATATCCTTCGAATTTTTCATCATAAAATATCATGAAATTTGCATATGTGTGGTTTTATATCACACATACACACACAGAAACACACACATAAAAACTCAAACTGCTGTATGCCTGTGTGTATGTGGATATGCCAACACGTAGAATTCCATTAAAACCAAAAATATCCTTTAAGTATTTGCTGTAAAAGAGTAGGTACACAGTGAGAGGAAGAGAGAGTAATAGAGACTGTGGGAGAAAGAGGGAAGTAAAGATTTGAAGTGCAGGCATGTGACCATTACTTACTTACGCTTTTCATTGATATTTTACTAGACTGTGTTATGATGATGTTGTTGTTGTTGTTGTTGTTGTTTGTTATTGTTGCTAAAGCTGTTACAGTTGTTGTTGTAACATCATTTGTCAAATATACCTGCATATGTCTGTAGAGGTTCGTATGTACATACTCGTATGTAGTATGTATATCAAGTATATTGTGACGAAAAACTTCAACTGAAACTGACATATAAAATAGCATCCATTCCCCGCTTGCCCACAAAAAAAAAGTAAAAGCAAACGGCAACGACAAACGCAACTCACGTGGAGCTGCAAGTTGTGAGCTCTTCATATATCCTTAATATGTACAGTATGTGTGTAAGCTCACAAAAGTATGCTTTATTTTTGTTAAATTTAATGTATGCGCAACAATTGATGGTGGTCATTTTTTTCTGGTTGTTGGCTTACTTTGTTACTGAACATCAGGTGTACGTTTAAATAGATTTTTCTCTCCCACCTTTTTCTGTCTCCCTTTCTCTACTTAACATATAACATATATCTTAATTTTTTATTTTTATGTTCATGTGTGCTTGAACGTTGTAATAGGTTTAATGATTTTTTTATAACCATACACACACACACACACATTTTTTTCTGGAATCAAACCCTCCACTATTGGAACAACATATGTTGAAAGGAAACAATAGTAATTTGGAAACTAGGCAGCAGTTATCATAAAAGACAAAGGAACCCAGCGTTTTTCCTTTCTCATAATGACAGCATAATTTAATTTCATTAACTTATATATATTTTAATACGTTTGTACATATATTAACCCATTTTGAGCATATACCAGAAGCTGTGATACGATTTTTACAATTTATATAATGAGTGTTTTTTTTAGAAGTGTGGTTTTCAATCTGGTTATACTTATTTCGCAGTTGGTCTTTTTGACAGCTGTCACTTGATTTATGCTCAGTCTGGTTTGCCATTCCATAATGAATAGACTTGCTCAACGTTTGAACAACGTTTGCAAATCGTGCAAATTTATTACCAAATCGAGATGGCCACCGATCCCGATTTTCACAAGAAAATTTTGTTCAGCGATGAAGCTCACTTTTGGTTGAATGGGTACGTTAATAAGCAAAATTTTCGCATTTGGAGTGATCATAATCCACAAGCGATTGTTGAGACGACGTTACATCCTTAAAAAGTCACTGTTTGGTGTGCTCTATGGGCAGAGGGAATCATTGGTCCATATTTCTTCAAAGATGAAGCCGGTCGTAATGTTACAGTCAATGGGGAACGCTATAGAGCCATGATTAATGACTTTTTCGTGCCTGAATTGTGAATTGGAGGATGTTGATGTGGACGACCTTTGGTTCCAACAAGACGGCACTACATGCCATACAGCCAACGAAACAATCAATTTATTGAAGGAAACTTTTGGTGAGCGCATCGTGTGCCTGTGGCATGGCCTCCAAGATCGTGCGATTTAACACTGCTGGACTATTTGTTGTGGGGTTATGTGAAGTCGCTTGTCTACGCAGATAAGCCCGAGACGATTGACGCCTTGGAAGAGAATATTCGGCGGGTTATTTCTGACATACGGCCCCAATTGCTGCAAAAAGTGGTCGAAAATTGGGCCTCCCGACTGGAATTTATTAGAAACAGCGGCGGCGCGGCGGAAACTTGCCCGAAATCGTTTTTTAAACCTAATGGCAAATCCTTATCTTTATAATAAAGCTAAATTCTTGGCCATAACATTATATTATATGCGTTTTATTTCTTCTTGAAAACCACTCTTCTAAAAAAAACACCCTTTATATGTAGGTTCCACATGTCTTTTACTTATATTGGGTGTATAACTTGCAAATGTGGTATTCACAATTGATGGCGTAACTTTTTGAGCTACAAACAAGTTAGCATATATGCTAGAAGCTATATTTTCCTAAAAAAAATTCATTATTTTCAAGTTATACACCCAAGAGGTGCAAGAAAGGTAAAAATACTCGTACGTAACATAATTGGCAATAATTTTTCTCTTGGATCAAATACAATTAAAATATTGATTTAAAAGTTATTAAAAGTTAATAGAGCAAAATTTGTAAAATTAGCAATTTGATGAATTTTGCTGCGATTTTTTACACAAGTTTGGTCTGATCAGTTGTAAAAAGAAAAGGACCTGCTGGGCTATAATTTTTACATCATCATCAAAATAACTAAATTTACCTTTCTTTTGTTCATTTACAAAACTAAGTACCTGCCAAAAAGCCATTTCTGGGCTATTTGGGATATACTACTGTGGGCAAAAAGTAGTAAGACTTTGTTCATAATTTCAAATTTTTTTATTCATTCTTCCAAATCTATCCAAATCCCCTTCAAAGTAATCCCCCCCGGCCCCAATACACTTGTGCCAACGTTTTTTCCAATTCTCGAAACAGTTTTTAAAGTCAATTTCCGGAATAGCCTTCCATGCGCTTAGCGATTCATGTTTAATGTCTTCAATTGACTCAAAACGGTGTAACGGTGTCTACGAAGCGGTTTTTTGAGTTTAGAAAATAGCCAAAAGTCACACGGTGCTAAGTCAGGCGAATAGGGTGGTAGGGTGGTTGCGGATCGATATCATTAGAATTTTTGGCAAAATGGTCTCGTAAAACCAATGCAGTGATTTTGGAACCAATCGTTCACTCTTCTTAGGCCCAAATGATGTTTTAAAATGGTTTTCACTGATCCTTCCGATATTCCAACGATGCCAGTAAGGTCTCTGGCATCTGACTGTTAATCGTCAATTCTCGAGCACCAATTCCTTGATTTTATTGACGTGTTGATCATCAGTTGATGTTGATGGCCGTCCTGGACGTGGTTCGTCGTCAACGCGTTCTCGACCATCTTTGAAAAATTTGTACCAATCAAAAACACTTGCTCGCGACATACAATTATCACCGAAGGCCTTTTGCAACATTCTGAACGTTTCGGGACCAGAAATTTGATTCCACAGTTGTTAAAGTCAATTTCCGGAATAGCTTTCAATGCGCTTAGCGATTCATGTTTAATGTCTTCAATTGACTCAAAACGGTGTAACGGTGTCTACGAAGCGGTTTTTTGAGTTTAGAAAATAGCCAAAAGTCACACGGTGCTAAGTCAGGCGAATAGGGTGGTAGGGTGGTTGCGGATCGATATCATTAGAATTTTTGGCAAAATGGTCTCGTAAAACCAATGCAGTGATTTTGGAACCAATCGTTCACTCTTCTTAGGCCCAAATGATGTTTTAAAATGGTTTTCACTGATCCTTCCGATATTCCAACGATGCCAGTAAGGTCTCTGGCATCTGACTGTTAATCGTCAATTCTCGAGCACCAATTCCTTGATTTTATTGACGTGTTGATCATCAGTTGATGTTGATGGCCGTCCTGGACGTGGTTCGTCGTCAACGCGTTCTCGACCATCTTTGAAAAATTTGTACCAATCAAAAACACTTGCTCGCGACATACAATTATCACCGAAGGCCTTTTGCAACATTCTGAACGTTTCGGGACCAGAAATTTGATTCCGCACACAAAATTTAATGGAACTTCTTTGTTGAATAATTTCAATCATTGTGAAAATCGCCGAATGCACTTTTTGTACTTCAGAAAGACAAGCGTATACAAAACACTAATGATTATTTTGATGTGACATTTGGTACAGATGTCACCGACAGTCATACCAACCTTAAAAAAATAATATTTTGATGAATGGGTTTCCGCGCGAAATTTAAATTAAAAAGTCTTACTACTTTTTGCCCACAGTAGTACTTAATAAAAGTATTTATGCCGAATTTCCAAATTGCTGCAAGAAAAACTTGTATTGATGTTCCCAATGTGCCATAGAACATTTTACTTAGAAGCAATCTTGTAAGTGAAAACGTATTTTAGCTAAAAATGCAAACGAGTATTGTTGTTGTTAATATTTTTATAAAAACTAAAGAAAAATAGAAGCAAGTGTGGATGAGGAGAATTTAAATTATCTTCTCTACGGTGTGGACAAAATGACTCTTTAAACCTTGCATACAGCCAATTTTTTAACTTCAGATAAAAATATTGCTTTGAAGTAGTTTCCTTTTGTAGTACTTTCCCTTTAATAGTTTTTCAGAGGTCTCTCAGGCCAAATAGAAGTTGTGCCCAAACTTTTAACTTCCAATAACAACAACTTCTTTCTGTTATAAAGAAAAAATAAAAATCATCTAAATTTGTAACCTTTTCAATTCTAATTTGCATAAGCTTTATGAACTTTAATCTTTAAATTTTTATGTTTTTTTTTTACTAATATTGCATAAAAAAACAAATGCAAACTTAGTGATTAAATAAGTAATCAACATTTCCGGGTCCTCATACATAATTGCTTTTTCAGAAGCAATTTTTTATAAGTATATTAAGCACACAGAAAAAACACACACATAGATTTCGACAAGTCTAGGCAAAACGATAACTTAGGTCAGCTCAGCCTCGCAAGCTTTGACCTTCCTACAACTGTTCGCGCTTACTTACACCGGGGTATAAATGTTTCCGTGCTGGACATGTTGAAGCAATTAAAATAAATTATGAAGTGAATATTTTCGAAAATTAAGATATTTTGCTGATTTGTTTTTATGAGTATGGTATACACAAGGACTCACACATGCACCTAAACTAATTGATTACACTCAGTACATTCACTCTGAAATAGGGCATACTACAGAGAGAGAGAGAGAGAGAGTGAGAGTGCAAGAATATGAGTAAGGACAAGAGCATCAAAAAAAAAAAACGAAAGAAGAATATTAAAGATAAAACGATAAGTGAAATCAACTTTTGAGTTCACCTTCCGGCGGACATGTTTCAATATTCAAAGCGACATACAACGTACAGAGAAACGGTAAGTAGAAGTAGTAGCAGTAGTAGTTACCTACTACTATTAAACCGGAAGGAAACGTCTGATGACTGCTGCTGTTGCTACTATTCATTGGAGCTCATCATCATCATCGTCGTCAGTAGAGCAATAGTAGCGGCAGCAGTTGAAGCAGAACCCATAGCAAAGCATCTAAATAGCTTTTGACTCATGCATAGCTACTAATATTTGTTGTTGCCAAAAGGATAATGTGGAAAATCCGTCCCATTCTCTTCTACTTTATTCTATTATAGTTTTTGTTGTTGTTTGTTTTGATATAGCTTTGTTTTTGCATTAGCAGTCAGCGCCAGAGATATATAACTAGAGAGGGAGAGAGAGAGAGAAAGTGAGAGAGTGTGAGAGAGTGTGAGAGAGAGTGAGAGGGGGAGAGGGGCAGGGTGAACACAACGTGAGCGAATAAATGCAAAGGAAGAGGCATCAGCATCATCACCGCCAACAGCAACAACATCACAGGCCACAATCATAGATTCAGGTCATGTGCATGTGAACTCAATTAAGGAGCACATAACTTACAAACCGGATTACAATCATCAACAGTAGCAGCAACAGCAGCAGCAACAACACAACAACAACAACAACAACAACAACAACAGAAAAAAGTAACCTTTTTTCTCACTCTCTCTTTTCATCTCTCCCTCTGACTCTCTCCCTCTCGCTCGTTCGTTCTATCTATTAAACATTTTTGTGTGTTTGGTCGGGATGCTCTTTCTTCTAATTTGTATGCAAACGTGCATGAGAGCATGTGTATATGTTTGCATGCGTGTGTGTGTGATTTTATGTGTATTTATGCTTAATGTTACCCCGCATGCAAAGCAACAACAACAACAAAAAAGGACAATATCAGCTTTTAAATAGACTTTCTATTTAGCATTTAGCTTCTTGCCTTTTTCACATCACATAGAAAAATTTGCCCACAATTTTCGAAAATATGTTAGCTGCTTTCGGCCTTTTTCCTTTCGTTGCTGCTGGCTTTCTAAGTGCAGCGTGTTGGGGGTGGTGGGGGGTGGAGGGGGTAAGTGTAGGCATTTAAAACGCAATACGTTATCCTAACCTTACGGGCCAAAACAATTTACAACCATAAATTTCTCTAGCCATACGTTTTTTGTTTTTTTTATTCTATCCGCTTTTCTTCTTAGTCCGGGACTAAGGTACGATATGAAATGAAATGTGCACCCAGGATATGAAAATTTTCAGTTGAATAATTAATTGGAAATGATAGTGGAAGATAGAACGTAGTTTGTGTATATGCGATGAGAAGAACGAAGTAAGGAACCGGATAGGACGGGCTTGTTTTATGTCTTAAATTGGTTCTGTGCGGTTTTCTAGATATTTTTGGGTTAAAAGTGATAAAATTGTTGGAATAATTTTCATTAAAAAATATAGCTTTTTGCTTTTAATTTCGTGGTGGGGGAAATCTATGTTCATGTATCGAAAAATTGTGAGAAAATACTTAATTGATTCTTACAAAAGAATGTATTAAATGAATAAATGCAGAAGATATAAAAAACAGTAGTTTGTTTTTAATCTATTGCTTTGATTGTGATCAAAAACGAATATATTTAAAAAATTTAGTTAAAAATATGCAATGAAGAAAGAATGTAAAGATTATGAGGCGAGATGTTTCTACAGAAAAAGTACAGAAAAGAAATAAATATGAAATTAATATAATTAAAGTAATACATATAATCAGACAAGAATGCTATTTTAAAAGGAATGCAATCGAAGAAAAATACTGTTAAGAAGGGAATGCAGTTAAGAAAAAATGCAAACGAAAAAGAATATAAATACAAAGAAATGCAACCAAAAATGGATTTTTAATACAAAAGTACGGTCAAAAAGAAAAGCTTGAAAGAGAATGCAATCAAAACAGAAAGACATCCTAAAAATAAATGCAATCAAAGCTAAATTAAATCAAAGGAGAATGCAATCAAATATACAAGAACGTAATCAAAATAGAATCCAAACGCAAAAGAAATGCAATCAAATCAAATAAATTCAAAGAAGAATGGAATCAAAAAAGAATGTGTCAAAATAGGTTTTCAATACAAAAGGATAAAGACGAATACAAAAAAATTTTTTTTAAAAAGAATGCAATCGAAGGGAAATTTTAGTGACAATTTGTTACCACTTAGTGATTTTGCATGCCAAGTACTTGGCACTTTATTATAATTCTCATTCACTTCAAATCGGTAGGAATGTAAAAACGTTGTGATAAAAAATTAACCACAAAGACGGAAATCGATCCTGAAACCTCATGTAAGAAAATGTTATCAAAACAGAATTCAATTAAAACAAGAACACAGTTAAATAAGAATGCAGTCGAAGCCAAATCAAAAAATATTGAAATCAAAAATGAATTCATTCAAAAAAGTATTGCAATCAAAGATTAATGCAAAAAAGAATGTAGTCAAAAAGACTATGCAATCAAACGGAAATGCAATAAAAACTTATTGCAGATAAAAAAATCCCATCAAAAATTAATGTAAACACAAAGGAATCCAATCAAAAAGGATGCAATGATAGAAGAATGGGAGCATTATCTAAAGGAATACAATCAAATATGGAAGAACTACAGTCAAATAAGAGTGGAAGCAAATCTAAAAAAAATTAAAGGGGAAAGCAAAAAACAAAATTCAAAATGGAATTTAGTTCCAGGAAAATATTGCAGAATGGAAATATTCAGAAAACATTTAAAACAGAATTGCAATCAAAAAGGAATATAATGCAAAGGGAATACAATCAAATGAAATTTCAATCACTTCATATCGGTATGAATGTAAGAGCGAAATGAATGAGAATTAAACATTCGACCATGGCGAGAGTCGAACTCGCAACCTCACTCTCTCTCTCTATATATCTCTCTCTCACTCTCACTCTCTATATCTCTCTCTCACTCTCTCTATCTCTCTCACTCTGTCTATCTCTCTCTCTCTCTCGCTATCTCTCTCTCTATCTATTTCTCTCTCTATCTATCTCTCTCTCTATCTATCTCTCTCTCTATCTATCTCTCTCTATCTATCTCTCTCTCTCTCTCTCTCTATCTCTCTCTCTATCTATCTCTCTCTCTATCTATCTCTCTCTCTATCTTTCTCTCTCTCTCTATCTCTCTCTATCTCTCTCTATTTCTCTCTACCTCTCTCTGTCTCTCTTTCTCTCTATATCTCTCTTTCTCTCTATATATCTCTCTCTCTATCTCTCTATCTCTATCTCTATCTCTCTCCAGCTCTCTCTAGCTCTCTTTATCTCTCTCTATCTCTCTCTATACCTCTCTATCTATCTTATCTCTCTCTATCTCTCTCTATCTCTCTCTGTCTCTATCTATCTCTTACTATCACTCTCTCTATCTCTCTCTCTCTATCTATCTCTCTCTCTATTTCGCTCTCTCTCTCTCTATCACTCTATATCTCTATCGCTATATCACTCATTCTCTATCATTCTCTCTATCTCTCTCTCTATCTCTATATCACTCTATCTCTATCACTCTCTCTATATCTCTCTCTATCTCTCTCCGTCTCTATCTATATCTCACTATCTCTCTCCGTCTCTATCTATATCTCACTATCTCTCTCTCTATCTCTCTCTCTCTATCTATCTCTCTCTATCTATCTCTCTCTCTCTATTTCGCTCTCTCTCACTCTATCTCTCTATATATCTATCGCTATATCACTCTATCTCTATCATTCTCTCTATCTCTATCTCTATATCACTCTATCTCTATCACTCTCTCTATATCTATCTCTATCTCTATATCCCTCTCTCTCCCCCTCTCTTTATATCTCTATCACTCTCTATCTCTCTATCTCACTCTATCTCTCTCTATCTTTCTCTCTCTCTATATATCTCTCTTTCTCCATCTCTCTTTATCTATCTCACACTCTCTCTCTCACTCTCTCTCAACCTATTTCTCTCTCTCTACATTTCTATCTAACTCTTCTTTTCTATCTCAGAGCAGAGGGCAACTCATGGCTACTTTTGAAGCAGACATTTTGTCTTTGCTGACTCTCCTCTTTTGTACTCTTTCTGTTTATTTGAAGTTACAAAGCGGTAAACATTTTACAATAAGATTTTGTCGTAAGAAAATTATATAGTTTTAGTTTAACTTATTATAAAATTCTTGTAAAGAAAAGTAATAAAAATATATACTATCAAAAAAATTTAAGGCTAAGTACAGTTAAGTAAAAATGATAAAAATCGCAAATTCAAAAAAAAAAAAAAAAAAAAAAAAAACAAAAAGAATATAATCGTAAATTCGGACAACATTTATATATTTTACGATTATAGAGAGAACACTTGATAAATAAAATAAAATGGATGCAAACGCAACAGGAAGAAGTAAAAAGTTTCCAAAGCGTTTCCACCTAACGTACAGCAAACGCGTTTTAAAGCCAGTGTTGCCAACATCACCACCTCCGCCGCCAATATCGTTGGTCGTTTTTCAAATGGCATTCAACTGGCGTCACAGTTTATGGGTGATTTTGGTGATATTTCTTTGCCTGGTGTTGTTGTTTTTCGCGCTCCATTTTTTATTCAACATTTCGTTTACTGTGTGAGAGATCGTGTGTATGTGGCAAGCAGTCTTATTGTTTGGTGTTGTCGCTTTTAATCGCGATTGTCATTTTAGTGGCTAACAACAACAACAACAACAACAACAATATCTATAAACGGTGATGATGATGATGACAATAGTTATGGGTGTCGTTGACGCCGGTTGGGGCTGAAAATAAAACAGCAGCGCACAACAAAAACAAAAAATAGGCAGAAAACCAGAAATGTTGGGATTAACATCGATTGCATACATTTACTTTTGTTGTTGCGTCGCCACAATTGTTGTTGTCGTGGTCGTGGTCGCTGAGTAGATACCTACTACTGACAACATAACCGGATGCCAGAGGCATAAGGAAAATCCTTAGACAACAACAACCAAGGATCTAATGACAAATGCCAAATGCATGAAGTACACACCTACGCACACACCAGTGCAAGTGAGACAAATAGCTCTAACTGTGACTGAATTGTTTACTTTATGCTTATCTTTTTTACGTTCGCGTTCATTGCTACAGTTTTTTCTCTCTCTTTCAAAAAAGAAAAATGTGGCAGCTCTAGTTTTGTTTATTCCCCCCGTTGTAGGTTGTTTGTGGTATTTTTCGCTTTAGTTATCTGCAATGACAAATCTTTATGCAATTTTCATTTTCATTTATTTGGTTTGTTAAATGTGTATGCTACTGGAAGACCGGGTGGGGAGGGCGCCAGCCTCGAGCGACACTCTCCCAAGTACAAGTACGAATGTACTGAATATGTAAGTGTGAGCGCATGTAATGGGAACGCTGACAACTCGCTACATACACTTACTTCGAGGAAGAATGGGAGGGAGAGTAGCAAGTAGAGAGAGAGTGAGAGTGCCGTAGTTGAAGGGTTTAATTTATTCAAATGCTTATCGTCGCATGGCCTAAGCCTTGTTTTACTTTCACTCATCTGTTCACATCTTGCTCCTTCTTTATGCTCCTTCGCCTAATGCTCTCCTACACTTATACAATTGTTGTTGTGGTTTGTTTGTTTGCTGCCACATTCATGGTGGTGGCGCTGTTGTTTTAATCTCTCAATGATGACAGTTCTGGTGGGTACTAAGCGGATTAACCGTAAGCAAATAAATCGTAGAAAAAAACCGAAATAAATAGAAAAACATAAAGAAGAACGCAATAATAACAACTGAAGAAGATTTAGCAACTGACAGAAAATTGGATTTATTTAGCTGCAAATTGTATGAAAATATGAATTAAAAAAGTATGTAGATGATTTTCTTGTTTTTTCTGGTTCTGTATTTTGGCAGCAAACATTATTTTCATTTAAATGAAGTAATTTAAATGTAAATACATGTGTAAGTAAAATGGAAATAATAAAGGTCACGCAGAAAGTTGTTGGGTAATTGAAGTAATTAATATTGAAGTCTAGCTCGAGCTGAAATATTTAAGGATTTTTTTTTCAATCCAAGATTAAGAAAGTGTTTTTTAAGGCGCTCCTTTAATGTTTGTAAGTAGTTATTCATTTCTTCCATTTTACACTAAATCACCCTCAATTTACTAAACCTTCAGCTTTATTTTAAAGACTAAGTATTTTATTTTCTATTTTTTTGTTCAAAGGTATTGAATTTATCTTCCAAAACGGAAATTACATGCTGCTGCTTACTTTATTCGTCTGTCCATTTTCTTGCTTTCAGCAGTTTTTCTGTAGTTCTAGCATTTCATTTTAGTTTTGTTACCAATGGTTTTCTCTTGTAGTATACAGGTACAGCGTGCATGTTTTACTTATATGTAATCCCGTCTACATACATACATACATACATACAAACGATTTCGAGTACTAGTAGAAGCATATCGAGGCTATTGAGAGAACCATTTAAAATGAAGAAAAATCCTTTGATCAACAAGAGCTTGAGCTTCTTTCTTTTTGTACTTTTCGTTTTGGTATTTTAACTTTTTAAATCGATTTTTTTTACCATAGTTTAGTACGTACACAAATATTTTTTCGAAAAAATTCAAGAAAAAATTTTGATATTTTCTGTCTGGCGGTGAAACAAACACAAAACAAAAAAACCAATGAAATCTGAAGTTAGCATGTTGCAATTTAAGATTTATATGGTGTTGGGAAATTTAAGGGCCTTTGTTTAATATTTTTGATATAAGTAAGTAGTTGGAAAGAAACTTAAAGTAAATTGATTACGCATTATATAAGTACTTCATGGCTTTGCATTCGTACTAGAGATGGGCGGACGACGTGTATTTTACGTGACACGCGTGAAGGTGAAATAATTTATGCGTGAGTGCACGTGTGTGGGCTTTCACGTGATTATGCGTGGTGTGTGACGTATAAGTCGGATTTAAATCTTATTTTGATAGTTTTAAAATTTAATCTGTGTTTTCTTTACCTAAGAAGCTTGCATATCCGAAATCTGTCATTACTTTATAGCATATGTTTTACGTTCTTTAGTTTTTAGCACATTTCATAAAGTCATATGAAGTGCAATGCGATTACTCTGAAATCGATTTAGAATAATATATCATTTGAAGAACTCTTTGATACACTTGAAGTATAGTTGGCTTTTCTAAAGTACATCTGGATTATTCTGAAATCAGTTTGGATAATCTGATATCGAATTGAAGTACTCTGAAGCATACATATTTATATGACCATTCTAAAATTTAATTGCCAGAATTATTCTGTCCCGATTTAGAACAATCTGATCAATTGATTTAAAGTACTTTAAAGTGAACTTGATTATTTTGAAGAACAGTTGGTTTGTCTGAGGTACATTTAGATTATTTTAAAATTGATATGAATTTTCTGATATCGAATTGAAATACATATCTCTGAAGATATGTACTCTGAAGTACATATGATCATTCTACAGTAGAATTGCGTTGTGCTGAAATCGATTTATAACAATCTAAAATTTATTTTAAGTACTAAGTACAAAGTACATTGGAATATTCCGAAGTACAGTTGGTTCTGCTGAAGTACACTTGGATTATTCTGAAATTGAATTCGATAATCTGATATCGAATTGAATGTTTCTGAAGTACATATGATTATTCTGAAGAAGAATTACGATTATGCTGAAATCGAATTATGGCAATATAAAATTGATTTGAAGTACTCTGAAGTACACTTGATTATTCTGAAGTACAGTTGGTTCTTATGAAGTACATTTGGATAATTCTGAGCATAGTCGTGATAATCTGACATCGGATTGAATTACTTTCAAGTTTATTTGGGTATTCTGAAGTAAAAGTATGTTCTTATGAGAACAGTTCGGATAAATTAAAATCGATTTTAAGTACTCTGAAGTATCAGACAGTAAGCTCCTATTCTGAAGTACATTTAATTCGTTTGATGTACTATCAAATTATTGTGAGTTCAATTCAATACATATGCTGAAGTACTGCTGTAGATAGTGTACATTTTATTTCCGGAATGTCGTATCTTGCCCGTAGGTGTACTTGCCCTAGCCCATTTATGTATATGGGTTACATTTTAATCTCATCTCACCAAATACATATGTAAGTATTTATTTATTAAAATCGATTGAACTGAATGTTTCAAATATTTGAAAAGAATCAAATCAAATCAAAAATAATAAATATGGTAAATAAAATAAAGTAAATAATCAACTATATATTTAATGTTCAATTTACAAAACAATTTCATTTTCAATTTCATTTTTACTTTAATTTAATTTCCGGGCATATAAATAAATTGATAAAATGAAGGAAAAAACAACAAGCAAAATTTTGTAAATTTCAAATTGATAGTTCAATTTTATTAGCAACAACTTTTTATTGCCAAAAACATTTTGTAACAACGACTAAAAAATAAAAATAAATATAAAAATTTACAAAACTGTTTGCATAAAACTGAATTGAAATACACACACCCATACGCATACATAACGATTTTTGACTGATTACTCTGCCAACTCATACTTACTACATGGATACACTGCTGTGTATAATAATAGCACACACGATGTAAAATACAATTTATTTTCAGTTTATCACAAATATGTTTTCTCTCCAGTTTATTCTTCCTTTCTTTTTGCTCTCCTCCTCTTTTTTTTATTACTAACAACAGAAAAATCCGTTGGCTCTACAATGAATATTTAAATTGGCCTCAAATTACACAATAAAATGTCAGCGGAATAGAGAAATTTGCTGTGAAGCACGTTCAGATTGTTGGAAAATTATAAAAAAAAAGAAACACTTTATTCTTTGTGCTTTAGAGTTGTACTTGTAGTTTTAGTATTTTTTTGTGGCACGCCATTGTATTTCGCTTAGCGCCTGAAACTATGCTATACAAATAGATCCGCGCACTCTTTGCCCATTGGCGGAGGCGACTACTGCTGCGATGCTGCAGAATTGAATATTTTCAATTTAATTGGCAATTTCTATTTGACATTTTGGCCATTGAACATTTGTTGCAGCCTGCTGCTGTTGTCGGTTCAATTTAAAAAATTTTATTATTTTTTTTATTTAGGAAATAAAAAATAAAATTACATCAATGAAAATGTTTAAAAATGTAGCAAATATAGAAAATAGTCATGTGTAGAAAATAGTTTTATTTCTTCAATTTTTCTCTGCTCTTTGCATGAAAATTGCATGCAAATAAATAGAAATGTTGCTGTTGCCTGAAACCAACTGCGACGACAACAATGCATGTTTCACTTTTCTAGGTCACAACAACAAGCAGTCAGCAGGCAGTCAGCAGCACTACATAAATTGTCAAGTGCCACCATTTAGGCCGCTTCCTGCAATGTTCCATGGCTCTTTGGTTTCCTGGCTGTCTCGTTGTCTCTCTTTCTGTCTATCTGACTTGCTCTCCCTTTTTTGTCTGTCTGCCCATTTGTCTCTTGCTGTTTGTCTGGCAATTTATCTCTTTTTATTTAAAATTTTTTTTATAACAAAAAACTATTCTAAAAAAATGAAAAGTTTAGTATTCATGCACTATATGTCATAAGCAAACACACACACACGCACACACACACACACACCTACAAACACAGAGCGGAAGTGGTGGTGTGAGAGGGAGAGAGAGAGAGATAGAGAGCAGCAAGTGAGTCTGTTTGTATATTTAATATCATACAATTCCGGGCGCCTACTCTTGACTCAAGTGATTGCTGTGTATATACGCCCACTTGCAATGTGGCAATCAGTCGACCTAGTCGCAAGTTCCCAACCCTCTCTATACCCCCCTATACCCTCCTATACCCCCCTCTTCTTTCACTTTCTGTCGCCTGTCTACTTTTATATTTATTTCAACGCCGAGCGAAGTTCATTGTACTCGCCACCATTGCTGCCGCCGCTATTTCTGTAGTAATTATGCTGTAAACTGTAGCGCCTTCCCTCTCGCCTCCCTTGAGTCAGTTGCCGTGAGTCTGTATTTATAATGTCAGCTGTATACACCTACTACATACATACATACATATAAACTGTGAGTTGAGCTAAGCTCTGATTTTACACACAGCTTTACAACAAAAGTTCCAAATGATTATTTTGTAGTTCTCGCGCGCGAGAAGAGAAAACTTTCAGTTACTATTTCCTTATTTAAAACTGAATTTCTTTTTTATATGAATGGAAACAACGAATCTCCTGCCTACTTTTAAGTTTTCTTTAGCTTTAGAGCTGTTGTTGTTCTTGTTGTTGGCTGATGTCTGGCCTATTGCCAGTAAAGTTGGTCTTTAGGTTTTACATTGATTTTTAGTGCAGCTACCGCGTTGGTTATTCCTTTTCTTCGCAGTTGTTGTTGTTACTGCATGTGTATTGTTATCATTTGATGAGAGTACCTACAAAAACGTAAACAGCACACACACACACACACACACACTTAGCTTTAGTTCAGAGCTTGTATACGTGTGTGTTTTACTGCTGATTTGTATATTGTACGTAAAAGAAGTTGTTAAGTTGATGAAAAAACTTTTATTGGCAGCAGTTATTCATTCTCCTTTTTTTTTTTCTTCTTTATTCATCGAAAGAAAATACTTTTTGCATAATTTTTAATGTCTACGTTTATTCAAAATGTTGCCAAAACTCACACGCTAAAATAATTAATTAGAAAATTTTATTTGTCTGAGATTAGTTCCATTAAGATTGGCTTGGTTTTTTACTTGAACCCCAACTGATGTTAAAAGAAGTCCTCAAATCCTAGTGATTCAAAGGACAGATTGAATAGAGAAGGTTTCAGCTCAAAAACCAAAAGTTCAAAGATTCTCATCTGCGTCTGAGGTTTCTATATCGAATTGAATCTTCTCTTGAACAATTTGAGTCTCTACATTGGACAATGTTTGTGTTTTCAGTTTCGTGCAGTTCATAAGTATAAATTATTGGAAATTTTGTATATAATTTCTCTCACTACATAAATCTAACTTATGCCGAGAGTTTTATTTTCATTCATTAAATAAAAGAAAATCGAATTATAATTAAAAACTGAATAGTATGTATATCCTATAAATATATTGCCATAGATCTGTGTTGAAAACTGAATTTCTTATCAAAGGCCGACAAGAACCAATTGCTGGCTCAATCAAACGATGTAAAACTGGAAATAGAATAGACACAATTTGCCTTTATCCACACTGTGACATGAAGCGTTTGGGTGGAACCAGCAGGAAAGCAGACAGTATTTTGCGAAACGATTTCTCTGGATAAAGAAACCCTCAAGTTGGGGAAATGTTGGAACAACCGACAGATACTGTCTGCAAACAGCTTCCACTTGAAGGGTTCTGTGGGTCATTAGCGTCATCAAGAGCCAAAATGACAGAGTCAGACAACAATAATACTAATGTTGACAGTTTTATTTTTCCGCAGGATTTGGAGATTATTGGACTTGACAATTAACACTTATGCAGTGAGTTTTATTTTCCACTTAGCAAGTTAAACTTATACTGACAGATTTATTATTCTGTTAGAATGTTGGCGGTGATTGAGACTTATGCTGCGAGTTTTATTTTCTTTTAAAAATTTAGAGATTACTGCACTTACCTAATAAAGTTTCTGCTGTCAGTTTTATTTTTGGCTTAGCAACTAAAACTTATGCAGAAAGTTTTATTTTGGATTATCTACGTACTGAGTGAAACTTATGCTCAGAATTATAATTTATTTTGAAATTTTGAGATTATTTACTTACTTTTAATGGCACAACAGCCCATGGAGGGCCTAGGTCGAGCTTTTCGCATCCACTCATGTTGTGCGTGTTATATTTGTACATGAATGGAAGGGACCTACAGTTTAATGCCGAATCGAAACGGCGAAGTGAAAAAAATTTTGAGTTTATTGCACATAAAATTTATGTAGCGAGTTTTAATTCGCGATTCCCAAATAAATTAATTATTTAATTACTTCTTCTACTTTCGAAGAAAATCTAACATAGTGAGTTTTATTTTTAGATCTGTCAAAAAAACTTATGTTCACAGATTTATTATTCTCTTTAAATTTTAAGGCTAATACACTTATCAAGAAAAACTTAGGGAATGTGTATTATTTTATGCAGGGAGTTTTTTTTAATTTCTTCTTCATATTTTACGATTATTTATGTTTGATTGAGAGTTTTGTTTTTCATTTGAAATTTTGAGAATATTTCTTGCACTTAGAAAATAAAATTTATTGCATAATTCATTCATTTTCCGCTTAGCAAAGAAAACTTATTCTTAGCGTTTTATATTTCTCTTATTTAATGAGTTATATTATATTTATCGTTGCACTAATAACATTTATAAAACCAATATGGCTTTTATCTTAAATATTGAAACTATGATTATTACATAAAACTTACGGGTGAGTTTTATTTTTCGTTCTCCCAATAAAACTTATGCTTAAGGTTTTTTTTGGTTTGTTTTGAAATTTGCAGATTACTGCACTCATGGAATCAATTTTAGTTTTCTTTTAAAAATTATGCTGTAAGCTTTAATCACTTAACTTTTGTTCACACCAAATACATCTCAAGCGATGAGTTCTATTTTTTGCTCATTATAACCAATATATGTAACTCTTTCATACTCAAAGAAAAAGAAGTTCCAACGATTGATATTCTTTGCCCTTAATGTCTATTGAAATTGGAAAGTAATTGCCTTACACTCACCGATCATTTTCGCAAAACGCCAAATCAATCAACCTCGAAAAAAGAACTCATTAGTTTATATAATTTATGCTTAATTTTGCAGCTAAATGTAATTAAGCACTACAAAATTATATACACAGGCAAAAAGGATTTTATTTTATTACATGGTATTTTAGCAAAATTTTACTAATGATTTTTCTATTCGGAGAAAAAGAAGAGCAACTGACGCAAAAAGCTCAATAAGCCAAAAAATAAAATCACATTTCACAAATGACAAAAAGTAAGTACAGCAAAAACAAAGCAATGGCACTTTTTTTTTTTAGTAATCTACCATCAATGACGGGTGTAAAATAGCAATATTGCCAACACAGACAGGCAGACAGTTAAATAGATTAGCAATATCCACTTCTTTTTTGTGCTTCTCCTTGTCCTGATGGCAATTTTAGGAAAATCATACATATACTTACACTTTTCTTTTCTATCACATGATGGTAGTGTTTAATATATGTAAATGCTTATGTTCATTTGTAATGGGTTTTTCAATAGGGGCATAACAATTTCGTATTTAAATATAAACGCACCCTTAAATTTTACTTTGTACTGGCAATGTGAAACAGTCAGTCAATATTTACATTTTGAACGTGGTGAAATTCACCAACGACCAACGTTTGAAAATTAGTGAAAATAAATTACTACCGAATTCCTGAGTCGGTGGTCAAATTTTCACGAGCACTTACACAAATTTTCGGTCGTAATAATAGCCCCATCCACCAGACAGACTGTGCGTATTATAGTGGATAAATTCGAGTCAATATATTGGATATTGAATATTCCTGTCCCAGTAAACCAACAAACCGTTCGAAGTACCGAAAATATTCCAGCCGCAAGTGATTCAGTTCAAATAAGTCCATTCTACGCCGTTCACAGAAATTGGGAATTTTACGTAGAGTTCTTGATCTACACCCTTACAAGATCAAACTTACACAAAAGTGAAGACTCGTGGTCATTTGAAGCGTCAAAATTTCTCCGATTGGGCTCTAGAAAAGTTTGAAGAAAATCCTGAATTTCAACGAAAAATCATCTTCATCGATGAAGCTCATTTTTGGTTTAATGGCTTTGTCAATAAGGAAAACATTTGTTATTGGACAGCAGCATACCCAACATGTGCTTCAAGAGACTTCATTGCATCTACAAAAAGTGCCCGAGTGATGTGGCCAATTGTCAACGTTCCAGCCGATACCATATGTGTGGAAGAGTGGTGGAAAATTAGCTCAAAAAATCGACATATGATCAATATCGATTCCATACTTAAACGTAGCATGTGTACTACGCTTGGCATAAATTTCAGTCCCGTATCTCTATTATTTTGTGTTTACAAAGTTGTGCTGTCCCTATTGAAAAACCCATTATATGTGTAAGTGCAAGTCTAAGTTTAAAAAACTTAAATCACGTAGAGAAAAAGGGGAGGACCATTATGCATTGAGATCCTCAGTACAAAAAACCGAAACCGGGGGACCCTTATATGCAGATTGGGGGTCTAAGAGAAGTTTTACAGTTTTTGCAAAAAAAATAATTCTAGAGCGTTTTCTAGTGTCCATTATCAAATTAAGCTGTAAAATTTTTCAGTTTTTGTATGGCCTGTATCTAGAAAACGGGAAGAATATTCTCTTTGGTGTCTTCATCAAAGTTGTAGCTAAATCGGCTAAATGATTTGTCTGGTTGATTACACCAAATGTGTAATTTCTTGTTCTAATTAAGAGGGATCAATTGTAGTATTCCTACTTCATTGTAATTTTACAGCTTCCACTTTTGACAGCTGATAAAAATGTCAAAAACAAACAACAGCAAAATAACTACGCATTTGCCTACAGCTTTAAGTTGGTATTGGCCTAATCAGATTTTCGTAGTCTACAATCAAAATAAAGATTTCTATGTTTGTATGTGTGCTGTATATTTTTGTGATTATGAATTATTTACGCATGCCAGGCAATTCAATCTTTAATTAACGAAAACGTACCTATTTCAACTTTCAATTTAATTCTTCTACTAGCAGCAGCACTACCATCAACCTACCACCCCTCAACTATAAAGAGATTTTCTCTTTGTTGTTTTATCTTGAGCTTTGCACACCCCCTTACCCCGCCCCCCTACCACTAGCTACATGTAGCACAAGAAAATTGGCTTCAAGTTTCCACAGAAAGCTTAATCATTTTCATTAAGAACATCAACAGCTTTCAGCAACTTCTTTCATCGGTTTTCATCTGATTTGCAACGGTATGCTACTGTTGCATTGTTCATGTGTGGGTCAGAAACGCTGCCAGCCTCCCAGACAGACAGACAGATAGACATTTAAATTGACTTTTTAAATTCACCCTCGCCTCGAGTCAAAGCACAGCTTTTAGCATTTTATTCATAGCCAAAATGTCTTAACTACAATATTGTGTATTTATGGAGAAAATCAACAACACAAATTTGTTGTTTTACCTCTAGTACCTTTAGTTCCCTTCCCTCCCCCCCCCCCCTTCCCTCCTTCTCTTTTCTGATTACTCCTTCCATTTGAATTGATTTTGACAATAGTATCTAGTCCTTTTTGATTTCTGTGTTTTTGTTTCTTGTTGCTGGCTGTCGCTTGTCGCTTGCTGTTGTGACAGACATCAACCCTATGCGCCCCAGTCCATTCAGTCACCCAATCATCGGCCCATATGTCTCTTTTCCATATAACTTGCGAAAAAAGGAAGCAATTTTTGTTGCTACTCTTTTTGTATTTATTTAATTTGGCGCATTTCCTTTTCATATTTGATGATGTGCCTCCACTCGTATTTTTGATTTCCTTTGTGTTCGGTTTATTGTTTCGCTGCGACTTTAATGAATTTATGTTCTATTGTTTGAATACTAAACGCTATTGTTATGGTCATTTTCTGTTTCTGGATTCAGTTTTTTGTGATTTTGCGTTTCTGGCTTTTGTAATATGCGTAAATAATATTTAATTGTTGTATTATTTGAAGTAATTGAAATGTGAAAAATGTGCTGAGTTAATTTGTTCGGAATTTGAATTTAGTGGAAAATGGTGATTTTCTCCATGAGATATGATTTGGCCGTTCTGTTAATCGTTAATTTGTTGTTCTTTGAACTAGGTTTTTCATTTTTCTTAACTTGAAAATACTAATTTCGAAATGGAAAAGTGTCGTTTTGTGGAAAAACTGCAAAGTCCTCAGCTTCTTTTCTCACACCGGGTTAAAATATATTTCTTTCGGTATTCAAGGACTATTACCCCCCGAACTCTCGAGAAATAACCTCTGTTTAAACTCTATAACTTCTTTTCTTTTTCATTCTCCCTTCTTCTACCTCTCACCTATCAATCTTCCTTTCATTCAACACAATGCTCTGCATTCATAGGGGTACACCCTGTATGTTGAATGTATCAATAAAAAAAAAAAATTTAATATTAAAACAATATGTTTCTTAATTTAATACACTACAAATTCATTTTACTAATGCATATTTTTTCTCTCTTTTTATCTTTCTTTACAGGTAAGTCCCGAGTGCCTACTCTGGTTACATCCTTCATCGCTTTCACACTACTTCAAAAAACTAACATCGTTGCCTTTTTTTCTACCTCATTATTTTCATCAATGTTCAATTCTTCCATTAATCTAAACAAAAAAAAAACCTAATAACGTTTTGAGTGTTGTGTATAAAATTTTTTTGTTTTTCATATAATTTTTATATTATTCACTACATTCTTTAATTTTGTTTTTTCTATGTACATCATAAAATAATCTTTTGCATCTGTATATATTGTTGTTTGGTGTAAAAAGATCCTTATTGGTATGTACCATACATAATTTAATATATTGTATACTTATCTAAAATGTTTGCTATCAAAACAAACTTAGGACTGAGTACATTCATCAATATCTAGTGCAAAATCAATCTTAAAATTTTTGATAATATTTGAGATTACCACATTGCCTACTTTAATGACATATCTATAAGGTTTCAATATTAGACCACTAAGGAAATAAAGTGAGATGTATATATAATATAAATTCATATGGTAGAGTGCCAGCAAATCATCATATTCCATAGATTGGCAAAGTGTAGGGTATGACTTCAAAGAAGAATACTATTTTTTACTCTCTGCTCACTCAAACTATTTCTGTAGATTGGTGATGGACAAAGAGCATATCGGTCTTATCTTCTGCAATGTTTTGCTGTAGAATGGTCAATAACCGCGTGCAAGAGGCTGCTCAACAATGGACAATGATATAGATCAGAGAGAGATTGAAGATTGATAGGTGGGAGGAAAAAGGAGGGAGAAGAAGTTATGAAAGTTTGCTTTAAACTTGCAAGAGTCATAATAATTGGGAAAAATTGTTGCAGATGAACGAAGTTTCTCTGTAATGCGTAGTGCGGTGGAACACCGTGTCTACGTGGAAGGCGTGAGTTCCGCTTGCTGGCCGTGTAGTTCTGTTGAACACACGAACTGGCGGCATCAGCTTCCACATCTCAGTTACGGTTGAACAGTGAGACGCAAGCCACGTTTCGATGATGTTCCAAGGAGTCAATAAAGCTGGAAACTCTACTGTCTCCTATTAGCTTTATCGCTCGATGTTGGATACGATCCGGGAGTTCCAGTTGCGTTCGTGAAGCTCCAGCCCATAGGTGCGAATTAAACTCCAATTTAGGACGTTTGAGCATGTTATATGAAATGGTTTGAGAGGAGCTCTTTACGCCCATCTCTGATTTAAGGTCTTTCTTCCCAGATGATTGTGTTCCATTTTTAGGATACCCCGCTCTAAATTGATGTTCATATGGATCTAACTCGAACGCATTTTTGGGCTCAAAATTAGAACCTTTATATTTTGGGGCGAAATATGCAAATAGGAGTACCGAATCGAATACTTTTTATTTTCTTTTATTGATTTTTAGCTGCGTCAATTGTTGCAAATTGGATACCGGGTATCCTGCGTAGCAATTCAGGAGACTACTAACTAACTACTTTTAAATCATTTAACTCTTAAGTCACTCGGATTTCAGCTCAGTCAGATCGCAATATATACATATATATACAAATATATACAGAGTTCTCACCATATAACGCACAAATTTTTCGCCATGTTTTTGCAGCCGTTTTACCTTTCATATACCTAGTAATAAAGCATCGGCAAAACATAGCTTCTTCAGATATTTCACTCATTTTCAAATCAATGCGGATGTTTTTTATGTGCCATTAATGCTGGAGTGCCGCAGGGTTCGGTCCTCTCCCCTACACTTTTCCTTATCTTCATTAACGAATTAACCTTCTGTCATTAACGAAAAATCCTATTTACTCGTTTGCAGATGACAGCACCATTTCTCCTTCATATGAAAAGGCACGTTATGAATGACTCACTCAATAAAGATCTCCAGTCAATCTCCGAATGGGGTCTTACGAATAGAGTTGAGTTCAATGCGCGTAAGACCCAATGTTGTCTGTTACCTCACAAATGAGTCTGCCAACCCCCCGTTAACCCCCTAGCTATGAGTGGGGTAGGTATTGCGGAGAAAGCAACTCTTGATGTTCTGGGCATGTCCATCCAATATGATGTTCGTTCGAATAAATACATTTTTGACGTGTCGAAAGAAGCAGCCAAGTGTCTCGGCTTTCTTAGGCGGTGTAAAAAATATTTTACCTCGACTGATCTCCGCATCTACACCACCTATATACGTTCTAAATTTAAGTTTAATTCGCACCTATAGGCTGGAGCTTCACGAAGGCAACTGGAGCTCCCGGATCGTAGCCAACATCGAGCGATAAAGCTAATAGGAGACAGTAGAGTTTCCAGCTCTATTGACTCCTTGGAACATCGTCGAAACGTCTTGGAACATAGCGTCTCACTATTCTACCGTTACTTTAACGGTAGATGTTCTTCTGAGATGCGGAAGCTGATGCCGCCAGTTCGTGTGTTCAACAGAACTACACGGTCAGCAAGCGGAACTCACGCCTTCCACGTAGAAACGGTGTTCCACCGCACTACACATTGCAGAGCAAGTTCGTTCATCTGTCGTACCGCGTATTTGGAATAAGCTCCCTGCAACAATTTTTCCCAATTATTATGACTCTTGCAAGTTTAAAGCAAACGTTCATAACTTCTTCTCCCTCCTTTTTCCTCCCACCTATCAATCTTCAATCTTGCTTCCAATCAACACAATGCTCTGCATTTATAGGGGAACCCCCTGTGTGTTGAATATATTTAAAAAATTCAAGTCTTTTCGATTTTATTTCTAATCGGCTCTAAAGTCTAAAATCACGTCACTTGATTTCCGAGTCAATTATGCGTTCAAGTTACCCAGTTTTCAAGACTTTCGGCCTTGAAATCCATTGGCTCTCAATTCACTTACAGATGACGAATCACATTCGATGTGATTGTACAGCTCAATAAGTCTGGATTTTCACGCTGATATTTTGTGTTGAGGCAAAATAGGCAAATTGAAAGGTTAGGTGTCAGCCTCGGTAAAATGTAAATGTGTAAATGCAAACTAAAGGCTTTGCGTTAAAGACAGAACTCTACGCTGTCTTACGATTTCGGCAAACACTTTCTCTAGAAGCTTATATCACAGATCGATAAGTGACAGTTGGCAACATTACGATACTCCGCGTTACGTATGCATAAAAAGTTTTAACTAACAAAAATTAAGAACTTATCGGGTGATATTCTCTCTCTCGCTCTCTCTCTTTATCTGTAGACATATTTCGATTTCTTAACTATAGCTGTCGAATCACATTTTGTACACCTAATTATTGTTAAAAAAAATTGATTTTAATAGTTAAATTTAAATGTCAAATCAATTCGACAGTAACCATGACGTCGAGCTGTAGGATAAAGGAGTGAAATGATGAGCTAGAAAAATTTCAATTCGAAATAGCAACCTAAATGAAATGGAATATAACATTCCCACAAAATTCTCCACCTTCAACTTGACATGAATTTAATTTTGTCTTTTCGACACTAACTAACATTACAAATATTTTCTTTATATACTTAATGCAAAGAAAAATCTAATAAATATCTGTCAAAAGTTATAAGCGTCTCTGGTTGTTTCGAGGCAAGAAACTTTCTATGCCCGAAAACTGTAGCCAAGAGAAAGTTAGAAATAGCAACAACAAGATGAACAACAACAACAACAGCAGCAGCAGCAGCATCAACTTTTGATTGCAGACAGGTATGGAACTGTCAAACAGTTAATCTGTCTCTAATACACAATATGAGTATGTGTTGATACATTGGGTTGTGGGCGAAAAAAGGATGAAAAAAGGATGAAAAAAGGCTGAAAGTTTTTGCTGTTACTGTAACGAGGTTAAAAATATCGTATATTTTTTTTTAACCATCCTAGAAACATTTTAGTTTTGTCTAATATAATAAAGCATCACTTTTAGTTTATGTAAAATATGTTGTTACATACTTTAGCTTGAAACGCATTTACGCGTAAACTAAACAATAAACAACACAAGAAAGTAGCGAAACAAGCGAGCGGAAAGTGTAGCACACAGCGTAGATAAACTTATCATCATCAAGCATAAGTATAAAATATTGTATAAAAGCTAACATTATCAGCAGCAGCAAAAGCAGCTATGGAAGAAAAAGTGGCCGGCAGGAGTAGCAGGGATATCAACGGCAACAGCCACAGCACCAAGCTCTCATTTATGTGTGCTAACTCTAATTCTTGCTTGCGCCACCAATATTTCACGAGGGCGTTAAACTCATACATCACTTTATCGTCATCTCGTACCGTCGTTATACACACACACACACATATCTTCTTCGCAATCATTTCTTTAGCTGTAGTTACTGCTACACTGCTCCATCATCAACACTTCCGTTATTAACGCCCATTTTTGCTCTCATGCGAAAGATACTTACTTTGGCAGTTATGGCGTTTAGCTTCTTTTCTCTTCTTCTTCTGTTCTCTTGTTTTTTCCCGCATTTTTTTCCCCCAATGATGATATGTGTCAAGAGTTGCCAATAGAAAAAAAATAAACAGGAAAACTAAAAAAGATAATGGAAAAAACGTTTTGTTAGTTTCGTGAGTAATTTCTTCTTCTAACGAAAAGCGTCTGTCTTTTTGCGTGTCTGTTATGCACATTTGGCAACTGTAACTATTTTTGCTGACGCTCCTGTTGCAGTGTATGAATTTTCTGTTGTTTGCTGTTGGCTGTCAATGCGTGTTGTTGTTTGTGGTGCGGTTTGGCTCTAGAGAATCGCAGCACATTCCGTCCGTCTGACCAAACGTCCGTCTTTCTGTTTTACCACACTTGCCACACTCTCCCTCTCTATCATAGATGAAAATGTTGCCAACAACTTTTTCTGCAAATTGAATATGTATAGCTCAAGCTTTGTATAAACAGTTTACATATTTATGTACGAGTGTGTATGTGTGTCTGTGTGTGTGCATTTACTCTTCCATCCAAATGCACAAATAAAGTACATGTATGTGTGTGTGTGCATGTATGTAGTTTATGTGCTCTCTCTCTGTATTCTCTCTTCAATAAATTATTTTATTGCGACATTTATTTTGTTGGTGTATGAATTCGTTGAAAGAAGGAAATATACAATATTGAATGACATTTTGTTTATGACTTTCTGCATAAATATGTGATGTGTGTGTGCATGTGTGATTCATGTAAGCGTGTGTGTGTGTGTGTGTTTATGTATGTTTTTGCAAATTGCAAATGACGTTATGAATTTTCAGTTCCGTATTTCTTCCTCTATTGCTATATAGTTGATAGATTGATATATTTCAATATAATTCTCTGCTGTTTATGCGAGTATGTGTGTGTGTGTGTGTGTGTGTGTGTAGTGTAGCAGCAATGAATAAAACATTTAAAAAAAACGCTAATGGCCTTAGAATTTATTGATACAGAAAAATTTCGTTGCATATGCTACTCGCTCGCATTTTGAATGAAATGAAACTTCAATCAAATATTTATGAATGAATCAAAATTTAACATTTTTGGAATAGTAACTACTTTATTCATACATATTTATACTATACATACATACATATGCATGTATATGTACTGGATTACGCCCCAATAAAAAACTGCGGACTCGGCGAAAATCACGCCCCTCTCCCCCTTTCTTATAAGTATGTACATAATAAATACTTGCATATAAAGGGTGTTTTTTTTATAAGTTAGTCTTTCTGACAGCTGTCACTTGATTTATACTCAGTTTGGTTTGCCATTTCATAATGAATAGACTTACGCAACGTTTTAACAATGTTTGCAAACCGTGCAAATTTATTAACAAAATAATGCTTCGGTTCGCGCGACGCATCGCGGACTGAGTCCAATATTCGGTCGACATAATCGCCCATCAGAGTCGGTAATTCGAGCAACCATGGATCGGTTTCGCAACACGTTTACTCTAGTGGATAATGCGCATCCTCAGAGAAGCCGTACAATGCGCACTAAAAACGTTATTGCTGCAGTGAAGCAGAGTATCGAAGAAGACCCGAATGAATCCATCCGCCATCGCGCGCAACATTTGGAGCTGTGCCCATCCATTTTATAGAAGATTTTGCGGAAGGATCTTAGTTTGCGATCTTACAAAATCCAACTTGTGCAAGAATTGAAGCCGAACGACCATCAAGCGCGTCGCACGTTCTGTAAATGGGCCCAAAACGAGAAAATTTTGTTCAGCGATGAAGCTCACTTATGGTTGAATGGGTACGTTAATAAGCAAAATTGTGGCATTTGGAGTGATCATAATCCACAACCCATTGTTGAGACGCCGTTACATCCTCAAAAAATCAGTGTTTGGTTTACTCTATGGGTAGAGGGAATCATTGGTCCATATTTCTTCAAAGATGAAGCCGGTCATAATGCTACAGTCAATGGGGAACGCTATAGATCCATGATTAATGACAATGACTTTTTCGTGTCTGAATTGGAGGTTGTTGATGTGGACGACCTTTGGTTCCAACAAGACGGCGCTACATGCCATACAGCCAACGAAACAATCAATTTATTGAAGGAAAGTTTTGGTGATCGCATTATCTCGCGTCGTGTGCCTGTGGCGTGGCCTCCAAGATCGTGCGATTTATCACCGCTGAACTATTTTTTTTGTGGTTATGTGAAGTCGCTTGTCTACGCAGATAAGCCCGAAACGATTGAGATTATTCGGCGCGTTATTACTGACATACTGACATTGGGCCCCAATTCTGCAAAAAGTGGTCGAAAATTGGGCCTCTCGGCTGGAATTTATTCGAACCAGCCGCGGCGGACACTTGCCCGAAATTGTTTTTAAAACATAAAGGCAAATCCTTATCTTTATAATAATAAGCTAAATTCTTGACCTTATCATTAAATTATATGCGTTTTATTTCTTCTTGAAAAGCATACTTCTAAAAAAAAACACCCTGTACATAAACCTATATAAACAATTAAGGAAAATTTTCTCTATTTTATTCAATGATTTTAAGTTATAAGCTCGCGAACAATTTTTGTATACAAATTTTTGGGGTGAAATTAAATTTTATCATTAGAATTTATTTAATAGTAGACAGAATTACATAGTTTCAGATTGCAGGATCTTGAACATAGGGATGGAAGACCCAACCTGATTGATTGATCCTCCTCCGTATTATGTATTCTAATAAAATTTGTGGTCGCTGTGGCGTAGTGTGTTGGAGTGTTCGTGGTTCGAACCTCGGCACAGGCAAAATCAAAAAGTAGAAAAAAAAAATTTTCTACACGGCACCACCTCTTGGCAGGCATTGGCAAACCTATAAGAGTAAAAATTGCCTATGAAAAGCTTTTCACTTCGCCGTTCGGATTCGGCATTAAACTGTAGGTCCCTTCCATTCATGTACAAATATAACACGCACAACATCAGTGGATTCGAAAAGCTCTCCATGGGCTGTTGTGCCATTAAAAGTTAGTAAAAGTAATAAAATTTGTAGTTTGTGTCGGAATTTCTGCAGAGAAAGAGAGAACAATTTTCAGAAGAATCAGGATATTTCCTCTCTTTATTACCTACTTTAATTATCATTTATTAATATTTCTTAGTTAAATGCAAACCAAACGCCACCGTAGAAATTTCTGCTTGAATCAATAAACATCAAACAGAAACTGCAAACATAACTTAACTTTATTTAGTTTTCTAACGCCTGCAAATATGCTTTGATTTGATTATCTGTTTGTTCAGTTTAACAATTCTTTCTTCTTTCCCAGACAACCTCCACCATAACAACAGCAAAAATGTCAACAACGAAAATGACGAAACTTTCAGTAACATATTTTTGTGTTTGTTGTCGCTTTAGTTATTATTCTTATTTCTTTGTGGCAACTTTGCAATAACTAATATGTAGTAATAATAGTGTATAAAGTAATAATATCAAATATCATAAGTAAAAGAAAAAGAGGAAAGACACATTAAGTCGATAAAATCCAATGTTATTACAACGAAAATGAACGAAGAGAAACATAAAATATGTTCGTTCTCCCTTATTATGAGGCAGCGGCATCTAGAGCGAGGATACACGTATAAATGTAAAGGTATATAAACTCATGGGTCACAGGTCTCTCTCGATTTAAATGCTAGATCAACAAGAACTGCTTTTACAATGAGACTAGTTTCAGTTTTCATAACAGCAACTCAAACAAATCACAAATTTCTGGTGACTTAAAAGGAACGACAGGAGCTCAATCGTGAGAGGATCAACTGAAGGTAAAACTCGGGTGAAGGAGACAGTTTAGGTAATCCAGAAAGAAGTAACAAAAATATTGGCTACGACTTGCATAGGAAAAAGGTGTGGGATTTTATCTACAAACCCGATGAAACCTGGACTTAGGATTTTATTTGTCTATAATAGCTTAAGATAGCATTTTGTTGAGTTTCTGTGTTTTTTAGCTTCATGAATATTATAAACTTTTCGAGTTAGGGCTTCATTTTGACTTCTGTTATTATTAAAAGGTAAATTTTATAGATTACTATATATTTCTAAAACCAAGGGATACCAAAAACTTATCTATTAAGTGCTCATAAATATTTGAGTACGAATTTCATGATTTTTTCTTGTACTCCCGAGACCATAGAGTTATTGCCTTGGGTTCGATTTCATAGATTTTCATATTTTTCTGGCTTCAGAGAAGATCAAAAACTTCTCGCTGAAGTACGTTTTGACTTCCACAAACATTTGAGTATCCGATAAAGAACATTTCAATGGATTTTCTTGTATTTCTGAGTCCAGGGGAAAACAAAAACTTTCTGACCTTGTATATTTTGGCTCCCGCAATCATTTGAGTACTAATTTAATGTCTTTTCGGGGACATTACATGTATTTTCATGTATGGTATTTCCAAGTACAAAGAAGATCAAAATTCCCGAAAACTTACATTTTCATGGATTTTCTTGTATTTTTTAGTCCAATGCAGGTTAATAACTTTCCGACCTGGAACGTTTTGGCTAACGCAAACATTTGAGTATGAATTTCATGACTTCTTTTTTTTTGGATTCTACAAACAGTAGAACCGATTTTAAAGGTTTTCATATATGTATTTCAAGTTTAGATATGATCTGAAACAATCCAATCAACGACATTTTTCTTTCCCTACAAATTTGACTAAGAATTACATGAATTTTCTTGAGTTTCCGAGACTAAAAGAGTTCTGTTTTTGATTCTACAATAGATAAAATCGATTTCATGGACTCTCATGTATTTGTGAGTCCACAGAATAATTTCCCAGTGAAAGACAATTTACCTGCCACAATCACTTGGGTATGAATATCATGAATTTTTTGAGTTTCTGATATTGAAGATTGCTCAAAACTTCTAGCGAAAGACCATTTTGGCTTCTACAAAGTTTAGAAGGCAAAATTTCCAGGATTCGCATGGATTTCTGTGTTCAGCGAATATCAGAAATTGCTCGTTAAAGTACGTTTTGCCTTCCACATAAAAAAGTTACATGGATTTTTAAGTCCAGAGAACACTGTAAACTTTTCGATAATGAATCTTTTTAGGATTTCACAAATATTTTAACTTAAATTTCATTGATTTTCATAGGTTACTGAGTACTTAGTTTAATAGATTTCTAGTCTGAAATTCTTTCATATATTAAAGTTCTTTTAGTTTTTGGACTTTAGACGCACATATATATGAAAACGCGTTAAAGTCATTGGTTTAACATACGCACTGTCTAAAGGGCGGTCATTTAAAATTTTGAATCTGAACTGCTACTTATTTTGAGTGTGGCAACTCTAAAGTCATTCGCATTATGACTGAAAATTAGTTTTATATTCGTGGGTAATGAAATGTGTCGATATATGTCGACGCTTGAACAACTGGATCTTTATTGGATAGCACAATACCTACAGAAACGCATAACCGCACAATGATAACTGATAATTTGTGGCTTATTTCGGAAGAAATTGACTTAGACAACATTTGGTTCCAACAGGATAGCGCGCTGTAGGAATATTATTTGTGGGAAGACGTTAAAGATAAGTTTTATTGTAACCATCCAAAAACGATTTTTTTTTTCTTATTGATACATTCAACCCAGAGGGTGTACCCCTAAGAATGCAGAGCATTGTGTTGAAAGGACGGAAGATTGATAGGTGGGAGGAAGAAGAGGGGAGAATAGGAGAGGAGATGCAATCACACAGGACACCGATAAAGAGATAGGCAGCCATTGCGGCAAGTGTTATGCCCTTACCACAATGAACTTCAGTTTATCAGTGTCGACTATGACTGCATGTAGCGCCAAAGGCCAAGCTTTTCGCATCCACTCATGTTGTGCATGTTATATTTGTACTTGAATAGAAGGGACCTACAGTTTTATGCCGAATCCGAACGGCGAAGTGAAAAGCTTTTCATAGGCAATTTTTACTCCTGTAGGTTTGCCATTGCCTGCCAAGAGGTGGTGCTGTGTACAAATTGTGTTGTTGTTATTTTTTTAATTTTTTCAATTTTTATATTTTTATTTTAAATATATTATTTATTTGTTTTATTTTGCCTGTGCCGAGACTCGAACCGCGGACACTCTGCAACAATCCAACGCACTGAGACTCTCAAGGACAAGCCATTGGTCAAGTAAAGCTCCATTTAGTCGAAAACGCACTGAAAAAATGGGGTTGATCTTATGGCTCATTGGAATGGAATAGTGCTCCAAAATTAACCGGATGGATAGATTGCTCCTTCGAAAATAAAAGCCACATTGAAAAAAAAATATTCGCTTCTTATTTACACAAAAATCAAATACCAAATTATAAATGATCCACCCTGTGGAAACGTATGTATCCATGTGTGACCTATGAGTATGTATCTAAGTATAACTTTATTAAAGCATTTTAATAATACGTAAGTAGTTAATAATAAGAGTTATGGCTTTTGAGAATATTACATAAATTTTAATATCAGCGCACAAATATTGATGTGATTATGGGTGGATGATATAAATTTTGCAACATTACTCGTATTTTAAAGAATATTACATAATGAAATGAGTATGTCATGGTTGTTATAAAAACATTAATAATAATTTTTGTAAATTCAGAGTATGAACGTAAAAAGTAAAAGTCCGATTTAACTTTAAGCATGCTCAATAAATGTGAGCATAAATTTACACATTATATTTGCTCATTATAGAATATTATTAATTATTTTAATCTTTGTTTTTTTTAGTTTTGTTTTTTGCCAATGCCCGTGTTCATGTAAGCAAATATTCAGCTTATTTACTTGGCCACCACAGAAGCAGCACTAGCTGCTGGTTTTTTCTGCAAAACTTTCATGCTATGGCTAGGTGCTTAATGCCTTCGAAGCGTTTAATGAGCAAACTGAACTGTGTGGGGTATAAGTGAATTTCACTTTAATGTATGAGTCTGTGTGTGTATAGCCTTGACTGGTACTTTGTAAGCAAATCGGTACATGCATACAAGTTGTTTGTTTACATATACTATAATTTTGTATATACATATGTACATAGTATGTATACTCATATGGTATTTAGTTTGTTTCGTAAGCATATGCTAAAGCTCACATTATTACTTTCCATTACCTACCAACCGTAGTCTTTACTGACTGGCACAACAAATACCAATACACAATCAATTAGCCCTCTAGTTCCCAAACAGGCCTCTAGACAGCCCTTACCAAACCAGATGTAATAACCATCAGAACAGTAGTCTTGAGATACTCTTTATCAAATTGTTTAGTTAACTCCCCAAACTTTCATAATAATGCTTCGTTGGAAAGTCCAATCAAAGTCAAAAATGTTCGAAAATCTGAAAAATTCATTATTTAGAAAGATTTAAGAATTCTGGTTAAAAATAAAAACAAATAAATAAAATACTTCCCGTGATATTAATGGAATATAAAATAGTCTATGACTAGCTAAGTATAGCAACATTTAATAAAAAATTAAAAAAAATGCTGACAGGCTCAATCAACCACAATTGCTTTGAGGGATCTCGACTTCATAAATCCACGTCAATTTTTTTGTAAGAGATTTTTTGTTTTTATCTGAGAACAGATAAATCAAAAATTTGGCAACTAGAGGGTTAGGAAAATTATGTTTAAGACTCTCTAAGCTGGCGCTGTGAAGTTTTTTTTTCTTTTGTTTAGTACCTTTTTCAGTAATTCAAGCGTAAGTTAATTGCTTGTTTAGTTTGGTTGGTTAGTTTTTTGTCTGCTCAGTGGAGAAGATTCTTGATAATTAAGAATAATAAAAACGTATGAATATATATAAAATTTTTTTTTCACTCAGCCTCCTTCCATTACAGTCAAAAGTGATACAATCTAAATTGATACCGATAGTAGCCCACATTGATTTTGAATGTATTTATTCTACTTTTGCTGAACATAACTCTCTAAATATGTATGTATGTGCAGAAGGGAATTTGACTGATATCACATGACGGTGAGACCGAATGGACCGATGGATCGACATTGCCTGATAAAACTTAAAATATTAGTAAGTCATTATACCATTAAATTCGACTTAGAAAATTTTGTGGATTGGGCACCCGATGCCTCAATTAGACGCTTTTCTTGAAATGCCTTGGTTAAGAGCACTGTTTCGTAAAAGATATTTTTTTTTTTGGTAAGTGGTAATAGAAGTCATATGTATATTGTTCTAATCGCAAAAGAATGTAAATTGGTAAAATAACAAATCTGTCATGTGGTTGATGTTTAGTGCATCCATTATCTCTTGCCAGTTTGCGTGTCGACCTCGCTCCAGTTGCAATATTTCATCGGCTTTTTCACTGACTTTAAGTGCATCTTTGATATTGAAATTTTCGGAATGGAATCGAGCAAACCACTTCTGGGTCCGGCATTCCTCCTGCTCACAGCATCCTCTCCATAAACCGTGCAAATTTGGCGGCATGTTTTTGCAGCGGCTTTACCTTTTCTCACATAGCGTATTTATTCAGATACGAGGGTAGATCAATAAGTACCCGTGTTAGGAATGAAGAGCCAAGTTATTCACAAATTTTTTTTCTTTCTATTTTTCAACTCCTTTTAGTACAATACAGTTTTCCCAACGTTTCTGCCATTTCTTTAACCCCTCCAAAAAATACGATTTGTCAAACTCTTCAAAATACGCTTTTGTCTCGACGATAACCTCCTCGTTTAAGCTGAAGTTTTTTCCCCCGAGCCACGTTTTCTTGTTGGGGAACAGAAAGAAGTCGCCGGAAGCGAAGTCGGGCGAGTACGGTGGGTGCGGCAGCAATTCGTAGTTCAATTCATGCAATTTGGTCGCGACAATTCCGGATGAATGTGCTGGTGCGTTATCGTGGTGACACAGCACTTTTTTCTTAGACAAATGGGGCAGTGTCCCCTTCGATTATGTATTGAATCGGTCCAATAATTCACTGTAGTACTGCCCCGTAATCGTTCTTCCTTTCTGCAAAAAGTTGATGAGGATTATTCCCTTGTAATCCCAAAAAATTTTGGTCATGACCTTTCCGGCCGATGGGACCGTCTTTGCCTTCTTCGGAGCAGATTTACCCCGAAAAATCCATTGTTTGACTGTCGCTTGGTCTGGCGTATAATAATGGGTCCATCAACGGTGACGACTCGACGCAAAAACTCCTGCTAATTTCGCTTAAAGAGGTCTACTCCTTCGACATTGACAGCCGTATCCCCTTGTTGTCCACCGTAAGCAATCGCGGCAACCATCGGGCCGACACCTTTACCTTGCTTAAGCTATCATTTAAAATATTAATTGCCATTCCGTACGACACTCCTACGGCCTCTGCTACTTCGCGCCCTTTCGTTCGGCGATCAGCGAGAATCATGTCGCAGACATTTTCAACAATTTCCTCGGTAACTACGTCTGCCGGGCGGCCTGGGCGCTCCTCATCAAAAACAGATGTACGACCACGTTTAAATTCGTTGAACCAATATCCTACGGTTGTCATAGATGGTGAAGGGTCCCCATAGACAGCATCCAACTTTGCTTTTATTTCTTCGCATATTTTTCCATCCAAAAATAATATGCGAATTACGGATCGATATTGTTCTTTTTCCATTTTATCGCAAAACACGAAACACGAAACACCAAACACGTGTGATACTAATGGCTGCCAAATAAAAACTAACCTATGAATCAGTTTGAAATTTAGTGTGGTGTCGTGTGACAGATGGCAGTACACGACGGTAATCACAACTTCCCTCAGCAACAACGCCACCTGTCTTCACACACGGATACTTATTGATCTAACCTCGTATTTCACTCATTTTTAAATCAATGTAACTTTTTACACTACCGACGAATTACACAACTGCACACAAAATGCAGCCTGAAATACCAAATTTCAAAAATGTGTTTGTTTGACATAATCAGACTAGTTTTGCCAGAATTATAGGTATCAACATCATCTTGTAAAGAAAACCCGCTAATACTTTTTATATGACCCAATATTTATAACTTGTAACAGCTTGTAACAGTTCAGGTAGCATTGCAAACATGAGTAAGATTGTTGATAACATCACATATAATTAACTCTCAAGTAATACAACATTTTCAGAAATCCGATGCCTTTGATAGTTCAGTATGTAGAACTCTTTCACCTGGGAAATTTAGGAGTTCAATTCCACTTTTAATCTGGTGGTTAGTCCTCATAAACTTCTTATATTTGTACCAATATTAAGTGACTGAGAATTATAAGAAAGTCTTGGCAGGCAATGTCAAACCTACAAGTGGAAAAAGAGTTTTCACTTAGCTGTTCGGATTCGGCATAAAACTGTAGGTCCCTTCCATTCGTGTACAAATATAACACACACACTATGAAGGGATGCTAAAAGCCCCGCCTAGGCTGTACACACTACACCTCTAGGTCAGCAATGGCGAAACCACGTAGTAATAACAAATTGCCACCCTCTGCGCCATTCAGAACCGACGTTACACATTAGGGCGAACCACATGGTAATGTGGTATCACAGTTGAAAATAAATATAATAAATTACTGTTGTATTTACGGGAAAAAACATGTTTGCCTGATTCATGAGATTTCACAAAAATGTGGTAAAATGCCAAAAGCCAAAAACTGTTTACGATATTCTAGTTAGTTATGACCTGGTCTATCAACCCTCCAGGGGATGACGTTGACTTTTGGGGCACCGTCTTTAATCATTATAAAGTCATTATGAATATTACTTATTTTACATTTTTCCCCCCACCCTCGTTACTCTTCTTAGCATCTATTCTACCATTAAAAAAAAACAGTAGTAACTGCCCGCAACTCAATCACTCCCTGCCATCTCTCTCTCTCTCTCTCTCCCTCTCTCATTCTTCTTCCGCTTGTGCTTGTATCTGTGTGTGTTGTTGTACTGCAATGTCATTGTAAACTCATTAAGTTAACGAGCTCCATTGTGTTTTTGTTGTGCCATATTTCTATAAAAGGATTATTAACAAATCAGTGATTTTCAACTCAACTCTCAACACAGTTCAGCTCAGCTTATATTTGAATATTGTCAACAGCAAATAATAATAATAATACAAAAAATGTTATGGAAAAAAGGACAAAAATAAAATAACCAAGCAAGAAATGGGCAAATTTCCAAACGCTTTGATCTACAATTTATGAAATTAACCCTTAAGTCAAGCCATGCGCGCATATGAAGGCATTTGATTTGATGAATTGTGACGTGGCGCCTTTCGTCGTACATCATAATCAAACAGTTTCTATGCAGAGGCATTTAGAGAGAGGAACCAAAATAGACAAAGGCAACTAAATGGAGGAGGAAAGGTGGAACGGCTGGGTATGGCTGCGAATGGTTGACGCTGGTTGACGATGGTTGACAAGCATTTTGTATGTATTGATGACAGCGGAATACAAATCAGTGTACGGAAATCAAAGTTGATTGTGGTGACTTTGATCATTTTTGATAAATGTATGTACATAAATTTTGCTAAATGGAAACATAATACTTATAAATTATGTATTTACATATTAACATTACAAAAATGATGTTGATGTCTGTTGGAAAATATATTATGTTTACTAGTGTTATAAAGCTATAATTCTAACGCTATTCATTTACTGCTACTCACTAATCATAAGTCTAGCTTATAAGTAACGGTAATTAGCTAATTTCCACTCAATTGCATTTGTTATGCATTTGCTTGATTTGCTGACAATACATATGAATATTAAAAGCTTTAACTCTATGAATTCTTAACTTTATACTTACTGCTACATATTTTTCTCTATCATATTGCTCTTGATTTTTGGCAAGCAAACAAGTAAGTCGTGGTTATTGTAATATTAAGTACATTTAAAATAAATTTGTGAAATTAAGATAAGTAGCACATGTGTGGTTCTTTCATTTCTTTATAATTGTAACATTTTTTGGTGCCGAAACCCGGGAAGTGCAAGTTTTTCAAGTAATTAAATTTAAAATATTTGCTTAAATTTGCCTAAGTTTTTTACATTCTAAAAATTTTATTTAATTTATATTTTGTTAAATTTACCTAAACTTTTTTAAAAAAAAACATAACTGAACTTTATATAAAATAAGAAAAAAAGAAGAATTACAGTTAACTTGATCGCGATGAATAATATTGATAAGCATATTGAACATCAGCGTGATTACGTACAGCATCTTAAGAAATTGCGTGATCGCTATCTCAAGAAAACCGTGTCCGAAAAAACACGTGGTTTTTTGTCTAGTGTGCTGCAAGAAATTGACAACTTACATGTGGAATTTAAAGCAAACCACGAGGAAATTTCCACGGTGATTCGCGAAAGTTCTATAAATACTAACGATGTGCCTTACATAAACGATGACTGCTTTTATGAGTTTTCTGATTTATACTTCATCTTCAAAGGTGACGTATTGGACTCTATGCCAGACTTAACTCCAGATTATCATGCAGTGTACAATAGCACATTTTCCACTCCGAGTGGTCCACCTTCGACTTCATTGCGCCATTGCGTTGACTCAGGCTTGCCAAAGATTTCGTTGCCTAAATTCTCCGGCGACTACATGGAATGGATTCCATTCCAAGACATTTATCTGTCGCTTGTGCACAACAACAAAACGCTTTCAAAAATTCAAAAATTCTACTACTTAAAGGGATCTCTAGTTGGAGAAGCCGCAAATTTGGTTAAAACTCTCTCGGTGACGGAAGCTAATTATGATTCCGCATGGTCCATACTAACAAGTAGATACTATAATAAACGGTTAATCGTAGACACCTTAACGAAAAGGCTGTTTAATATTCCTAAATCTGAGGGTACTTTCCAAGGCATAAAGTACCTGCTAGACACCACACAAGAGTGTCTCTTATCTCTGAAAAACTTAGAAATTAAAATTGATAATTGGGATCCGCTTTTAATTCATTTAATTTCTCAAAAATTGGATCTACAAACTCGAAAAGATTGGGAACAATCTTTAAAATCATCGACTGATGTGCCTGCTATCAGCGACATGTTCGCATTTCTTGAGGCAACATTTCGCACTCTCGAATCTATTCAGGAGGAACATTCACCTTCAAGCAGCACAAACAAACATTCTAAAGAATTCGTATCTAGACGAAAAAGGAACCAGTTCCACTCTAATCATGTATCACAACAGCAACTATGTACATTTTGTGAGAAGCCACACATGCTTTCCAAATGCTACAAATTCATAGCTTTATCTTCAAAATTAAAAAATGATTTTCTCTTAACTAAACGTATATGTCGCAATTGCCTTACGGTAGGACATAATCACAATGATTGCAAATCTCTATATCGTTGCAAAATTTGCAAAAAGTTGCATCATACTAGTTTGCATAGTGATAATGATGCATCTTCATACGAGAGATCATTTAATGCACATACTATTAACTCAAATGTTACCTCTACTGTTCATCCCCATACTCATAATCATGACCAAGGATTCCCTAATAGGTTATTAACTAACGTTACAACACATAGTGCGCAAGCACATCCACATGTACTGCTTGCTACATTACGGGTAGTCATTAATTCTCCAAATGGTCAGCACTGTTTTAGAGCATTGCTCGATCAGGGTTCTCAAGCTACCCTTATAACGGAGAATGCTGTGCAGTTGCTCAAACTCGGTAAACAAAAAGTTTATTGCAATGTATCCGGTATAGGAGATACCAATACTAAGCTCTGTCGCAGCAGTGTTCAACTTGACTTGTGGTCAATTTATAATAAGCCAGTACTAAAATGCAATGCCTTAGTACTACCGCGTTTATCTGCCTATGTTCCTAAATCTGCACCATCTTTTAACATTTGGCTTCACTCGGTTGGTGTAGACTGCTTGGCAGATCCAAATTATAGTAACTCAGATCCAATTGATATGATTCTGGGATCTGATATTTTTTGTAAAATTGTTATACCCACACAATCATTTTTACATGAAGAACTCTTCTTCCAAAATACACATTTCGGTTGGGTACTATGTGGACCGACCCAAAATCGTGTAGCAAATAGCATCGTGGTTCATAATTTTAATTTAGAAACCATTCTACGTTCTTTCTGGGAACAGGAAGAGATTTCAAGCAAACGGGAAAACACTGATGAAGAAGAAGCGTGCGAAGCTTACTTCAAAAATACAACTCGCCGTGATTCATCTGGGCGTTACATTGTACACTTGCCTTTTAGATCGCTTGTGACAAATAATAAAATGCCTACACTAAGCAATAATTATCACAACGCTTTTAAACGCTTTGACAGTTTAGAGTGCTCATTTCTTAAACGGCCCTCATTTGCGGTATCATACAAATCTTTCATTAAAGAATACGAACAATTAAACCACATGTCTAAAGTAGGTGATTACCTCAATGGCATTGAAACTTCATCATATGCTTTGCCCCATCACGGTGTATTTAAAGATGATAGCACCACGACAAAATTACGTGTTGTATTTGATGGCAGCAGTAAGATCAATGGTCAAATCTCACTAAATCAGGAGTTATGTCCTGGAGCAGCACTGCAGAATGATTTGCCTCAAATTATTACACGCTGGCGTAGACATCAATTTGCATTTAGTGCGGACATCGAAAAGATGTTCCGTCAAATTCATGTTGCTTCGGAGCATCAAAAGTTCCAGCAGATTCTGTGGCGTTATAATCAAAACGATAACATTTCAATTTACCAATTACATACCGTCACATACGGTACTACCTCTGCTCCATATATTGCGATCAGAGTTTTGAAACAATTAGCATACGACTATCAATCAATCTATCCAAGCGCAGCAAATGCATTACTCACTGATTCATATGTAGACGATGTCATTTCAGGCGCCGACACGTTGCCAGAAGCAATATCTTTGTATAAAGACTTATGTCATTTGTTAAAAGAAGGCCAGTTCAACCTTAGAAAATGGATTTCTAATTCGCCTGATTTAATTAATGAAATTCCGTCCGAATTTCGAGAAACTTCTCTCACATTTGATTTTAATGACGACAATATCGTAAAAGCATTAGGGGTGCAATGGAATACCACTGTTGACGCATTTACATTTAAGCTAAATCTGAGTAAAGTGTCCAACATTTCTAAACGCACAATCTTATCGGATTCAGCACGTCTATTCGACCCACTTGGTTGGTTAACTCCTTCAACTGTTGTTGCAAAAATCATCTTTCAGAAATTGTGGCTAGCAGGAGTAGATTGGGACGATGATGTTCCAATTGAAATACGGTCAGACTGGTTAAAGTACAGATCGTCACTTGAAATCTTTCAAACCTTAAAAATTCCGCGATGGATAGGCTATCGACCACACCACACATTTGATCTACATTGTTTCTGTGACGCGTCACAAGTAGCATATGCTGCAGTAGTATACGCAAGGATTTATTCAAATAATAATGAAGTGTTGGTTAATATTTTGCAAGCGAAATCAAAAGTTGCGCCAATAAAAACAGTAAGCATACCTAGGCTTGAACTCTGTGCTGCCTCCTTGCTGGTCAAGCTCACGCAAATTGTTATTAGTACAATAAATAAGGAGGTGATATCTAATGTAACTTATTGGAGTGACAGTTCCACAGTTTTAAGTTGGATTCGTCAAGTACCCTCACGTTGGAGTGTCTATGTTGCCAACCGTGTAGGAGAAATTCAACGGCATACCGATATACTGCAGTGGAAATATGTTCCATCCGCTCTAAACCCGGCCGACTGTGCCTCACGTGGCTTAATGCCTGAAGACTTGAAAGACCAGCTAATTTGGTGGGAAGGTCCAGCATTTTTAAAGCTGCCTCCGTCGTCCTGGCCGCAGGGTTTACCTAATCTGCAAACATCATTAGAGGAAAGAAAACAAAAGGTTGTATCGCATAATTTTACATATGTATCCTACCCAGATATTTTATCTAAATACTCTACTCTAAACAGATTATTACGTATCTGTTCGCTTTGTTTTCGATTTGCTCATAATTGCAAACAAAGTAGAGAATTGCGCGATTTTGGAGTAATCAAAGCAAAAACGCTCAATAAAACACTATTGTTGCTTGTAACACTGGTGCAACAAATTGACTTTCATAAAAGTATTGAATGTATACAATCTCATAAAACAATAAAAGATAAAAGCATACTTAAATTATTGCCATTCGTAGATGCAACCAGCATCCTGCGAGTAGGTGGTCGACTACAAAATTCAAGTTTACCTATCGAGTCTAAACATCCAATACTATTAACAAAAAATAATCCTTTGTCACGACTCATGATTTTAGATGCGCACGAGCAAACGTTACACGGTGGTATCACATTAACGTTGTCCTATGTTAATCGACTCTTTTGGATTATTTCTGGTCGGCAGTTGGTAAAGAACATTATAAGTAAATGCTTGCGTTGTTTTAAGCAAAACGCGAAAAGTGCACTTCAACTGATGGGTAATCTGCCAAGCGTACGGCTCAACGTTACCAGGGCATTTAAACATAGTGGTGTAGATTATGCTGGCCCGATTCTATTAAAAAATGCAACACTAAGATCAGCCGTTGTATGCAAAGGCTATATATGTTTATTCGTGTGTATGGTAACTAAAGCAATACACTTAGAGGCTGTGTCTGACATGACCACCAACTCATTTTTAGCAGCATTTCGTCGTTTTGTGTCCAGAAGAGGGGGTTGCACAGACATATATTCAGATTGTGGCACTAACTTTGTCGGTGCTGCCAAAGAATTAAAAATACTTTTTGATAAAGGCAAATCATCTTTACCAAAAGAATTGCTTGATTCTCTCACATCTACTGGCACCGATTGGCATTTTATACCACCTGCCTCTCCCAATTTTGGAGGACTATGGGAAGCAGGTGTGAAATCTGTAAAATATCACCTAAAGCGCATTATGAATGATCGCTTATTGAACTTTGAAGAACTCACTACATTATTGTGCCAGATAGAAAGTTGTCTCAATTCTAGACCTCTCTGTCCATTAACCACTGATCCTAGAGACGTAAATGCTTTAACTCCTGCACATTTTCTAATAGGTGAACCTACAAACTGTATTCAAGAGGAGAGTCTGTTGGATCGCAGCATCGATAAACTTACACGTTGGAAAACGGTAGAGAAAATTAAGCAACATTTTTGGAATCGCTGGTATGCAGAATATCTCAGTCGCTTACAGACACGTCCCAAATGGCTTACACCAAAACCAGATGCTAAAGTGGGTGATTTAGTCATTGTGGTGGATGAAAGGTATCCACCAGGTCAATGGCCCTTAGGTAGAATTCAACAAGTTCACCCTGGTGCCGATGGGCGAGTTCGTGTGGTTTCTATATATATAAAACAAAAAATTGTCAAACGACCAATAACTAAAATCTGTTTTCTCCCTATAGAAGAACCTCCATCTCATGACGTCACCGAAAATCCTCGTATGACTAGCTCAATGGAAATTAATGAACCAGGGATGGAGCCTACAACAGAAATGCGCTGTGAGTCGAAGCATAGCGGAGTCCGAAGCCGACTCGACTAAAATTCTTCCAACGATAGGCCGTCCCTCCTCACCATTTCCTGGGTTAAGAACAGTTGTTCTTAGGGGAGAGAATGTTGGAAAATATATTATGTTTACTAGTGTTATAAAGCTATAATTCTAACGCTATTCATTTACTGCTACTCACTAATCATAAGTCTAGCTTATAAGTAACGGTAATTAGCTAATTTCCACTCAATTGCATTTGTTATGCATTTGCTTGATTTGCTGACAATACATATGAATATTAAAAGCTTTAACTCTATGAATTCTTAACTTTATACTTACTGCTACATATTTTTCTCTATCATATTGCTCTTGATTTTTGGCAAGCAAACAAGTAAGTCGTGGTTATTGTAATATTAAGTACATTTAAAATAAATTTGTGAAATTAAGATAAGTAGCACATGTGTGGTTCTTTCATTTCTTTATAATTGTAACAATGTCGTTGTATTACATAAGTATTACAATATACTAAAATGACATTTAGACGTACAGAAGTTAAAAGTCATTCTCCACTCTCCCTCTCTTTGTGTATCTCTCTTTCCCTACTTTTCCATTAAGTTATGACTGTATTGCCATAATGAAATCACTTAAAATCAAATTAACACATTAAATATGTCACAACCAACACCTGCCAACAGTTACAAACAAAAAAAAAAAAAATCAATCAAATCACGCGCACTTCCATTTTTAATAAGTAATTTACGTGCATCAAAAATAGTTTTACTTTCGCATAACCATTTTATTCCTCTCTTTGCACACACTTTTCAACTTATTCCCTTAACTTCCTGAACCAAACCTTTTCGTAGTTACACCAACCTGTGTGCCGCAGAATTGCTGAGAAATATTTAAAATCATCACAGCAGCAACGAATAGAATTTATGAAAATGTTTAAAATTTTTGATATTTTCACTTCCGCATTTGTTGAAATAAATGGAATGAGTAAAAGTAAGGGAACGGGGAGAAGTAAAAAGAAAGTAGCTGATAGCATTTATTAGTTGTAGGAAAGTGTAAAAGAATAACACTGTGCTACACATATACTAATTCATTAAAAACACTTACCGACACAGCAAAAGTGACGACTACAACGGGGATGCGATGTTTCTATTAGTAGACGCTGTGATGTGATTTGACAGAGGGGCAGATACACACACACACACTGAAGAATAGACACATATACTTTCATATGCATACGCAGCAGGAAGCGGAAGCAATGCCAGGAGGCAATGGAGTGGAGTAGAGTAGCAACAACAAATTTAGTAGTAAAATGTCGCAAATGAATAAGAAGCAGCAACACCAGCATTGTTGCCTTCTTTCATTTCACATACGCATACATTTCCCCTTCAAAATACACACTTTCTGTGAATATTTTCTAATTAAATACTCATGTTTTACAATATGGCGCCATTATAGGAAATTCCTTTAATTTCTTATTTAATATGAATACCTACTACATTCGTATACTCGTACATATGTAGTACATATTTAGGTATACTCGCGTGTGTGATTATATACAAAGATACAAGGATGTTAGCTCTTGTCAGTCATACATAGAATTTCTAAATTAATTCTTTAGTTTTCTTAAATTTTTTGTTGCTGCAAATATCGTATTTTAGTTTAATTTATGGAACTTGAAATTATTTTGGTAACCCTAAAACAATTGCAATGTTTACATTATGGAGCAAATGAAATGTCCCTGAGAGAGCTGTCACCGGGGACAAGCTTCTTTCATATTAACGTGTGGGATTTGGCTACATTAAAGTGAAAGGGGAAAAAAGTTCAAATTTATTGCCCCGCGATTGATACATTTGGTCATTGAGAGTCGAGCTCCATGGCCGTTTTTCGATTGCAAAATTGTTAGTCTTGTTAGTTTTTGAAAGTTTTAAATGAAACGGCATCATTACATTCTCCAATATGGAGCCGCAAGTAAACTTTAACTTTATAAGAGAGAGAGAGAGAGAGAGAGAAAGAGAGAGAGAGAGAGAGAGAGTTGTAGATGTACCAAATGGTATGAACATAGAGCGGAAAGATAAGATAAAGAACGCAAGCGCTCCAAGAACTTACATTGTTAGAGAAAGAATATAATATTACCCTTCGAGAGCTAAGACGCTTGTGCGTAATACGTCTAATACGTTTTTGTTGTTCCATAGCAATGGATGAGCCTGGCCACCCGAGAGCAATTGCGCAAGTACTCAGCATGTATTAGTCTCTTGGCACATAAAATTAAACACACGTTCCTCTCTTGCTTTCCCTAAGAAACTCAGGTTTTTTTTATTTATTTTTATTGATAAATTGAACACACAGGGTGTACCCCTATGAATGCAGAGTATTGTGTTCAATGAAAGGAAGATTGATAGGTGAGAGAAAGAAGGAGGGAGAATGAGAGAGGGAATGCAATCACACAGGACACCGATAAAGAGATCGGCAGCCATTGTGGCAATGATGCCTTTACCACAATAAACTTCATTTAATCAGTATCGAATATGACCGCATGTTGCGCCAAAGGCCAAGCTTTTCGCATCCACTCATGTTGTGCGTGTTATATTTGTACATGAATGGAAGGGACCTACAGTTTTATGCCGAATCCGAACGGCGAAGTGAAAATCTTTTCATGGGCAATTTTTACTCTTGCAGGTTTGCCATTGCCTGCCAAGAGGTGGTGCCGTGTATAAATTTGGTTGTTGTTACTTTTTGTTTTGTTTTTAATTTTTTTTCTATTTTGCCTGTGCCAAGATTCGAACCCCTGAAACTCTGCGTAACAGTCCAACGCACTACCGCTACGCTACAGCGACCAGCATAATAGCTCGCGTGTGGCCAGGCTGAATGAATATGAAGATCGAAGAAAAAAAAGAGAAAGCACATCGAATAACTGCTCCTGCTCATAATGTTACTGGAATAGAATTTATGTGAGTATAAAAGGAAAAGGAGTAAGACCAATCTTACACAGGAATTCAAAACCCTTAACCCTTTCACACCCACCACAATAACTCTTCCCTTTGAAGTCTTCGCGAATATTTCCATTAAATTTCTTAACGCAATTTCACTGAAAATAATCATTACATAGCAATAAATTGACCAATTTTCCTGGCTGGAAAAACTCTGGCTGCGGGATAAGCAAGGAGCTATAGCGTGACTGTAAATTATTTTGAAATCTGCAACACAAAATTCTAAGTATTGAAAGTGTGTGTTAAGGCGACAAGTCAGACAAATAAATTCGTACAATTTATAGTTCCTAAATGAATACTAAGAGTCAGTCTATTTAGCCTTGGCCCTTTCAACCGCTCCCTCCTTCACTTACTTGACTTAACTCCAGTCTACCCTAAACTAATTTCAATAAAAGCTTAAACTGTTGAATTCAAAAATACCAACAAACAAAGAACAAAAGGAGACGCCTAATTTACTGAAAGGGTTCAAATTGTTAAACATACTACTACTTATGTGCATACCAACACACATACACAATTGAAATAATGCAAAGATACATACATAAACATAAACATACATTCATATTGTATGTACGTGCTTAAACAATTTGTAAATGACAATTGTGTATTAAAAACTCACACACACACCCACACGCACACCACCTAAAATATCATATCAAATACCATGAATGGAGAAGAATGAGTCACAACAAACTTGCAAGTATTTTTCATATTGCCAGATAGACAGAAAGACGGACAGACAGACAGACAGATAAGTATGAAGTATAATGTTGGCGACATACCCTCAAATAGTTATGTACATGTATTCATACATAAGTACCTATACACACATACATACATCCCACACACATAAACTGACAATCGAAGAGAAATGTTGTAGACAATTTGTGTTAGTTAGTTGCACAACGCTGCTGCCACCACCAAATAAGTATGCACAAAATATTTTATTTATTTTGTATTTAAGTAATAAAGTGCAGTAGAAATATAGAAATTTCGCATTATTGCATTTACTAGAAATCATATACTTACTTACATGTGCACCGAGCTGCTGTTGTCATTGTGCATTGTTGTTGTTGTAGCTGCTGCTGTTTGCTTGTCTGTCTGTTGCTGCTTTTGATATTTTCCATTTTGCATTGGAGTTGAAATTTTCATTTCATTTGAAATTTAATTTTCTCGTACTTTTGTGTGTTGTCGTTGTCGTTGTCGTTGTTGCTCTTGCTTTTGTGTTTTTGCTATTGCTGTCTCCCCCTTTTTAAGTTTATTATTGTAAAATAAGCAATAATTAGCATAATGTTTCATATTTTAATGTAATTTTGTATGCTGGCAAAATACAGAGAGACACAAACGAGAAGAGACACACTATGGTAAAATCCTAGACAAATTTGTGAATGTATTGCGCATACAATTCACACCCACACACACACACATACATAGATACTCGTATTTCGTGTATTGTTCTCTTAAGTGTAAAATATGAAATTCTACATTAAACTACATACAATTGGATGCACACGTACATACACACACACATACACATTCACATAGCCTTTCAAATTCAAGCTGATGCATAATTACGTCAAAAAAAAAAAACATCCATTCCTTTTTTTGTTGTACTTTTGTTGGAGTGAAATTAAATTACATTTGTCGTTTTTGTCTGCAAATTATATTTTGCTCAAACACACACACACACACACACACACACATGCACATACGAGTATATGTAGTGAGAGAAAAAAATTCTTCAGTTTTAAATTAATGAGTGTGTGAGTGGAAAAAAAATACTTAGCAAAATACTTGAATAAATTTCTTCAGCATAAAAAAACGAGTGCAAATTAAGTACAATTTTAAAGTCCATTAAATTTCCGTATTCATTACGTTTTTATAAATTTTTGAAAAAATTTACTCATTTAGCTTTTGCTTAAGTGTTTCGTGTGTAGAACTCTGTTGCACATTTTCCTCCTCATTTAATGTAATTGCATAAAAATTTCATTCACTATTTTATGAATATGAAAAGAGCAGCCAGTGCTTAGTTAGTTTAAAATGATTTTAAATTTGATCAAAGCTTCATCTCTTGTGTTGTTATGTAGCTTATCTATTCTACTTACTGCAGCACAATATATCAGAGCTGATGGGGGGAACGGGTCGGCTGCTCATTGGATAGGGGTGAGCAGGGGAATCTAGGCACGAAAACTATCCCAAAGATATGGGGAATGGCCTTCACTGTCTTGTGCGTTTGATTGGTTGAGCAATTTGTTTTTTTTACAGTTCATTGCTTACATTTTTATGTTACTACGTGCTCAGTACTCAACACCAACAGTAATGTCAGCATTGAGATCAAGCGGATATTAAATCTTGCTCACAGGTGTTACTACGGTCTCAGTAGGCAATTGACAAGCAGAGCTCTCTCTCGACGGACGGAATTAACGCTCTATAAAACCTTCCCGTCAGAATGTATGCCGCTGAGACGTGGACATTTACCACCAATGATGAGAGGTTATTAGGCGAGTTCGAGAAGAAGAGGCCGCACATATAGAGGCGGTCAAGACCAATCATCGGTTGTAGTGTTTGTGCACAAAGTTGGTCGAGAGTTGGAAGTATCTGATGACAATGTGGAAAGAGTTGGGAAGCGCAAACAACATGAGACACATTCAAACTGTCTTAGAACATTACAGCATGTGAAGAAAACGTTTTAAAGTCCATAAGAGCCATATCGAGAGACCTTCAAGTTTCTGAACGCATAATCAGTCGCATTGTCTAGGAAGACATCCGGTATAAATCCTACGTGATGTACAGAGGATACTTTACATCGGCACAAACTCGAGAAGAGCGTTTCATCCAGGCACAGCGACTTTTAAACAAGTTACAACATTCCGGGGCTTAAATTTCGACACAGGCAAAATCAATAAAAAAGAAGAAAGAAAAATTTTTCTGCATGGCACCACCTCTAGGCAATGGCAAACCTACAAGAGCAACATTGTGCTATGAAAAGCTTTTCACTTCGGCGTTCGGATTCGGCATAAAACTATAGGTCCCTTCCACTCATGCTCAAATATAAAATGCACGGCATGAGTGGATGCGAAATGCTCGGCCTAGTCCCTACATGTTGTGCCATTAAAAGAAAAGAAGAAAACATCTTGAAATCCCGGTTATACTCTGGTTATATTCTGACGAAAAAAATTTTTACAAATACCCGAAAATAAACCGACAAAATGATATTGGCTGGCTATGTTCGGATCCTTCAGATGTTCCCCATGTTATGCTCACAAAGTCTCCGGCAACTGTCATGGTTTCGGGAGTAGTGAGCAATGAAGGACACGTCATGTCACCTCACTTCTTTGCTCAAGGACTTCGTGCGAATGCTGTTACCTACATTGACGTTTTGAAAACACAGTTGTGAAACCCTGGATTGATATCGCGGGCGGTGAGAGACCATATGTATTCCAACTGGACTCTGCTCCTTCACACAAATCCACGACCGCTGTTGAACGCGAGACCAGTAAACATCTCCTTAACACGCCTGTTTCCGTCAGAGAAGCTATTACCAAAGTAAAGACAGATATGGATGGCGGTCATTTGATTCGGGCATGTAAACGTTCCGGACAGAAAAGTGAAGCTGTTATTATAAGTGTCACTCAGTTTGCTGTAAAAATTTCGTTAAAATAAAATAATTTTTCTAAAAAGTTTCTGTTTTAAAGAAAAGATGTCCTCAAATACCTACTGCAAGCTGCATATGAAACTGAAGTTCACGCGTTTCATCTCAGAGCTAGCTAGTCATCAGGAGATTACGCAACATACGAGAATGTTCTACGATGGCCCTGGAATCTTCAAACAACATTTCGTTAGTACTTCTGAATGCCTGAAGAACGCCTCTGCTTCGGCAGTTGTAGCCCATTTAGTGAAAATTCGAAGCAGTGTGATTTCATTTCTCATTTTTTCAGTTCTCGTAGTCCAAATCTTAGTCCAAAAGGTTTTTTGAAATCCGATTACTCCCATTTTAAGATAATCACCTATATGATTTTTCTATTCTATTTATGATCCAGCGAATGGAAATATACATAATTCACAATTATTATTATGCAGGTTCTTTAACCAAAGCTGTACAAAATTTGTTTCTGATTAGAAACGCAAAGCACCGGAAATGCTTCTTCCTAATTGTAATTAATTAAATAATTGATCAGCATTAATTCATAAATCTATTACATTTCAATCTCCACATACAAGCTATGAATATGGTATATCATAATAAAATCTGCCATATTTGAAACGCATTATTTCATAGCTTACATAATAATTACATACCCTCTAGTCGCGTGTAATATGTAGAATATAATTTCCCTACTAAACACTTCCGCATACACACTCTCTCTTTCTCTCACACACATACACACACACACACTTACATACATATACGCACAAATTTGCGAAAACGCCACAAATATCTCAATATTCTTGCTCATATTAGCTTAAATTTTAATGATATCTTATTCTGCCTGCCTCCCTGCCTGCCACCGAGACTGTCGCTTGACTAAGTAGCAACGAAAATAAGCTATAAACCTTAATAAAATTGCCAAAAAAAAAAGAAAGCCAAACTCAGAATTCGTAAATTACACGTTAAACGAAACATTTTCACCAATTTCCGGTGTTTGGCTGTTTCTTTTTTTTTTTTTGCGCACATGATTTTCCTTTTGTGTTTTGTTTGTTTGTAACTCACGTCTTTATAAATTCCTGGAAATATATGCTTTAGAGGCCTATAAATAAATATTTGAATGTGTTCCGCCATTTTTTGTTTTTCGTTTTTGGTTTGGTATTCGTCGTTGTTGGCAACACTACACACATGTACCATATAATAATTTCAAGCGTCATATTTGATTGATGCGAAGCTCCTTGTGCCGACAATGAACGCAAACACACAAACTCATTCATGTGCTTGAATGTATGCAGGTATGCGCGTGTTTCCGTGTTTCAGCGTTTTGCCTACAGGGTTGTTAGAGGTCGCTGTGGTGTGTCCGGGGTTTGAATCTCGGCACAAAAAGTAGAAAAAATAATTTTTCCACCCGGCACCACCTCTTGGCAGGCAATGGCAAATCTACAAGAGTAGAAATTGCTATGAAAAGCTTTTCACTTCGCCGTTCGGATTCAGATTCGGCATTAAACTGTAGGTCCCTTCCATTCATGTACAAATATAACACGCACAACATGAGTGGATGCGAAAAGTTCGGCCTAGGCCCTCCATGGGCTGTTCTGCCATTAAAAGTAAAAAGTAAAGTAAAAGTTTATAGAGGTGCTCTTAACCCGTAATCGACCAAGTATGAACCTACACAAGTAACTGTAATAGAATTTTTTGTCATCAAAATGATTGAGAAACTCTACCTAAGGATTGACCATAGAAAATGTATGATTTTAATGGAATTCAGAGCAGTTCCAAGCTAGTTTCAGAATTTGGAACAACAAAGAATTTGATTGATCGCTATTAGCAGCATAATTTCTCTCTTTAGATAATAATTTGATACTTAATTTTATTCGTAGTGATTGAGGATAGTCAAGCGGAGACTCGAACCAGTTTGGTTTTCAGCTTTTTCAATTTAAGTCTAGTTTGAACTAATAAAAGATGTGACTGCCCTCTAACGGTACTTATTCTTTCACATTTATTTCAGATTGCAGTAAATTATTTTATTTTGTTCCATACCAAAGTGATTGATTGAGATACAATACAATCACAGACACAAACCAGTTTGAAGACTTTTCAATTACTTTCAAACTTTAACCCTGGAATACTAACCTTATTTTACCATTCAATACTACTAACAATTATTTGAAAATAAATCATTCTTACTCATAGTATTTTTAGTGTTTGTTTATTTTTGTTATAAAAAGGAAAAATTTATTTGAAAAACAAAAATAAAATAACAATTTATTTCAATTTTATATTTTCAACTTTATCATCTACTGTTTAACAATCTTTTTTACGATGAACGAGAAATTTTACTCAGGTTACTATTCTAGGGTTAAAGTCTCAATCAAAACACGATGCGGCTCAATTTTTTCAGATGGCACATTCTCTTCTCGACGTACTTTTATCCTAGATTCCATTGAAATGTGTTGTTTTTCTGTTTTGATAGAGAATAAAATTTAGCATTGACACAAACCATTTTGATTTTAAACGATTCCAGTTCAAGTCTAGAGTCTTGAACAGTAATGGGCAAAGAGCGTAGCGTTGTTCTCTCTTTCAATGTGTTGCATATGGGCCACTCAAAAACTGTTCTATGTGTGTTCAAGGCACTGGCCTACAATTGCCTAGAACAAAAAAGGGATATTGTTTTACTATTTTCAGCAACATTTTCTTCTTGAAATACGGACCCAGTCTTAATGTCTCTCGGTCAGATCAGATCTGATCTAAACTGAAAATTTTTAAATTCTTTTACCAGTAAATGCTTTGCCAGGAATTACATCTCAGTCTTTTTGTGGTAGTAATTATTTATTAATTTTATTTATCTCAGTCTTTTTGTGGTAGTAATTTATTATGTACCATTCTCTCTGGTACATCGCTGTTTAATGTAATAGAGTTTTTATTGCAGGCATAAAGGAATATACTTATGGTGGATTTATTGTAATATATCGAGGTTTCGGCTGCTTGCTGATTAAAAAATCATCAGCCTGAGAAGAAATATCTAGAGGAACTCATTTCATGGTAAAGTTTACACCTTTCCAAGTGTAAATCGCCTAGCTTATCTCACTATGCAAAAGCCAGCACTGATTTTAAATACACCCACACACACACACACACACACACACGCACACAAATTCACATATGTTTGGTATACTCATAAATCGACAAACAATGACTAAATCACCCTTAGGGGCCTCATAGGTTAAAATGAATGTTAGTATGCGTGAAAAAATTGCGTTGAAATTCGCGCGTACATTTGACAACTGCTGCTGTTGCTGATGTTGGTGATGTTATTACAGTTGCTGCTGCCATTACTGCTTGTTTGGCTCCTCTGCTTACTACACCAACATATCTACTACTTACGTACCACATACACAAAAGTTTATGTTACCAATTTGCTGCCAAAATTATATTGTAAGCATGTGTGTAAAATGTTCGTGTGTGTGTATGGATAAATGTGGGAACGGAAATTTTTATTTTTTTTTTTTTATTGTTACAATTATACTTTGCTTTATGCTGTGTAGCTACTGTAATATGAAGGCATATTGTTCTTACATATTATTTTATTTTACATTTGGGATATTATTGTACGAATATGAATACGAGGATGTATGCATATTTACTACGTGTATATGATGTGTATGCAAACAACTTTATTACTCTTTTGTTAATTTTGTTGTTTTTCTATGTATATTTGACGCATTCCGCAAAAATTGTGTGGCCTTCAATTGTAGGAAAAAATAAATATATTTTCATTTTTATTTTTCTATGTTTTCTTCTGTCTAAAATAAAAAGCTACCAAGTTTGTACTCATGTTTGTACTCCCGATAAATAGTTCGTACCCAGTAGGAAATATAATAGCAGTATTCTAGGCTTAAGCTCTTATGAACCATTTTTACTTTTTCTTAATAATTGAAGTCAGTTTATACGTTTTAAATCAGTCTATACTTTTTTTTATTAGCATGACTTGCATATAATAAATTAAAGAGTAATTCAGTAAATCTGTAATTTAGGTAAAATTTTGAATTTCTTTTCAAATTAAACATTTGCAGGTAGATAGAGTAACATTCTTGACATTATATGCCTAAAATACTTCTTAAAATGTATATAATTCAAAAATTTTAATTGTATTTTAATTGTCTGTGTCCAATAACTGAAAAACAGTCAAACAAAGTTGTATTGATTTGTGTGACGTAAACATTATACAAATCTAAGTAAACAATTTAGAAAACTACGTAGACAATGTTGTTTTAGTATTCGGCAAAGGAGGATATCAGTTGCCAACGAATGTGAGCCTGAAAAAATTAACCTTGCAAGTAAGCAATCTAATTTTAATTAAAATTTCTCGAAGAGATTTGATTGAAAACAATTGTTGTTAGTTTTTTTTTGCATACTCCATTTATTTCTTAAAATGTTTTTCTTTGCACCATTATGCATATACTAAAAATAGTCTCGCAAAGATTGATAATTATCCAGAACTCAAAACCCACTACATGAAGTTTTGTCGAAAGTGGAGACAATTGCATTTTAGTATTGCATTAACTCATTAAAAGTCAAGATTCAAAGCAATTAACTTTGATTTGCGTGATGTAGACATTGTTGAAAACTATGTAGACAAATTAATTTAAAATCTATAAAAAGAAGAATGTCAGTTTAAGCCAGTTAAGTTATTTTACTTGAGAAAGCTATTCCAAAAAGGAATTTACACAATTTGTATAAAATTTTCTTGAAATAATTTAATAATTCAAATAAAATAATAATAATATTTTGTCAAAAATTGTTTGTTGTTGTTGATAACTTCTCTTTGTATCTACAGGGTGTTTTTTTTAGAAGTGTGGTTTTCAAGAAGAAATAAAACGCATATAATTTAATGTTATGGCCAAGAATTTAGCTTAGTTATAAAAATAAGGATTTGCCATTAGGTTTTAAAAACGATTTCGGTGGTCGCCGCGGTTGGTTCGAATAAATTCCAGCCGAGAGGCCCAATTTTCGACCACTTTTTGCAGCAATTGGGGCCATATGTCAGTAATAACGCGCCGAATACTCTCTTCCAAGGCGTCAATCGTCTCGGGCTTATCTGCGTAGTCACGGGACTTCACATAACCCAACAAAAAATAGTTCAGCGGTGTTAAATCGCACGATCTTGGAGGCCTCCTTCAATAAATTGATTGTTTCGTTGGCTGTATGGCATGTAGCGCCGTCTTGTTGGAACCAAAGGTCGTACACATTAACATCCTCCAATTCAAGCACGAAAAGTCATTATCATGGCTCTATAGCGTTCCTCATTGACTGTTACATTATGACCGGCTTCATAATTGAAGAAATATGGACCAATGATTCTCTCTGCCCATAGGGCACACTAAACAGTGACTTTTTGAGGATGTAACGGCGTCTCAACAATGGCTTGTGTGTGTGGATTATGATCACTCCAAATGCGACAATTTTGCTTATTAACGTACCCATTCAACCAAAAGTGAGCTTTATCGCTGAAATTTTCATGTGAAAATCGGAATCGGTGGCTATCTCGTTTTGGGCCCATTCACCGAACGTACAACACGCTTGATAGTCGTTCGGCTTCAATTCTTGCATGATTTCCACAAAATGTTCCTTAAAGTGGATGGGCACAGCTCCAAGTGTTGCGAGCGATGGCGGATTGACTCATTCGGGTCTTCTTCGATACTGTGCTCCACAGCAGAAAAACATCTTCAGTGCGCATTATATGGCTTCTCTGAGGATGCGCATTATCCACTAGAGTAAACGTGGTGCGAAACCGATCCATGGTTGCTCGAATTACCGACTCTGATGGGCGATTATGTGAACTCAGAATATTGGAGTCAGCGCGCGATGCGTCGCTCGAACCGAACCATTACTTTGGTAATAAATTTGCACGATTTGCAAACGTTGTTAAAACGTTGAGTAAGTTCATTATGAAATGGCAAACCAAACTGAGCATAATTCAAGTGACAGCTGCCAAAAAGACCAACTCCGAAAAAGTATTGCCAGGTTGAAAACCACACTTCTAAAAAAACACCCTTTATACGTACTTCTTCATCCGTTCATTCAACCACACATTGGTATTTTTTCAGAATATAATAGAATATTTTCTCAGAGAAAAATCTAAAACTCTCTACATGATAATGTAAAAATGTTAGTGATTCAGAACTGTTTTGCAGCTTATTTTTCATTAAGATACACAGAGCTCAATATTTTCTCAGAATACATATTTCTTTGCAGATCCAATCACTTTTCTACATTATCTACAAAGAAACCTTACAAAAATGTCAAAAACTACAAATGAATTTGTAACTGGCTCTAAATGTTGTATTATTTTATTAACTAAAATCAAAGCAACTAATTGTGTAAATAATATGGAAAATTATGTAGACAATGAAGAAATGTAAATTATATCAAAAACTATGTGTGTGGAAATTGGGAAAATCTGTAAAAAAAAATATGGAAAAGTATAAAGATAATAAAGATATAGTAAAAAATGCATAAATCTTAGCAATGAGGAAAATTATATATTTTAGATAATGTTGAAATTTAATTCGACCACCCAGTGACAGTTTTTATTTTATAAAGAGATATTTTACCTAGAGATGGTAACAACTCATACTACGGGACTTAGAAGCCAAAACGGCTTGCTTTTCTTTCTTATTCAAAGAATATTGTTTGTATTACAGACTCATTAATGCTTTGTTTTCTTAATTTTGACTAGTTCCATTGATTTTAACATTGATCTAAATCCGTTTAGATATTGTGAAGCCATACGTAAACAATAAAGCAATTGCAAAAGTAGAGATAATTTCTCTATTGGCAATATGGAGCATATAAAATCTATACACGGCTAACAATTAATAAGTGTACAGAACTTTTTTCGCGCTATAGAAAAATTATTGTAATTTTTCTGCAATTTTCTTCAAGAGTATATCTGATTTAATTTAGTTATTTATGTATTTCACCATGTCAAATAATCAGTCAGCTATTACAAAATTGCACCTTCTAATCAAACGCAATTGTGAGATTGTTACTCGTGTAGTTAAATTGTTTAAGGAGCTGGGCCATGAAGATGATCGCCCAGGAAGAGGCAGAAAACCCATCGTCAATACTCCCAGGAATCGATTTGCATAAGAAAAGTTGATCACGAAACTGGCATCAATCGTGAACCAGTTCGACACATAGCAAAAAGCGAACTAGGGCTCAATGCTTACAAGCTCCAAAAATACCAGTTGTTAACGGGTGAAAACAAGCGCGTACGACTCCAAAGATGTCGCCGCAGGGATTAAATGCGAAAAAATTGTATTCACAGATGAAAAATTGTTTACTGCTGAACAACAGCATAATCGTCAAAAAAATACAGTAACTGGTTAACAGAAGGTCCTGGGCCATCATTCGTTATTGAACATCGCAAAAATACGCAAAATGTTATAGTCTGGGGTGACATTTGCACAAATGGTAAGAAACCCTTGAAACCCTTGAAACCCTTGTGGAACAAGTAGTCAAAATCAACCAAAAAGTGTACCGCCATGAAAGTTTGGAAGCTGTGGTATTCCACGGGCCCGACAGCACTTTGCAATAATGACTGGACGTCCCAGCAAGACTCTGCGCCAGCTCACAGAGCCAAAACGACACAAGAATTATGCAGGGCTCATTTTCCTGGTTTTATCATATCTCAAGAATGGCCACCATATTTGCGGGATGTCAAAACGTGCATAACGTCCCTGAATGGAACCGAACAACGGTGGAGTAGTAGCCACACCGAACAACGGTGTGGAGCTGTGTATTCGGCATAATATATTTTTACTCACGTAGATAACGTGAAACTATGTAAACATTGTAAAAGCTTTATGAAAGTGGGTAAGTCAACGTAGATAATATAAAAATCTATGTAAACAATGCCAAAACAACAATATGAACTTGCCAAATTCGGTAATCAATCTAAAAATGTTAATCATATTAACACATTTTAAACATATTTGAAAAGAACAAAAAGTTTCGTTCCCCTCCTTTCTGTAGCTTTATTTATGGAGAAGTTTCCTCATTTCCTACTGGGTATATGAATATTTCTAGGTATAGTTTTCACAACCGTGCAACAATCTTGCAGCTTACACCAAATATACCATTAAAAAAATATGTTTTTTTTATCGGATTTTATCGTTGTACTCATACTCACATGGACAAGATGAAGTGTATTGTGTGCAAGCAAATAGTATAGTATACTTTTAAGCGATTTAGCTTGCTTGTGATGTTTATGTGTTATGTGTTGTATGTATTTTTTCTATGTTTATTATTGGATGCTAAAAATTATGCTAAATTATACGACTTTCGAGGTACAAACTAAATGCATTTAGAAACTTTAGTGTCTTAGAGCAGCAAGAAATGGTAATAAAAGAACATGAAAATAATTTATGCGATACATGCACGAACAGTATGCAACAGATTTTATGCATGGAAGGAACAGAATACAGTATCATACAGTATGTTGCTTGTCTCAACTGCTGCTGTTACTAAATTTGATTAATATATGCAATTTTAATAAAAATGGATAGTTTTACCATAATAGTTTGAGAGAGAAAATTTGAACAGAAAATGCTTGTGACTCTTTGAGCCAGCAATTTAAGCGAATCCTTAAGAAATTATCTTCATTTTATGTATACCCATCATCATCTCATACTCCATTTGATTCAATTTGCAAATCATTCATTCATGTATTCGATCAATCAATTTATTTATTATCAAAACACTCAAATCGTTGTCAATTCACTGTTGTACAAGAATTTAACCACCAACTGACTAACCCTCGAACATCATTCTAGCATCAATTATGTCATTGTAGTATGTGAAAAATATCATAAGAAATGAAATCAATTAATCAAAATTTTATATGTTACTTGCACTAACTATTTCACCCAAATAACATAAACATTTAAAGAATTTAACACTCCCCCGCCCTCCGCTAAACTCTCGGTCACCATCTTTTAATCCACTGCACACCCACTCACCCTAAACACCCCCACCTCGCAATGTATGTTAGCCATCTATCCCAAACCCCCACAAACCCTCCCCCCCCCCGCCCGCCTTCCCACTTTCATGCTTTTTGAATATGGAGACTTATGGTTCCACTACTTCTTCTTCTTCGTCTTCGTCTTCTTCTCCATGTACTTCATTAATATACTACATACATAAGTATCTTCAAATCACATTCATACATACATACATATGTACAATTCCCTCTCTCTCTCTCTCTCTCACTCTCACTCTTCTACATATATATTGCTTCTACATGTATACTACCTACTATTTTTACAGGACGGACAACGTGGTCATTTAGAGGGTCTAGCATCCGTCTATTGTGAATTGTTAATGGCTCCCTTTGGAGATATTTTAAGTGCTTTAGAAAATGCTAGACAAGCAGCTTGGGCGGAACGTAGCCCAATGAATCCCGCCGGTGGCAGTGGAAGTAGCGGTAGTGGCAGTGGCGTCAGTGGCATTGGTGGTTTATTGCAACACCACGGTCGACACCACGGTCATCGTGGCCATTCCAGCCATGGCGGCGGTTTACCAAATAGTCATAGTCAGCCAATTTATGTGCCAGGAAAATATTCGGTATGTATGCCAAAAACAATAACAAAAACAAAAACAAAATAAAAAACAAATCAAGCTAACTACATAGAGCAATAAAAACCATAGACTCACACACACATTATTACATAATATTAAGCATAATTATAATTTATTTATGGTGATGGTTTTTCAAAAGTAGTGCGCACCTTTATTACATACATAGTTACTCGTACTTACCTAACCTCACTTACACGAATACCATACAAATAACTTACTACATACACATAATATTTTGTTATTTGCTGGCATATTCATTTTCACGTAGTACGTAGTGATTCAGTTTAGTTCCTCACTCACTCTTAAACTTGTACCTACATTTTCTTGCATTTAATAAATTTAACTCGTTATCTTTAATTTTAACCCAAAATCGTTATGTAGAATTCCATAGCTATTATATTTACCTTCACTTTTGGCAACACAAAACTTTTACATACCCTGAATACATTTGATTATTTAATAATGTGAAAGTTATGAAATAATAAAACAAAACTTCACGAAACTTCTTTTAAAATTTAATGAATTTCCTCAAGACGAAGTTTGCTTTTGAATTTGTTTGTTGTTAGTTAGTATGAAATGCTTTTTTATCTTACTCTTCTCCTCATTTCTCCCTCTCTACTCCTAACATTCTTTATGTATTTGCACCTCAGCAAAACTGAGCGCTACACACTATTGTTTATTTTCACAGAATTTACATGTTTTGGTGGAAATCATAGCATTCTCTACATTAATTTCATAAAATTTTACATAAAATGTAGATAATGATAAAATAATGTGGTCGATGTGGCGTAGTGGTAGTGCGTTGGGCTACTACGCAGAATGGCCGGTGTTCGAATCTCGGCACAGGCAAAATCAAAAAGTAGAAAAAATAATTTTTCTACACGGCACCACCTCTTGGCAGGCAATGGCAAACCTACAAGAGTAAAAATTGCCATGAAAAGCTTTTCACTTCGCCATTCGGATTCGGCATTAAACTGTAGGTCCCTTCCATTCATGTACAAATATAACACGCACAACATGAGTGGATGTGAAAAAGCTCGGCCTAGGCCCTCCATGGGCTGTTGTGCCATTAAAAGTAAAGTAAGTAAGTAATGATAAAATAATTTACGTTCTTAGTACAGTTAAGTAAAAAATTCATAAAATTATAGTTTTATTACTTTTATATTTTTTACACTACATACCTATCTTACATAAGTTCTGTAAAATAAGTAGATAATAAGGTCAGATTTTAATTAGCACCACATACCTTGTTTTGTCTCTTTAAAACATCAAACTGCTTTGGACTTCGTCCAAGTAGGCAGACGAAAGCGAAATCTGGTTCGCTAGTTACTTAGTGTCAGTGAAGGCAAACCTCTGCCACTGACGTCTTTCGAATTGTTGTAATTCTTGTACTTCTACACAAATCATACAAATTATGCAGATAATGAAATATAATTGCGTTCTGACTTCTGCTAACAAAATACGAAATTGAATTTCGAATTTTATATTCTTTACATTGTCTACAATCATTCATTTGGTTCCGTGTCAGTAAAATTGTATATAATATTCGACAAAATAGCACATTGAAAGAGTTTTTTTATATTCATTTTGTAAATTCATGTTATATTTGTACACGAAAGTACATTTTCTACATCAAATTTTGTCAAATATGTAGATAAGTTAGAAAGCGATTGGTATTTGAAAAGAAGAAATATACACAAAACATTTTAATAAAAGATTATAATGTAGACAATCTAGATTAGTACTTTTTTTATCTATTAACTTTTCCTACATTATCTACATGTCAGTCTGACGAAAATGTTGAATAACGTAGAAAAAAGTGTTTAGATAAATTAGAATAACATGTAGACCGTGATGTAAATAGCTGTAGACTTTTGACAAAACAACCTGTCTCCACCTACGAGATGAATAACGTAGCTTATTTTAGTGAACTGCTTATAAAATCAGTAAATTTTAAGAAATGCTTAGGTGCAGATGTCAAGTTTAATAGTAATTTCGTAAAAAAGGATAAGAAGTTTGTAGGTTGCAGGAAAATATTACATTCAATTTATTTAAGTGTGTGTGATGCAATCTTTAATGTTGGAAACTATATCAACAATAATATAAGCAAAACCAAACAATGTAGATAATGAAGGAAATTATGTAAAAACTCTAGGTAGCAATGTAGACAATGAAAAACACAATGTTGAAAATGTGAAAATTGTAGAAATTTATAAATAATGTAGATAATGGCAGAAACAATAAACAATAAACAAGAAAGAAATAAAACTACAGTTTTAGAAAACAACTATAGAAATATAAACAATGTAGAGAATTATGTAATTGAAAAGAAAGATTTATGATATTCGGACATAAAAATGTTAAGACATAATTTCCATTTTGTTCTTACTCTACGTAAATACTGTAAGGAAATATGTAGAAAATACTGATATTGTAGAAAAAAATGTAGATAATGTACAACACAATGTAGATTATTTAGAAAACTAATGTCGAAAATTTCAATTTTACTTTCTCTCGGTAAACACTTTAGGAAATTATGTATGCAATGTTGTAAACAATACGGGCATTGAAGAATACATTTTAAACAATGTAGAAAACTTATTCTAAATATTTTAATTTTTCCTTCTCTATGTACAAATTATGGGAAACTAAGTACACAATACTGAAATATGAGGAAATCTATAAAACGTAGATAATATATAAGTATGAAGAATATTAATGTTATAAGTCAAGTTTTGTATTTCACTTCAAACCTTTTACATTTTACACAACGAATTAGTTTCAATACTGGTAATAGAACATGAAGTTCTACAGTTTTTCGTAAATGTAGAAAGACTTGATGGAGCAAGAAGAAAAAAAAGATGCTTTATTTTAGGAAGAAAACCATCTTCCTTTCTTTTAATGGCAGAACAACCTATGTAGGGCCTGGGCCGAGCTTTTCAAGGAAACCTTGTTTGCTTTTTTTGGAGGATAATAGTTAAAGCTCAAGTCTCTACATGACCCTTACAGTTATCTCAACATGTAGATACAGTAATTTTCGGTTAATTGAACCACGCTTAATTGTTTTCCACTTTAAATTACGCCAGAAATATCACGTCTTTAGTTCAAAATGTACGCAAATTACTTGAATAATTGGAACAGAAATTCTACATTTTCATCGATGCATTTAAGCGGGGATTACTGTATTTCAGTGTAAATCCACATGACAAAATACATATTCCTGAACCCAACGTTTAATTTTGTAGATTTAAAATTCATACATAAAATATATTAAAATTTATTTTCATTTCTTTTTCCATAAATTTTCACTTTAATTAAAAAGATTTTTCAATATTTTTGACCGCTTGCTATTTGCTTGTTTACTGAAAAAAATAAATTTAAATATTTTTTGTAAAATATTCTTTTTCCAAAAATTCGAATATTATTTTCAAGCAAATAAAAAAATAAAAGTAAAAATATTGCAAAGGGCGTGAGAGAGACAGAGAGAGATAGAGACCGGGGCAGGCAGAGACGGGGACAGAGTAGAGAGAAAAAAAAATGAAAAACAATATTCTTTCTGTACTTTCAATTGGTTTTTATTGACATATCCTTGGGGATTATTTGCTTCATCCTTTTTCTCGAACAAATGTTTTTATTTTCGCCTTTTTTGTGTGAATGTCTTTCCTACGCTCTCTGCTGCCATTACATCACAAAAAGTTCTTCTGTTTCTTCTTGCTCTTGTCTTTTTTCATAATAAAAAGCCACAATTTCTCATGTACAGACGATTCATGTACGAATTTTCTACTTAATCTCATACAAACACATACATACACAAATATATTTACTACACCAGCACCACTGGCACTTCCTCCCACTGCTGGTAATGGTGATGGTGCTCCCTCTCCCCGATTACACCCTTTGACAGTGTTGCCAATTACCATTTTATTCATTTTGTTTGCACAAAAAATCAAAATTGCGCAAATAAAAAATAAAATACAAGCGAAAGTAAAAAAGAAAAAAGGAAGAATTCATTTTTATGTTGGATTTTCCTTGGAAAAATTCCACAAATTTTCTTGTCGTTTTGGCAATTTCTTTTGTTTTCCTATACGATTTTTTTCGGTTGCCGCTGCTTGCTTGCTTTTGAGAATTCGTTTGGCTTCTTCAGCCACATTTTTTGCTGTTATGTTTTTTTATTTGTGTGGATTTTTTGGTGTGTAAATAAAGTTGCTGTTGCTTGCCACATTGGCAGCAGCAACAGCGGAAAGTTGGTGGCAAGCAGCAGCACCAACGCCACAACAACACGAGAGAGGGTAAAAAGGGTAACAACTCAAGTAGACCCTTGTGTTTTTTGTAGCGCTTCTTTTCAGTTCTGTTCTTTGTTATTGTAATTGTAATTGTTGTTGTTGTTGTTGTTGTTGTTGTTGTTGTTGTTGTTGCACTTTATTCGCTCTTTGTTTGTTACTTTGTGTGTTGCGTTATTCCCAAAGGTGTTAATCCGTTTTCGCATTAAAAGTTTTCGTTTCTTTTCTGCTTTTTGTTTCCTGCTGCGAAAACATTAAAGTACCGCAATATTTACGAGATGAAATTATTAAGAATACGAGTATTTTAGATATTAGTCAAATTGGTTTGCATGTTTCAAAACACTTTCCAGCACTGTAGTTGTTTCTTTATACTAAATTACTCTTACATTTTTTTTAAATTTCTCTTTAATAAGTATTATACTCACTATCTTTCTTTCTCTCTCTCTCTCTCTCTTTCTCTCTCTCCCTCTCTCTCTCTCACACACTGTTTTTATGCAGCCTTCAAGTTGTCTCTCCGACAAGGAAGAAGATGAAATCTACGGTTTTGGTTATGGTGTTTTCGCGCCGCGTGTTGCTCGTGGTGCGCTCACGCAACAGCAACATTTATTGCAACAGCATACACTGCAGCAACAGCAACAACTCCATCAGCAACAACAACAACAACAACAGCTGCAGCAGCAACAGCAGCAACAATTACCACTAGTGCCAGGAACTCAGCTACCAACAACAACTACAACACAACAGCAACTTTTACAACAATTGCCACAACAACAGCAGCAGCAGCAACAACAAACGCCGCTACAGCAGCAACAGCTGCTACAACAAACTCACCAAACACTCCCGCCAAATGCAGCGCATTTAAATTTTGTACAGCAAAAGTAAGTTTCATGATTTCATTTGATGACTTACCAAAACATTTTGATGATTTAATGATTTTTCTTTCTTCCTTTTCTTCTTCTTATTCTTCTTCTTCATGTTTACAGTTGCTTAAGTCCTAGATCAGCATATTTTTACGAATTTCCACCTAATGCAGGTTAGTAAAATATCACTTAATCGTATGTGAATTTATTTTTGTAGGCTTTAAGTTGAGTGTTTAATGGCAATTATTCTGCAGTGTTTACCAAAATGTGTGGCAATTATTTCCAGAAGCTCAAGCAGCTCAAAACTTAAAATACTTTTGTACCTCAGCATGGTCCAGATTGTAGGTACATATTACTACAATGTAGTAAAATTTATAGTTTTTTCATTTGCCGTAAAATTTCATATTTTTTCTCTTCTCTTGTGACTCATATCCTGCAACCATAGATTAGATTAACTAGCAGCTTAGCTTAGATTAGCGGCGCTATGTTCACAGGCTGATACAGACTCAGTGCATCGATCAGAAATACTTACTTACTTACTTAGCTGGCGCTACAACCGATGATCGGTCTTGGCCGCCTCCACAAAGCTTCGCCAGTCACTTCTGCTATGCGCGCGCTGGCGCCAGTTGATAAGGCCAAGTGCAGTCAGGTTGCCCTGCACCTGGTCTTTCCAACGGAGATTAGGACGTCCCCTTCTGCGTGATCCTCCACCGTGGTTCGAATAAAACACCTTTCTAGCCGGAGCGCTTTCTTCCATTCGCTCAACATGACCCAGCCAGCGAAGCCGCTGGAGTTTTATACGCTTGACTATGTCAGTGTCGGCGTACAGCTCATACAGCTCATTGTTCCATCTTATTCGAAACACGTCATCCACGCATACTGGACCGTAGATCTTACGGAGTATCTTCCTCTCGAACGCTCCTAACAGTCTCTCATCATTGATGGTCAATGTCCACGTCTCTGCGCCATACATTAGGACGGGAAGGATGAGGGACTTATAGAGCGTTATTTTCGTCGGTCGAGAGAGGGCTCTACTTCTCAATTGCCTACTGAGCCCGTAGTAACACCTGTTGGCAAGAGTTAGTCTCCGCTTGATCTCAAGGCTGACATTATTGTTGGTATTTATGCTGGATCCTAGATAAATGAAATCCTTGACGACTTCAAAAGTGTAGTTGTCAACAGTGACATTTTGTCCAAGACGCCGTGCCGTGACTCTTTGTTTGTTGACACAAGGTATTTCGTTTTGTCCTCGTTCACCACTAGACCCACACGACGAGACTCCCTTTCCAGGTTGGAGAATGCTGCACTGACTGCTCGAGCGTTTTTGCCAATGATGTCAATATCATCAGCGTATGCTAGCAGCATGACACTCTTGTAGAAGATAGTGCCAGAGATGTCGATGTTCGCAGCTCGAATTATTTTCTCCAGCATTAGGTTAAAGAAGTCGCACGATAGGGTGTCACCTTGTCTGAAACCTCTTTTGGTATCAAATGGTGAGGAGAGGTCTGTCCCAATTTTCACTGCGCTGGTGGTGTTGGTCAGTGTCATTTTGCAAAGACGAATGAGCTTTGCAGGGATACCAAAATCAGACATTGTGGCGTACAAGTGATCCCTAATCGTGCTGTCGTCTGTCGAAGGCGGCTTTATAATCGACAAATAGATGATGCGTGTCGATCTGTTTTTCTCGGGTCTTTTCCAGGATTTGGCGTAGTGTGAATATCTGGTCGATGGTGGATTTACCAGGCCTGAAGCCACACTGATAAGGTCCAATCAGTTTGTTGACGATGGGCTTCAGTCTTTCGCACAGTACGCTCGATAGAACCTTATATGCAATATTAAGAAGGCTGATCCCACGGTAGTTGGCGCAGATCGTGGAATCACCCTTCTTATGGATTGGGCAGAGTACGCTGAGATTCCAATCACTTGGCATGCTTTCATCTGACCATATTCTGCATAGAAGCTCATGCATGCGTTTTTTGAGCTCTTCGCCTCCGGTCTTAAACAACTCAGCAGGCAGGCCATCTGCACCTGCAGCCTTATTGTTTTTCAGCCGAGCAATGGCTGTTAAGACCTCCTCATAGTCAGGCGGCGGTACTTCAACGCCGTCAGTGATTGGGGTTTCCGGAGTGGGTTCCGCAGTGGCGGGATTATTGCCGTCTTCGCCATTAAGCAGCTGCGAAAAGTGCTCCCTCCATAATCTCATTATGCCCTGGATATCTGTCACCAGATTTCCATCTTCATCCTTGCAGGAAGAGGCCCCGGTCTTCAAACCAAGAGTCAGGCGTCTTATTCTTTCAAAGAATTTTCGGACCTCGTTCCTGTCCCGCAACATTTCGATATCATTGAACTCGCGTCTTTCTTCATCTCTTTTCTTGCGCCTGAAAAGACGTTTCTCCTCCCTCCTCAACTTTCTGTATCGCTCCTTAGCAGCTCGCGTTGCAACTGACTGCAGGGTGGCTCTGTATACTGCGTTTTTTGCTTCAGTAGCATCGCGACACTCTTGGTCGTACCACATATTTCTCCGTCGACGGTGGTAGCCTAGCACCTCTTCGGCAGCCGTACGTATAGAGCGGGAAATGTGCGTCCACTGTGCGCATATATCATCAAGTTGAGGGGTGTTTTGCGAAAGGAGAAGTGCAAGTTGGTTGGCAAAGACTTTGGCTGTCTGTTGTGATTGCAGCTTTTCGACATCCAGCTTTCTCTTTGTACCTATCCGTACGCGATTTGCTACACATATACGTGTGCAGACCTTGGCTGCAACCAAGTAGTGGTCTGAGTCGATGTTTGCACCACGTATTGTGCGTACGTCTAGTACATTGGAAGCGTGCCTTCCGTCGATCACAACGTGATCAATTTGGTTTCGTGTGTTTTGATCAGGGGACAGCCAAGTGGCCTTATGGATATCCTTATGTTGGAATCTGGTGCTACTAACTGTCATGTTTCGTGCCGCGGCGAAGTCGATCAGTCTCATACCGTTATCGGTGGCTTCGTCGTGGAGACTGAGTTTTCCGATCGTCGGACCAAAGAGACTCTCCTTGCCCACCTTGGCATTAAAGTCGCCTAACACGATTTTAACATCGTGGCGGGGGCAATGCTCATAAGCTTTGTCGAGGAGCTCGTAGAAGTCATCTTTGGTCGTTTCATCCTTCTCATCCGTCGGGGCATGGACACAAATTAGGCTGATGTTGAAGAATTTTGCCTTGATGCGGATAGTGGCTAGGCGCTCGTTCACCGCCGTGAACCTCGAGACTAGATGACACAGTCTCTTCCCAACCACAAATCCAACACCAAATTCGTGTCTCGACGCATGACAGCTGTAGTAGATATCACAGGATGCTCTTTTGGAGCAACCCTGTCCCGTCCATCGCATTTCCTGTACAGCGGTGATGTCAGCTCTATATTTTTGGAGGACATCCACCAGCTGGATAGAGGCACCTTCCCTGTAGAGGGTTCGGACATTCCAGGTGCATATCCGTAAATCGTTGTCCTTTGGGCGTTTGCGGGAGTCGTCAATATTAGAGGGGTTCATTATCCGAGGCTTGTTTGGAGGTTTCATTGGAGGGTATTTTAACGTGGTGGGTTCCAAGCCCGACGCACAACCATTCATTCAAGGCCATGGAGAAGCCCGCCGCACACATTAGTTAACTCACTGACGGTTGTCAGATCGCTATCCAGGGGACGCCACGAGGAGGCTGTGTGTCGACTTGAAACGTAGAAGCGCAAGGACTGCGACTGTCACGAACTTTACCTTGTGTCCTACGCCCCAGGCCCCCCTACGATCAGAAATACTATCTACTTTAATAATGAATAACTAGTTTTGAAAATGGTTCAAATTTTAAATTACAACTCTTATTTTGATTGCTCGCATTAATGAGAGCATTTTACGCTCATTCAATGAAAACCAATTACTGTGATTGGTCAGTTCACAGTCAAACAATAGATTTTGTCTCTAGGAGATATTTTGTCTCGGGGAATTATGATATTAGAAAACCCAATTCATTTCAAATCAACTAATAATATTACAATAAAAGATATTCATACATAGTAGTAAACATTTTATTGAAGAGACAAATACCATGACATTTATTTATTTATTTCAATAAACAATTTTCTTTTTCTTTTTAATTTTTATCATCTTTTACAGAAGGTCGTGAGACCAAAAAGCGTACAACATTAGCAAGACTATTGAAAGGTTTAAAAACTGTTAATCGAAGAGATCGAAACAATCAACAAAATGCTGCACAAGTAAGGGTAAGTACAATAGCTACTCCAGAACACAAATCTATTAAAATGAAAATAAAAATATTAGTTTAATTAGTTGACTAGTTTGAAGTTTGAATTTAATACTAAATTTTAATAAGGGCAAAATTATTTTATGGCAATAATTTATTACGTTTGTTTGCATGTATTTAATTAAACTCAAAGTTAACCCTCTTGCTCCCAGCAGGCTTCTAAACAGCCGTCATCATAACGGGTGTAATAACCACCAGAACAGTAGTCTGGAGGTATACGTACTTTATCATATCGTATAGTGAACTCCTTAATAATGCTTCGGCTACGAGTCGCTGTGGTGTAGTGGTAGTGCGGTTAACTGCTACACAGAATGTCCGGGGTTCGAATCTCGGCACAGGCAAAATCAAAAAGTAGAAAGAACCAACTTTTCTACACACCACCACCTATTGGCAGGCAATGACATACCTAAAAGAGTAAAAATTTGCCTATGAAAAGCTTTTCACTTCGCCGTTCGGATTCGGCATTGAACTGTAGGTCCCTTCCATTCATGTACATGAGGGCCTAGGCCCTCCATGGGCTGTTGTGCCATTAAAAAGTAAAAAAAGTAAAGCTTCGGCTACGAGCTGTGAAGCAATCAAAGTCAAATATGTTCGAAAATATGACAAAATTATTATTTAGATTGAGTTTGAGAATTGAAAAACAAATAAATAAAATACTTCCCGGGATATTAACGGTATATAAAACAGTCTATGACTAGCTAAGAATAGGAAAATTTAGTATACATAAAATGTTTAAACAACAAAAATTGCTTTGAGGGACTTCCCGACTTCATAAATCCACGACAATTAATTTGTTTTTTAGGTTTTGAGAGAATGTCGGTCTATTCTTTTTACATCGATATTAATACATTATACTTTTTTTTAGGTCAATCATATATTTGGGAATTAGCAAGGTAAACTAAAAGCTTTAGAAACTTTTTGGGTTGAAAAAATCCAAAAACGACAATATTTCGAGACAGAAGAGTGTTTATAGCAGTGCAGGAAGTGCTTGGCCATTGGGAGTAGAGACTCTCATGTGACTTATAGGTTAATAAAACCAGTTCTCAGTTCTTTGTTCTCCGAGTAATTTTTGGTAACAAATATTTCTCTTCTTTTCCTCTTTGAATGGCATAACAGGCCCAGCTTTTCGCATCCACTCATGTTGTGCGTGTTTTATTTGACATGAATGGAAGCGACCTACGGTTTTATGCAGAATCCGAACGATGTAGTGAAAAACTTTTCAACTTGTCAATGTTTACACTTGCAGGTTTGCCATTGCCTGCCCTGAGGTGGTGCCGTGTTGAAAAATTTTAGTTTCTACCTTTTTGATTTTGCCTATGACGAGATTTGAGCACCGGATACTCCGCGTAGCAGGTCAACGCACTTCCAACTACAATTGTTGAGTGCTTACTATAAGCATCCACAAAAGTGCAAAGTAAGCGCTCCCGTTTGTTAGCGTGGTCAACGTATACTTTGAAAAAAAAAAACGCAAGAAGTTAGGCAAATATAAACTCTCAGCATGTTCTGACAACTAATAACTGATTAATTTACTTGGAATAATGCCCGCTCACAGTTCGCTTCTCTAATCTTTTCTATCAGTGTAAGTTGTTTACTTTGACCTGATTTACTCAAAATTTTTCTGGGTCCAGATCTTTTAGGCCGCATTTTAGTCATTTAGGACGGATTAACCGATCGAGTGCAGCAATCTCTTATTATTGTTATGTGTATTAAGGTTTTTTATGGGTATTTCGAGCGAACTTCGATTAAAACACAGGAAAATGGTATCCTAAAATGCATTAATCTTAATGAAAATTTTAAGAGTTATGAAAATACTACATTTTTTTTTATTATTTCTCATCTCTTAGTTTCTTCTGATAGGGAAGCTTTTCGAGGTATCTACAATTTTGATCTGGACAAATATCTTTTTTGATTCAGGATATATGGTATCAAAAACCGATAGTGATAGAAAACTGACAACTGGCATTAAATTAAGCATCTACGAATTCCGTAGATTTATAATGCAACTTTTTAATATTTTAATACGACGGTTTTATGGCGTTTGAAGGAGCGATTGCATTCTGATGCTGTCAGTGTTTAACTCATATTCATATCCCTACAAAATAGTTAAGTTTTAAGAAAGCCAAAAATGATCACATAGATATGTATGTTCCTGAAGTTCTTCATATTATCTTTCCAATGAACTACATATTGATAATTTAAAATAGATATTACGAAAGTTTTGGGTTCTTGAAATTGACCAAAGAGGTTCTTGTTCGTAAGCTTTGAGTAACCACTAGGAGAAATGTTAAAAAAATCTCATATTCTTAAATCCTAAAATCATCTAACAATCATACCGAAGTTTGTTCGTTGGTCAGCGTTGTTTGACTGCCAAAATTATCTTAGGTCCCTACAAAAATAGTCACTTTTTTCATAAGGCTATGACTGTTAGTCGTAATGCAAAGCATCATCGAAATTGAAGCTGTATCTAGACCAACTTTAGTCGACATTCGTTGGAATTACACTGAATATAAGTGAGATGGAGCACAGAAACTTCATACAAAAGAAAAAGAGAATACAGTGCGACACTGGCCTGGTGAATTAGCCTTAATACACCACATGTTCTCTCGTGTTCGGCCTGATTGGTATGCGAAAGATGCAGCATATCGTGTTCGCTGTGAGAAGGGCTAAGAGTTCGGTGTATTAAAATTATGTGAGATTACAGTGAAATGAGAGAGGGAAAGGAAAAATAAGAAAGGATATGCTTAAATGTCAACATATCAAACAAATTCTTAGCAAACCTTAAAAAGTTACTGTAAGGGAAAGAGTTGTTGCATACTGTTATGGTCACCTTGTATAATAAATCAATTCAAATAGAGTATGGCTGGTTGGGTGGCTCTTAAGAATGGACCATTGTGATACCACACAGTTGGACCAACAGTTGGACCAACAATCTTATCACTTGGTGGTTTTGCCATTGCCTGCCAAGTGGTATACTTGTACACTTTCTTATAATTTTCATTAATTTCATACCGATAGAATTACTTATAAGCAGCTTATGAGAATAAGTCGCTAGCCGGGAATGTAATTTCTCTACACACAAGACTAACGACGTGTCTGGAAAGAAACTAGAGTATTAATAAGATGTGTTACGCCTTCAGTAACCAACGAGCAATCTAGCTATCACTGCAATGAACCACAACCTTCTTATAACTAATTACAGGCGATAAGTTCTTGGAACCATCTAAAAATCTTTGATGCTTTCAAGACAAATATGCGCTATTTTCGTTGTTGCATACACAAAATAAAAATGGGGCTTAACATTTTTTATGTATTTACTCGTATTTACTTTTACGTTTTGTTTTTTTTTTACTAAGAATTCAAAAGATGATGCCCTGTTGTTTTCTTTATTTTTACAAAATTTTTCTTACCTTTTTGTAGTTTCTCTTGTTGTTATTGTCGTGCCTTATCTTAACCCCAGGGACATGTAAATTTTTGGTACTCCTGCCGTTCATTCTTACACGTACCCCAATAGCGCATAGCAGCATATTTTATCTGCTATAGCACAGCAATGCAAAGGTTAAATATGAGCGAATCGTCGCGTTTTTTATCGCTGAGTGTAGAGGAACCTATACACACACACACGCACACACCCACACACACACATACACACATGCACACAAACAATTTTTTCTCGTTCTTTGCTCTTCCTGTTCCTCTGTTAGTTTTTTTTGTTTCCCACTCACTGTCTTGTCTTTGATTAAGTGAAGCAATATTTAAGTAGAGGAGTGTGGCTAACTGCTTCGTTTCATTTCTTCCTTTGTGCATACATGAAGAAGAAAAACCCAAGAAATGTGAATGAGAAAGTCTTGGCAATGAAATTGCGGCCAAGATAACCAAGTAAACAGAAGTTCAGCGCCTTCTCAGCACAGAATAGATACGCACAAGCTCATACGTAAATAACTCTAAAATATACCTCACACACACATACAAAGATTTATTCATGCAAAACTGTAAAGAGGGTGGAATGTGTAAAGTGTGAAGAGTGTGGAGCGAGTAAAGAGCAGGGTTTGTAGTGAGTATGCTGCTGAAAAAAGATTTTCAAGAAAGTATTTAACAACATAAAAAGCGGAAGCAACAACACAACAGATTAACCTTCAGGTTAAGGCGCTCTCAGGCAGAAGCCCGTGGAATTCGTATGCTTCTTTTTCTGTGTCTTCTCCACGGCCATTTGGTAAGTTTATGAATTTTTAAAAATATAATTAGAAAAAAATGAAGAGAAGAGATAAGAAAAGGAAGAAGAGCAGGCTGGTTTATGGTATTCATCAGATGCCGCTGCTACTGCGGCCGCCACCTTTCCGTCAACACAGTATAATACAATATGCAGTCAAGTCAGTTAGCTAAGCCTAAGGACTTTCACAAACATACTTCTGTTCTTGGTTTTCTTGTGATTTTGTATGTATGTGTGTATGTAGAGAAAAAGTATGCAAAATTCATATCCCAACCCTTTTATCAATTTAGTTAGTTATGGTGCTGCTGATTTAGCTGCTATTGTTACCCGAGCTTCCAATGCGCTTAAAATGTCTTTATTTTTTATGTTTCTGGTTTATTTATGGTAATGAAGGCTTTTTACTTTTGGATTTTTATATTAAGAAAAGATTAAAGTTCAAGTCATTTGTTTGTTCTACTTACTTACATTTATTTTTTGATATTTTTGTCTAAATTTTCTATTTAAATTTATTATAGTTATTTGTGATATTTTTAATTAAATTTACTAAAATTTATGTTATTGTTTTTGTCTTTTTAGGCGGCAAACGAACGACTCAGACACTTCCAAGCTATGAATGGAGGACAACACCAAAGTTTCGAAGAGACAATCCATAGAGTAAGTTATATTTCGAATAAGATTTTACAAATTTCACTTTAATATTATTATTTATTTAAGTTAAGTTTTCGTTAGATTATTTCCCCTTCCTGCTTTTAGCTAAGTATTTTACTCATTACAAAAGCACGAAGTAGAATGAGAATTCCATTGAACCGTAAGGTCATGGAAACTGAGAGAGTCGGAGAGCTTTTTCTAGCTTATGGGGACCTGCTACATACATAACAGAGACGACGACATCCACTCTCTCAGCATGGTATTTATATTTTAGATACTGTCTTCCGACTTTTTTAGTCTTCAGGGAGGAAATTTAGGTACTAGTTGGAATCATTCTATTGAATGTCCTGTGCTTTATATACTTAGTATGCTACTGTGGGCAAAAGTTAGTAAGACTTTGTTCATAATTTCAAATTTTTTTATTCATTCTTCCAAATCTATTTCGTCCCCTTCAAAGTAATCCCCCCCGGCCCCAATACACTTGTGCCAACGTTTTTTCCAATTCTCGAAACAGTTGTTAAAGTCAGTGGTCGCTGTGGTGTAGTGGTAGTGTGTTGGACTGCTACGCAGAGTGTCCGGGGTTCGAATCTCGTCACAGGCAAAATCAAAAAGTAGAAAACATAATTTTTCTACATGGCAAACCTACAAGAGTAAAAATTGCTATGACAAGCTTTTCACTTCGCCGTTCGGATTCGGCATTAAACAGTAGGTCCCTTCCATTCATGTACAAATATATCACGCACAACATGAGTGGATGCGAAAAGCTCGGCCTAGGCCCTCCATGGGCTGTTGTACCATTAAAAGTAAAGTAAGTAAAGTAAGTTGTTAAAGTCAATTTCCGGAATAGCCTTCAATGCGTTTAGCGATTCATGTTTAATGTCTTCAATTGACTCAAAACGGTGTCGACGAAACGGTTTTTTGAGTTTAGAAAATAGCCAAAAGTCACACGGTGCTAAGTCAGGCGAATAGGGTGGTTGCGGAACGATATCACTCGAATTTTTGGAAAAATGGTCTCGTAAAACCAATGCAGTGATTTTGGAACCAATCGTGCATTCACTCTTCTTAGGCCCAAATGATGTTTTAAAATGGTTTTCACTGATCCTTCCACACGATCAGAAAAAACGGTTAATTGGTGTATGTGTTTATAATGTCTCACAAATTTTCTTCTCTTCGTTCTATGCTCACAATATTTGCACAGAGAAAAAGTTGCACGGGTAAAGCTTTACGCTCTCAGAACAACAGTCCGCCCGTGCGGTTTTAGCTCGAGGAGCTGAAAAAAGGAAAAATGTATTTACCAAAGTTAAGCTTTTCATAGAAAATGCAAGAGTCTTTTATGATGAGTATTTTATGCCAAAAATAGCCCAAGACCTTGCCTGAATTCCAGTATCGTATAAAAGAAATTTGAGCATTATTGAGCAGAATATTGAGCATTTCTGTTCAAAGCTAAACTATAGAGAAGAGTTGGGGCTACAAAATCTAAGCGGGCGTCATATTTTACCTTGTTTTAGCTGGCCGCCAAAGTGAAATTAAAGTTGGAAGTTGCAAATGTTTCTTATCCAGAGTCAACTTGAAGAGGAGCTGAAAGTGCGCTCCTGGATGGAGGCAAGGAATGTTGTAGTTCATAACCCTACCTTTCGAATACATAAAAGTAAAAGTTTCCGTCAATGCCACTTGACCGCACGAACTTGAATTCTGCTTGACATTTTCACTCAACTTTTTAAACAAATACAATATAATATATTTAAATGTGTAAAGTAGCACTGGCACAAGTTCCAGTATCGTATTAAAAATTGTATTAAAAGAGTGTTGAATATTTATTTAGAAGCAAATGTGTAAGCAGCTGCCACTTCCTTTAAAACGCGTGCCTCACAAACTCTAGTTTTGTTTGCCTTCTACCTACTTTCTACTGAAATAAAGGCATGCAAATATACAGAGTTTAAGTAGCGTTATGGCATGCATGAATTGGCAAAACAAACCAACGAATTGGCAACAACCAGCTAAAGAAGAGACTTTGCGCAACCTTAAACTTTTTTCGAAAGAAATTTCCTGGAAGCGAAGATGATATGTATTAAAGTGGCATGGAAAAGAAAAACAGACCATGAAAACGATATTCCTTTTCTTCTTCTTCGACGGTTGCTGTAGCTTATTTTGTTTTTTCTTCTTCTTCTTCTTCTTCTTCTTCTTCTTCTTCTTCTTCTTCTTCTTCTTCTTCTTCTTCTTCTTCTTCTTCTTCTTCAACTTCATCTTCCTCTAATTGCTTTTTTAACTCCTCTGCTGTTGTAGTAAGGTGTCAAAAGATATACAATTTTACTATAGGCTTGTGGAAGTTTAAGAGTTGCAGCACCAGAAAAAGTTTGCCTTAAATTTAACTAAACACACGCATATAAAATAAAAAAATAAATAAAAAAAATAGAAACAAAAACATGAAGAACACGGTGACAAGATGCCAGCAGCAAAATGTACGTACAACATAGCGACAGCAGCTACAACAATAACAACGACAACAAAACTGAAATGGAACAAAACTTTTTCATGCTCTTTAGTTTTCGGTTTGCTATATTTGTTGAGGTCTACTTTTAGGAGGCAAATATGTAAAGTGAAATGCTAAAGAGAATGTGTTCTCGAACACCACGTATACATATATATATATATGTTTATGTGTGTGTGTGAGAACTAACATGCGAGAGAGAGAGAGTGGAGTGAAGAAGAGAGTATGGAATGAATGAGGTTCTTAAGAGAACCTTTATTTTTTATATTAAAGAAAAAAAATAGAAAATATGCATAATACATGCGACAACAATTGCACCTGCTGCTGTTGCTTTGCTGATATGATGAGTACATACTTACTATACATATTAGTACTACTACTATTACTATCACAACCACCTCAACTGCATTCGTTCTTGTTGTTGGTGTTGGTGTTGGTGTTGGTGTTGCTGTTGCTGTTGGTGTTGCTGTTCGGAGTCTAAAGTGTCTAAGGTGTAGAATATATAGATAACGCTGTCATTAATAATGAATGTCGACGGCAATGAACTTTTAAATGTTGCATAAAATTGTTTCCTCTTTTTTTTGTTTCGTTTGTGTTGTGTTCTTTTTCAAACAAAATATTACGAAAAAATGTCATTATGGCTGGCGGCTGCTGCAACGGCTGCTTGCATCAATTGTGCTGCTGTGAGACAAAAAGAGAGAGAAAAACAAATGTATTTATATTAAAAATAAAATCTGCACACCTGTAGTCGGTTACAACAACAACAACAATAACAACACACGGAATTAAAAAATGAAACGAAAACCAACAACAGCAGCAAAACTTTTTCAATCGCATTTTTGTGGTTGCGGGAATTTTTCTGCTTGTTGTTTTGTTTTCTGCTGCTGATTTTTACCTTTCCCCCTCCACCTCCCCCTCCCCCTCCTTCGTCTTCGTCTTCGTCTTCGTATTCTTCTTCGCCCTTTGCCTTGTTGCGGTTCATGTATGTGCATAAATATTTATAAATTTGTATGCTGCTGCTGTTGTTGTTATTATTATTTTAAGTGTTGCTGTTGCTGTGAGTGCTGTTAGTGATTGCTTACATGCATGCTTGCTTGCTTTGGTTGTTGTTGGTTATGTATACGCCATGTTGCACAATTTCAACAAACATGACACCGTGTTTTCCAGCAAGGGAATGTATTTATAAGTAAAACTTTTACGTTTTTCATCGTTCTCGTTGTCTTCTTCTTCTTCTTTTCTACTACAACATATAATACTCGATTTACAATTTTGATTATGAAATTTGATTTTATATAGTAGCGGGGAGCGGTGTTTGGCCTCGCCTTTTCGACTATTAAAATTTCTTCAAGAGTAAGTTAACATTTTACTATTTTACTTTGTAGTTGCACTTGAGTGCAAAAAGTTCTACATACTGTTGAGTGTAAATTTGATTTATTTGTATTCATATGTACGTAAGAATTTGGGAATGAAATCGCTCCAAGAAAATTGTTTCCTCTCAGTTAATAGGATTGGTCCTATGATCATATTGCAATTTTCATATTTTTCTTTCAATCAATTTCATACGGTTATCAGAACTTATTGGCCAAACAAACAAAGAAAGAGAATTCTTAAACTAATCACAGACAAGAGACCACAAGTCAGAAAATAAAGGCAAAACAAATCAGACCCTAGAACCACAGATCACAAATTAGAAAACAAAGGCAAAACCAAAGGCAAAAGAAGTCAGATCCTTGAACCATGGAACAGAAACGAGCAAACAAAAATCAATAAATCTGAGAGCATAAACCAGTAACCAAACACAGGAAAGTACATGTAAAATACCATAGACTATAGACCACAGATTGAAAACCATAGACCAGAAGCCAAATAAGGTGAATAGTCAGATTAGAAACCAGTTGCCACAGAGCCAAGAGAGAAGATCTGGATCCAAAGAGCAGAAATCATAGACCAAAAATCATAAACTAGAAAAGTCGCAACACCAGCAGTCACCAGAAAGAATAGATCAGAAACCATTCGAGAGCACAGAGCAACTTTCGAGAACTCGAAGCTTACAGAAATTACAAATTTACCGAACTAAAAGTCAGAAATAAGAGATCAAAGATCATAACTCAGAGAACACGGACAAGAAATAGCAGCCTCAGATTGGAAACTAAAATCTTATAACCAAAAATTTCAAATCAAAGACAAACAACAAAAGACCAACGACCAAAGGCTACAATGCAAGGACCGGAAACTAAAGAGCGCAGATCAGTGATCAAAGACCAGAAATCACAGATAAAAAAAAAATCACATTAGAAACTATTGTAGAATGCCAAAAATACCATATAAACCAGGAATTAAAGCCCAATGATTATGGACCTGATTACAAATAACACGAATTAGATTCCAAGAATAATAGATGAGATGCCAGAAACAACAGACCAGAGACAAAAGATCAAAAGATTAAATTTAGAACTGAAACCCCCAGTCTGTAGGCCACATAGACCTGAAGACTCATACTAGAGATTAGAAAAAGAAAAGACTACCTTCCAGAAAAACCCAAAGTATCAGTTTGTAGATCAGAAATTACAGACCAAAAATTAAAAAACAAAAATACGACCAAACACAAAACAAAAAATATAAGAAATAAAACAGCACACTAGAGACTAAGTACAAATGTTAAGCTATAAATATGAGACTAGAAAACACAGATCTGATACCACAGATTAAAGATCACAAAAAAGCAACCACTTACCAAAATCTACATGCTCCAAATCAACAAAAAAAAGTTTTTCTCTAACAGACTGAATGTTACATTTATTTGAAAAAGTGTTTTATTTATGTGAAATACATATTATTATGGTTTTCGACAGGAAGTTTAATATGCGGTCCAATCTCCTGCATTGTCTATAATTGCTTGGCATCTTTGACGACAAGTGGCAGCTAGAATTTCAGCATATTCCACGGAAAGAGACCTCCACTTACTTTTGAGCAATCGAATAAAATGTTTTGATGATTCTATTTTCTTTTTGTAAATCTTAGCTTTCATTAGAGCCCACACATTCTCTATGGGATTTGCATCTGGTGACTGAGCGGGCCAATCCAAAGGTGTAATATTGTGATCCTCTTTCCACTTAGTGCATAGTTTACTTCTGTGTTTCGGGTCGTTATATTCTTGTAATATCCAATCGATATTATTTCTCTCATATAATAATTCAGCTGGCTTTAATAGGCAATCCTTATACAACTTCAGCATTCTAACGGCATTTAAATTTTCCGTGAAGCACTTAAGAAAGCCAAATCCTTGGGCAGAGAAGCATTCATAGACATTAACCTTCTGTGGATGTTTTACACTTCGTTGAATAAACTTTTCGCCATTTTTCAACCAAACATGTTTAATTGGATTAAACAACACAAAAGTGGATTCATCTGTAAATATTACTTCGGTCCAAACTCGATCGATGTTTGTGTAAGCCCACTGAAGACGCTTTTCAACTTGTTTTTGTGAAAGCAATGAAAGCAAAGTACTTACTGCTACGTTTTATGCCTGATTGCTGAAGTCTGTCGCGAATCGTGTTTAAGAATATATCAACCCCTTCTCCGATAACAGACTGTAATTTTCACATAAGAAGTGAAATATGTGAAAATTGTTAGTTTTCAAATACACACGAATAAACTTCGTTTGCTGGTGTACTATATCTGTCACAAATGATGTGCATTTATTCTTTTTAAAATCTTTTAACATTTAACTTTCGTAAAATAATAAAAAATTATTTGACATTAAATTTTGAATTATTTCGCTACGAGTTTAACGAAAAGGAATTTTTATTTTTTTAAATTAAAAATTCTCTTCACAGCACACTGTAGTGAACCTTTACCGATTCCTTACCGATTTTTATTTAAATGGATAGATTAAAATTTTTAGATATAAAAACTTTTATTGGAAAAACTTCAATGTTTCACAAATGCATTTCATATCAAATATTTCTATAATATATATTATTATAATTTTAACGTTCTATTATAACTATAATTTTGATTTGCTACTTATTTATCTATTTTCAGTTAAAAGTACAAGAAGCCATGCGAAAAAAGGAAAAATTCCAACGAGAACATGAAGAGGTAAGTTATTTTGGTATAAACGAACTTACTTATTTCAAATTATATTGTAGTGCATTACAAAATAAATTTAAGCTCAAAGCATCTAGTATTTGAGGCATAAACATAAATAAATTCAGGCGGTGATTATTCTCTTTAGTTTTAGCAACTGAGTGTTAGTGAGTGAGATTGAGTGAGTGAGTGAGTGAGTGAGTGAGTGAGTGAGTGAGTGAGTGAGTGAGTGAGTGAGTGAGTGAGTGAGTGAGTGAGTGAGTGAGTGAGTGAGTGAGTGAGTGAGTGAGTGAGTGAGTGAGTGAGTGAGTGAGTGAGTGAGTGAGTGAGTGAGTGAGTGAGTGAGTGAGTGAGTGAGTGAGTGAGTGAGTGAGTGAGTGAGTGAGTGAGTGAGTGAGTGAGTGTGTGAGTGATGAGTTAGTGAGTGAGTGAGTGAGTGAGTGAGTGAGTGAGTGAGTGAGTGAGTGTGTGAGTGAGTGAGTAAGTGAGTGAGTGAATGAGTGAGTGAGTGAGTGAGTGAGTGAGTGAGTGAGTGAGTGAGTGAGTGAGTGAGTGAGTGAGTGAGTGAGTGAGTGAGTGAGTGAGTGAGTGTGTGAGTGAGTGACTGAGTAAGAGAGTGAGTGACTGAGTAAGAGAGTGAGTGAGTGAGTGAGTGAGTGAGTGAGTGAGTGAGTGAGTGAGTGAGTAAGTGAGTGAGTGAGTTAGTGAGTGAGTGAGTGAGTGAGTGAGTGTGTGAGTGAGTGTGTGAGTGAGTGAGTGAGTGGTCTAAATTTATCTCTAAAAAGCCACTCAACCAACCAATATTTAAAGAATGTTTAAACAAAGAAAATAAACATTTTTAGACTAATTACACTTTCTACATATAATCGAACCATTTCTCTTCAAATTCCATGTCTTGTTTACTTACGAGTATAGCTTCTTCACTAAATCACTACTAAAGTACAAAAATTAGTCAAATATTTACTGGTTCAAATTGAAAACAATAAAATTCTTATATTGTTATAAATACTAGCCTGAAGTATTGCACTCTAGTTTTCAAACAAAAGCAAACATATTACAAAACAATTTAACAATCAGTAGATATTTCATAAGACTTTATAACAATCATTTAAAATCTTTGTAGGATACACTCATATACACACACACGCACACACGCGCGCACACACATACACAAGTATGAAAACCTCATAGTATTTAATACAATCAATCATTGAAATATGAAGTTAGCACATAACTTCATACATACGAGTAAATAAGGAAATTTATAATAAACACAGCACACAACAACAACAACAAACTTTAGTTTTGTGGTAAAAACTTCTATGATAAAATACCTCTTTAATTATTCTCTAGTTACATATTTTACATGTATGTACATATGTATGTGCATATGTATAAATATTTTACAGAGAACAAGAACAAGAAATATGAGACAGAAGAATACCATTAATAGACTACGTAGAGTTGATTGTTAGATAGATGGTAGGTTTCTGAATTCAACCTGAATGTAACCAGAAAATAAATGATACATTTTCACACTCATACAACAACTTCACACAATAAACTTCTTCTTCTAATAGCAAAGCAGCCCAGGGAGGGCCTAGGCCGAGCTTTTCGCATCCACTGATGTTGTGCGTGTTATATTTGCACATGAGCGGACAGTTTATGTTTTATGCCGAATCCGAACGGTGAAGTGACAAGCTTTTCATAGGCAATTTTTACTCCTGCAGGTTCGCCATTGCCTGCCAAGAGATGGTGCCTTGCAGAAAAATTATTAGTTGTACTTTTTTGATTTCCTTGTTCCGAGATTTGAACTCCGACCACTCTGCTCAAAGCACTACCAACTACGACACAGTGACGATGCAACAAATATGTAAATAAATTGTTGTATCTTACCTACAATATGTATACTTGCAAGACATGTACATAGGTTTATTATGTGTCTATATAGTTAGATATTATACTTTAGGTACTAAAATATAATATTTATTGCATTTATTTCACATACAATTGCATATGAGTAAGTATGTATATATGTAGAAACACTCCGTCAAAAAAGTACAGGGAATTGTTCAATAAAACACAAAATATCTATTGTATAATTCATTCAAATTTATTGTATCGTCTTTAAAGTAGGCCCAGGCCCCTTCTTAAATAATACACATATGTATGTCAACGATTAATCCAATCATCAACAAATATTTTTCATTCGCATTTTCCGGAATTGACTTCAATCTATCGACTTCAAAGGGGTGCCTCGAAGTGGTAATTTAAATTCTTGAAAGAGAAAAAACTCAGCCTCACTTATATCAGGTGAATACGGTGGTTTTTTCTCTCACAAGCACCGCCTAATGCCCAGATAATATTCTTTGTTTACCGGCTGACCTTCTGGCAAGAACTCCGAGTGCACAACACCGCGATAATCAAAGAAACCAGTCAACATTACCTTGACTTTTGATCGACTTTGGCCACCACATTTCGACCGTTTGCACAACCGAGTGCACAACACCGCGATAATCAAAGAAACCAGTCAACATTACCTTGACTTTTGGCCGACTTTGGCCACCACATCTCGACAGCTTTTGACTGCACTGTACCACTCATGTGCATGTGTGTTGGGTAAAGTCGATTCACTGTAAGCCTTCTGTAACATTTTCAGCGATTCGGCACACGAAATTTCTAATTACAATACAATCCCGGTACTTTTATGAAAGAATGTACCTGCAGCTAGGTATACATGTACATACATACATACATACATACATATAAATACATAACTATAGTATGTAGGTACCTATTATATACATATGTACATAGGAACAACAACTGAAAGAAATTCGTAAAAACGAAAATAATTTTCATTGCAGTTGTGAGAATCATAAGAAAAAATATTTAAAAACTAAACACGGGGACTTCAATCTACCACTCATTCTCCAGGCGATTAAGCACCCATGTATCTATCTTCCTTAAATATAGTAGAAAACCCGAAATACCTGACTTCACTACTTAAAAATTACTTTATACGAGTACATCTGCTCAACATGACGGAAAACTCTCCTGAAGCTACCCGCGCCGATCATAGAACATGATACTCGTTCCCACCTCCTCTTATAACACTGTGCGACGACAATTTCACAACATATAAAATGAAATGGGCACTGAATGACTTTTAAAGGATAATTTATTAGGGGCGTGAGTGGGGGCGGGAGTGGGAGTGGGGGAGTCGCTGTTTTGAACTTTTTACTCAGATTGTATCTATCACATTTCTGACTCTTTCTATAGAATACAGAAGATGAAACTAAAAAGGGCACTTGTCTATGCTGGAATTGTATCTGTGGCAAGAAAACAGTGTAACAGTCTTAAGTCGAGATAAATGCAAATTGAGTTTTATGTTATTGTTATTCGCCTCTTCAAAAATTTTACTTCTATTCAACCTTTTTTTTAAAAAAAAATCCCGCAATTAAGCAAAGCTAACACAGCTTTAACACTTTACTTTATAACTTAGGTTTCTTTGAACAGCAATTCATTTGTCAACAAATCTTCAGTGAAGATATTTTTCGGTTATATGTTTCATCGTTTGATATATCTTTTAGCTGAGGAGCTTAACCCTATTTAAGTTAAATATATCTCAACAAAGTTTTAAATAATTAATTTTCTTGCGGCTGCATTTTTGAAAATCTATTAATGCAGCTCCTAATATTTATTGATACTCTTTCATTCGAAACCATCTTGCAATGTGGTAAAACCAACAACAACAAATTTGTCCCACTAAAAGTTGTTATTTTTTCGAAAAGTAAAATTTTTCACACCATGAACCGAAAAATGGTTTATGACGCTAGACCCCCAAATGAGCCAATGCATCGATCGCGGTGGCAAAAACATGATATTTTTCTCCGCCCACTTTAATGTACTACATGGGTAAATACCTACTACATACATACAAATGTACATACTTACTTATGTATAGTACAATATATACAATAAGAAATTTTTGAATTAAATTAGGAGCTAGTAAGAAACAGAGGGTAACAAATCGGCATATTTCTTAGGCTGTTAAGAAGGGCAAGTCTTTTCGTTGGTAATGTTTATAAATGATATGTATACATAC